>CM074193.1:22831581-23431581 GCA_037179385.1 Holothuria scabra
ATCCAATCGTTGTCCAAAGAAGACGGTTGTAGTGTCAGACTGGTGAAAGCTGTCATGGAATTTCTTCGACATTTACCCCCCAAAAAGATAAGGTGGTTTAAAGAGGTGTGTGTGTTCACTTTTTTCAATGGTGAGGCCTAGAATGGCAGCTCCTTTACAATGCTAAGTAACCACAAATACAGGAGATGCCTGTTGCTTAAGAATTACAACTTTATGTTGGGTGGCTTCCAACTTGACAATTCGAATGGCAGGCTATTTGATAACTTAAGTCCTATTTCACATAATGTTTTCCATAAACATAAAAAGTATCAGTATGTTGAGTTTCTACTGACTCAAGCCCTATTTAATTCAATTTGCCCTTAAAACTCTTGATGGCATGTTTGGTCTAATGGTAAGAGCATCTGCCTCTCACGCGGAAGGCTCAGGTTCGCTTGCCAGGTCGAGTCATACCAAAGACTCTAAAAATGGAACCTACTGCCATCGTGCATGATGTTCTGCATAAGCAATGGAGTAGGGAAAACAAGCCAGTGAGCCACAACTGGAAAAAAGGCCTTGGTCGGCTCGACTTGAACCAATAGGTTGGAAACTAACTCTTGACTCTTGACATGGATCATGCATTTTCTGTCTTGCTATGGTTTTCAGCTGGTTTTATATTTTTTTCTCCTCTAGAACAAGAAGTCTGGAAGTTCTCTCTTTTCTCAAGTTCTAACATTGCTACTGTCTTCAGAAATTGTTCGGTCAGAAGCTGAAAAGCTTCTTTGCACGGTATGTTGTTCTTTACCCAAAGGTGTACTTACAAGTTTTTCATGAAAGATACTGACTTGGGTTGCTGGCAGAGAAACTTTTCAGCTTTACATTTTGGTAGCAAAAATTTCCCCTCATTACTGATTAAAAGAATAGTCCAAAGCCAAATGTATTTTTGATATATTAAAGAGAAACATATTCTAAGCATTCTGGTGAAAGTTATATTCATTTCTCATGTTCAGTTCTTGAGATATTAGCTATTGAATGTGGCAAATATTCTACATAAAATGAACTTGGAGCAAACAGGCGTAATGTCGTGGCTTCACATTATCGGCCAATGGTTTGTATTTATTTGTAATTTACCACCAATTTTATGTGACATAACTTTTATATATAAATACCATTGGTGCATCCTGAGCAATGTGATTTTAAGAAATTCATGTGCCTTAGGGGCAAGATAACATACCTAATCAATTCGAGGTCAAACTAACAGGAAGAAATATAAAAAAAAACAAAACATTGGTCAACAGTATGAATCCATGACATCACACCTGCTTGTTTCAAGTTCACTTTTCATTGAAAATGTGGCAACTTGAATTGCTAATATCTTTAGAACCAAACATGGGAAATTAAATGAATAAAACTTTTACCAGAATGCTTAGAATATGTTCCTCTTTATCATATCAAACATAAATTTGGTTCTGGACTATTCTTTTATGTTTATACCTCTTGCTTCCTGCTTCAACATAATGAACACTAGTAGTTGATCTCTTTTGCAAGTATGTGGCCAACCAAATACGAAGGAGATCTTACTGCTGTAATTACCGGAAAATTTGGACACTGCAATGAGCTATGTCACGTGATATGCAAGAGCCGGCCCGCCCTCTCTCACGGCATTCACATGCTGCATGACTTCAATGGCTAAAAGGGAATTCTGACCATTTCCTTACAGGGAACTGTTCTCTGTGCCCCGTAAAGGCATTGAGTAAGGGTATGTGCTGTGTGTGTGTATGTGACACTTTGCTTGTATACACAATATCTCAAAGAGTGTAGCTTGGAGGGATCTCATGCTTGGTATGTGGGTTGCTCATGTTGAGTAGATGGTCCCTATTGTTTTTGGTGAAGGTCAAAGGTCATTTAGGGTCGACAGAGGTCAAAAGGTCAAAACCTTGTAAGCACGATATCTCAAGAATGGTACATGTGCCTTTCTCATATTTGGTGTGTGTATTGTTCAAATTGATTAAATGATCCCTATTGATTTTCGTGGAGGTCAAAGGTCATTTGGTTTCACGAGAGGTCGAATGGTAAATTCCTTAGAAATTCTTGGAAACACGGTATCTCAAGAAGAGTAAGTGTGACTATTCTCATATGTGGGTGTGTGGGTTGGCCATATTGAGTAGATGATCCCTATTGTTTTTGGTGGAGGTTAAAGGTCATTTGGGATCACGAGAGGTCAAAAGGTAAAAATCTTGTAAACACAATATCTCAAGAAAAGTGCATGTTACTAAGCTCATATTTAAGTGTGAAGGTTGGCCGTATGGAGTTGATGATCCCATGTGATTTTTGTGAAGGTCAAAGGTCATTTGAGGTCAGCAGTATCAAAGCCTGACAAGCTTGCTTGCACAGTATTACAAGAGAGATAACGTAGGGTCCTGATACTTGCCATGTAGATGGTGCATAGTGAGTAAATGATCCCGATAGTTTTTGGTGGAGGTCAAATGTCATTTGGGTTCACAAGGGGTCAAAGTCTCAATATCATGTTTATACAGTTTCTCATGGTTGGAGTCTTGGATAGTGCAAAATTCCACACATAGTATGTGGATGTGATGAAGCGAGTAGAACCCTAGTTCTATGTGGTCAAAGTTCATCCGGAATCTCACTGTAGGAAGTTTGGATGCCTTGCATGTGTTATTCGCTGGTACATTACCTAACACTGTCGATTTGAAAAACATTACGAAGCACTGTCAATTTGAAAAACATAACAAAGCACTGTCAATTTGAAAAAGTGAGCTTACATATCAGTGACAAGGAATCACTAAGCCTTTTGGCTTTCTGGTAAGTTCAAAATAATATTGTCCCAAACATGGTTTATGGTAAAGTTATATTCAAATATGGTTAAAATCATTTTCAAGTCTTTTACTTAAGTTCCGCTAAAGACAAATGGTGAATACTCTGCTCGTATTCTGCAACCCCCAGCCCACAAGGAGGAAAAGAGGTGTGAGAGGATGTGAAGTGTTTTCTGAACCAGTTAACTGGAAATTCTTGCCTCATCAATCGACAACCAGGGTTTTGGGAGCTACCTAAATCTAATGGAAAGAAACTTAGTATGCATATTCTAGTCATCCCTATGTGCAGCAGTCGGAATATTATTAAAATTAATGGACTATCTCTTTCAGGAGCATGTGGAAATGATGACATTGATTTCAAATACATACTGTACCTCAAGAAATGGCCTATTAAAAGCTTACTTGCCTTTCTTAAATTTAACTGCAGATTCTTCTTGAAACCGGACATTTTGATAATAATGAGCATGAAGCCATCATCTGGCTAAATACCCTGGGTGATCTAAAATCAGAAAAAGCAGGAGTCATTGACTTCTTGAAAAAGGCAATGATCAGTATGGTTCGCAACCCTCATCCATTTAACGACAAGGTGGCTGATGCTGTGACTAAGGCACATATGCTGAAAGAAAACGAGGGCGACATTCATACCGAAATAGCTAGTATTGCTGATGCAGGAATTGCAGGTAAGGAAGCTTGTAACAGCCAGTCAAACTTGAGTGTATTTGACAAGGGATATTTAAATGAATGTGAGGTCCAGTTGGACTTTCCCTAATTGTAAAGGGGATATGGCACCACCCCAAACTAATGAATTGCCAGCCTTATAGCAAAACTGACTGCATGGTCAAGTGGTTAGAGTATCAGACATGCAGCCATGAGGTTGGGAGTTCAAGTCCTCGCCGGGTCATACCAAAGACTTAAAAAACGGAACCTACTGCCATCTTGCTTGGTACTTAGCATAAGCAGTGGAGGAGGGAAAACAAGCCAGTGAGCCACAACTGCAAAAAAGGTTGTGGCCAGTTCTACATGAACCAATTGATTGGATTAGCAACTCCCAACAACACATATTTTGCTCTAGTTTGGCTACAATGTCTTATGCAGTCAGTTTTGTTGAAACTGCCAGTTGTTGTAAGCTCACATTAAGAACTCCCCTTCTTAAAAAGCAGAACACTCTCACCAGATCTAACAAAGGGGAGTTTGGGTGTAGGAAAATTCTACTTATCAGCAACATTTCTTTGTTGTGAGGGACCACAATCCCTTCTAGAATTACTCTTAATTCCTGGCCAGTGGGCAATCTTTGTCCTGTTGGTTTAATACACAACAGGTAAAATCCCAGTGTCGAGTTAAAAATCTTTTATGTGTGGATATTTCAGGAAATCTAAGACCAGGCTCAATTGCAATAGGCAAGAGATAAAAATTTGAATGGTTCCAAAAATAGGGTTTGAAAATCTAGTTTAACTAGCTGACAAGTAGCTGACTGCCCATGTGTGGCTGTTGCACTAAAACACTGTTAATTTTTGCCCACCAGTAAGTGTGGCTTACCAATTGTGACATTTCGTGAAAGCACTCTATTAAGTTCTTTTACTGCCATCACAAACACCCCCTCTATTGACGGGCAAAATCTAGTGTAATATGTATGCTAGCTAGTGTTGCTACAATCGTGGACAAAACTGTTAGAACACCTTTACGTCATTATGTTGTTTATGGTGTTGAGTGCTATTTGCAGGACCTCTACCCCCCTTCGGAAAAGTTGTGTCCTACAGAAAGTAGCGATTTACAAAACCCCCATCCTCCAGTACAATGTCGAGTCCCAAAGGAAATGGTGCGACCCGAATTGGCTCTATTATCTCCAACATTGCATGGGGGAGCAGGGGCCTTCCATCTAGTTTTGTCCAAGATTGTAGCTGAGAAGCAGCTGACAACAAACATGTGACTCTCTCCTTAAAACACTGTTGAATTTTGCCTGTCAGTAGGCATGGCTTACCGGCTGTGATGCCTAGTGGTAATTTCAAAGCCTGTCAAAATCAAGAGAATGATTCTTCATCAATTGCCACCCAAACCCAACATACATAGTTTGTTCATTCTGCAACTCGAAACATTCCTGCTTCCTGTTTACAGATTGTTTTTCACTACTAGCAGATGTTGCCTCCAGAAGTTTTCTTGCTCTTTAGATTTGAAGTGTATATTTTGGCCTTGAAGTTGGATGACTGACTGTAAGGTCAAGTGATAAGAGCATCAGACTTGCAGTTGTGAAGTCTGGAGTTCAAGTCCTAGCATGGTCATACCAAAGACTTTTTAAACGGAACCTACTGCCACTGTGCTTGAAGCTCAGCAAAAGCAATGGAGTAGGGAAAACAAGCCAGTGAGCCACAACAGGAAAAAAGGTCGTGGCGTGCGCCACTTGAACCAATCAGTTGGGAACTAGGCCAGAAAACTCCATCTAACCTGGATAACTTGACAGTAGTGAAACATCGAACAAAAATCAGTTTAGGTTTCAACTTAAAATGTTGTGAGAGGTAAAAGGTCTCCAGTTTGAAAGAATCAGCATATTTTCTTTACTAGAGTGTGAAGTTATTTTAGTCTGTTTGTATGGAATTTCCCATAAATTTCTCATAATACAATCTTCTGCTGGTGAACAGAATAGTTTCTTTAAAAATTGATACTTTGGGGGTGCAGTATATTATTGGGATGGAATTTGCACTACATACGAAATCTGGAAAAGTCAAGTTCTAATCTGATTTAGTTGGCCATAACCGGGTTTCGTCAGTTTCAATCTTTCAAATTTGTTGCCTACCTGAGTTTATTATGGATGGTTGTACACTAAAACTCCTCTTGATTCCCTCAATTCCACTGAATATGAGGATTTAATATTGCAGTGACTGTTCAGTTTTTTCTACAGATACAGAAAGGAAAAGTTACCCTGTTTTGTATGAAAAAAGTTTTTCACAGAAAAACCGCCTGAACACACCATGATTTCCATAGTTGCAGTCATTACATTTTCCAGCAAATCACTTCACTTGGAGAAATTTCCATGGAGGGGCATGTTTTGTTTTTTTTTCTTTTTTTTCCCTCTTTTTTCCTTTTTTCCCCTTTTTTCCCCTTTAAATTGCTCAAACTATTTAGTGTACTTTGGGTTGTATGCATAAATGAATTGTATCAAAGGCTTTGAAGTTGTTCAGTCATATATGAAAAAAATGCAGTTGAATCTTGTTGATTGTTTCAGAAACATTTTGTGGCTCAAACTGGTGTTTGAAGTGTCGGACATTGGTACAATTGTGTTACCCATGGTACTTAATGAAAATGTTTAATACAACCTGGGGCAAGTTGATTTACCATAGTAAATATAAGATTTATAAGTTTTCTTTTAATTCAAATGATTGTGAAGTTAATAAAAATTTTTGTAAAATATGAATTAAAAACCAACAGACAGCTGGAAATCCCAAGCCCTTCTCAGTTTCCAAAAACTGTTTCTATCTTGGAAGAATGTTTTACAGTATGTCATAGCCTATATTTGAACAAAATTGATAGCATTGTATTTACAATGTAGTGCACTCAATGTTTTGTCAGAGCCAACTGTTTGTGTTTTTACAAATTTCAGCCATTCTAGATCAAGAAGAATACACTCTTGATTGTGCCAAAGATGGTGGTTCCATGGAAACAGAAACTTTTATTGATCACAGAAGAAGGAACAAAGATTTTGTTTACTGCAGTGCTTTGCTTCCTGCTGTTCTTGCGGAATATTTTGTTTTGGCTGGAAAGGGGGCTGATGATGCAAGCAAAGGTATCAACATTTATTTTCATGTATCACTGTGATATTATGTACAACAGATTTTGTGAAGATTGCAAAATTTGAAAATTTTGGCAATGCCTTGTTGGTCTGTTGGGTAATTTTTATTTTCCCAATAAAGTTTGATTGTTGCCCAAATAAAGGAAATGAAAGATGAAGATGCATTATTATTTTATACTTCTATTGCCATCTGCAATGACATTCACTAAAGCTTAACTTTGAGAGTTTTATGTGAACATAAGGAGTATAATGTTTTGGCAGGAACATAACGTCATTAGTTATGGGAGACTTTCAACATGGTGATCTATCGGCACTATCTGGTTCTTAAGGTGCCCGTTCGGGCATGTACAGCTGTGCAATTATGACTTGTGTTGGCCAAGCCTTGAGACTACATGCCCTTGAGCACCCGGGCACCATATTTCCCAAGCCCTGAGATTTGTTTTATTGTAAGCATTGGCTAAAACGCCTTAATTAATTCTAGCAGCATGATAGACCACTGTGATTCATTCCCACAGTGTAATTTCTCCATTAATCTTCTCATCAAATTCCACAGAGAGCATCTCAGAGTATGTTACCATGGTAACAATGTCAATCCTGAACCAACAAAGAGATCCTGTGCCAGTTAGTGTTCTGATTCAAGATTGCTACACAGCTGCTACCAACTCACTTGAGGAGGACATTTCATTGGATGTGAAAAGTTTCCAGAAATGTTTGAGTTACTGTCAATTTTGGTTTGAGAGAGCTCAGCTGACGGAGAGTGAAGAGGTAAAGTGTTCAGGCTTATACACACTTTGGTGAAACGCCCATTCCAATTGGACATGTATTTCTCGAGATAGCAGTCAATAGATTTACTAGATGTGTGTACCAAGCAGGTCTTAACAAACTGCTTCTCAGCTTACAAAAGTGCTGGACTAAGTGCTGCAGTTTAAAGCCCAGTTTAAAGCCAAGCTGACACAATTCTAACTACCATCATCATGAAGCAAAATGATTAAAAATATTCTTTGTGAAAGTCTGATTTTACCTCTAAATTGATGGAGTGATTCCGTTAGTTCAATGACGTTTTACCAGTTGGTCTAAGTTGGGCCACCTCCTCCCTATTGAGCTAAGACCTCTGCTTGATTTCATTTTAATCCTTTCCATAAAATTTTTGTAGGGACTGAGTCAACCCAAAAAACTGAAGAAGCTTAAGAAGAAGCTATCAACCTACCAGAGCTTCTCACAACTGCTCCAGGATTCATTTTTGATTGGCTCTACAGCTCTATGTGATGCTGAAGTGCTTACTGCTCTCAGTGGACTTGCTCAAGTCCTTCAAGCTCATAAGATTCTTCCAACTTGTAAGCAGATAATGTTATATATGCAGGTAAGATCCCTTGTTAAACTTTGTTGCATTATATATCATGGGAATAATGGTGTGACCACTTCCAACAGATCCCTGACTGTTCCCTCCCTGATGACCCCCAATGCGACTCCTGGTACTCTTTCATCTAGGAAAATTACCCTCTGTAAAACTCTTACCCTTATTATTACCCTCCAGACAACTCTTACCCTAGTTATAACCTCTCAGGCAACCTATTCCACTAGAAAATTGGGAGTTAATCCAAAATAGCAATTGCCTGATTGAAGTTTCTCCATCTTGGAGTTAGTTAGTTGTATGGAGTTTTAAATCCCAGTTTCTAAGTAATTGGTTTAAGTGGAGCCGACCTTTTCTTCAGTTGTACCAGAGTAGAAAGTTGCTAAGTTGAAATAAAGATTTTGCAGAAAGCCTTGGAGTTTCTTCCTTGTTCTCTTTTCATAATATGGAAAAATGAATGGATAATTCAGAACAAAATGTTAATTAAAGTGTGAACATTTGGGATTATTTTTTATTTCATGTACATTATCCCCTTTTGTTTAAATTGCCATTTAGAAAACAAATAGATGATTCAGAAAGAAACTTAAATTAAAGAGGCTCATTGAGTTGAAACCAATAACTTAAATGAGAGAGTTAAAGGATTACTAGCACATGACAGCGCTCAAAGTTAGCATAATTATTCAAGTTTCATATCCAACAGTTACGGAACAAGTTGAAATTGTGAATTCTGTGCTGTCCTGACTTGTAACAGGTTTTGTGCGTAATTTGAAAAAGTGCTTGGTCATAAATTTATGAAAATGGAATTTAACCTTGAAGTACTCACTCATAAAACAGTAATTTGTATGTAGGATACTGAGACTGTGTAAGTTTGACCATTTGTCATTGGTATGTGAAGAAAACTTAACAGCTTTGGAAGAAGTTGTTGAATTTCATAAACCAAGTCAATGAGCCTCCTTAATTTTTTTTGAAATTTGGTATTATTTCTTACTTCATTTACATTTATTGTTGTTTAAATTTCTATGGTGTTCAAATAAGCACAGTGACAAAAAAAATGGAAGTTGCTCTATATTTGAATCATTCCAACCCTCTTTATGCAGATTTTGTTTACATCAACAATTATCAATTTTTGGAATGCTCCACCTTTCATAAATTTTTCAGTTTTATTGCAAAACTGTCCTCTAACCTTTATGTGGATTGTAAATATCCTGCATCCCTCTTTGCATTAGACATTTTGTATACCAGTGTGTGTGGCAGGGTTCGGCCAGAAACTGAAAAAGGGATTCATTACTGCCAAACCCCAGGTCCAAATTGATGCTGCCCATGGCCAATTTACAGGTGGATTCAGGAGGGCAAAACTTGCCTCAATGCCCATATAATTTGCAATCTGAAGGGATTTAAAAGCTACTTTTCAATGTGAGATGAAACGTTGCTGCAAAGGTGTCCTTTTCGGGAATGAGAGACCAAGATTCTGGTATTTTTCTATTTTTGTGGAAGTGATAAGGAGTAGATTTTACCTTCTTTTTGGAAAGGGGGATATTCATTACCTTCCAAACCCCTCCTCCTTGCCCACCCTCCATCCCCCACATGATGGAAATACTGCCTGGATCATATTTGTTCTCTCTATCTGTTCCTACAGGATCCCAAAGATGACAATATCCCTTCCCTATTTGGGAGTCTGGTGTATTTCTTGTACATTATTTTACAAAGAGCCAATCAACTTGATGAAGAGACACAATTGAAAGAAGACCAGGTAATGGAGGTGTCAGAGAATATCAGTACTAATCCATCTATACCTTGGCAAGAGATCACAAATACTCTCTTTGAAAATCCTTCAGTACCAAACTGGGACCATTATGGTACTTCGCTTACATTTTCACTAGATATGCAAAGTGCCATCGGTAGTAACTCTCTTGAAAAACACTTTTTAATCTTGCTAGACCATTTCTTTGCCATCAAGATACCATCTCAGTACTTTCAAGAGATAGTTGACAATTGTTTTGCAAAAATTAATTCAGGGTGTTTGCAACATTTGACAGACTTGCAAGAAACTGCAAATTCTTCAAATTGGGAAGAATATTTCCAAAACAGTGACTGGCTAGGACATGCAACTGCATCAAGTTCAGTAATTTTTAAAGACAGTATTTCAAAGATTCTTGAAATATTAGCATCTTCACCAGAATTTGGCTGCAAGAGTTTGACAGAATTATTCCTGAAGCTCCCCAAAGATTTAAAAGACCTTCCACAGACTTCAGTTACACATTTGGTCCTATCAGTGCAATCTCTTCATGAAGAAAACATGGATAAGGTCTTGTCATCATTTTTGGAGAAGTGGCCAGATGTTTCCTTAAAGTGTTCGGTAGATTTACTGGACTGGAGTTTGTCATCTCATGAGAATAAGGTAAGTAGCTTCTTTATTGGAGAAAATAGGTGATTAAATGTAGTATTAATTTAAACTTTACTGTGTCTAATTATTTACCCACAGATGTTCTGCTTATATGGGCAGAGGGCCACAAGAACAAATTGGTTCCCATCATTTGAACAAATTTGAGTATACCAAAATCATACTTGCCAACTGCCAACTGTTTAGTTTTTTAAGTGGAACTGTTCGGTTTTCTGAGCTTTGAAACCCATAAAAGTCAGAACATTCCATTTTTCGGCTATAGGTATTACCAATAAACTAATACTTACTCTGCAGAATGGTGAGTGTTGTGAACTTAGTATTTTGAATCACCTGTTAGGTGTTCCATTTTCTGTGTTAGGTGTTCCATTTTCTGGGATTGCAATGTTGATAAGTATGCAAAATAATCACCATAGAGTTGTGGTATTAAGCATAATTTGATGACAAATCTATAATGTTTCAGACAAAATGCAAATATGAATGAATGTGTAATAATATCACAGGTCTTTAATTTGCTAGTTGAGTTTGATTGAAATAATTTTGAGAATTTCACAAATTATTTTGATATAGACTGCTTGAACAAATCCAAATTTCTATTCACAAGACCATGGCAGGTGGCCATCTTGCTACAACTAAACTCACACCTTTTGTGGTGACAATCTATGCATAGGAAATTACTGCAGCAATCTCCTCTGTCCACGTATATAATACTGTAGAAACTCTTATCCCATAAGTTTGGAATATTTTTCAAGCAGAAGAAACAGTTATCACTTCACCATGCTACCAGATATGAGAATCTTCTGTATTAAAAAATAGCATTTGAATCTCTCTTTGACTTTGAAGTGGTTTAGAATATACCAGTCTTTTGGTGATTTTATTTGTGACATGATCGGACAACTTAAGAAAACACAATTATTCCTAATCCTCACGTCATAGTCTTGTAAAACCTTTTTCCTGAAATGGGAGCATATGTAGGCCAAAGTTGCAAAAGAAACATTCTGGAATATTTTCAATGGCCAAATTACATGGGTGGAGGGGAGGATGTACAGTATACAGTGCTCAAAAGTTTGCCTGAAGAAAATGAAATTGTACATTAGATCTGGCAATTTTCTGATGATTGTACAATTTGTTCATTGTTTATTGAAGTATTTTAATGCAAGCAGATGTTCAAAGTAATAACTACAAAGTTCTGCTTTTCATCCTGGGAATTCCATTTCTGGTTGTTCGAGGGGTCGCAGTTTTTCAGATTTCTCTCCATGCCAACCGAAGGTGGCACTCCACTAGGACAGTCTTTCAGACAGGATTTACATATTTCTGGTGGAGAATCCCCTGTACCCCAAACTGAAATGGTCACCCAACCTTATGTTACTTGTGCCACCTACAAGTTTCCCTTTTTTTCTAAAAGTCTGATTCTTTACTTCATTCAAATTTTAGTAAAGGTTCATAGAGGCATGGTTAATTAGTGGGACAATAGCATCTACAGTATGAATGAAAAAATGGCTATAATTTTTGTAAGAATTTTAGGTAGTAGCACAATATTTGTAAAAACTACTTCTTGCCTTGCCATTCAAGCAGTAGACCACTAAAATATTGTACCATATGTGATCTTTTCTTTCTGAAAGAACAAAATTTTGCCAAAGGGCAGAAGACACCCCCTCGCCAGGTGACCCCTCTACAGCATCCTTTCATAAATACTTTTGTCCTACTTTTGATATGCAGAGTCCTTATTTTCTCCTATTTTAATATCGAGATTTTTGACCTATTTTAATCCTGCTTTTTCACTCTGATCTACTGGAAAGCCTACAATAATAAAGTCCTGCGGAGCAGGCTCTGTAGTAGCAGAAAGATGACGCTCTCTTAAAGTCATAATACAGGTCTCTAAACAGTATAATATACAGTCTGCAAACCTTTGCCCAGTTTCCATTTACAGGAATCCCGCATTCTGAGGGACGGATTAGTAAACATGAGATGGTCACGTGGTGCACAAAACAAGTATGAATAGTGTATTTTCGTACATACAACTGATACAGCAAATGGCTAACAACCTAATTAGCTTTTGTACGTGGAAAATTTGTACCAGGCCGTACATTTGATGCACATATATTACCTTTTACGCGAGGGTACAATTCAGTATTTTAATTTCGGTGTGACGTCATTTTTGGTGTTCGTAAATGAGATTCTATAGAAATAGGCAGGCTAACAATGAAAGGCCTATAGATGTGCATATAATTTCATTTAATTATCTTTAATGTATCACCTTTTAACAGGAATTGTACCAGCGTCTTGCCATCAGCCTTATCACCCACAATCCTCTGCACAGAATGCATTTTACCAAACTCTTATGCACTGATGGTGGCATCAAGCAAATTAAACGGAAGCTGAAAAAGGACTATAGAAATTTCTCACATGTTGTCTATAGTTACCTCTCTGCCGTAGCATACCAAACGAACAAGTCTGATGAAGGTATGTTTGAGTACCATAGGATGCAGCTGCCTCAGCTAAGCTTTGGCTACTTCAGTCATGCTTTCCTGCTAGACACTTTACGACAGCAGCATTGCTATGGTCTAACCATGGAGGTGTTATTAAATATGTAGGACTCAATAGGCTTAACAGATGTGAGGAACTATTTCAAGCCTGGTAAGTTGTCTGCTAGATGCTGAACAGCAGACGGGGAAATTTTTCCCTTGCCCTAATATTGCCAACCGCTTAAGGATGTAAATTAATGTGACAGTTTGGGTGAGTCTGGATGCAGATTTCAACCTACTGGTCTTGTTCCCTGTATTTTACTCTAACTGGGTATGCCTTTTAGATCAAGCAAGCATAGATGAAAATCTGATGAAAATGTTTAGCCTTATTCCCCTTTTGTTCATTTGCATAAATCATCAGAATTGGTCAAAGCCAAGATCATTGGGATCATTTGCAAAAGACAGTTACTTGAAATGTTGGTATAGTGTTTAGCACTTCACTGTCTGCAACTACTTACACACAACAACATAGTTCCAAATAATCCCTTTTGTTGGAGTCACTGTAGGTATGAAAGAGGTTGCATATAGGTATTAAACAAGAGAATTCCATGCCCTTCAGTTCAATAATCCACAGTTAAAGGATTTAGTCTCCACTCTGAGATCAATTTAATTGGATTAGCATAAATTGAAGATTTGGATGGATCACCATCTAGTAACACCTCCCAGGTCTACCAGCCGAAATGTATAAATTAACAAAGAAAGCTTGGCTGCAGCTTTGCCATTTTTACATGGTGAATTAAAGCTAGGAAAGCTACCAAGCCTACCATACAAGTTAAATGTATTTGATGAAGCATTAAATTATGAAAAATGGATGAACCATTTCAGCAAGGTTTTATACAGGAAGTAAATGAACAGTCCGTGCCTCATCGTTTGCACTAAAAATAAAGAAAAGAAAATAGTCCCCAGTCTAACCACTGCTGGAAAAAATTCATGAGTAACAAACTTACATTTGGAAGATGGAGTTCACAACTCATCAATGCTTACTCAAGTTTGTTTTACCTCAATTTGTAGTTGGTATAATAATTGTATGGAAGCACACAAGTGATCATGAGTGACTTATTTTTAGGATTCAACTTGCTTCCTTGGCTTGAAATTAAGACAAAAATGGGTGTGTCAGCCTGTGTGCAGAGGGTTTCTTATATGCAGGTTTCCCATCCAAGAACACATTTCTTTTTATTTTGGCACCTATAATCCTATGTGATTATGGACACATGTTAACACACCTTTTGTAGAGAGATCATTGATACACTGTACAGAATATATACCGAAGTAACATCCCCTGGATTGCCCAATGAATGTGGTTTTCTAATATATTGGAGAAGTGGCTAGATTTAAATACGTTTCAACAGAAGGGAGAAGTTTTGCTCCATGGGGAAAATTTGTTGCCCTTAAAGGATTACCACTGTTGCTTGTTTATACCATTTGGTCATGTTACAGTATCTGCTGTAATCTGCTGTTCACTTTGAATAATATAAAAAACCTTTCCAAAAGCCTTTCCTTTTTGACTTTGTAGATTTGAAGGCTGGCATTGCATTACAGGAAAATCTATGGCCTCTTCTTTTCAAAATGTACTGTGGAGATGCAGTATCCCTACAGGATGGAGAGTCTAGGCTGATTGGGGCTGTGTGTAAACTGCTTGATACATCATTGCTGGAACAGACGTTAGATGATTTCTGTTCTCAAGGAGTGTCAGAATTGAATGGGTAAGTTGTATACAGATTTTACCTCCTTCCTGAGGCCAAAGTTCAGAATGTATGATTGTTGATATCTCAATTTGTAAAGGGGCAATCAGAATTTGACAGCGAATATTAACCTTTTGTTCCAGCTTTTCAGGGGCAGGGTGCACTGTTTGACAAAAAATTCCCTAACTCGCTAACATTAGCCATAATCCCTATCTAATCCCTAACCCTAACAAAGAATTCAATTGATACAATACAATGGCAGAAACACCTTATTAAACAGTGAGCATCTCCCCGCTTTTCGTTTTTCCTTTGCTTAACTGATTATGTACCAGAATCAACAGACACTGAAGAGATCTTTCAAGTTAGAAGAAAAATTAATTCTCCGTTATTTACTGTTGAATGGCGAGGTTTAAATGTTTTTTAAGTTAAATTAAAAAAAAGATTCTGTAAGGGATAAAAATACATTTGGAAAAAATACCCTTGTAGGTCATCAGTATTATTATTTTCTCAAACTTTTCTATTTAACTATTGACCAATGCACAGGAACACTTAATGTATGTATTTATATAGATATATTTATATGTATGAATTATATATTATATGTTTTTGTATGATGATGTGAAACACAAATGAAGTGAAATGTAATAAAATTGAAAAACTGAGAAATATAGCATTATGTTGCATCAGAACCAATGATACATATATGTGAACCTTTTAGAAAGCTATCATACACCAATACTGTAATTGTGAATTACCTGTGTTGTTTCATAGGGCAAGACTTATACTGATAGATACCCTCTTGAATGAACTGTCAGAAAGAGACTGTGCTAGACTCCAGCCTATAAGAATGACTCTCCTTAGTGCTTTTCTAGAAAGCTGTTCCATCTCAGATTTGAATGAAGATAGGTACCAGTGTTACAAAATAATGCTTTCTATTCTTGAGGTAAGTTAGAATTGGAGTAATACATTAGGAAATCAAGATTTATTTCTACTTGTTTTGGGTTTTTTTTTTTATTTTTTATCTCAACTTCTGGTTTAATCTACGGACTTTTTGTAGTGTGGGTCACTGTATTGTTTTGTATACCCCAAAATTGTTTATCTTAAGCATCAAGCACAAGAAACAGTACTTAGATTCCATTTTTAAAATTTTTTTGTATGACTAGACCTGGGAATCAAACATGAACCTTTTGAATGAGTGGCAGATGTTTTATCTCAATACTAGAAATACAGAGATTCCTATAGTGATGTCTTTTATTATTTTGTAAAATTGCATGGGGTGAGAGTTGACAGCTGCCCTTAAGGTTTAGAAATGTAAGAATATGTATAAGGGGGAAATGGACCAGATGCATATTAATTGAACTAGTTGTTAGAGCTTGCTTAATTCCTGAGATATAACATGTTAGAATTTATTTACTTCATTTGAAATGGCCCATATATGCATTATTTTGTGATTTCCTTCTTGAACAACTCAATTTCCTTTCAAAAATTTAACATTTACATGACCATGAGATCATATATTTACACTGGCTGACAAATTTTTGGTTCTTGTCCATCAGAGATGGATAAGATGTTAACAAAAATACCCCCAAATCCTATCAGAATTGGACCTGAATTCGTTGTAATATGTACGCAACTTAAAACCAGGCACGGATCCAGGCATTCCAAAAAGGGGAGGGGGGGGGGGCTAACTTAAGAGAAAGCATCAACATGAAGGAGTTTTATGTTTGAAAAAGAGTAAAAAAGAGAGGGCCAAAGCCCCCTCCCCATTGAATCTGCACCTGAAAACAGTGGGGAAGCGATCACAATTTGGTACAATGTGCAGTGACTCTCAAAGATGACAAAGAACTAAAAAGAAAAATTATATGAAAATGAAGACTATAGTTATGAGCAGTATTAGGATAACATCACAATACCATGTGCAACCACGTTACTTTGTTAATGATTTCGAAAATGTCCAGAGCCTTTTGAAGTAGTTTTTATTTTTGTTTTTATTTGAATGCAGAAATCTTCATCCATCACACCAGACAGCAAGTTTATGTCACAGTGGAAGCCATTTGTACGAAAAGGTTTGAAGCTGGACTTTCAAAATAATGACTTCCAAAATGTATTGAAGCAGCTTCTACCAGGACCATACCCTGATGCAAAAAACACCACTGGTGTTTTGCCCATAGAAAAACTCTTTAACATGATCATCAATCACTCGTCATTTTTGCCGACTATGTTGGGAAGTGATGAGCAGAATACTGAAGATGCAGACAAAATTAAAGGTTAGCATGAAATGACAGACCAAAAGGAAACATTGGTGAACATGTTTCACAGAACCATTTTTCGACTGCACTTACTGCATAGATAGTGATGGCACTCTTTTCAAATACTGATTTTCTTGATGTGCACTTATGTGACACTTTAACTGTGGGATAATAAAAACAATTTTTGTGATAGTGAATTAATCTAAAACGGACAGCCACTATTTAAATATCAACAGTAATCCACATCAAAGTCAAGATAAGCTAAGCCCCAAGGTAGATAAATTATGCATGCAAAGTGTAGCAGGCATTTATGACTTAAGTATGTAGCAGATATTTATAAATTTAGTATGTAGGAGCCATTTATTCCTTAAGTGTGTAGCAGGCATTTCTAATTTTAGTGAATAGTGGCCATTAGCAGGCATTTATGAATTTACGTGTGTAGCAGCCATTTATGCCTTAAGTGTGTAGCATCCATGAAAGACTTAAGTGTGAAGCAGACATTTATGAATTTATTGTATAGCAGCCATTTATGAATTTAGTGTGTGGCAGCCATTTATGCCTTAAGTGTGAAGCAGATATTTATGGCTTAAGTGTGTAGCAGGCAAGCAGACATTTATGAATTTAGTATGTAGAACCCATTAATGCCTTTAGTGTGTATCAGCCATTTATGACTTAAATGTGTAGCAGCCATTTATAAATTAAGTGTGTAGCAGGCATTTATGACTTAGGTGTGTAGCAGGCATTTAAAGTTTAATGCCTTTGAAGTTTAATTTGAGGTCCTGAAGTTTAATTTGGTAGCTGACATATTGACCCTGCCTTTGCTGGGGAGATTCAGCAGTAGAGGTATTTTGAAGAAGACTTTGTACATCTACACTGCGTTTTATTTGAAACGGAAAACATGTGGGTTATTTAAATGAATGCTTTTTATTTACTATTCTAGGGTTAGGCATTACAATGAAAGTTTCAATATTGAGTGGGGGAGATGGAACTTTGCATTACCCACATGGAGGCCCTATCCCTTTTAATTCAAGGTCAACAGAACAGTCTGAATAAACAAAGGGAAAGAATGCATTCCTTGCTAATGGGAGGAAGTGCTATAACCTCTACTGCCCCCAAACTCACTCTTTCTACAAAATCTAGTGACTTCATTTACTGACAAATCAAGAAATACATGTTCGATTTGAATGGAATTCTCACCATACTGCGTATATTATTTCCTCTTTCAAATATGAAAATTAAATTTTGCCTTAACTTCCCCTTTAACCAAAAATACATGAAAATGATATCAATGTATGGTTTGTCATCTTTACAGGTCATGTGATTGCTTCATTACTCTTTATTGTCAAGAGGGCGCCTTCCTGTTGTACTGCAGATCACCTTGTGGTTATGCTAGGAGCATATGGTGCTACCAGGAGTAGCACAGACCAGCTCTTGCTTGAAATGTTGGAGGTCTACGAAACGAACATTTCAGAACTTGATGAATATCGGTATTTGTACATCACAATCTTTTCCATGTTTGTAGAAATGATTAGGGCAGGGTCATTTATCTAACTTGCAGTTATTGCTTAGTCAGTTATGTATTTCCTGTACCCAACTGCCCATAATGCCCAGTTAGATGAATGACTCTCCCCTTACTAAAATTCAAGATATGTACCTGTATTGTAAATGATAATTGAGAAGTTTAAGATATTCAATTGGCTCACTAAAGTGTGACAACATTTTTAGGTTCTAGAGAAACCAAATAAGGATTTTTTTTTCAAAATGCATTTAACAAAAAACTGAAGAAAGATAAAATATGGGGCTCAATTGCTGATCCAGGTTGGGACCTTTGAGGTTCTTATGTATCCCCCCAAAAGTGTCAAATATAGCAGCTTTTTGCTCCCCAGTCCTTAAAGGGGCTAATTGAGGCGGTTCATGAAATTCAACAAATTTTTCCAAACCTACTGAGTTTTCTTCACATCCCAATGACAAATGGTCTATCTTAGACAATCCTCATATCCTACAAACAAATAACACAAAAAAAATATCAAAATTTTAGCATTTCCTGTGACTTTTGGACTTGAAACTTGACTTGTTATGCTAACTATAAGCATTGTTATGTGATAGTGACCCTTTTAGACTCTCATTAAGTCATCGATATCAACTCAATGAGCCTCTTTAAGACCACTGTAGACCTAAAACATTTACTTCCACCCTCTTATGAGACTTCCTGAATATGACCCCAGAGTATCAATGATATTTCTTTCTTTCTGCAATTCAATGACTTTGAATGATCTCCTTCTTTATATTTCTTTTCATGTGTGTTGCCAATAAACGTTCTTTGTAATAATCTAGCCCTTACTTGTGGGGTCAAGCGGCAGTAGCTCATTACACATCTAGAAAAACAGTTGGAAAAAATTTATGGACCCAGCCCACTATGAAAGAGGTCCTGGATTTGTTGGACCCTGGAAAGTTATATGAGACTGCCTTGCAATTCCCTCTTGACCAGCCTCTATCCAGACAGGTAGGTTATATATTTCTGAAATATTTTGCTTATTTCCAGGCTGTTGAATATATATAGTACATTCAATGACCATAAACACTACGCACACCCAAGAATGGTATTCTATACAAATTGTGCTTTATTGCACTTGCAAGAAAAAAAGCTAGTCATTTGACTGACTGACATTGATTTTTTTTTATCAAAATTAATTGACTTAAGAGTTCAATTTCCCCTCAAGATTGTTACCTCAAATCCTGCCACATTTTTTAAAAGCTGCAGTAGTTGTGTCAGAAGTCATTAATTTTCTTGGTCAAACAGTTTCACAACAACTTAAAAACTTATGTTGTATGTCTATTCAGATGTTGCACATGTTTACATATATCAGTTTTGCAAAGCTGAATGAGGTATGTCTTTATTTTTAGCTATAAGGGCAAGAGTTCAAAAACAATTGTCTTAAATGTAATCTAATGTTGTGGGGTGCAAATGATGTGCTATATATCACAAATATGTTTCTCATGATTAGGGCCTTTGTAATAATGTTTAAGTTGATATACTATTCTTTTAGGATAAATGATGTGTATAACTCTATTTCCTTTTTTTTTGGGGGGGGGGATGAATTCAATCTGGGCAAATGGTACCTTTGTGTATTAAATGAAAATAAGAATGGTAAGGGTCATCAGACTTGGCAACAAAAACCTGGTTTTCTTCACTATGTTGGAAATTTTCAACCAGACATAACTTTTTCTTTACTTAGGAGGAGAGCACAGTATCATTAGCTTCCAAAGAGAGTGATCTTTATGATCCCAGCTTCCTGTTGCCCCTGTTCAGTTTTCTCTTGGCTCCAGGTATGGTTCACTTTATTAAAAGTTAATGTATCTTTTCTGTATGTATAGTCAATATGCTGTCGAAGAAAGGTGTCACATATCCAGTGAAATAAAATATAAAACAAATTCATGCAGAGTTGTTCCCATGTCAGTCTTTTAGTGACAAGTCAAGTCACCTACATTTGAGTCAAGTCATGGCTGAAGCCATAGTCTCATTTTAGTGAGAGAAACTGGGCAAAAATTTTTTAAGTCCAGCAATTTTTCATCTTCTTAATTGGTAGGAGGTTTACAAATAAACTTACATGGGAAAATTTTACTCTGAGGGGTGTAACAATACATTCCTAACTTTATCCTATTTTATTGAAAAATACCAACATACTTTTATCATACTTTTTCACTATGTCCATTTGAAAACCTGCATATGATATATGTTGCTGTATTAATGATGTATACAATCATGCCTGTGGACTAGCTTCATTATTTAGGAAAATAAAAATCTTTTAGATGTTGAATTCCTTTGTTTCCAGATTTCTTTAAACTGAAGAATTTTCTCAATGTGTGACGCATTCTATCAAAATCAGGGACATGTTGAATAATATGGAAAAAATGCACTTAAATTGTGTGGGAAATTTGGAGAAATTTTGAATTTTTGTTTCTTGCATATTATTACTCTACGTTTTCTTTTCAATAATTTGTACAGGACAAATTGGAAACGTGCACAAATTTGGAAAAATGCATGTGTTATGAATATTATTCCATATCTCATGTACAAAAGGGGGAATTAAAATGCAAATTCCCCTAGATGGTATATTGTGGAACATCAAAATTCTGAAAAGTGCTAAAATTTAGGAAAATTAGTTGTGTGTGCCTTGCACAGATGACTCAGGTGTCGATTTGGAGGTCATCATATGATCCGTACAAATGTGGAAATAACCCCTATTACCATCGTGGAGACATGTTCACGATTTTGATAAAATGAGTCAAGTATGGTAGCAACAGATGTGCCCAACCAATTTCCACTCAGTACAGCTGGGTCATACCAAAGACAATAAAACGGAAGCTACTGCTATTGTACTTGGTGTTCAGCATAAGCGATGGAGAAGGGAAAACAAGCCAGTGAGCCACAACTAAAATAAGGCTGTGGCCAGCTCAACTTGAATGAATTGGTTTGAAAACTGGGCTGTAAAACTCCATCTAACTAACTAACTCAATACAGCTGTAATTGTTACGTAGTTTTAGGTAAAGTACAAACTAATATTCCAATTCTGATAATTTTTAAAGCAAAATTGATGTACCCATCTTCTTTTTTCTTCATGAACAGAGAAACTGGTAGATTGCCATAAATTCATAGCATGTAATGCTCTCCTGCTGGCTGTAGTGTCTTTGAGCAGTATGTACAGTAGTATGAGGGAGGCAGGGTATCACATCCTGTCTTGTTTTGAACAACACATTGAAGGTGCAAGATTCAGAGGTCGACGTGAGGTTAGTATTGAAGAACTGCTGGTTTCCTAGACTCACTATACACAGTCATCACTTTGATTGTTCAAACCAGCGGTATGATCGCTGGACACTGTAATCATTGAAGTTTATTTTCTTCTAAGGACAAATTTGGATACAAGTTTATGAGTTACGTCACTATAAAGAAAACGTTTCTACCAGATGAGCACTAGACCTTTCTGAAACAGCAAACGTATTTGTTCTCCCAAATAATAATTCAAGCAAAACCACAGCTTTCTTACCTCTTATTCAAAATCCACCAATCAAATCATTTGAATAAAGTCAAATAGCAACAAATGCTTCTTACAGCAAGTACCACGTGTTCATGAAATGGTGCACACGCAACTAAGATTTATACTATTCCTGTGCTGAACATTTAGTTTTTCTGTCCACATTTCGTGCTGTTAATGTTGATCTTTTGCAATGCTTTTGTGTTCATGTATAGGAATGGGAAAAGACCACAAAAGGATTACATTTGCAACACTTTTTGATATATTTTCAAAATCATTATTGCCTTTTAAAAAGAACTGGACTTAAACTGCAAGACTTCTTTGTCAGGAAGAAGTTTTACTTATGTTACGTACATCATGCAAAATTGCCCTTCCTTTCAAGTAGATTAATTCTTGCAATATGACTCTACAAAAAGTTTGTAATGCTTCATTTTTTAACTGCTTAGTTCTGATATTTGTATTGCTACATTCTCTGATAGTTCCTCTTTTTTATTCTCAAATGAAGTGAGCAAATTTAATTATTTTAAGTTTTAGAAGTCATCTGCTACCTTTACAACAAGAGCACAACTTTCTTCCCTTTGCACATAAGTACTTCTACTGGGCAAATTGCTGTCATTAACGTTTTTAAACCTAAATACATTTGAGCATGGTCTATTTATTCCTGCATGCTTTCAAATGGTCATAAAAACTACTCGGATATGCAGTAATGGGAGAAGTGTTTCCTAATCCTGCACTAGTCTCCTTCTGGAATTTGAGAATAGTGTAGATGAATCTGATTAGTCAAGTAATGGCCTGAATGAGACGGCCATAATGGGGGTGCGTCAACTTTAATTGTTCCAATTCTTTGCTTAAATGTATCATGGATGATTGTGCACTAAAATACCTTTTGACTCCTTCAAGTTCACTGAATCTGAGGGCTTAGCATTACATGTGGACGAAAAAATTAAGACGATTTGAAGCGCTGAATGACAGCACTAATGGGCGCCTTCACTAACTGCTCAGATTCATCTATATAGAAAGAAATGCTGGAAAATAGAGTAGCTACCATCCACATTATGTATCATTTGTTTAATTAAACAATTGCATGTCATCTCTTTTGTACAGATAAGCTTTCTCTTGACATGTTTCAAGAACACCGTTCCTGAACCAAATGCTCGCCTCCCTTCTGTTATAACTATGTTCGTCGCAAAATCTGCCAACCTTATGTTGAATCCTGGTACTTCCATCTTCAAGCATATCCTACAATACATTACCATAGAGCCTAAGCTTAACCTCGGTGTCATTCCAGCTTTTAATATGCTGTTCTTTTCCAGCAGTGAAAAGGTTTGTGGAAAACTTTGGTTTTTTTCTAATCATTTTGGTGAAAGGTAAAGAAATTTGTGTTTGTTGATGTTTAGTCATTTCTGGCACTTTTTAGGAGTGATGATTTTTTTCTTTCTATTTCTGTCGCTGTTTTCCTGAAAGGACAATCTATCTTGATATTGTGCTAAAAGTAGTGAAAAAAAGGAAACGTATGTAAAGCATGACAGTATTGGATGATAAAAGCAGTAATTCTGTAACAACTGCTTTGCTAAAAGCTGCAACTACTTTTGGATGGTAGGAGGGGCACATCTGCTCAATACTGGCCGAAAATGAGCAAATAAGAGGTCACCTTTAAAAAATGAGAGCAAGTTCTTATTGTCAAAATGAAACAGTGCCATTATTTTCTTGAAGGGCTTGAGTTTTCATAGTGTGATCAAACATTTATCATTAATAAATGTCACAACTTTCCTGTGGATTAGACAGGGTTACCACAGTAATTCCTCAGTAATACTGACTATTTTCTCTCAAAAGAATTCTGATTACAAAATGACAGTGTCATAAAAAAAGGTATGGCTTTTATCTAGATGTTATGGCAACCTTCCTTCCACCGAATCATAAGTCACATATTCTGAGAGGGAGATAAGTTTGAAGATTTTTACCTGTAGTACACTAAAGAATATGATGGCATCAATGTGTCCTCTCACCCTATGTCATAGAAACAAAAATTGTTTGCATTGCATCGATATGAAGGGTCCCCACTAATGAAGTTCTTTACTCTCTTCATCCTGGTAATAGTCTACTGTAATTTAAGCTGCTGAAGAAGTGGCAAAGTGTAAATGTGAAGGCAAATTCAGTTAATTAATGTAGAAAACATTAAGCCTGTAATTTTTCTCTTTTGTTTTGCTAGTATGTAGACGAATGTAATTGGATTCTGCAACTCCTTAACGAGGGTCTGAGGGACCTTCCTGATTTCACCATTTACACAAGGAACAATGTCTGGTCACTCCTGCTGAGCTTCAAGTCTTCTCCCCATTGTAGTCGGGAGGTACAGGTGAGAGAAACATTCTGTTGTCTCTATACATGAGGAACCTTTCCTCATTACAGTTAGGTAGCAAGTTTTAGCTCTTCTAGTGCTCACCTTTAAAAAGGAAATTGGAGTTTGATAGAGAATTTTAATCTTTTGTTCCATCACCTCATTTTCCCTTTCTGAAATGATTGTTTACCAGAATATAGAAACATTTGGGAGGTTTCTCAGGTTATAAGAAACTGCAATCTTGTATTAATTACTGTTGAATAAAAAGTTCTGAAAATTTGTCGGGTAACAAAAGTCGACACAGATGCAAGACTAGGTGGCATCTTCTACACTGTAACCAATCACAATGTAAGACTGTGACCACAGATTACTGTTACTTTTTTTATTGTTAGTAATCGCTCAATGTACAGATACGGTTCGGAAACAATCGTAAAAAAAGGAAAACTCGGGTTGCTGCCCACTCAAGCAGTCAGCTGGTGGTAAGAACTATGTAAATGCAATGGGAAGACACTTGGCATTTCTTGAATTGGTGCAATTAGGTCATCAGGGTCACCAATTTCAAGGTCAAAAACACACTCATGTTGGTGTGGAATTGACCTTGCTGGACCAGCAATCAAAGATAAAAACAGTTGGGGATTGTGCAAAAGGCTGCAAAGAATATGTGTCACAAGTGGTTTCAAAACCTCATGTTTTTACATTTTTTATTTGTTCATCCTCCGCAAATGTGTCCGACAGGTTTTTTTTTAACATAAAATATCAGATGGGCTGACACAAGTTTGGATTTACCCTCTGCATGATTCACCTAGGCCTACAAACACCATATATAGCCTTGAAAATAGACCCTAGCCTACCCTTGCTGCATATACCTTGGTGCACACTCTGCAGTGCGTTCAGCACAAAGCCGTGAACACTTGACATGACTGTCCTCCAGTGTTACGGGTCCTTGACAATATTTCAAAGCCTATATCGAATGTGCGGTTGGAGGTGTCATAATACCATAATATCTCCCCTGACCTCTACGTGGCACTCCATTTGTGCTTTACTTGTATTGTTTCCTTTTGTATTAAATATAATAAAGGTTGTTTATCTAACTTTTCTTTTCTAAAGGATACAATTCTGAGTATTGTGAAAAAGGCTGCAACAATACCACAAGCAGCAGTAGCCCTTTCTTCATCACACTCACTCCTTATGTGGACCCTAGCAAGCCCCACTCCATCTGACCATTTAAAGACCATCCCAATCTTGGAGTCAGTGCTGGATTCAGTTCTTCAATTCTGGAAGAAAAATTCATCCCCAGAACTCTCCAAGATTGTCACAAAGGTGTTACAGGAAGTCCTTCTTAATTGTCAGGCACTTCTCAATCATGTGAAGTAAGTTGTTATCCTCTTAAATTGTTTTCATATTCACGGTGGAAAATGTCACCCTGTGGGATCGTGGGGAACCCATCGAATGCAACCAGACGTCCTTGTAGGATACATTTAGAACATATTTGTTTTTGTTGCATCTGGACTGCTCATATTGATCCTACGGCGACTCTTCCAATTTGTGCTTTTTCTAGCCTCTGTAATTCTACAAGACTGCACTCTGTTTTAATGAGAGGCTGTACAGTGCACAAGATGTAGCATGTAACAAAAACTCTTTCTGTACTGCAGGTCATTTGACCACTGGGGAAGAAGAACAACTAATTAGCTGTGAGATTCACCAGCAAAAGTGTGAGATAAGAGGACCATCAATGTCACCTGCCTTGAATCTTACATCCAAGGCCCTCAACTTTGCCATGTTTCTTCACAAAGATTTGCTCAAAAAAATGTTTGTGCTTTTCTAGATTGTGGTCAGAGTAATAAAAGACTTGTCTGTACTGATGTAGTAGCTCTTATCACTATAGAGTATTTTTCCCCTTTTTTAGAAGGCACAGAGCTCAGTTTTGTATACTGCAATTTTTACTCCAGTCAAAAAGTTCATTGAAACTCTCATCCTTACATTTCTACAGCTCTCCTGGTTTGGACTCATTGCATCAAGTTTTGTTAATGACCCAAAAGTGCTTACTTCAACTGGACCAGCTGATTGTAAATGATACCAATCTTTTTGGGAGCAGCTGCCACTTTTCAGAAAAATCTTTTCAAAACTTGATTCAAGTATACCAAAAAACAACCCAGGATCCTTGCCTTTGTTTCAAGAGATGTAAAGCGAAGCAGATACAAACCAACCTCAGTGAAGAGATAACTGTTGATGAGACAGTGCAGCAAGACTGGATGACCAAAGACAGCAATAGGGAGACTGCCAATTTGTTATATTATCTCATCTGGTATTGGTTGAAAAACTTTTCAAGTATCAGACCGGCCAATGCAACTCCTTCTGGAGATAGTGTTGAAGACTTGTCTTGTCTTGCAATTTGCTGGTGTTTGAATCATTTTGCAAGATGCCAAGGTGAGGTGTCTACCCCAAAGATGAGTGACTTTTTGAAGACAGTTCTTACAAGACTCAGGTTAAGTGCTGACATTTCCAAAAATTTGGCAAATATGGAGCGGCAGAAGGGCACAGGAGGCTCATTTTTATCCATCTACAATATTTTGAATAGTCTGCCTGTTAGAAGTGAATGGACTCATCCCAACTGTGAAGGAAAAAATCTTATTGAAGATGTTACAAACCAGATCCTGTTACATCTAACAGATTACATCACTGTTGGAGATGCCTTCAGGACTTACCTTGCAGAGAGAAGCAAGGATAAGAAGAAGACCAGACTGAAGAAGCAAGGTCAGTACCTTTAATCACTTTGGGGTCTTGTATACTCACCCTGATGCAATAAACTGAGGTAGTGTGTAGATGAGGATGTTTTAGACATTTGTAGGAGGGGCTTAAGTAAGTAGGTTGGGAGAATTTGAACTGTTTGGGGTGAGAGGACTATGTCTTTAAAAGCCCAGGATTCAGGGGTTTTGCCCCCTGGAAGCAAAATACTGTATGTGGCATACCAAAATGACCAAACGCAAAGATCATGCTCCAGGTAATGTATTTTGTAGCCTAGCACTATGTGACTTCTTCTCCTCTAAATTTTACTGGTGTTTTTTCCAGTCAAGTCCTTTTTATTTCCATCTATACAGGTGCTCTTTTTAAATTTTGGTCATTTACATCAAGTTTTTGGCCATCTCAAAGATGGGGAGACTTCCCCCTGACTAAAGGGCTAAAGAAAATGGAACAAATCTTACTGACATTCAAATTAATCTTCATAAAACCGTCATCCTTGTAAATTGCGTTGGCTCGTAACTCATTTCAACAGTCACCCAGTTTTGAGAAAAATTGAAATGATTGGATGTTGTGTTCAATTATTTATTGGGTAGTGTTGAACTGACCAAAAAAGCATTCCCCTGGCCATTGCTCTGACAGCATAGTTGTCTTATAAACTACTGCTACAATAGCTGTCCTGCCAATCACAACCTCAAAGACAGACTGACCCATCAATTCCCACCACCTGGCCTTTTTTTTTTTCTATAAACCTAGTCTGGCTTCCAAAATTGCCACATATCTCTTTTTTCCATATCTTGGGGGATGAGCTGTTTGATGATACTTGCTCTATTCTATGATTAGAATAGAAAAAGTCAGGTAAAATGTCACAATGACAGTATTATCAATAGTTATTTGTTTGAGTTCTAATGCACTTACATCATTGTTTAAACGTTTTGATTGCAACAGATGTGATATGATAAAAAACTGAAAGACCGATTTCTGCCAATTGAGCTATTATACTCACTACATCTTTCCTGTTTCAGAACATCTAGCAGTTTTACTGCGAGAACTGTGGTCTGGTTTTGAAAATCCTTCAACTTATGAATTTTTGTCAGCCACGTGAAGTATTGAAGTCCACTGTGCGCTAAATGTGACGCACAGATACACCCAGCTTCCCTTGTGGATGTGAAAGATGAAGATTGATGCATCATTCGAAGGAAACAACGCTTTGAAGCTCCACTAGACTCTCATTCTTAGATAGGAGCAAAGAATGATTGAAGTATCTACTGTGTGCTTAATGTGACAAAGGGATGCACCAGCTTCTCATGTGAATATGCAAGATGATAATAAGCCAATTGGGTAATTTGTTTTGGTGGCTGTGCACATGCACACATTGTCCAAATTGTCAGGATAAACAAACCAATCCCGCACATACAACATGTATTCCATGTATTCCAAAATTTGAATTTACATGAAAATTTGGAGAAATCATTCTTTTTCCAATCCAGCCATAATGTATAAGGAGGGATCTCAAGTGTGGTTTTGTGCAGTAGATTGTCCAAATTGTCTGGTGTAAAAGTTTGCATTTTAATCTGCCACAAAGTAGCACTGAGACCCTATTTTTGTTCAACTTGGCTAGACACTTACATAGTGTTGTATGCACATACTGACAAAAACAAAGGAATAAACATTGTACGCTACGTGCTGAGCTTGGTTTGTATATCCCACGTTCTGCCCCACAATTCCATGAGGCAATAAATTACCAAACTCGTTTATTGATGCATCCTTCAAAGGAAACTATGCTTTGAAGCTCCACTGGACTGTCGTTCCTTGATAGCACCAAGTGAAGAATGATTGAATTAACCACTGTGTGTTTAATGTCACAATACACTGGCTTCTCTTGTTGATATTTTGGTGGTAATAAATTTCATTGTCCAGTGGCGAGTTGATGGACAGGTTTTTAGATGCCTGGGTAAAGGGTTACGCCCTTGGGTAGGAGGATTTTCTGTCTCAGGACCACAGTTCTCCTGGTTTTTTAAAGTTGACTCAATATGAGGGCACTTTTAACTGTATTTGACATGATTTTATAATGATTAAGGCCTTGTATGGCAGATGTTTTAGGTCAATAAGCTATTATGAATGTGGGAGAAGCCAAATTCAGATGGGAAAAGTGGGATTGTTCTAGCTGTATGACCCATAGGCATAAAGACAGTGATACGCACTGTTAAACAAGGAATTTCCTAACTGGCTAACGATAACCCTAATCTCCCTAATCCCCAACCTGAACAAAGAATACAATCAATACAATACAATGGCAACAGTCAATCAGGAAATACCTTGTTAAACAGTGCGCATCTACTCTGATTTTATGGAATGTTATGATGTAAATGGTATAATGAATCATTTTTATACCTCATCAGAAAAATGAATCACAAGTTATAATTTGTCTTAAAATTCTTTTCGCAAGCTTTCAGGTTACATACAACTAATCCTCAGCACCATACAGCTGAAAATTGTGTAATTACCATATATGGCAGTTGCCTTATGCAAGGTTCCTTTTCTTTATATGGCAATTAAGAGATCAGTTTTTCAAAAGTTTGTAAATTTGCTTCAAAATCATAGTTAGGGCAAAGGTTACATGGACTATAAAGCATATCTGGCTTGTTCTTTCATAATCAGTTGTCAGAATTACCAAAATGTGGTCAAAAATCTTTATTTTGAAATTAGAATTGTTAACCATTTTGACCTATTGCAAAAAGCTGATTGGTCAATTGGCATGGGTCTTCTTCCATTGCCATCCTGTTAAAAAATGCTTGCATGCAGCATAGATAAGTTTTTGGAGGTAACCTTAAAGAGGAGGTCTTTCCTTTCCTACCAATTCATTGTCATAATGCCTCCAATGACATGAACCTAAGTGTATAGAAAGGATAGGTCTTTGGGAAAAGAAGTCTGGAATATGAAGATGGTCTTGAAAATGCTTGAATTTTGAGTTTTTGAACTGGAAAAACTGCCAATGTTTGGCCCTGTGGTCTTGAAATTTTAAAACTACCCTTACAGTAGTTGCGATAATGTTTAGCATGCACCCATGCTGAGTGAATATGTAAAATTTAAGGCTGTTATGTGTGAAATTCTTTACTATTCAGTACTAAATAATATCTCCATTTTAGTCTTCCAAAAATCTGGAAAGTCTTAAATTTCGATACTTTAAATGTGTAGGAACCCTGTCAAAGACGAGCAGTGATGGTTCAGCCTGAGTGCAGTCTGCTATAGACAAATCCGATCAGTGCTTGTTTTTAGCCACTGTAGGCAGCCATTGGTGGGGTCCATCAGCCTTGAATCGTCTTTAAATATCATCTACATGAGATTCAAACCCTCATATTCAGTAAAATTGAAGGAATCAAGATACAATTTAGTGTAAAACCTTCCATGATACACGTAAGGAAGGAAATCAAAAGATTAAAAGGTAATGGACCCCAGTTATGGCCAACTGAAATCAAACCATCACTTGCTGTCTGCATCAACCCAAGACTCCAAGAGTGCATTATTTTTTTTAATACACTGGTGCATAGTTTTTAAACCATGTTCATTCATACATCATAAGATTTTTATTAAACAGATGAAAAGAAGGAAAATACAGTTTGCAGCATTTTTAAGTAACCTACATGGTGTGTTTAAATACCCATTGTTGTGAGTTAATGTTGGGATCATGGTCACCAGTAGAAGTTGATGAATATTATGATAGGTCTAGGTAGAAATTAAAATTAGGGTTTCCTCATCATAGATAAAAGACGTAGGCTATCTAAGCAAGTCAGAGAAGGTCAGGAAGAATAAAATAATGCGAGCAAGCCGATTGGTGATTTATTATGTGAGGTGCTCTTATGTAGTGACATCTCTTGGACAGGACAATCATTGGGCCAAGCTTCCTGAAGGAGGTGGGTGGGAGAAACCCATGGTTGGAATGGTCGCTGGTGGGGAAAGTTTGCAGGTCATTTGGATCTCCACATGAACGCAGATTTAGTGCATAAATGCACTTGGAAAACAGAAAAATATAGCACCATGATAGCGTTTTCTCCACGACACTCTTTGGACAATTGTGGTCTTAGGAAATGGATATCTATTTGCTTACATCTGTGAAGCATGTATGTAGACATTTTCAGTCTCCTTATTGGCTATTTATTATCGAAATGAATATGCAGTATGCAGCATTTACCACATTGGATTAGGGTGTGCTATTGGGTGAAGAGATGTTGAGGTTTATGGTAGTGGAGTGGAGATTGTGCTGTTGGTTGAAATGGGGCAAGTAAGGTTGTAGGAGTGAGGGGCTCAGTCACTGACAGTAAATATTTGACAATGGTGGTATGCTGCAGTGATAACAGTGAAGTGAAACCAATCCAGGGTGCAAATGGTCCAGGAAATGTAGCCATACTGGAATGGAAGAGATTTGCCAGTTGTAGCTTAGTAGAACAGAATCTGACTCTGTCACGCCTTTGCACCCTTTTTTGTCAAAATGGAAAAAGTGTCGATGGTTGTGAGTGTTTCTGTGAGGTGGGAGCCCAGGGGCAGGTTCATCTATCTTAACATATTATTAGTGTGTAAGGGTAATATATCATTAGGAGATTTTCTAAAAGTACAAGCACTTTCTCTTTAAAGCTGATTGCATCACTACTCTTGTAGTGGTTATGCTGTGACAATTGCATTCCTTACAATGTGTGATCTTCATTAACACAGAAGATTTATTGAATATATTAAAAGAAAAACATTACCAAGATGTTTTTGCTTTTCATGTTTGGCTCCATGGACTGAGTTATCCATTAGAAGCTGTCCACATGATTTATTTTCAGCAGTTGGGATTAGGGGATGGAGAGAAAGCTAGGGGATGGGGGGAAAGCTTGCAACAATATTTCAGTTGGGGATGCTAGGGAACAATTGTGAAGCCATTTGGTTTTTGTGAAATTGTTGATATTACTATGAGACATTTGAAAAGGTTTTAAATATCACCCCAACCATCTCACTAACTACAAACAGTAAATTCTGTCTGCAAGCTCAAGCAGGCACATGTGTGTGTGGGTGTAGGTGTGGGTGTGGTTGTGTGTGTGCATGTGTGTGTTCAACACAACAACTAGCTAGCAAGCCCTTAAATAACCTCTTTTAATGTCAAACAAAACAGGGTCCTTTTCTAATAAGTTCTTACTGGTGGCATTTAACCAAATAAGGAGACCATCAACATGGACAGCAATCATAACTCTACAGAATTTATAAGTGTATTTTTTCAGAAAAACATCTGCTACCCAAATTCCCATGATTTAAAAGTTATATATTTTAGACATTAAATACTTTCACAATAACTCCCATGCTTGCATGCAATGTTCCATTGTGTTTCCACCAGTGATGCACTGATGCACCCAGGACTTTGGAAAAGGGCACAAAATTGTGTGGAGATTATCTTAGGAGAGTGCCGCCATCAGTTGGTAAGAAGTGCAAGAAAAGTTTGGCCAAAAATTCTCACAAATTGCTGGAAGTGGCATTTGACAGACCAATTTACTACATATAAGTAGAGAAATACCAGGAACATCCAAAAAAGGAACATAAAAGAACACTAAAATGTGTTCAATGCCTGGATGCCCTTTCACCCTCTGACTCTTCTGAGGCAAAGGCTGTGCAAGCATATATTACAGGGAAGTCCATGGTCAGACTGGAGTTGGTTAATTGGCTGTTACATTGTGCTTGTTTAAAGGGAAATGCTGCATTTTAAAATATTCCAACATAGTGTTCAAAGAAAATAGCTCAAGACATCATCAAACCATTCATTGTCAACCATACACCCCAGTAAAAGCTTCATCTCCTCAAAATATTATGAACAAGAAGATGGAAGTTGCATCATTTTGAATATTGGAAGTTTGAGTGAACAAATTAATTTTGATCAACAAATAACTGAATTTCAATCTGAGGGAAACTTATTTTTTGAAAAGAAGACCACCATACTGCATTATGTTTAATCATTTACCACTCTGTGTCAATAAATATTGGTTTAAAAAGAATGAAATTTCTTGTAAAACAAATGCAATATTTCCTTTTTAAGCAAAAGCTGTGAAACCAAGCCAAAATCGAGTTTCCACCCATGGCCACCCACACCCAACACATGATATTTGACAACAAAATATCGGGTTGATTGCACACTGGGTATCATGTGATATAGGAGTGCAAAGATATGGTCTGTCATAGTTTTTGATTCCTTGCTGAAGGCAGGCAAGGAATCTATGCGATGGTGATGTCGTGTGTGTGTATGTGTGTGTGTGTGTGTATGTGTGTGTGTGATGCCTGCTTGTAAACACGATATCTCAAGAACGGTAACCCTCAGGGATCTCAAACTTGGCATGTAGATTGTCCACATTGAGTAGATGGTCCCTATTTTTTTTGGTAGAGGTCAAATGTCATTTGGGGTCACCAGAGGTCAAAATGTAAATACCTTGGAAATTGCTTGTAAACACGATATCTCCAGAAGGAAAAATGTGAGCAATCTCATACTTACCTTGCTGATTGTCCATATTGAGTAGATGGTCCCTATTGTTTTTGATGGAGGTCAAAGGTCATTTGGGGTCACCAGAGGGAAAAAGGTCAAAACCTTGTAAACACTGTATCTCAAGAAGGGTAAATGTGAGGGATCTCATACATAGCAGGTGGATTGCCCATATTAAGTAGATTATCACAATTATTTTTGGTGGAGGTCAAAGGTCATTTGGGGTCATCAGAGATGAAAAGCTCAAAAACTTGTAAACACCATATGTCAAGAAAGGTAACTGCCAGGAATCTCATATTTACTAAGTGGATTGTCCATATTGAGTAGATGACCCCTATTGTTTTTATTGGATGTCAAAGGTCATTTGGGGTCATCAGAGTTCAAAACATCTAAACCTTGCAAACACTTTATCTCAAAAGAGTATGTAACTGTTGAAGTTAATATCCATGAGCGGTTAGGGTGAAAGGGTAAGAATAATTTGGCATGTGTAATGTAATAGGCATAGGGTATATAATTTTTTTGGAACAGTTTATTAACTTCACTATGTAAATTCTTTAGTGAGGTTATTTTGAAAATGCATTTGTAAAGTACTGAAGCAAACTCATAGGAAGAAGGTCTAAGGTGCACAAAAAGGCACATCACATGGTAGTTACTGTACAGTATGTTGATTCTGGCATGAAATTGTGCCCTGTTATTACATTAAGTTCCAAGTATTAATACATGAAAAAGTGGGCAGAGCAAAATATAAAATCTTAAAAGGCAAAATCTGTTCATCAGGCTGGCATACTAGTATTATATCTCAATTAAGTACGATAATTGTATGGGATCTCATGCATGTCATGTTTGTTTCCATGTTTGCTATGATATATCATATGGCAAGGAATCACTAAGCCTGTTGGCTTTCTAGTTATGTTCCATAATTTATAGTAATTACTAGCGTAGTTAGATTTTTAGAAGGTCAGGCACCAAATTTACAATTTTCTACACAGTAATGCACGACTTGGAGAAAACGCATTCAATGACCCTCTTGAAAAAATATATATTTGAAAAATGAGGAGCTTGTACTGCAGGAAATTTTGGATTTTTTCAAAGAAATATGGATTCCTTGTAAGGAAATTTTGGATATAAATTGGAGAATCTAAATTTTCAACAATAGCAATACACGAGGTTACACGGCTAATAACGCTGCATTGTTGTTTAAACGTGTTTCATAGTGTTACCCTTGGGCCTGCAGACTGAGCCTTTACGACAAAAGAAAGGGTCAATCAGAGTTTGACCTAGAACATCAACATTTTGTTCCATTGTTCCAGTACAGGTTCATTTCTCCCTTTCTGAACTTATATTGTCTACCAGGGCATAAAACATTTTATAGGTCTTTCAGGTTGGAAGAAATGTTAATATATGACAATTACTGTTGAATATGAATTTTGTAATTTTGTTCGGGTAACAAAATTCTACACAGATGCAAGACTAGACAGCTCCATCCATACGGTGACCAGTCACAACATCAGGCCATTACAACAAATTATTTCTGGTTTATTTTAACTCAATGTTTGATTGCGAATGCAGAATGAAATTCAGGGAAAACTTGTGAAGAGTAAAAACAAACTGTGGCTTCCCCTTTAAAAATTTCCAGAAACTTTGTTGCCTCGCTTAGTTAAATATTTGAAAATTAGTGTCTTATTGTGAAAAAATTTGGAATTTGACGAAAGAAAATTTGGGAAACCACTCGGCACTGGACGTGGTGTTACTGGTGATGGTGACACATACGGCAATTTCTCAACGTGATTTTCTTGATTCAGTGCTTGGTTTTGATGAGGATTAGTGCGGCTCTGAGCTGAGTTGAGTTGAGCTTGTCAAGATCTTTTTTTTTTTTTTTTTTTTGAGTAGGCCAATGTCTCTGGATTCTTTCCCTATAGCATTGTTAACAGCGCTGAGTACCAAGCTCTGTGGCGGTAGGTTCCATTTTGACTAAGTCTTCGGTATGACTCGGTTGTGGGGAGCATTTCAGTTTTGGGGGCAGAAGACTTTTTTGCCCCAAAATGTAATTCTGCCCGAAAGACAATCTAAACGGATTAGTTTGCGCGGAGCGTACAGAAAATTTGGAAAACGGATCCCTCAGACAGCCGGAACTGGCATTTCCCGTGCTTAAAAGGAGGATCTAAGCAGTCGCTATTTCAGTCAGAGAATTATCAGATGAAATGAACCACTCACTAATGTTGGATGAAATGGTCTTGTATATTTTGGAGGGGGAAAACTATAAAACGAAATTGAAAAAATGCTAATGTATTTCACTCTATTGCGACTCTTCGCTAAATTCAATACATATTGGATTGAAGAAATCTCACACGTGATTGCGCGAACTTCCACATATAAATCATTTTACTTCTAGTAGAAATTTTGAAAAAAATTCACGTTACAAGGTGAGCTTGAATGAATATTCAGGAAGACCTGGAAGACATGCATTTTCACTCTGCACCATTGTATTGAAAAACAAATGACCCGACTTTTGATAACTGTTGCCCGAATTCGGCCCTAGGGGCAGGATAGATCTGGCAAGCTATTAACCACTGAACCAGAACAACCTCCTGTCTGTTCATTGAATTAATCTTACAGTTGAAAACGACCCGGCATTGTTTGAACCTTCGCCCGAATAGTTTACCATTTCGGACATTTTTTGATTCCTTGCCGTAGGCAGGCAAGGAATCTATGCGATGGTGATGTCGTGTGTGTGTGTATGTGTATGTGTGTATGTGTGTGTGTGTGCGTGCGTATGTGACGCTTTGGCTTGTAAACACGATATCTCAAGAAGGGTAACTCCGAGGGATCTCATACTTGGCATGTAGATTGCCCATATTGAGTAGATGATCCCTATTGTTTTTGGTGGACGTCAAAGGTCATTTGGGGTCACGAGAGGTCAAAAGGTCAAAACTTCGTAAACACGATATCTCGAGAACGGTACATGTGACTGCTCATATTTGGTGTGTGGGTTGGTCATATTGAGTAGATGATCCCTATCGATTTTTTGGATGTCAAAGGTCATTTGGGGTCACGAGAGGTCAATAGGTAAATTCCTTAGAAATTGCTTGTAAACACGGTATCTCAAGAAGGGTAAGTGTGACTAATCTCATATTTGGTGTGTGCATTGGCCATATTGAGTAGATGATCCCTATTGTTTTTGGTGGAGATCAAAGGTCATTTGGGGTCACGAGAGGTCAAAAGATCAAAACTTCGTAAACACAATATCTCAAGAACGGTATATGTGACTATGCTCATATTTAGTGTGTGGGCTGTTCATATTGAGTAGATGATCCCTATTGATTTTCGTGGAGGTCAAAGGTCATTTGGGGTCACGAGAGGTCAATAGATAAATTCCTTAGAAATTGATTGTAAACACGGTATCTCAAGAAGGGTAAGTGTGACTATATTTGGTGTGTGCATTGGCCATATTGAGTAGATGATCCCTCTTGTTTTTGGTGGAGATCAAAGGTCATTTGGGGTCACAAGAGGTCAAAAGATCAAAACTTCGTAAACACGATATCTCGAGAACGGTACATGTGACTATGCTCATATTTGGTGTGTGGGTTGGTCATATTGAGTAGATGATCCCTATTGATTTTCGTGGAGGTCAAAGGTCATTTGGAGTCAGCATGTTCAAAGCCTGACAAGCTTTCCTGCACAGTCTTTCAAGAAAGGTCACTTGTAGGGTCCTGTAACTTGTCCTGTAGATGGCACATAGTGAATACATGGTCCCAGAAGATTTTGGTGGAGGTCAAATGTCATTTGGGTTCACAACGGGCAAGGGGGATCTCAATGTAGGAAGATTGGATGCCTTGCATATGTACTTTGTGGGCACATTATGGAGCCCTGTTAATTGAAAAACATTGCAAAGCAATGTCAATGTGAAAAAAGCCCTTACATTTCAGCGGCAAGGAATCACTAAGCCTTTTGGCTTTCTGGTTTTTTTTTTTGCAAGACTACAGTATGAAGTGAGGATGAGGAAAACCTTTTTTGACAAGCTATATCCGGCTGAATGTGTCGCAAATCATCGTTATTTTCATTTTCCATGTAAAGTTTACTTTAAACGTAGCGTTTTCAATTTTTCGGGCAAAGATTTGAAAGTATTAAGATAATTGGTAATTTATGGCATTGTGTCACTAATGAAACAGGCTAAAGAATGATTGTTTCTTCGGGTTGCTAATGTCACTCCAATTTTTAAAAAGGGGGATCGGAGCTCACCTTGTAATTACAGGCCAGTCAGTTTAACTAGTGTTGTGTGCAAAATTATGGAATCCTTAATCAAGGACTGTTTGCTAAAGCATCTCTTAGATAATGGGTTACTCAATCTAACTCAGCATGGTTTCCTACCCAGTAGATCTTGTGTTACAAATTTGCTAAGCTTTCTTGAGGATGTTTCTTTGTCTCTCGATTCAGGTTCCAGTGTGGACGTCATTTACCTTGACTTCCAAAAAGCTTTTGACAAAGTACCTCTAGGTAGACTCATGGTAAAATTGCATAGGTTAGGCATCATGGGCAAGTGCGCTCAGTGGATCAATTCGTGGCTCAATGGTAGGTCTCAGAGAGTTGTTGTCAATGGAAATTTTTCTTCCTGGAAAGAAGTCTCAAGTGGTGTACCACAAGGTTCTGTTCTTGGCCCACTTCTTTTCTTAATTTTCATAAATGATATTGATAGCTCTATCACTTCCAGTATAAGTAAGTTTGCTGATGATACAAAGCTCTATAGGAAGGTTGGAGGAAAGGATGATTCTTTATTGCTTCAGAAAGATCTGGATAGGTTATTTTCATGGTCTCAGACTTGGCAAATGTCTTTTAATGCTGATAAGTGCAAAGTCCTCCACTTTGGTTCTAAGAATCCCCACCATGATTATACTATGAATGGTACTAATTTGAACAAAGTGACTTCTGAGAAAGACCTTGGTGTAGTTATTACAAGAGATTTGAAGTCATCTAGGCAATGTGCAGCTACTGCTGCAAGGGCAAATAGGGTGCTTGGGTTGATCAGGAGGAATTTTAAGAGTTTTAGTAAAGATATTGTGCTAAATTTGTATAAGCAGCTGGTTCGACCCCATCTCGACTATGCTGCACAGGCCTGGAGTCCCTTCTTTGAAAAGGACAAATTGCTTTTAGAGCAAGTTCAGAAGAGAGCTACCCGACTCATACCTGAGGTTAAAAATCTACCTTATTCCCAAAGGCTTAAGCTGCTTGGGCTTACCACTTTGGAGCTGAGAAGGATTAGGGGGGACATGCTCCAGGTATACAAATTTCTATCTGAAGGGAATCCTTTGTTAGCTTGCAGTTATTTAAAGGTCCAGAGTAATCCTCGGGTTAGAGGCCATTGCAAAAAGCTTGAAAAGTCTTTTGCTAGACTTGACATTAGGAAGTTCAGTTTCTCTCATAGGGTTGTTAGTGAGTGGAATAGCCTGCCTGAGTGGGTTGTTAACTCCACATCAGTGCACCGTTTTAAGGTTAATATTGACAAGTTTTTCCATGACTGTGGTAGAATCTAATCTTTCTGGGCTCTTTAGGTGTTGGTGGTTTGCTTTGTTTTGGGGGGTTTTTGGATTACAGGGCATCTTATGGGGCCTTTACAGCCCTCCTTTGCCCTTGAACCTGTTATGTTATGTTATGTTATGTTATGTTAAGCCACAAGCTTTTCAAATATGTCGCAATTTTGCCCCCTATCTCTCTCTTTGATTTTTCCCAAATATGTTATACCTTGACGGTGAAACTTTTCTATTTTCGGGCAAATGCTTGAAAGAATTCAGATATTTAACCATTTCGGACATTGTTTTGTGGAGGACTATGAGGTAAAACTTACGATAATGTTTTTACGCTGCCGAATGTGTAGCGAATTTTTGGAATCTTGAATTTTCATGAAAATTGTACCGCGACTATGGGCGTTTTCCCCCTTTTTGGGCACGTTTAGGGATTTTTCTGAAAAATCATACCATTTTTTAAACAAGTGGCTTTCCAAATTTTTGCCCGAATGAGATTTTGATGAAATTTGGTGGCAGTCTTCCCCTTCCCCCGCCTCGTACACCGTTGTGCAGTCGGTCGAAGAAAGTATGGATTGAGGCTACATCAACGTTAACACAAATGATGCATTGCACTGATTTATGAATACCAAGCGGAAAACACTGCCTCAACGTACTGTAATCTTTTGTTACAGTACAATAGGTTGCCAGACCATCCGCCTTTTTGACTATGATTAGTAAAGACAAATCTATCAAACACTGTCAATTTGAAAGAAAGAAGTATTTCAGCGGCAAGGAATCACTAAGCCTTTTGGCTTTTTGTTTTATGTCTTTACTGAAAAAGTAGTAGTTATTGATTGATTTTGAGTTGACATGACCGTATATGGGGACGCCAACACTAAGAAATCTATGTTATAACTTCCAAAAGTCATCGCTTGATGTTACCACTTCAAAAGTCATTACTTTCATCTTTCAGATCAGTGTGGTTTATCGACGAAATTGTCGTTTGCGCGTTCCATAGTCGGTGGGTAAAACAATTGCGCGACCGGGCGGGCAAACTCACTGCGCCGCTTTGTGTGCCAGCTGTACTGAATGTAACGTTAGGGACTGCATGCGAGTGATAGTAAGTTCACGAACGCACGACTTCGACAACCGGCCGGAATGTAAACCGGGTCTGATCTCCTGCCGTGTGTACATGTGCATGTGTACCAGCTGTAACTTAGCCTGGTGCTGCTAGTACTCCATTCACAGTGCTGGGTGCGCGCATGCGTTGATAGGTTAACAATAACATTAACAGTAACAAGTGTAACGTTACAGCGTTTTGGTGTTGGGTTTGTATGGTTTTTGTGAGTTGGGAACATAGGCTAAGTATAACCTAGTACTGTAGGCTATTACCTAACGTTAGCAATTGCTGAGGAAACAAACATTAGCATCCAATATTAAATAGTAGGCCTAACATAACAGTTAACATGTTGGGCCTAACAGTTAAGCCTAGCATAAGGTGGATATAGCCTAGGCTAGGCCTAACGTTAGGCAAGGCTAACCCTGAAAGTGAGTACTAGGCGTAGCCTGGGGCCTAGCCTAACACATAGGCTAGAAGCCTAGGCTAGTCCCCCTTTTTTTTTTTTTTTTTTTTTTTTGGAGCCAGGCTGTAGAAAGTGATAGCCATTGTGATGAAGGCAACACTACAGTTGGGTTTGACAATTTCAACAAAGTTTGTCCACATGCTCACTTCCATCAATCTTTTAGAAGGGAAACCACTGTCACGTTCCTGCAGCTTTCTAACATTCTGTATCAAAGTTCTTAGTAAATTGGTGATATGATAGGCCTAGGCCTAGACTTCGTTTGCAACCTGTCTCTTCTTTTTTCACAATGTTGCAGACTGGAGTGTTACAAATTCTATGTAGGCTAGGCCTAGGCCTACAGAAGCTTGTGGTACACCAGTTCTTTGAGGTATAGGCTAGGCTAGTATGCATAGCCCATGTTCTCATATAAATCCCACAAATTCTCTCATTTCTGGGTTAATGAGTTTCGTAGACACTATATTGACAAGTACTACTACTGACTGCTACTGACATGCATTCTCCACAATTGAAGTTTCTTAACCTTAATAACGTGTTGTTATTGATTGTTTATACATATTACGTACTGTATTCTTTAAATCAGGGGAAAATGATTAATAAGTATTTATACTTCTTTTTTCTCCTTTTCCGTGCAATGATGTCAAACTCAGCTTTCTTTAAACTATTAAACTGTGTATGTACATGCTGTACACTGTATATGTTCATTGCTGGAATGAATTGAATTGAATTGAACGTCGAGTACTACACCCTCTTCGATTATTTAATCCATTGACATGCTTGTCTAAATAATGCTCATTTCCGACTGACAATTGATGAAGATCTACAATCCTCCTTTCAATCTACTAAGAGTGCAATGCTTTGGATGCCGTAAACATTGTTACAGTACGAAATGTAAACATTTCTGTGTGACATTCCCTGCGAATACCTGAAACAGTCTATTCATTATGATCACCTCCTGCAGCCAGCAATAAATATAAACAACCTAACCCCCCTCCCCAGCAAAAAGAAGAACAAACACACACACCCATTAATGAAAACAACTTTAAATTCTGTTTTCATTGGGTTAAAATCTTCTGACCTTCTGGCCTTCAAAAATACTTTTCTGCATTTGTCTGCTCAAAAAATTAACCAGTTTTTCTATCTAATTTGTTATGGTAAAAAGTTCGCCTAGAGCTCAGACAATCTTGGATGAAATTCTTGGGACACTTTGTGGTATATTCTTGAATCACAGTTCCCAGGTTTACACGAAACCCCCGCTCCCCCTCACAATGTTGCGCAGAAAGAGTGACACTGTACGTTGTAAACTGGATAAATGTGGTCAATATTGTGATGGGGAGTGGGGTGCCCCAAAGAGTTTTGTCCAAGATTGTAGGCCTAAGTGGTTTCATGTAGGCCTATAATCAAAGTATTTTTACAAATTTTTTCAGGTTGGATTAAATTCCACAAACTTTCAAATTGAAATGTTTATGATGGTTTTTTGGATCTGGTATATAGGTAGGTTTAAACACAAAGATTTACAATAATGTTAAGAAGAACAAAGCTGGAAGTTATGGTTTCTTACCAAAAAGTGTTGGATGAAAAAGTCAAGAAATTTGACAATAAAGAAATGTCGTACAAAAAAATACTATACAATGTAGCACAACTGCTGTACAGGCCTTGAGTTTTAAATTCTTCAGGTGTGCTACAAATCACACTCCTCAGAAAATTAAGGAGTGTGGGTGGTGTGCAGTTCTATTAAACTGAAATATATATGAGAGCCAAAGCTTCATTAAGGTATGCAAAAAATCATTCCCCATAATGGATTTGAGGTGAATGATGGTGTGCTATCACACATGCACGCCTCAAAGTTCAAGGCCTGGCAGAACCTTCTATGGTTATTCAATTAAGTCTCCTCTCCATTTCTTTTACCAGGTTGTGGTGCATCAATATTATGTTTCTGCAGAGATGTTACAGCCAGTCATAGCTGCCGTGGGTTGATGAAGAAGCTGGAAGTACAGTAGAGTTAGTCAGTTTGATGGAAGCATTCATCAACGACACTCATGAATATTCATGAGAGAAACAGCATTCAGACTGGGGACAGATCATCAGGATCATGCAATTTATTGTTTGTGGAGCAACAGATTTTTGCATCCTCATGTTTAGCAGAGCGCAACCTGTGTGAAGAGGTAATATATAGGCTATTATTATATGGGCTAGAGGAGCATCAATCTGGGAAACAGAGGGGAGCAATTGCACCCCTATTGCACAAAAATCTATCATTTTTGCCTCCCCCACCCAATAAAAAGAACTCAAGGCATATTATAAAACAACATTCAGAATGACCAAAGTACAACACTGACTGTGGTAAATTCCTGCATCCAGGTTACATTACTTGATATTCCAGGTATCAAAGTATCGAAGTTTCTCAAATACAGGGGGGCATACTTATGTGCAGATTATATACAAATGAAGTGAAAAAAATTTGCCCTGGAGGGTGATTTACCCCATTCTACATAGGGTGATAGGATTTCGATCTTTACAGAGGTGAGGGGAAGAGAAACAGACCCTTGCCAGGAAACAGTGTCACCCATATGGAACTCAGTCAACTCCTCTGAGGACATGTATGGATTTCTGAATTGTCAGCAGCTCATACAATGGGTCAATGTTTCTTTTGTGGGCTGTAAAGTAAGAAGTTCTTTAAAATGGTCCCCAAATTTCTTTTCTCTGCCCGAGGCCTCATTGTTTGGTTTCAAAAGCTAACCAACTGTTCCCTTCAACTTGAAAATAAGTTTATAATAGTGATAATATATACAGTAGGTGAATGAAGCTGTACATTGGGCCTTTCCAGAAAGGTCAATGCAGAGTTCAATCAGCCAGTGCACTTCAAAATAAGTTCTCTGAGGCATGAAAATATCATTTTTTGTGATGGATGATGTTTGATGAAAAGACAGGTGAAAAACAGGTTGAGAAAAGGTGGCCTTTGTGGGCTAGGGTGTATACACCTCAGTCCGGGAAGACTCCCAAGTGTTTTGGGAGAAGGCTATAGCTAGCTTTTGCTACCAAGAGCAGTTGGAAGTTTTGCTAAAAAGAGCAAAACCTATTTTGCTAAAGAGAGCAAAAATCTGTTTTGCAGAAGAGAGCAAAAATCTATTTTGCAGAAGAGAGCGAAACCTATTTTGCTAAAGAGAGCATAGGCGAGTCACAAGAACCAAATTGTTCATGGAGAAACCAATTCAAGCAAGGCCTTAGGTTGTGTACTGTATATTTAATTTCTTTTCTGTAAGTCCGAGTCATGTTTGTGGCAGCATGTAAGTTAGTAAGTAGATGTGGGTTAATGGTTTTATAGATTTCCGTTTACCAGTGTAAAGAACAAGTAGTATGGATGAGAAAGAAACATTAAGTGGGTAGATGTATGAAATGTTTTAAATAATGTACATAACGTGAACAAAAATGCTGAAATAGCCGCGATGTATATAAGTAGATTTGACAGTCGCTTTTATAAAGAATTTATGTGTGACAGAATATTTGCGTTATTGAATGTATGTGTGATTGAATATTTTCTTCTGCTTGTTTTAAAGGGTTTTTTGTGGGTTAACAACTCAATAAAGGAGAACACAACACCAACAGTTGTACTAACAATTGTCGTCTCCATACAAAATCTTAATATACCCCACTCATGACAACTGATCACATTTCCATTATTTCCATTTACAGATTAATTCCCATGATGCACCCTGTTTTACCTCTACCAGTCAGGCATCGCTTGCATCCGATGATGGAAAGGCAAGCGTACTACAAACAGAGCATGATGGAAGCCAATTTGAATCAAAGAACTTTGGAGAACTTTTAGATGATAATAGGGATTTCTTGGATGATATAGGTAATAGCAACAGGTCTTTTGTTTTTAGATTTCTAGGTTTGCTACAAATCACACTCTTAAGAGTATGTTAATAGGTGTACTGTTTTATAAAACATTAATAGATTTATATGGGCTCCAAATTTTCATCTTGGTGGGCAAAGCATCTCACGCCCCTTAAAGTGATTTTAGGCGAGTGATGGTGTGTGGTCGTACTTGCATGCCTCAAAATGAGATTTACAATGACAAAAAATAAAAAAATACATAAAGAAAACAGAAAAAGTGCTGTGAATTTGTGTAAAAAAAAAAAGACGGCACATTTTCCGATTCCCTTTGTATTTCTTTATTTTTCGTTCTGTAAATCTACAACGTATCTGTAACAGTTCTAACAGTGAATGATGTGTTTGTACACCTTTCTGTTGAAACCACAACAGTTCTTTGTAAAAACTCATGATACCATGCATTGAAAGGGACAATAAAAATGTGACAATAGAAGTTGACCTTTTGTTTCAGCATCTCAATTTTCCTTTAATAGTTTATATAAAGAACCCTTCCCCTCCGGCCCCCCTTCATATCTAGGCATACTGGTACATCATGTTGAATTAATAGGGATTACAAATAAAGAGCGAAAGAGAATTTTGGGGGGCAAAATTTTCAGGCCCTGTGCAAAACCAACCAGAAAGTGCTTCTCCATAGGTTAGTTTGTTAGGTGGAGTTTTACGGCCAGTTTCCAACCTATTGGTTCAAGTTGAGCTGGCCACGGCCTTTTTTCCACTTGTGGCTCACTGGCTTGTTTTACCTTCTCCATTGCTTATGCTGAGCATCACACACAATGGCAGTATAATCTGGTATGACTTGACCAGCTGGGAATAAAACCTTCCACATGAAAGGCAGATCGTTGCTCTACCGCTAGACCAAACATGCGGTCTCCATAGGGGGTTTGGGGTTGTTTTTGGTGGAGGTCAACAGTCGTTTGAGGTAATGAGAGGTCATAAGGTCAAACCTTTGAAAAAGATATCTCAAGAAAGGCACATGTGACTATCCTCACATGTAGGTTGTGAGTTGGTTATCTTGAATAGATGATCCTATCAATTTTTGTGGGGGTCAAAGGTCATTTGGGGCAACAAGAGGTCAAAAGAACAAAACCTTTTAAACACACTATCTCATAAAAGGTACATGAGACTATTCCCATTTTTAATTGTGTTGGTTGGCTGTATTAAATAGAGGATTCCAATTGATTTTTGTGGAGGTTATAGGTCATTTTGGGTCACAAAAGGTCATATGGTAAATTTGTTAGAAATTTGCTGGTAAACACTGTATCTCAAGAAGGGTAAGTGTAACTAATGTCATGTATGGTGTGTCGGTTGGGAATATTGAGTAGATAATTCCTATCAATTTGGTAGAGGTCAAAGGTCATTAAAGGCCACAAAAGGTCAGAACCTTTCTAACACTATATCCCAACACAAGTAGGCCCCTGTATGTGACTATGCTCATATTTGGGTGTGTGGGTTGGTTGTATTGAGTAAATATTCTTTATTGAGTTTTGTAGATTGCATTTGGGATCACAAAAGGTCAAATGGTAAATTCTTTAGAAATTGCTTGTAAACACAATACTTTGAGAAGGGTGTGATAAATCTCATATTTGGGTGTGTGGGTTGGCCATAATGAGTACATGATCCCTATTATTTGGTTGGAAGTCAAAGGTCATTTTTGGCCAAGAGAGGTCTGAAGGTCGAAACCTTGTAAACATGATATCTCAAGAAAAGTGTATGTAAGTGTGCTCACATTTGTTGAATGGGTTGGCAATATGGAGCAAGAGATCCCTAACATTTTTGGTGGAGTTCTAAGGTCATATAGGGTCAGAAGACGTCAAAGTCTGACAAACTGAAGGTAGGAGGCTTGGATATATTTCATACTTGGTATGTAAATGCATTATACTAAGGAAGAGAAGCCTATTGATATGGTTGAGGTCAAATGTCATTTTGAGTTACCAGTGGCCTATGTAATAGTAATAATCATAGTCTTAATAATACCTCTCCACACAGGTTCTCTGGCCAAGTCTAAAATTCTTTTTTACACAGTGTCTGTGTAAAAAAGACCTTGTGTAGAAATGTCATCAGGGTTACAGCTGTATTGACAAAGAAAATAATTATATTAATGATTGGTGTGTATACAGCTGTAAATAATCATTGAAAAGTCATGGAATTCTATTTTTCTTAAGGTGCAGGAGCCCTGTTCCCTCCTTAACAACTACAAATTTTTAAAATCAGTTAAATCTTTCATGTCACAAGAGGACCCATTCGCCAAATGCAGCACCTCTGTAGCTTTCTTCAGAGTTGTTTTCTCCACTTAAAGTGTACCTCAAGTCAAAAAATTCAAATATAAATGTGAAACAGTAGAAAAAGAAGTCCAACTCCCATCTTCGTAGGACATTCCTGAGCTGAGATTAAATATTATTTTACAAGGAAATAAAGCAGGTGATGTGAGTTGTACAACAAGAAAGTCACAAATTATTGAGCAGTGGACTAATTTGTTTTAAGTGAATAAATTTCAACATATTATATCATGTCAAGAATTTCCTTTGAAGATGGGAGTTGTTGGACTGTTCTTCATTTTCCATGGTGTTTAACTTATATTTTTGAAACTTTTGACTTCAGTTACACCTTAACCTATTAATTCTAACTCATAAGCTCCCAATTAGTCCCCATTGTCCACAACTTCCTCATCAACAAGTTACCAGAGCCACCTGCTGCTAACTATCAATTGAGTCTATTGTTTGAGAGATTAGATATGTACCACTGCACAACCTTTCAGAAAAAACATCCCAAATAAAGTAAAAAAAAATTGCTGAGACAGCCATTTGATTGGGTTTTTAGTTTCCAGAAGGTGTTGCATTTGAGTAATGGGCATTGTAACAGCATGTTGTATTTTTTCTTTGCTTCTATTTCAGATCACCATCTCCATCATCAGGTGGATATTGAGATTGAACAGTTCCGATCAAACTTGCACAATATCTTATCTCAACGACAACATGGCAGCATGCCGCTGGTGGGTATACGTTTTTTGTGTGTGTCTTTTGTTGAGTAATTTGTAGTGCTATGTAGTCCAGTCTGGACTCATGATTCAGGCCTTGGGGTTTAGATTTTCCAGGTGTGCTACAAATCATACATTTCAGGAAATTATGATCGGATGTACAGCTTTATTATTCTGAAATATTTATTTGAGCTCAACTTCTTCATCCAGGTGGGCAAAAAAAATCACACTCCTTACAGTGATTTTAGGCAAGTGATGGTGTGGGTTTGCACTTGCATGTCTCAAAATTCGAAGCCTGAAGATTTCAGTATTACAAGGACTCTGCCAGAGGGGTCAATTTTTTTCCACAAAGAGAAAGTCCAATCCAGACTTAAGTCCTTAAAAGTTGAAAATTGCCGGACTCATGACCCAAAGCCTCTGGACTTGACTATGTCACTGGTAATTTGAACAAAAACCTGTCTTTTCCCAACAAATTTGACCTGGGACTGAAGGTAATGGGACATCTTAGCATTTTTGAGAAAAAATATAACATCAAAACCACAATGTACTTGGGCCAGTGTACTCTGGTTGGTGAATAACAGTTTCCAATATTGCAGGATTTGAAAAAATGCAGGAGCTATATTGGGAAATTATACAGAATCGAAATACATTTGTGTAAGTTTTCATTCAGCAGAAATTCAAATTAATGTAAGAATTAAGTATCAGTGGGTTTGTTCCAATCCTGCATTCGTTAAGCATGTGCACTCCTGTTTCAAAAGTTGACAACTGCCTGTCAGTCTCATCAAAAAATGAAAGTTTGGGCATGCACAGACCTGTTGTGGGGTAGGAATTGCTGTGAAGGATTTTAACAGGTGACAACTAGAATTTCTGTTAAACTATGAAATGTTTCAAAAATTGTATAAAAGGTTATTTTGTGAACAACCAAGTTTTGAGTTCAGTCAATGTAATTTCCATGAACCCAAGAATGAAGATGACATCCATCAACCTATAATTCTTTGTTACTCAGTTTAAGTGGAGCTATCATCACTAGATGACTTCTTACTGATTTAGGGAGTGATATCTTAAAATCTTAACTTTTCTCAAGAGTCAGCAGGACTGCCAGAATCCCTGCAGGACAACCAGTTTTCATTTTCTGTTAATTAGTTAGTAAGTTAGATGGGGTTTAATGACACACCAACGGGAATGTGTTATATAGTGTCATCAAGTGAGACAAAGTAATGTTGGGGTAAAACTACCTTAAAGAAGTAAAAGGGGGGGGGAGGGGTTAATTTCCACTGAAAAGATAGCAAGGTGAGCCATGCACGGACTTCCTATACATGGACAGAGGATAATGCACGGTACATTGTCGCTACCATACGTGTGAGAAAAAGCGCACCAAGATGGCTGTCTGCTATGTTTTTGTGTGGAAGTATGGACTTGCTCGAGTATATTGCCATATATTGCAAGAAAGTTGAAATATTTTTGAAATATGGCAAGGTAAGATTAAAATCCCTTCACTTATTGAAGGAATATGATATTTTTACCCATTCAAATTTAACTTTTGCTCAAAATATTACAGAGTCGTCATCAAATCCGACGACTTATAGCTTCACGGCAGCCTTCTTGGTGCGCCTTTTTTGTCCCAGTCGGTGGCGACCAGCTACGGATAGGATGTACACGTTTCATACTAAGTCCATTTATATAAGTCTGTGGAGCCATGTCACAAATTTCTATAAAGTTTACTTTCCTTGAGAAAGCTTCATTTCCTTTAAAGACAAATGCTGAACTGCAGGGCTGCTTATTGGTTGAGAAAGCTGATAAGATGGAACGAATTTTAAGGGGGAAGCATGATATTTGTTAAATGTTTTTGAAGAGGAGTGGACAAACAGAGTGTCCTTGGGGGAACCATTTGTCCAGTCCTGTGATTCCCCTTTGTGGCCTAGCTACAGGGTGGCACATTTCCCCTTCATGAAAAAGATGTGACACACAGGTTCCCTTATCAAAAATTTTTGTAATGTTTGGTAATAAGCCCCTCTTGTTGGACATGTTGGAAGGAATGGTTCTGGGGCTAGAACTGTTAATGTGATGAATGTATGTTCACTGCAACTCAATTCTACAAACAGCACTGTTAGGAATTTAACACAGTTTACCAAATTGCAGCAGTCCTAAGCCAGTAAAAAAATGTTTGTGGCAACCTACTTTGGGGCAAATATTGTTATTTTAATGTAACTTAAAAACTACTTGTGAATTATAGAAAACATGAATTGCTTGTCTGAATTTGATTTATTCCTACTATAGAGTCCTCTTCAGACAGTACCACACTTCCAGGGATCCCCACAAGACAATAATTCATCAGGTAAGATCAGTTGTTTTTGGTAGTTGGTCAGTATGGCAGTCACCTGTACTAGCCATTGATCGTTGCTATATAGTTGCAGATGAAAGAAAGAAGCAGACATAGGGCTAGGTTAATAGACCTACATTCACTGAGGCTCCTAAGGTATCCTTAGGTAGACATGCTCTATCTAGAACAAAAGGGAAAAAAAGGACCAAAGTCAAAAACCTCGTTGGATGTTCATCTACTGTACAGTGGAATTGCTAGGTGAAAATGGTCTGAAACTAATTGCCAGGTGAAAAAATTGCCAGATGAAAATGGTCTGAAACTACATGACAACAAAACAGAACTTATTCACATTTCTTCAAAATTTCGATCCGTATCTCCCGTTCAGTCTTTCTAGATAGGACCTGCTCACATCGAACCTGTTCAACATGCCAGAAACTTGGGTGTAGTTTTTGATCGTCACCTCACAATGGATCTACATGTTAACAATGTTTGCATAGCTGCATCTCTGGCGCTCCATAAAATTGGAAAAATCAGAAAACACCTAGATCAAAGAACCACTGAGACTCTAGTTCATGGTTTTGTGTCTTCAAGACTCAATAACTGCAACAGCTTACTCTATGGGCTTTCAAGTTCTCGTCTCAAGAAATTACAACATATACAGAACTCAGCTGCTAGATTAGTTACACTTACAAAACCAAACGATCATATAACTCCAGTCCTCCGTAGCCTCCACTGGCTTCTTGTTGCTGATCGGATTAAATACAAAGTCCTCTTGCTGACATTTAAATGTTTACACAATTCTGCACCTGTTTACCTACAAGATCTCGTCCAAAATTACACTCCTACCCGCTGCCTTCGCTCCAGTTCTAAACTGCTACTCTCCTCTCCTCCAGTTTGTACTAAATATTACGGTTGCCGTTCTTTCCAATACTCTGCTGCTTGTCTCTGGAATGACCTCCCTGTTACAGTTAAAGAAGCAAGAACACTCACAAATTTCAAGACCTTACTTAAATCTTACCTTTTCTCCTGTCTATGACTTTCATCTTTTCTTTTCTTTTCTCAGCGCAAAGGGACTTCATTGTGTTTTGCGCTTTATAAGAACTGTGTATTATTATTATTAAATAATTTTCTCTTAGAAATCTTCATTGTTTAAACTTTAAAACTTGCTTGGTATCAAGAGTTCGTTTTATGCTCTGTAAGATCTGTCACAATAATGAAGAAAACTTCTTTTGCTATGGAGAGGTTCATCAAATCTATGCCTAAAATATATACATCCAGGTATAACTTAGTTTCATGTTGTAAGCAAAAAAATTGCATGTGGCTTGTTCAGCATTTAATATGACCATTAACTTTCATCAACACAAGCACCAGTGGTGGCATGCAAGAGGGAGACAATGAATATGTAAATAGCGCCACCACTTTCCCTTTGGCAATCATCTCATGATGACTTTCCAGTGCATTGAAATTTATCTTCAGTTAAACATATCCTGATAGAAACTGTTTGCAATAAAGTCATCATGTTGTCAGCTATCCTATGCTGTGTGGAGCTGTCAAATTTTGTGGAGTGAAGTGATGCTCTCAGTAATCTATGAATATTTCAAGTACTACATTGAAGAGCCAGTTTCATTGGGTTAGTTGTCTCTAATGTCTTCAGGGAATTTTAGCTAACAAGAGTCATCCAATGTGGTTCTTGAATTCAAGTTCATATGTGCTTTTTTGACTGGCTTGACCAAGTTTTGGCTTCTTCTTAACTGCTGCTCATGATTTTCTGGGCCTTTAAGTGTGTGCTTAACCAAGTCATCATAATGTACATGGGTAATTGACATGTGAGTGACCTTTTGCTGCAAATCTGTTAGATCTGTACTTTAAAGGGTATGAGCAGTCAACCCAAATGTATTTGGAATCAACATGTAAAATTTTACATATTTCCCTTCTAAGTATATTTCATGTTGTTCATGACATAAATATATTGCTTATCCTGTTCAGGTAGTAAACTCAGCAGCTGCACTTGTCATGAATTTTAAAACTGAGTGAGAAAAGTTTTCATATGATTTTAAGGAGCAATTCATGAAATAGCATAGTTTAGACTTATTGAGTACTCATAAATAATGTCACTGGTCACATGATCACTGTGTCCCTTTAGGGAAATGTTGAATTTTTACCTGAAAATAAGATTAGTTTGTCCCCATTTTTCTAGCAGTTCCTGGTCCAGGTTTTACTTCATGTAGAAAACATGTTAACAGCACATCTTAGTTAACAATTGAGAGGAAACATTGCCCTGTTTTCTCCCATAACAAATGTCATTATAATTTGTCTTGGAAATATTTTTGCAGCATTTGTGCCCCAAGGAAGCTCATGGATTAATTTGCCCTGAAACAGGGAATGCATGCAATTTGATTTATTTACGTACATTTGTAAACTGTCTTCAAGCTACAAATTACCTTACATAATATGTCAATTGCAGCATGCTTGACTTCCTTTTGTTTGCTATTTATGCTATGTACCTGTTAAAAAAAAGCAAAAAAAAAATCTTTGTAGATCTAGAACAGCACTGTCAGGTACCCTCAAGCAGTTAAAAAGGATTGTAGTTTTAACTAGAAGCAACAAATGGCCAGTTGTTCTTCATAGTTGTAGTAGCTTGTTCCTCATATGTGACCTACTTTTGGAATGAAAAATCCAACTTACACATGTGTATTGAAGGCTCAAGAGTAGATACTTATTTCCTTGGGGGCTTAAAGAAGCTGGCATTCTGATAAATTTCTTCTTTAATTCATTTAGTGTTGGTTTTAGAAAGGTATATTTGTCATTGGTGGGCTGCGGAAATTTAAATGCTTTTCACTATCTGATATACAGGGCAAGGTATTAATGTTGTGGAAGTGTCTTAAAGCTCAAGGGATTTAATGTTTGAGGAAGAATGTGTGGCTAAAAGATCAGAAGATGCACAGACCCTTTAATTATTAAATAGACATTACAAAGGATTGAAGAATAGAATGTTGGGGTGTGTCTTTTTCACCACAGTAAAATACAGTGGACAAAACCATGATGAAATGTTTCCTTCTTCCTTTTTGTTGCACCCTCCTTCTCTGCCTGAAAAATACCTTTTATCGCTTCAGAGGGGAAATGAAGCTCACTATATGCACACCTGATATAGTCACATTTCACGTCTGATTAATTGATTGACAGTGTGCAGGTATATTAAAATACACAAAAAAAAGTTACATAACATTTGGGGTTAGCTAGTTGGCAAGTCAAGCTTGTGTTAATTGCTTTTCATGCAGTGTGAATACAATGAAAGCCTAGATCATTTGAAGGCACAGATCATGTAACAAACTCAGATACCAGTTTCACCCCACACCACCTTTGATCTACTGGGGTGTCTATGGTGCATTTTCAAGAAGCGTCATCACGGCATGGGCCAAATACCAAAGCCCTTTCCCACAATCCTTTGTAATTTCTAATTGAAAAAAGGTTCATTGGGATACTTTTTAAATAATTTGTAACATTGAAAATTTGTATGACATTATGTGATGAGGTGAGATACTTTCAATATAAATGCTAGTATCCTAGCAGAATTGTGAAGACATCAGCCTTAGACAACTGTATGTGTGACATGCAGTGCCTGTTTCAATATGAAGGCTAGCATGAACTGTGTGGATGCAGCTCTCACAAAAGCATCCATCTTTCAGTGTTGCCAGAAATAGTTTCTGTGCAAGTGGTGTTTTTGTATATCTTCAGTCCATCCAGTACCAGCTGTTCCGTTTTAAAGGGGAGTGTTGAAGGGTCATCATTACAGGACAATGCTTATAGTTACATAGCATAATGAGTGAAGTTTCATATCCAACAGGTACAGCAAAAGTTAAAATTTTGAGATTTGTAACATCCTGACTTGTAACAGTTTTGTGGGTGGTTTGAAAAAGTGTCTGGTCATGAACTTTGAAAAACCAAATTGAACTGATAATTACTCACACATAAAACCAGCTAGTTGTGTGCAAGATATGGGTATTTTCTTAGTTTGACCATTTGATTTTTGATTGGTATGTGAAGAAAATTTTACAGGTTTGAAAAATTTGTTGGATTGTATGAACTAATTCAATGGGCCACTTTCTGCAGAACTGTCCCATTTTTTAGAGAACTTCAAATTCCATAAAATTTTGAATGTTTCAGTTAGAGTATTAAAGTGTAATACTGCTAGAAACAATCAGTCAATCTTTGCATTCAGTTAAGGGAATCCTATATATTTTGTGAATGTTTAGAGAGGAAAAGAGGCAGTAATTAACCCATGGTTCATTGAGCCCATTGAAATTTGGGCCTGGGCATTGTGAATTCTGTTATTTATTCCCTTTTCTGAGAGGACAGTGATGGCAAGCTTGCAAATTAGGATAGTTAGCTTGCTTATTAGGAAACTGAGTAAAAATCCTATCTTTTGTGGTGCATTAATGGAAGAGTAGATTGGAGGGGGAGATAGTTTAAGAGATACCAATATCAGGAAGAATATGACATGACGTGCCATTACATTAATAGGACTTCCTACCAATAAGCATTGAGAACTATTTTATATGAATTGTTAGGCAAGATGGCAGCAAGCATATAAATCAAAATTTTCCAGGGGCCATGCCAGTTCTTTAATGCCTTCTTCTTGTCTTGCTGATATTTCCTGGTGACCTGTAGTTTTTCGTCCTAAAGCTACCAAATAAGCACAACAATTTTACATTTGAAAAGGTTTTATTTTAAATTTGCAATTAATTTAAAAAACAAATCTTTTCTGTTTGTTTTCTAATCATTACAGATTGTGTATTAAGCTCTTCAAGCTTAGCAGATGTGCCAAAGATGTGAGTACCTCTTTTTTTTTCTCTCTTTTTTTTTCCTTTTGGTTGGTCATATTAAACTTGTTTCTTTTTCCATTTGCAGGAAAATCCATGGAATTTCTAGGTCTTTTATTTAAACTAGATTTCCTCAACTTGTGACACTGGTACTAATTTCATGTGGTGAAAAAATCCAAACTTATGCTTTTTATTTTGCATTTTAATTTTAATTGGGATGGCAATTGGAATGAGAGGCACAGCTATACCTTTGTTTCAGACATAACTGGGAACTTGTTTAATAGGCTCATTTAGTGTCACAGTACAGTTGCTAAAGTACTGCATCATGTAGTGATTTAGAGCATTGGACTAACTGCCAGGAGGTCTGGAGTTTGTCTCCTGCCTGGTCATACCCAAGGCCTTAAACAAGGAACCTGTTCTTACTGCTTATGCTGAGCAAAAGGTGTTGTCTGTGATAATCTGCCCTCTGCTCAGCATAAGCAGTGAAGTAGGCAAAATAGGCTAGTGAGTCAAAACTATGAAAAAAAGCTGTATCCCTAATGACTAAGACAAAGTGGTTAAAAAACCAAGTCTTAAAACACCTTATTAATAACTAGTTACAGTACTGTAGGTTATTGGTGGTAGAGCTCTTGTGATGCAATAACTCACAGTTTGCTAGCTTCATTGCAGCAATGGCATAGGAGGCTTCTTGAAATGGCCCAAAAGTCAGTGGTTTTGAAAGCTAGGCTGGTACACAGCCCCCTCCCCTAAAACCCTTCCCTCACACCAGCAAAACTCTTTCAGTGATGTGCTCCCTCTCCTTCCTCCCAAATAGCATGGCCACTTCCCTCTCCTTCCTCCCAAATAGCATGGCCACTCTGGCTGTGCTAATACATGGATTGGTGTCACTCCTCAAAATTTTATTCAGTTAAATGACAGTTTACTGAATTTAATTGAGAAAGCCTGATTTGAACAATCTGCAATCACTCCCAAAACAAATGAAACAAAGCCCCTGCAAAAAATGTCTATTTTTATCCATCTCTCAGACTAGCCACTCTTTCCTTTCCCAATTTCAATATTGGTTAGGAAAAACTGACCAGTCGTGAGTATAGCTACATTGAAACTGGGAAATAAGGGCTTGTTTCACTTACTTTTGACAGCAGTTGTAGGCTTGTACAGGTTACGAAATCTTGTAAAACTAGACACACTTGAAAAAAGTCATGGATTTTTCACAAAATTGAGTTCAGGGAGATTGATAATCTTGAATCAGACTGGCCTGAACTGACAGTTGGAAATGATTTGGCTCAAAATCTGTGGGTTAAGGGGATAAGGATACATACTTGATCGGAAGCAGAATGACCCAAGAGGTTTGGTTGATTTGTAGGAATTGTATTAAAACCTTTTATTTTGTTTAATGTAGGAGCACCCACAGCTTTTTTTTATACAGTTATGGGTACCGTTTGCATGACTTTTGTATAACTTGACCTTGTAAAAAAATCCGGACCTCTCATATGAAGGGACCACTGGTGCAGTAGGTAACCATTTCCTACAAGTACAAAAACTTATATCAACCAGAATTTGGTTAAATATTTATCAAGAACTAGTTACAAATCGAAACAATTGCATTAATTTTTTTTTATTTCCTTAAAAATTTGACCATGATCCATTTCCATATGTACCCATACAAAATAAGGTTTTTTGGCAAATTTGTATGAGGCTATTTTTAGAAAGTGTCACCTGTAGATTTACAACATCACCTCGGAAGGACTGTTTAATGGCAGGAAAATGTAAATGTCATTGTTATATCTAGCAATACCTGCAGAAAAAAGTATCCTACCTAGTAAAGTGTTTGAAGGTTGATGAGAGTACCCTTATTAGGACAGGATCATTGTACGTAGCTGTCATGTTTATTATTGCAGGTAGAGTGATGTACACGAGAGAGTCTGTGACTTATGGGCTGATTACGCAATGGCCTGCGTTACAGAGCATTTAACTGGTAGAGCATTTATGTAGTGGATGTTCTCTGTATTTACTTTGATATTTATACACAGGTGATGTACCTGCATAAATTAATCAAAAGATACAACCAGTTGTTTCATGTCTGTTGCACGTGCAGGAAGTTATTCTCCTTTCAGGTCTTTGGGTTGTCTTTTCCTGCGTATGTCAATTTAAGGGCATACGTTAAACATACATTTTCTCTTATAAGTTTACTTGGCACTTTCTACGTAAAAACTTTGCAATAATTCATTTATAATACTCTGTCAAAAAGAAAAGTACAAAACCCCATGGTTAATGCAAGCAGCCCATCAGTGAAAGGTATAATAAAAAGGCAATAATTATTGTACAAATTGTAAAGCATACATCTTGGGATATTTGGCAATCTGCTGTTAGTGTCTGTACCTCCTATTCCACATTTAATACTCACTTACATAAAGTTAATCACAATCTCCACAAATGATTGGCATGCCCTGAGTTCTTACTCTTCCAGTTTTGTTACAAATCACCCTCCTTTGGTGTGCAAATAATCACTCTCCTCTCAGTGATTTGAGGCAAGTAGCACTGCTACATGTCTGTTAGCCTCTGTGAGAAGGCTAAAAACCTTCCACCAGGATGAGATGTCATTACACTTCACTTCATCATATTTTGCTCTTCCTATACCCTGTAGTTGGGTCTGTCAATCCCAAACCATGGAAGTTGAGTTCATTTTATCACAAATGAGTGTGATTCACTGTGCTACTCTAAGCAAGTTGCACAATAGTGAAGAACTTTCTTCATTCTGAGCCAACTTGGGAAACATGGTTGAGGAATCACACAGTCAAGAAATGGTGAGAAATTGCCAAGGTCCATCATGAAAACGACAAAATATCTGCCAGTTTTTAGGGGAAAACGATTCCCAATTTAAGTACCCAACCACTGGTTGGTTCATTACTCCAGTTATCTGCTTCAATGAGCAGCAGCTTTGCCATCCTGGTACAATATAATAGAAGCTTGGCAACTTCAGAGTTGAAATAAAACTGAAAACAGATGGTGAAATGAGTGCTGGCTAGAAGAAGATAAAAGAATTCCTGGTACATGATGAGTTTGTGTTTAATCCGAGACAAACTGTTATTTATGTTTAACCTTCAGAGCTATTTCCAATGATTTAATGGGCAATGCATGTAATTAGTGTTGAAAAGGGTTCTTGATAAGATTGGGCACAGGATAATTTTTTTGTCAAACGTCAGCTTTAAAGGGAAATATTGTATTTGTTTTACGAAGGAAATTTCATCCTCTTGAAACCAATATTTATTGGCAAAGAGTAATTAATAATTACAAATAAAGCAGTATGGTAGCCTTCTTTACAAGAAAGAAGTTTCCCTCAGATAGAAATTCAGTTGTTTGTTGCTCAAGAACAATTTGTTCACCCAAACTTTCAGCATTTCACAAGATGCAACTTCCATAACTCTTCTTGTGTATGATATTTTGAGGAGATGAAGCCATTGCTGGAGTTTGTTGTTGAGACCAAATGATTTGAAAATGACTAGAACTATTTACTTTAAATGCTATGTTGGAGCATCATTTTAAATGCAAAATTTCCCTTTAATTTGAGTTATTGCATCGCAATACCACACAAGGCTGCAAACAAGCCAAAACCCCATAATTAGCAAGTAAAGTTCAGGTTTTGAATTGAATGCAAGTATTCAAGGTAACTGTAGATGCATGTTTGAAATGAGATTGACCCCCACAAAAATAATGGCCAACAAATAAAAAAAAAATATGTGTAAAATTTATATACTGTAGGCCCAAGTAGTAAGTATAGACTACTCATCTAAGTGGCTCTCGGTCTCATCATTTTAGCAAATCTTTCGCTAATATTTCCTTCATCCTTTATTCTCTCTGTCCTTACCTGAATTCAATAGCTTTGATAAACATTTTAATGTTTTTTTTTTCTAGTGTCCTGCATTCTTTACAGATTGTGATATAAGGCATTGTTTTAAAATGTCAAACATGTGTGAAATAAATTTGAATTTAATATGTAGAGTAATTAGATTCATAGGGCAGAAATACTTTGCCCAAAGGTATTAGAAAAGAACACAAGTTAGTTCAAAAGGTAAATCACTTTGAAAGAAAGTAGCTTAGTACTATGGTGTGAATGCATGAAGCATTATTATGCAAATTTCCGTCCATGAGGCCATCCTCCCCTAGAGCTCAAGACCTCTGAGATAAACAAAGGACAAGTACAGTTTCACTTTGTGGGAGACAATTGTTAATTGCAGCTTAAAATATGTTACATCGACAGTTTGCATTTATATAGTCAATTTGATGAACAAGTTAGCTGTACAGTAAGTAAAAGGGAAGGACAGTGCCCTGCATTGTGTTTTAGTGACAATCTAGCATGCTACAATTTAATTGAAATTTCTGCATGTTACGGTAATTGAGATTGCACGATAAGTGTTTAAAATGGTTATAAAGACTCGACCCAGGCTGACTAACAAGTAGGTATGCGATGTTGCTGATGACTGATCGTTTCCCCAGGTTTAAGAAAAATTTCAATACCAAAAGCTTAGTGACGTCTGCATATTACAAAAAGCAGGGTGCATGTTTTACAATATTTAAACTCTCTGTCAAAATTGAAGGATGAAGAGGAAATTTACACAAAATATTTGAACAGGAGGCTTGGACAGACTCCAACAAATCCCCAGCTCAAAAACCATGCAGGGACAAGTAGAAATTTACTCCAGATGGCAAGTGCATTTCCCAATATCATACCCCACGGGATATATATCTTAGAGAAAACTGTCTGGGATGCAATTTTATGGTACAGGTAAGTAAAAAATATAGACAAAGTGGGTTCATTATACCCTGCTATATATTGAAAGTCATTTGTTACTAATTGGCAATATTTGAATTCCAATTATATCCAAGAATTAATATAGCAGAGTATTTTTCTCTTTGACGATGACCTCATCAACCATTTTCATTTACCTGACTAACCACTAGATTCTGATACTAAATTATAAATTACTATTCCTGTTTACTGAATTTTTCACTTTATTAACATGAGTAGGACCCAAGTGTTTGTGGGCAATATCTTATACCAAAGTGCGGAAATAGTATTTCTATTAAGTGCCTTGTTGAATCCGAGGGTAGAAGTTTTGAAGCATCAACTAGACTCAAATCCTGGTTATTTTTTAACTAATGACTCATAGCAAGAAATGACCAATAACTTCAAAAATAGAACTTCTTTATACTCTGATCTGTTTTTACTGCTGCTTGTTTTTGCAGTACGGGGGTGTCAAGCCTCTTGCAAAAGTGATGACTTGTCCTCAAAAATCTGTTGTGGGGTCTTTAAAGACCAAAACAGTTAAGATGTTTACTAGTATGCAGTTTTATACATGAACGTGGTTGCCTTTGCAAGTGATCCGTAAAGGATTTTTTTGGTGGGTCCAATTTCTCATTTCTTTCATCTTAATGTACCATGAATAGTTATATTCAGTTCAAAACCTGAAGTTAATCTGTGTTTTATAGGATATGGAGCTGTTTGCTGTTTGTGGTCAAAATTAGTACTGTAGTCAAAATAAGGACTGATGAACCACAGCAGTCTCATACCATTGCTTCACTTTCAGATTCATCTATATTCTATGCAATGTCTGTCGTTTTTACAGCCAAAGATATAATTATGTTTCCAAGTAACTTTTTTCAAAGTTATGAAGAAATGAAAAGTCAAGTCACAAAATCTTTTTCATTATTTTTTATCAATGGGAAAATCTGGAATGAAAATTGCATCAGTTATGTTGCAGCTCTGTTCTATAGCTATTGACTCATAAAAAAAAGTAACCTTTTTTCGAAGTTTAATATGAAAAGATGAAAAGTCAAGTCACAAAATTGTTTTCATTTTAATCTACGGGGAAATCTAGACCAAAAATTGCATCAGTTATATTGCAGCTCTGTTCTATGACTATTGACTTTTTTCTTGTACTCTCACTTGAAAGTACAAGGTGTTGGGTTTGAGTTTAGAGTATCGATCTATCTCTCACCTTAGATATCCAAGTTCTATTCCCCATTTGAGTCATACCATACACTTAAAAAATGGAACCCACAATTGTTCTCTACATCAGCAGCAGCAGAGTAGAGAAAACATTCCAGTAGATGACCCACCTCTATAAAAATAAGACTCTCTCAAGGTTTAATAAACCAGAAGGTTGGAAGCTGTTGAGGTATAGACGAATCTGGTTAGTGCTTATGTTTAGTGACTGTGCGCAGCCATTAGTGGGGTTCATCAGTCTTGATTCGCCTTTATATATCGTCTACATGAGTTTCAAACTCTCATATTCAGTGAAACTGAAGGAATTAAGATACACTGCAGTGTAAAACCATCCATTATAAAGGTAAGCAAGGAAATGGAAAGATTTAAAGAAGATGGACCCCAGTTATGGCCGACTGAAATCAGACCATCACTTGCTGTCTGGATTTGTGTATAAAACTCCATTAGCAGGACTCATACAAGCCCTGAGAAGTCAGGGAAGATTTGATAATACCTCTCAACTTCTAGGAAATGCATCTGAACCTTATTAAGTTGCCACTAGTCCTTAGTCTGATCTGGGTCATCAAAGTATACTTATGAAAAGGTCAAAAGGCTTCTTTCAAGTAATCAAACACTCAAATTAAGCAAAAGCAACTACATAGTAGGGGTAGGTGATAGAATCTTACCAATGTTGGCCAGAGAATGTGGATCAGTTATACATTGTGCTGATGTTTAATGTTTTTGAGATCATGAAAGGTTGAACTGAGACATATTCAGACAGTGTTCTCATTAGGCTCCCAAACCCAAGAGTCCCTGAACCCTCAACTTTTTTTTCAAGAGTCCCATCATATTTCTGAGGGTCCCATATTTTTTGGAAGAGTCCCAAGTGAAGCACCAACAAAAAATGCAGTGATCAGTGATGTTCCGCAATTTCCATCCAGATTTTCTGTCGTGTACCGACTATTTAATTTAACAATCGGCCCGATGCCGATTACCCATTATTAGAAAGAGGGAAGTCGCATGTTACGCGTATCGTACCATATCGTATTACCATAATCAGTTCAGAATGGAAGATGCTGGGAATAGTTCCGTTCATAGACGAACAGGATATCGTTTTTGTAGGTGTAGTATTTTCGCTTCAAAAGTGGAGATACAAATCAACAGTTAATACAGTAGAATTGTTTGCAGTCTGTGTCATATGCCCTTTCATAATTTAGTTCTTAGGCCAACATCATGCTCTGTCTAGTTTTCATCCCCCAATCATGTCGGAACATTTGCATTCTTCTACTGTACTGCGTTGTAGTTGCGTTATATACTGCAGCTACTCTCCCGCTTTTATAACGAAAGAGCAATCATGAAAATCTTAGCAGTTCTGGGCAACAAAACAATTGCACCCGATTGACGTATCTTATGGTGGTTCCTTTCAGATATAAATATCCCTGTATTTTTTAGCATTTCTTGCCAAAAACTTACGTCTTGTTTTAAAAGAATATGCAACTGAAATGCACCTAAGTCAGATCCCCGACAAATCCACGTAGGCAGAGATTTGTGATGCCGTTTCTAGGTGAATTTAGCATGGCGCTCGCCCGGCTTCGCTAGACGGCTATATAAGCATGTCAAGTGCGACCGTCGTAATGCAAACTCAACGGGAAAACTTGTCTCGAGGCCGAGTATTTTCCCACACTAAATCACATTGGCGAAGGTGCGAGTTGTGATTGGCTGACTAGAATCAATGCAAATGCACCAATCGCGATGCAGGGGCCAATTTAAATTTCGCAATGGAACCTATCGATATGATGTCACCAAGCAAAACATGATGGGCAAAAACGGACTCGCACGTAAGTTTACTGCATGCATGGGCCAAGAAGTTTGCTGCATGAGACCACGTGCATCACTGTTTTAGTTTGCAATGACGTCGTATGACAACATTGCATAAGCCCTGTTAAAAGCCTCTAAAGAAAGCTTACCTGTTAAGTCCTTGGTTGATTCACTATAGCAGGATAAAATAGGTTCAGGGAGCTGACTCAGTATTTGGAATGAGAAAGTTCAAAGTTCATACACTAAATCGCTAAAACAATACACTGTAGTTGGTATAAACTTCACTATGATTGCTCTTGAAAGCTTTGCACTAATTTTGCTAACTGTCTGACACTGCTGTACACTATAGCACTAAAAACCCCACCTAGTATCCTGAAGGGAGAGGAAGAGAAAAACAAAAGTCAACACTAACAAATCTCCCCCTTTTTTCTTTTTCTGGAAACAACTTAACTTCTGGTAGGATACTGATGGGAAACACCATAGTTCTGTAAGTTCCCCACTTGTAGGATGTCCATTAGTTCCTTACAAGATGCCCCACGTTTTGTCAGGCATTTTGAAATTTGGGCACCACTCTCAATCCACTTGACACTAGAAAGTTCTCCTTTATGGAGCATCTCCTTGATGCTTCCTATCTCCACTCTAAGACGCTTCTCACTAACTGCTTTGGTAGAGTGAATGTTCTCAAATAGGGATTTGTTATCAGTACACACTCTGATAGGCACTCTATTTTCCTTAGGCTTGTTGAAAACCATTTCTGACAGCAAATATCCAAGGCAATAAGCTGAGTCAAGGCTATCAGCCATAGAGAGAGCTTCTGCTGCTAAAGTACTCCGTACCACTCTTCAAATTTTTCCAGATCGCCAAGTAAGGGGACAAGACTTGTTGTCCTCACCAGTCAAAAACACAATGTGACCACCAGCCTGGAAACTCCATCAGTTAAATTTGCATAGGAGGCATCACAAAATACTGTCAAACTCAACTGCTCTATCTCCCCCAGGTCAGGAAAGAGGATGTTACTCCTTTTTGATTTTAACTTCTTGATCACCTTATTGGCTTGGATCAAATCTTTTACTCTAGGTTCTCTGGTTGCAGTACTAAGCTCCAAGGCATCATAACTGGCATCAGGTCTTGTTTGGTTAGATGCCCACTGCACTTCACCAATGGCTCCTCTCAACTCTGTTACTTCACTTTGTTTGAGTAAAAACTCCTTTTGAGCCACTCTTTTTGCTGGAACAGGGATCTCTGAAAGGGAATCTACGTAATTATCCTGTGTGAGCATGATGCCATCTTTTCCTTGAGCAATTTCAAGTCTAATATATCTGAAAGCACCTTCTGCCTCCTTCCCAATTTTGAAAGCTGATCTTACCCTGTCTACCACCATTCTTTGGAAGTTGTCTGTACCAGCCCACAGGAAATCATCAACATGCAAAATGAAAATGCCTTTCAGTTTCCCTTCATTGTGCCAGAAAAATAATGCCAGGTCTACTTCTGAGCGTGAGCATCCATGTTTAAGGAGTTCATCCCTGACACTGAAATACCAATTTCTTGAGGCATCATTCAAACCATACACACACTTTTTTAATTTCCACACTTTGCCAGTAACATCAGCCTCTTTAGGTGGCCTCAGAAACATCTCACAGTTGATCTCATTTCCTTGCAAAAATGCAGCTTTAATATCTATGGAGTGACATTTCCAGGAGAGAGTAGATGCCAGAGCCAGAAAAACCTTCATTGTCTCTTTAGAAACTGTGGGAGAGTCAGCTTGAACACAATTCTGTTCTTCAAACCCACGAGCCACAAGTCTGGCTTTGACAGTTCTCTTACCATCAGCTGACTTCTCTGTTATCACCCATCTGGTAGATATAGCTTGCTGGCCACAATCTACCATCTCTTCATACACTTGAAACTTCTTCCAATTGGCAAGTTCTTCATCTTTGGCAAGTCTAACTTCTGGCTCATCATGTCTGTGTAAGGGAATAAAGACAGCATTGGCCTCTTCACTGGTACCAGATTCATCCCTTTCATTTGAATTGTTTTCCACAATCTTCCAATCTTGAACATCATTTCCAAAATCCAGCTCTTTAAGTGATGAGTCACTTTTCTCCTTTACATAAAACCAATTACGGTATTTTCCAGTGGCCTTTCCAGACCTTTGTACAACTTCGCATTCAATCCATGAGCTTCCACCAGTTGGTAAGTATGTGATGTTCTGTTTCACTTTGGGCAATGCCTGGGCAGATCGTATTTCTGTTCTTTGGTCAGACTGGTTATGATCTTGGCTGGATTCTCCTTCTTCTATGTCATCAGTCACTACCTGAGGATTATCACTATAATCATCTTCCTCTTCCTGTGGTTCAGGTAAGCCATCTGCCTTGCCACTTGTTTGGGAACTACCATGACCCCTCTTCCCAAGTATTTGAAGTTTGGGGTCCCTCACAGGTGGTTTATCAAACTCTGTATCAATTCTTAGCAGTCGACAGGGATGCACTCTCACATACACACTACCATGACGGACGAAAACCACTTTACCATCTTGCCCAAGAACTTTGCCCGGACCTCTCCATTTGTTACTCTCATCACGCTTGTAATACACCTTGTCACCAGGCTGAAAAAAATCATCAGAACTTCTAATCTTGTGTCGGAGGGCTCTCCTTATCTTCTCTGATGCTTCAGCTTGAACAAACACTTTACGACTAGCATGTAAGGCGTTCAAATGTTTAGCAAATATTTCACTTACTGTGGTTCCATGAAGGGCTGGAGCTTGGTCAGAGAGCACTGATGGCAGGTTTGGATTCCTACCGAACACAAGCTGGTAAGGGCTATATCCATACACCATCTGCAATGAATTTTTGGCATTCACTGCCCACACTAGAGCTAGCTCGATATCCATGTTGGGGTAATCCTCCAAAATCTTCTGAACACAATTATCAACAACTGCATGGTTTCTCTCACACAGACCATTTTGCCAGGGACTCCTGCCCGCTGTGTTCCATACCTCAATGTTAAGATTTTCAGCCATATCTCTGAAGTCCTCATTGGAAAATTCTCCACCATTATCAGAAAGAAATTTTTTTGGTGCTCCCAAACCACTGCCAATCCACAACTTCATCACTGTATCAATGATCACCTTGGGGGTTTTTCTGTAGATAACACCAGCCATGCTAAAACATGTAGCAACATCAATAATGTGTAAAAAATATACGCCACTTTTCCATTCTTTGAGATCCAAGGACACAACTTCATTGAATTCTCTAGCCAGAGGCAATCCAACTACAGGCCTTGGAGGTGTTTTCTTGTATTTCTTACAAACATCACACTTTGATACAATTTCTTCCACTAAATCCATTGTTTCCTGATCAGAAATATTGGCATCTTTCAGCAGGTATTTCAGCTTCTGTGCAGTTGGATGGGCAAATTGCTTGTGCAGCTTCTCAATTCTCTTTCGTTTTTCTTTAGAACTCTCTTCTTCTGACACCAAGGCCTCTACTGTGTCACTGACAGGAATTGATGTTTCAACAATAGGGATGCAGTAGTGACCAGAAGAGGTACACTGAAGGTCAACTGTCTTCCCGAAAATGGTTGCGCAGTCATTTTCTAAGTCAAGTTTCACTTTTGCCTTCTTCATTGCCGGCTTTCCCAAAAGCAGAGGAATATCACTTTCCACCACATCAGTAGTCACTTGGCATTTCACACCAGCAATATCACATGGGATGGTAACTTTCTCCTTAGACTTCAAGCGCTTTCCACCCCCAAACTTGAAAACTGTGTCACTTTTGCTCCTCATTACATGAGCCTTCTTTTCTTCTTCAAGCATATCAATATAATGAGCCATCCAGGCTTCTCCAGCAACCGTTGAGCTACACGCACTATCCAAGACAGCAGAACCCAAAGCCTCTGTCAATAAAACTTCTGTCTCTGACTGTTTGTTCCCAGTGAACAACACAGCTTCCTCTTCTTTACTACGTGTTTGCAATACACTCCTTTGCAGGTTCTCATATGAATCTGGGCAGTCTTTCAGAAGATGTCGGATTGATTCACAACTGCTACATTTCAAAGGGTAACCATCAGGTCCAAGCGGATTCAGTCGCTTGGTTATACTCTGAGAATTTTGCCTTCCTCCTCTGTTGCCACGACCTCTGTTAAAATTCTTAGCACGATCATACTGAGCATTACTGTACCTTCCACGACCATTACCTCTGAAACCTCCTCTTCCAGTGACAAATGCAGTTTCGTCAGAACCAATAAATGTTGGTTCAGCCTTGATGGCCAGTCCATCTTTGGTTTCCATTGATGACATCGACTGTTCTCCAAAGAACTTCTTAAGAGAAATCTGCATTTGAGAAAACGTGCCGTCTGGTTCCTTGTAATTCACAGCTGTAAGTACTAGTTGCCTTTCTTTATGCTCTAATTGAGCACTCTCCAAAAGTTTGAAGGCCAGGACTGGTTGAGGGAGCTCCATCTTATACTTTTTGGTTTTGTTATACAGCTTCTCGAATTCCACAACATATTCCTCCATGGTCGTCTCTGTTTTCCTTCTGTAACGATCAAATTTAGTGTAAGCCTCATAGGCAGCAGATAATTCGTCCTTCTTGAAAACATTGTCCATAAACTTTATGAGGGTTTCAACACCTGTATCTTTCTTAAGTTCCTCTATATCCACTTCACTGAAGACCTTATCCCTTATAGATTTGGCTCCCACCTCAGGAAGGGTTAAGGCTATGGCCAAGCCATGTTTCTCTTTCTTTAAGTCTATCACTACCTGCCAGGCTTTAACCTCTTCGATCCATCTGGCGTACGGCTTCGCTTCACTAAATACTGGTGGGGTTTTGTAACTTGCCATGACTCTGTATAGGGAGGATGGGATTTAGCAACCAGGCTCTGCTACCATGTTAAAAGCCTCTAAAGAAAGCTTACCTGTTAAGTCCTTGGTTGATTCACTATAGCAGGATAAAATAGGTTCAGGGAGCTGACTCAGTATTTGGAATGAGAAAGTTCAAAGTTCATACACTAAATCGCTAAATCAATACACTGTAGTTGGTATATACTTCACTATGATTGCTCTTGAAAGCTTTGCACTAATTTCGCTAAATGTCTGACACTGCTGTTCACTATAGCACTAAAAACCCCACCTAGTATCCTGAAGGGAGAGGAAGAGAAAAACAAAAGTCAACACTAACAAGCCCCACTGTAAACAACATTACAGACGGAATGCTACGTACCTGTACAAAACATACACAGCTCAGACATGTATACAAAGCTTGGGGATTTTGAAAAAAATGGCGAAACACTGCAGCTAGATAGTCTGTAGGCTACTATGTGTTTTGTGCAGAACAGTTTGCACAGCAACTTACGCGGCCCTTTCTGCAAGACAGCAAGGAATGCACCTTAAATGCAATTCTAAATCTAATTCAGGTAATACTACCGGGTTATATCGGAAAATATCGATCATTCCCATCGCAGGGGTACAATTTATACGTTTGTGATTATCAGTGCATCCCGTTTTGGCGGGAAGTTAAAGGATTGAGTATTAACCGGAATTTTAACGAACAAACTAAATGTAAGTTTCAAGTACATTTATCCAATTTTCCAGTTTTCAAATAATCGATGGTAATGATCGGTTGAATGGCAGAATTTTACCGAAGCAAATTATTTACCGACACAAATTATTTACCGACAACGGAATAATCGGCCCGATGCCGATTAATAACAGATGATCGGTCGAACAATCGGTCTAGTCTGAGAGTTTTCCTACAAGTTTTCCTACATGGATTTTGTGAAGTAACATCGACAATGAACATTTCAAAGCAACGGGTTCGTTTGAACTTTTCAACACAAAATTTTTTATGCCTTCTTCCCAAATTTTTACATGCGTTTAGCAAGCAAATCCCGTGCGTCCCTGGGATGCACAGGATTTTTTTCAAGCGTCTCAAGTCGAACTCGCGCGTCAGGGACCCGGGAGCTCGGGTTAGTGAGAACCCTGATTCAGAGTAGTTTTTTTCCACCAGAATTTGGTTTTGTGTAGATATTGCCACAAGAATCATTTATTGATGGACCAGACAAGATGGAGGGATAACGAGCACTTAATACTTGTTAGCAGTGGCAGCCAGTGTGCATGCACAATCATTGAAAAAGTTGTCTCAAACTTAGCAATTCGGATTTACCATGGCTGTAGCAATTTATATATGCTGCCTTGCAGGTGCTATGTGCTGGCATTGGCCTCTGATCCCTTAACCCTTTACCGTTGTTTGGGTCCTTTTGGACCCATGCGGAGAGCTTGGCTGTCACCCATCTTTACTGTTTCACACGGAGCTCGAAACTGCGAGTAGCTTCCCGAAAATTCGGCCACAACAACGAGAGAGACAAAGTTTAAGGTCACAGGGTCAATGGCCTACAGAAGCTGATGCAGGACAAGCTACGTCTGCTTTTCCGCCCACTCCTGAAGCGCGGAAATATGCCCCGATCAGAGCACAACGGTAAAGGGTTAATCTAAAATGTCTGCACCAGTGGGCCAAAGGGTTGCATGCACACACGCAGAGAAAGTGGCATCAGTGGCATGCACACACGCAGAGACAGTGGCATCAGCTTTGCAGTAAACACACTCCACAGGCTTATTTTAACCCTTTACTGTTGTTTGGGTCCTTTTGGACCCATGCGGAGAGCTCGGCTGTCACCCATCTTTACTGTTTCATGCGGAGCTCGAAACTGCGAGTAGCTACCCAAAAATTCGGCCACAACAAAGAGAGAGACAATAGTTTAAGGTCACAGGGTCAATGGCCTACGGAAGCCGATGTGGGGCGGGTTACCTCCGCTTTTCCACCCACTCCAGAGGCGCGCAAATATGCCCTGATCGGAGCACAACGGTAAAGGGTTAATTCTGTAGTACTATTAAGTTGTAACTGTATGTCAGGGTAATTGCACTTGAGCTATGGCATCATTGTTGCTCTTGCTTTGTAATCTTCACTATCAATTTGAAAATAACATCTTAATTGTGTGTAGCTGGCTTGATGGTCTAAGGCTTTTCTTAATTCATTTTAAAATCTGTGTGATTTACATTAATCCCATCTAGAGTACACTTCAGGAAGTAGTGACATGCAACTCTTTTCACAGAAGCCCATGTCATGTGCACAATTTGCTGGAAGCATTTTCTATCTGCTTGACCTAAAAAATACTTCAGGTGTTAGCAGCTGAGACAGGCTGGACTCTCGCAAGCTACATACAACTGATTTGTTGCCATGTAGCCATGGTTAAATAGTTCAGAGCAGAAAGCGTGAAATCATTAGATCCACATCTCGGCAGATTCACACAGCACTAACTTACTTCACCCTTCGTCAAATGATCCTGAAAATCTTTCATGCATGGTCACTTTTACTGGACAGGATTGCATAATCTAATCATGAGCCCAAATTGTCTCTCTGTACTTGGTTGAAAGGTGCTAACATTTTCAGTAGATGCAAATGCTGTGTTAAGTTTAAAGAGGTCAGTTATGGTTTTAAAGAGGTCCTACAGGTGCTAAGTCAAAACACAGTTACACCTTCAGATGTAATGACTTTATTGGCAGATATCCCACGAACTCTAACTTAAAAAAGACTTTGAAAATGTGCAGCTTGTGTATGATGCTCTGTGTGAGCAATGTAATAGGAAAAATTACCCAGTGCTTCACAGCAGGAAGAGAGAAAGCCATGAGGGTTCCTGTGGCCTGGAAAAGTCATGAAATCATATTTTCATTTTTCAGGCCTGGAAAAGACATGAAGGTTGTAAAAATGGCAGAAGTCATGGAAAAGTCATGAAATTTAGCCGAGATCAGTGTTTTGATTTTTTCAAAGTACCCATTTATTGGACACAATCATTGCGCCATTAAGTTTTTTCAAAGTTCAGATATTAATTCGCCATGAAATGGTCATGTGAAGGTCATGTAATAATCTTGGAATGTCATGAAATGTGAAGAAAATTTAACAGGTTTGGAAAAAATTGTTGAATTCATGATTCAACTCAATGAGCCACTTTAAATATTGCATAAATTAAAAGTAAAATAGGCAGTTACTACTAGAAAGCATCTGGGTTTTAGGGTTTCATAAGTCATACTTCAGACTTTCCAACTGTGCAACAAATTTAAAATGTGCTTTTGTTTTGTTTATGTATGATGTCAATGGCCGGAAGACATTAACAACTTCCAACTTTTTCCTTGAGATAGATGTTTGTGATTTTTGTCAGAATAATTACTGCTTCACCTTATAGAACAAATGACACCCTCTTTATTACTTTTTCAAATGAACATCAGTGCATCAAATCGCCAAGTCTTACTATATCAAGGTGTTGTCATAGCAGATAAGTGGCACTAGTGCAGCTTAAAGTATTGTCATCTTTTTAGTAAACTTCATTTGAATTTTAAAGAAAAACACTGAAACCACCAGCCGTTTTGTCTCTAGGACACAATGTTGAAGACTGAAATAAATTTTGTGAGTTGTAACTGGATTTTTTCTTTATTCAAAGTCCCTACTGTTTCTTCATTTTCTTTCCTTCTCTCCTTGGTACGGACATCTATGATAATGCAAACGTGCAGTCACACACACAAAGTGAATCCCACAACTAGTTTAAATATGATACATTTCCTCCAGGGCAGTCAAATAGAAACACACTCAAGATGAAATGTGGCAGACAAATCTGCTTTCGGAAAATTATCTCTAAGACAAGCCGCTTATTTTTTAAAGGTAGTATATACTCAGATTATAGTTCGCTCAAAAGAGCAAGAGAAATAATTCAGTTGACCTATTTGACACTCATCTGTAGGCTTTGTTGTATGGATATTGTATCAAGATGAGAAAACAAATAATGCAACAGATTACAAACTAATGGCTGTTGGTTTGAGATGGTTGTTTGAATTTTCTCACTGAATTGTAAAAATCAATATTGCCCATTGCTTTTGCTGTATTATCATTTTAGAAGTAGCCAGTACCAATTGAAATTGTACTCAGTGCCTAGTCTGAAATTTTGGAATTAATTTGAATACTAAATTGTGATGAAGTGTTGGAGCAGCAATCATTTGGGGCTGTAGTATACGTTACTCGTAAATATTTATGTGGCAAAGCTAAGTTCATGGCTCCATATTGAGGAAAGCAACTCTGAAATTCAGGTTCCCAGGTACAAAATTTTCAGGCAAGATAGGGTTGATACTGTCGGTGGTAGGGGTGGAGGGGTTTTACTGTTTGTCAAGGATAGTATAAATTGTGTTGAAGTCACCAGCAAGTTTTTGTGTGGGTAAACTGCTTGTGATGTGAACTTAGCTTTAGCAATGGGTATGGCACCCCCTTGCTTGTGGTATTATTTACCGTTCACCAAATTCTTGCGCTGAGAATAATCAGAGTTTGTTCCAAATTTTTAGGAAAATTTCTTCCAAAAGGGCTGTTGTGTTTGGGGATTTTAACTTTCCTGATATTGATTGGCATTCCTGTACTAGCGGGTTGAATGGGAGGGATTTTCTAGAGGTTGTGACTGATGGTTTCTTTACCCAGCATGTTCTGTTTCCCACTCGTGAGGATAATTGCCTTGATTTGGTGTTAAGTACTGATGAGAACATGGTTGGAAATGTAGCTAATGGGGGTAAGATAGGGTCCAGTGACCATGACCTTATTTGTTTTGAGTTACATTGTTTCAGCAATCATAATAGTAGTGACAAAACAATTCTAGATTTCAGTTTGTCTCACTTGGGCCCTGCTGAGGCAAAGTTATGTATCCCACTTAAGAAAGCTGTGGTTAAAAATAGGCCTATTTGGATTTCTAGAGAAGTTCTTAGAGCAACTAGGAAGAAACTTAAGTGTTGGCGTCAATATAGGGCCAGTAAAAGTCCAGGTAACTTAGCTGCTTACAAGAAGCAGGAACTCTTAGTTAAAAATTTGGTAAATGGAACTAAAACTAGGTTTGAAAAGCAGTTGGCCAAGGAGGTTAAGATAAACCCCAAAACTTTTCATGCCTATGTGAGGTCTAAGCAGAAGCTTAAGGAGGGTGTGGGGCCTCTCAAAGGTGAAGGTAACACTTTGGTTTAGTGACCATCAGGATATGGCTAACTTGTTAAATGACTATTTTGTATCTGTTTTTATTGGGGAATCATCTTTGTTGGGGACTTGTAGGGGCTCAATGTCTCTTCTTCAATCAGTTATGTCATTTTCTCAGAGGAACAAGTTTGTAAAAAGTTAAAGAGTTTGAAAGCTAGTAAGGCCCCTGGGCCAGATGGGGTCCACCTAGCCATTTTATATGAATGCTCTGATATTTTGTCAGTTCCTTTTTTCCATCATTTTTCAGAAGTGTCTGGATTCGAGTTTTGTTCCTACCGACTGGTGGGTAGCAAAGGTTACTCCAATTTTTAAGAAGGGGGATCGAAGTAATCCTTGCAATTACAGGCCTGTCAGTTTAATCAGTGTTGTGTGCAAAGTTATGGAATTTTTAATTAAGGATAATTTACTTAAGTATCTTTTATAGAATGAGTTACTTAATCTGTCACAGCATGGTTTCCTGCCAAGCAGATCTTGTGTTACTAACTTACTGAGCTTTCTTGAAGATGTCTCTTCATCTCTTGATTCTGGGTATGGTGTTGATGTCATTTGCCTTGACTTTTCAAATGCTTTTGATAAAGTTCCATTAGGTAGGCTAACGATTAAACTGCATAGGTTACGGGTTCAGGGCAATTGTGCTGATTGGATAAATTTGTGGCTTCATGGTAGATCTCAGAGAATTGCTGTCAATGGTAACTTCTCCTCTTGGAAAGAAGTCACAAGTGGAGTACCACAGGGTTCTGTCCTTGGCCCACTTCTTTTCTTATTTTTCATCAATGATATTGATAGTTCTCTTACATCTCGTATAAGTAAGTTTGCAGATGATACTAAGCTTTATAGGAAAATAAGCATTTTGGATGATGCCTTACTGCTGCAGAAAGATTTGGATAGGTTATTTTCTTGGTCTCAGACCTGGCAAATGTCTTTTAATGCAGATAAGTGTAAGGTCCTACAATTTGGTCCCAAAAGTTTTAGCTATGATTATAACATGAATGGTAGTGTTTTAAGTAATGTCACCTTTGAGAAAGATCTGGGTGTTGTAATTACTGGGGATTTGAAGTCATCAAGGCAGTGTGCAGCCACTGCTGCAAAGGTTAATAGAGTGCTTGGATTGATCAAGAGGAATTTCATCAGTTTTAGTAAGGATATTGTACTTAATTTGTATAAGCAGTTGGTAAGACCCCATCTTGACTATGCAGCTCAGGCTTGGAGTCCCTTCTTTGAAAAGGACAAGTTTCTTTTAGAGCAAGTTCAGAGGAGAGCCACTCGCCTTATACCTGAGGTGGGAAATTTACCTTATCCTTCTAGGCTTAAACATCTTGGTCTTACCACTTTGGAGTTGAGAAGGATCAGGGGAGACAGGCTCCAGGTTTACAAGTTTCTTTGTGAAAGGAATCCTCTTCTGACTTGTAGTTATTTAAGGGTTCAAAGTCATTCTCGGGTGCGTGTGCATTTTAAAAAGCTGGAAAAGCCTTTTGCAATGCTTGACATTAGGAAGTTTAGTTTCTCCCATAGGGTTGTCAACGAGTGGAATTGTCTACCAGATTGGGTAGTTAACTCCCTGTCAGTTCACTGCTTTAAGGTTAACATTGACAAGTTTTTCCATGGCTGTGGTAGAATCTGATTTGGGGCTGCAGGGCATCTTATGGGGCCTTGGCCCTCCTTTGCCCTTCAACCTGTTATGTTATGTTATGTTATTTTAAGTTAAATTTTAAAACTATTTTACCAGGTCAGTAAATCTCAAAAGGTAATTCTGCATGGTATCAGAGCTTGCAATAAGGTGTGGAGCCAGCTCGACTTGAACCAATAGGTTGTAAACTGGGCCGTAAAACTCCATCTAACTAGGAATAAGGTGTGGATTCCCACAGCTGTTCAAAAGGTAACCCTATAAAAAGGAGAGGGAATCCCCTTCTCTATTTTCAAAGAAAAAATTGTAACTTAAGTGTAACTTATATCCACTTTTGCTCAGCTCTACACAAAATGCAGAAGAAACTAATTGTCTCTAACAAGCTGAATGAAACAAACTCTTCAGTGTGACTATCCATGGGACTGGTCCAAGAGTGTGCAGGAGTGATAAAACTCATCCTGTTTTATCAGGCCACTTTTGCATGTGCCATTATATCTGTAGAGGGAATGCCCCCACCATCCATTTGAAATAAGGTGACACACCTATGATAGGCCTACACCATGACTTGAATTTTGTGGTGTTCTACTATAATGGCATACTACCACTCACCTAAAATCACTGTGAGGAGTGCAATTTTCTGTGCACACACCTTGAAAAAGCCGTGGCCGGCTCGACTTGAACCAATAGGTTGGAAACTGGCCAGTAAAACTCTATCTAAATAATCTAGATAAAACAGCACCTCTACCACTGTACCACACCCCCAGAATTGCCTGAGAAGTATGGTTCTGAGCACACGGTGGTTTTTGCCTACATTACATGCTCACCACTCACAGAATTGAAATTTGTTTTATATACTTACCTGTGTGACGTAAAAAAGTAGGCTTGCCTTTTATGAACTGATCCAATATGGATGACTACTCAAATAATTTGTGTAATGAATAGTGTTTGCATTTTGGAAGAATAAATAAAAAAACCTCGACAGGATATTTTCAGTTTTTACACCATTTCACAACTTTAAGTCATCATGTTACAATTCAAATTGAACATACATATATTTTGTCCATTATCTTCTCATTTAACCCAATCTGTAAGGCTTCATTACTCAAAGGCAAACTTGTTTGAAATGTAAACATTGGCACTTGAAAAAGTGCCAATTGATTAAAAAAAAATGATGAAGGCAGGTAATAGACCTATTTCCAAATAGCAATTACAAAGGATTGTGGGATAGAGTTTTGGTGTTTGTCATCTTTGTCAATGGCATTTTACTGTAGTGAAAATTGACGCACACCCAAAACTCTATCCCACAATTCATTGTAATTGCTATTTGGAAATAGGTCTATAGATAAACAGACTCAATGAAACTGTTTCATGCTGAAGGCTTCAAGGACATGTTGACCAGATAATAACAAAAACATTCATTTTGGAATTGGACAGTATATTGCACAATTAATTTTCAGTACAAACAAGGCACCTTAGTTCATAATGCAATGTAAATTTCAAATTATACAAGTTTGTTTCTGAAAAAATTATACAGCTTGTGTTAGGCTTCATTTCTTGTAGCCTAATGACTTCAATAAGGAGATAGCATATGATGCATATCTTTGTCGATTGATTATGCAACCCTGGCTACATCCTAGATCATCAAGTGTTTTTGTCGAGCATGATATATTGTTGATTTCGGTGACCTAAATTGTGAAACACACCCCTTGATTGGAAAATGATAATGCTAGTACTTCTTTCCTTTTGGGCAGTTGTGTTAATTGGGTTACAGCATGTAATGTCAAACACGAATCATACAGAGCAACTGAAATGTGCCCCAGCTTGAGTTTATCATATGCCCTTTTTGTTCAATCATATCTTTGTAATTGATCAAATTGAGTGAAGTGGTATTTAAATTACAAAAGTTCATTTTCACCAAGGATAGAACTTGAAACATATGCATCGGGTGAATCGGGTAAATTGTATCAATAGCTTTTTGTCACATATTGACATGCATGTATTAGAGAAAACAGTATGTTTACAATGCGTTCTAGGTATAGTTCATTAGGTACTTTTCAAAAAGTAAACCATACAAATTTTTTTTTGCAAAATTGTTTCAAGATTGCAAATTACCTAGGAACCAGGTTCACTAAAAATTTTTTTTTCTTGAAACAAAATACTGTGTAAACTATAGTAAGAATATTTATAAGTGGCACTCACATAAATAACGGGCAGCAGAGCAAACTTTGAAGTGGGGAAGGAATTGATCACCAAAGCAGACCAGTATGTTTAACAGTACTGTATAATAGCAATGTAAGACGGCCCAAAATGCATATAGCAAAAGAAGTTCTGTTTTTCACGCATGTGCCACATACACAAAAGCCATAGTATACTTTACCTAGAAACCAGAAGTGTAAAACAGTTTGTGTGACTGGTTGAATATTCATTTGTATTTAGATGGGCGTTGTTTAAAAGTATAGTCAAGAACCAAATTATGTTTGATGTATTAAAGAGGAACAGATTCTTAGCATTCTGGTAAAAAGTTTCATTCATTTCCCATGTTTGATTCTCAAGATATTAGCAATTGAAGTTGATACATTTTCTTTGAAAATTGAACTTGAAGCAAGGATGTGTGATGTCAGGGATTCACATTGTTGGCCAATGTTTTGTTTTTCTTTTATTTTTCTTCCTGTTAGTTTGACCTTTCATTGATTAGGGATGTTGTCTTGCCCCTAAAGCACATGAAGTTCTTAAAATCCCTTTGCTCAGGATGCACCAATGGTATTTACATATAAACGTTTTGTCTCATGAAATTATAAATAAATACAAACCATTGGCCGACAATGTGAAGCCATGCCAAGTTTCTTTCATGTAGAAAATTTGCCACATTCAGTCACTAATATCTCAAGAACCGAACATGGGAAATGAATTAAACTTTCACCAGGATGCTTAAAATATGTTCCTTTTTAACATATCAAAAATAAATTTGGTTCTGTACTATTCTTTTAAGCAGCTTGTAATCAGATACCATTGTTCAAAAGAGCTTGCAAACTTTTCAGTACTTTGCAGCCTTTTCCCTAAATTTAGGTACTCTTACTGTCATGGCTGATCAAGTTACAACAGATTTTATTTAAAAAAAAAAAAAATTTTCTTTCCTTTTTTATGAAACACAAAAATCACTTTTAGACTGGATCTAAAGATAAATCTAAATTACTCTTGAGATTCATTTGTTGTTGTTTGAAAAGTGGTACTGATGGTCTCCAAGGACACAATTATAACTTTGAATATAAAGCCCCACAGATATACTTATGTCACGGCTGCCCCTGAAATAAAATCTCTAAACACAAAGCATAACAAAAGCTGGCCCTGAGTTTAAGATTCTCCTGATGTTCTACGAATCACAATCCTCGAAATAAATTCATGCTCCCCAAGAAATTGATTAATGCGGTAGGTGTGTTGTTTTGTTAAAAATGAATACATTTACCTCAGTTCCTGATCTTTTATGGAGGTGTGCAAAAAATTGCATTCCTCACAGTGATTTTGAGGTGAGTGATGATCCAAATTTTGGTCTGGCATGCCTCAAAATTCAAGGCCTGCAATGGAATATATACTATGTAAAGGCCAGGTCATGGCATGTCCCCTCTCAAGCTCACAGGAATGGCATGTTTAGCTCGTGTTGTCCATGTTTAAGTGCAAATCAGAAAGTATCCTGTAAAATGGTCATGATTAATGGATCCTGATGGAAATTCTTTCAATTTTGTTTCATTTAATTGTTTCCTCAACATGTTAATTCAGTTTTACAGAATAATTTCAAATTCAAAAATCCAAATACATGATGTGAAGGAAGTTAGCTAAAAACCTCTAGGGGCTTGTCAGGAGCTTACTCCCTGAGTAAACAAGGAAGACGAAGGCACAATAACTGCACAAAAGACAACGAGAACAAAGATAATTTTATACCATCCCAAAAACCTGCAAAAAACCCATGCCCAAAATGAGCCCAAATTGTAGCAATTTTCTAGTTTTTCAATGCTTTTAATAGCATCAAATAAGCAACCCTGCTGTTTCCATCTCACATACCTTCAAAAAAATGCTCACTTATATTTGATGGTAACATGTGTGGACCAATATGATTCACAGCTCAAACTTCCAAAGCTAGCTACAAGTTAAAAAGTTGCAAAACATCTTTGCAGGTTTTTTCTTTGTGAATACCAAGAAAGATCTAGTCACACTTTTGAAAAATACACACTATAACAGATCCAAGAAAGTTGAAGGATAAAATTTTTGGACACTATCATATCATTTACCATTTTTTAATCTAACTTTTTTAACCCTTTACCGTTGTGCTCCGATTGGGGCCTATTTGCGCGCCTCGGGAGTGGGCGGAAAAGCGGATGTAGCCCGCCCCGCATCGGCTTCCGTATGCCATTGACCCCGTGACCTTAAACTATTGTCTCTCTCGTTGTTGTGGCTGAATTTTTGGGTAGCTACTCGCAGTTTTGAGCTGGTAGAAACAGTAAAGATGGGTGACAGCCGAGCTCTCCGCATGGGTCCAAAAGGACCCAAACAACGGTAGAGGGTTAAGCATACTAACTTCTTTTTAGTACTGTAGCCATCTCACTCGGATGGCTCAGCTGAGGATAACTACAGTGTTATATAACGTATCAACCAAAACACATAGTAGAGGGAGAATGCAATTACACTGATTTCAATAACTATAACAGATTATATTTTCTGAGGAGTGTCTTCTTACAACCAAATGGCAAAAGGTTCTTCACAGGAAAACAAAAGTTAAATGGTATCAATAAGTCAAGTTAAAGTTTAAAATTTGAGTTGGGAGACTGGAAATCCCCTGTGAAGTTGATGAAAACATTTCAATATTAAACAAGTAGTTTAAACAAGTTAGTTTAATTTAAAAATATAAATTACATGTGTGAAAGAGGAAATAAATGTTCACAGGTTGGTGAAACTTGCATTCAAATACCAACATATAATTTCTTAAGATACAATATATCAGCATATGAAGTTACAAGATTTGTGTTCCAAAGTGACCTTGAGGGCTGCAGGAGGATACATCACTCCCTCACATTGACAAGGATTGCTTTTATTTCTGCTTTTTCAGTCTGCTGTGTTGACCGTGAAGTGAATAGGGATAGGACCATCCTGTGGGGAATGTAAAGTTTGTAATGTTTTCATATATGCAATTGCAATCTGATAACATTAGAATGTAGACGAGAAAGATAAGCTTAAAGAAAGACAAGGCTGCTTATTAACGTGATATGATGTCATATGTGCTTGCTTCAAGATCACCTTTTGTTGAAGCTGTGACAACTTTACCTGCTTATACCTTAAGAACCACACATCAGATTTCAATGCAAATTCCACCGAAATGCTTACGATAAGTACCCCTCACTCCTATCAAAACTTGATGTGACCTTAAACCCCTCTTTTTATAACCTCCAGGCTTCAGTTACATTGGAGCTTCTGAGGAGACTCTCTATGCATCCTTATAATTCTACAATTCACCATGTTTGTAGGCCTGTTGGTGAGGGATGTCAGTATACCCAAGATTGCCCCTCCCCTCCCCAGTGTTAGAAATTGTAATAAACCAGGCAGAGTAAGTCAGGCAGGATCGTAATAAGCTGTTTGTTTAAAAGTAAGGCAAAATTTGGGAATTTAATAGAGATTCCAGGAAAAATCACTGCAATGAGAAAAAGTCTGATATGACCCTGCAATTGTCACAAAACTTAGTATAACATTTGAGGTAAGAGTGGAAACAGAATGCTCTTTGAAGATGAAAGCAAAATACCCCCAAATCACTCTGGTTTCAGCTCCATTTCTTTAAGGGGCCTAATCCTCTAACCCTTATCTACAGTTTTTGTAGCAGTCCAGAGAAATTCTCAATTGGCACAACTCTTTGATTGACAGCAAGTTCAAAAAGTGCAGATTACTATAGCTCATAATACAAAGCATGTACTGTACTGAAATTGTTTTGATTATAAATTGGGGTCTTCTTGCCTACAGTGCTTGACCCAGAAGCAATGAACAGAGATTTTGTCTGGATGGTGACAATGTGGTTAAGACAGTTGTGGGAGTGGCCTAAATATGTGGATTAGAAGAATAAGAACTTTTTGGGGTGAGAGGATTAGGCCTTTAAGCTGTAATAAAGTGTTCCTGTTTTACAATAAGTTTATACCAAAATAGCCATGACTGTGTGTTAAAACACCCTTCAGATCTTTTTTTTATCATTATGTGGAAAGTTAAAAAGTTGTATAAGAAGTCTCACCCTTTTAGCCATGACCATTGCCCTTTACTGGTTATAAGAGCCTTGGAAACTTGGCTTCTCTTCAAGAAAAAAATGCAAAAGTCCTTTATTAGTTTAAGAACAGTATCATTGATGAGGTTCTCATTTCTCATGAGAAGTCATTAAAATGTTGCTATTGTCATAAGGTAGACAATGAACCATCATAAATGTATTTAGCACTGGGCTTATTGCATATTTTTAGAACAATAATTGAGCATTATTAAGGTTGTAACCTTTACTACAAGGGCCTTGTGAATTTTTCACCTTCTTCTTGTTTAAATGCATTAAGTCAGAATTCCCCAACAAAAACAAAATGTTTTTTTTTAACTGGTTCTAAATCTGGATTTCCATGGCAATATGTCTTAATGGGTGTACATAAAGGGCAAGCAGAGTTTGACAGAAAATATAACCCCCTCAGTTCCAGCTACTAATTTTCCTTTCTAAGCTGGTTGTTCACCAAAATGTGGGAACATTGAAGGATTTGTTCAGTTTGGAAGAAGGGTTGATTTTGTGTTAAAGACAGTCTACCCTCACCCCAAACTACAATATTTGCAGTTGCAGTAGGCCCCAATTGGTACAGATCTTTGATTGACAGGAAATTCAAGCACTGCAGACTAATATTGTAGCTCATATTAGACAGGATGTACTGTATTGAGAGTTTTCTGCAACCAAAAGTGTGAACATAAAAACTGGCAGACCATGGTCTCTTTTACAGATCTTAGTGTAGAGTGGCTGTGTTCTAAAACAGTAGCTGTGCCAAAGGAGGGAAAGTTCCCCCTCCCAGTTAGAGCCTTTGCCCCCAGATTCCTTCTTTCCTCCACCCCACCCCCCAAACAACGGTAAAGGGTTAAAATAAGCCTGTGGAGTGTGTTTACTGCAAAGCTGGTGCCACTGTCTCTGCGTGTGTGCACATAACCCTTTAGCCGAGTGGTGCAGGTATTTTAGATTAACCCTTTACCATTGTGCTCCCATCGGGGCATATTTGTGCGCCTCAGGAGTGGGCGGAAAAGCGGACGTAGCCCGCCCCGCATCGGCTTCCGTAGGCCATTGAACCTGTGACTTTAAACTATTGTCTCTCTAGTTGTTGTGGCCGAATGTTCGGGTAGCTACTCGCAGTTTCGAGCTCCGTGTGAAACAGTAAAGATGTGTGACAGCCGAGCTCTCCACATGGGTCCAAAAGGACCCAAACAACGGTGAAGGGTTAATCTCAAAGTTTCTTGGTGTCCCTGGACACCCACCCCAGCAGCTTTCCCAGGCCTGCTTTTCCCACATGGAATCAAACAGGGCACTTTATCTGGCCATGGACTTCATCTGCTAGAACAAAACATACCTATCAATATACCTCCATAATCTTGAAACTCAATTTTTTAATCAATGGAACCTCGGTGCTTCCCACTTTTGAAATCCTGGTGCCACTACTCCTTACTATGCTTGGCCAGGGTATCTGCCTAAAGAGTTGCAACTATTGGTCAGGATTCTTGACAAGACTCCACTTTTCTAGAGTAAAGAACTCTTTCAAATTTGCAATGCTGATAGAAAACCATAAAAATCATATTTTCATATGCTAGAAGGTATGAGTTTATGTTCTTTTGTAATATTCACAGTTGTAACTGCAAGGTTCGGTGAGAGATGGTAACTACTCACATCAGTATTTGCCAACTCACACTCATCCAAACAAAATAACCTTACCTGACGACTGTAAATCCAAAATATATTCATGTGTCAGAAGTATCAGTTAACAACTCAATTTCTTTATCGATTCTGAACTTGTCAAAGAAGTTATCGCAAAACAATTTTACTGCTACTGCAGTAGAATACACTGTTTAAGAACCCATTTCCTGCAATCTGGAAAGCAAGTCTTTACTGCCTTTTGTATATACACTCTGCTCCAGCCTGTGTTCATAGTTTTTAGTAAGGGAGTCTATAATGGGATTCATTTACCACAAGAGATATCTTTCCTGCTACAACCCTGGTAGTATTCTAGTACCATGCAATCAATTCTGATCCACTACTCGGAGTATAATCACAAAAATTCAAGGTACTGTACATGAAGCAGGTGCTTTGCACTTTGACAACTTTTATTTCATTTACATTAGAAATGGACACATACAGCTAATCATTTAAAGGTAAACCAACAATGGACAATGCATTAGCCATGGTACACAGTCAGAGGGGGTTTCCAAGAGCTCATTTATCCCCTGTTCTATTGTACAGGTCCAGAGTTATGTAACTTTTCTATCTATACAAAATATGTTATGTAAAAGAAGAGTAGGGTTCAATAGATCAAAGGTTCACAATATCAACAGCCACTAGTTGGTAGTCACTTAATGGAAGGTCCATTTATAGATCAAAGGTTTAGGCTACAAACCAAATGTGAAGTGGACTTTTGACTTTAAAGGGCCAATCCTCTCACCCCAAAGTACAGTTTTGGTACGGGGGTACCAATATTCTCAATAAGTTCAGCTTTTTGATTGACTTATAATTCAAACAATGCAGATTACCAAAGCTTTTATTACACAGCCCAAACTGTACGGAGAGTGTTTTGGTTATACACACAAGGCTTTTCTTTTCTCACCCTGAAGCAATAAACTGAGATTGTGACTGGATAAGGATGAATTTTAGACAATTGTGGAAGGGGCTTAATTAAGAAGGTTAGGAAAATCGGTACTGTTTGGGGTGAGAGAACTGGGCCTTTAAACTATCGAGCTAGTGAACCATCAAGCTAGTGAACCTGCAGTCTAGTAATCTTTGCTCCATTGTCAAAATCATCTATCTTGTGAACCATCGATTGAGTGGACTTTTATCCTACTGAACCCTTTCTGTTGTTAAAAAAACAGTCAATCTAGACCCTTTGAACTAGTGACAATCTCTTCAAGTTTGTGAAATTTTATTCATAAATAACAACATTAAAACAATTACATAACATGTGTAAAATGAAGTTGCCCAAGGTGATCAATCCTTTTTTCTAGACCTAGACTGTGAGTTTGTCTCTCAGGTTCATGCTTACCTCTAGATTTACTTGTGCTCCACCTCTCATGCATGGCTTGCATTATCCTCGGGTCAGAATTATCTTGTCCTAATGGACAGTCCTTCCTTGTTAAACCCTTTGTAACCTTTTGTTTTGATATAGGGATGAATCATTGACCTCAGCATCCAGCATGCATGATTTTGAAGAGGAGACATCCAATTTTGGTGCATTTCAAGACAATCAAGAGTAAGTTTGATTTCATATAAGAATTTGGTGAGTCACTTAGTGAAAGAATCTTTTTGTCATCATGTTAATCCCACTTTGCCAGAGACAGAATTCATGTACTTGAAATGTGCAGAAAAATTTCCTCTTTCAGGAGGATTGATGTAAAAACTGTATCTCATGTTGCATATCACTCAGAAGATAGGCCTACTAACTTCTGTTAGTAGTGAAACTTTTTCGCGAGGCAAAGTGCATTGTGGGAAATAATAATGTCTGCAGGGCACATTAATTAATTTGACATTAATTTCAATTTATTCTTTATGATTTTGAAGGGAAAATTAACCAATTTTGTTTCGGATATCCCCTACATATGATGTAGGGTAACGCTAGCTTAACAGGAAAATTATATTCAAACATTTCCATAAGTGTCACATCTTAAAGGGCAGGAGCAGTGATCCCAAATTGAAGTAGTGTAGTAGACAGTCCAGTTTCATGATTGGCTGTTGGGAGTCATGTGATAATGTTTTTTCTCTTCAGATGTGAAATTTACTAGAAATAACTGCTTGGTTTACCTTGAATATGCAATAGTTAAATTATAAAATGTAATGAAAGATACTTTGAAGTGAAGTAAGACGAAAATTAAGCTATTTAGCTTTTTCTTCAAGATAAGTTTGGGGGACTGCTCTTTACCTTTAAGGATAACGTAGCATTCAGTTATTAAGAGAAACAAAATGTTTCTAGCCAATGTGCTCACCTTACAGCTTTATTGAACAGTGGAGGTATTCTAACAAAAGTGGACCAATCTTTGAATGTGAGATATCTTGTGCAAGGAAAGAGTTTGGAATATTTTCCTTGCATTTTCCTTGCATTCAAGACCCTACTGAAAAGTCACCAGCATACGTCTGTAAGTGGAACTTAATCAGCTTTGTCCTGTTTAAGCTTTAAAATCAACTCATTTACAAATTTTATCACCATGCCAGTTAAAGAATGTCAACAACTGGCGTGTAATACTTTCTCAACAACGAGTTACATGTTGCGGTCATGTCAGGTTGGCTTAGTGTGCCACTTATGTTTGGTTTGACCTTGGTCTCATGCAGCTGGTCAAAACTGGATGCATCTCATCCTGGCAAAATGTGCACCTGCCTTAAAATTGCATTTTCCTGGGAAGGTGATCCACAATGTCAAAAAGACCATCCAATGTGGATAAAATCACATTTTATACTTTCTGTTTTAATGTTAGTTATCATTTAGGCCTGTCACTGATGACACCAGTGGTCTTTGCTGCCTGAAGGGAGCACTGGTATTTAAACTTGAAAGACACAAGTACACAAGTGATAATTTGTCATTGGACATAACCTTCCTACCTACTTTCCACATACCTTTTTAAGCTTCTAGTTTTTTTAGTCACAGCACCTTTTATTTAATGTCATGCATTTTAAATTTTTAATCGTAGCTACAGGAAAGTTTTAGCATTCATTGCAAAACTATCCGATCTAAGAATTAAGTAAGTGTCAATTTACATACTCGGTCTCCTCTGCCTGTATTATTCATGAAGCACGCCCATAAAGTATTAGCTGCTCTGTAATATATTTTGGACAATTTGAATAACAAAAGCTTGAAATTATGGTAAAGTGAATTCAATGATGCCATCATCCGTCACTGCCTGACTTTTTTGTTAGAATAAAACAGCTCAAGTAGGTATTAAGTATCAACATTGGAATGAAATTCAGTACCATGTGTGTTCCATATTTTTATCAGATGTATAATTTGTTATCACTTAAAAATCACTGGTAATAATATGTGTCACAGTTGTGCATGAATAAGGAGAAGTGGCATGAATTGTTCACAAGGAAAGAAAGTACAGTAATAAAGTATTGCTTTGGATTAAATTGCAGGAAGGTATCCTCTTTTTGTTGTAATGGAATCTCAAGAAAAAACAGAAAACCATGACACAGTTTTCTTTTTCCAAAACCAGTCTCAGTGCCATTTTAGATGACAAAGTGTAGTTTCATTATCCTTCCCAACCAAGTCACTTCGCAAACTACGTTCTGTTATCACAGGTCTGTGCATTATGTGTTTCAGTTCATGAGACTCCCTGCAGATTTCATTTCTAATTCATGCATATAAACTATCCTCTTTGCCATGAAGGAGATTTTGTGCTCAGAGAAAATACTTTGATCTGATATGAGTGGATAGCAGGTGTTAACAGAAGCATACTATAGCTGTCTACATATCAACAGAGCTCCAATGAATAGCAAACATTCTCAATACATTTCACATTGAATTAAAATGTAATCAACTAGTTTGGCATATAGCCAAATGTAAAAAAAATTATTCTCTCTGCAGGACAATGTCAAGAGGGTTGCCGAAATCTTTGGGTGGGGATCCCCCTGCTGAATGCCCACAAGTATTGAAACTTGTGACTGCTTATGTTACACAATCCTACTGAGGGTGTAAAAGAGCCATTCCCTGGTTAGCATACAAGGCCCAAATATTTAATCTAAACACTCTTATTCCCATGCTGTAAAATATGAGCTATTATGCATGTTTTTAATTTGATTTCAATCAAAAAATAGAATTAGGTGGTTATTTTGCTCCCCTGCTCCCTACAGATGTGGTATTTGGGGTCACTTGTGTTTAAGGGAGGGTCTAAGAGGTTCCTTAGAAAATGTTATTTCATGCAGTTTTTGAACAAATGGTAAGGACAAAACTTCAAAGGCTTTGACATATTTACAGATAACAGGTTTTTATCCTTGAATTGAGGGGCACGACTCTTGCCTCACTACGTTTCTGCCCCCATTATCACAGCATTTCCCTCGTCCTTAAATGGTCACTAGCTGTAGTAAACAGCTGTTAACTAGTTTCAGATTAGGAAACATCTGCATGTAAATTCAGATTTTGGTAAGTATTTACTTCAGATTTTTTTCTCCACACAAAATGTTCTATATTACAGCTTAAGTAAATATTTTTTTATCCTTTAATTTTCAGAATAGATGTTGAAAGAAGAGTTAACCAACTTTTGATTCAACTTCAGACGTCATCCAGTATCCTCAGCAATAATTTGTGCCGAGAAGAATACATGACGTGAGACAATTATAGACTCACAGAGGACTCACAAAGGTGGAAAGCCTGGAACACATGTGTTCTCTGTGTAAAAATTGTACAGCAAAATGGAGTACGGAAGCAAAGGTTAACATGAATTGTTGGGTTGGGTGCTTGCTTAAAAACTAGGTCAGTGAATAACTTCACCAGACTGTGGAATGGCTCTGGGGTGGTTACTGTTTGTGGCAAATATTGTGAGGATACAGAGCCTGAGAATTCCATTAAATTCATGTCACATTTTTCGTGAAGTAGTTTTCTGCAGGCTGTCTTTAAGTGACGTTAACTGGAAATCTTTTCAATTCCTGTAGGTATTTTTGTTGTTCTTTAACAAATTTCCTCTTGGAGTACAGTGAGTGTTCAGCATTGCATGACTCCTGACCCACTTTGTGCTCATTTTAGAGAATGTTGTTTGGGTTATAGGAGTTGGGCAAAACAGCAAACCATGCAGGCAACATGAAAAGTCTTATTTTTCAAAACTGGAATTTGTAGACGGGAGGTTAAATGGCAAAAGCAGTCGCCACACACTTATTTCAAAACAGCTTAATCTCCCATCCTTCTGTTATGCTTCTGTGTATCTTTGATGATATTTTAGGATATCAGGTATTCAAAGTAGCACAAGCAGTTACCCCTTGGAAACACCACACAACGAAGTCATGGTTCTCACTAACCCGAGCTCCTGGGTCCCTGACGCGTGAGTTTGACCCGAGACTCTTGAAACAAAATCATGTGCGTCCCAGGGGCGCACGGGATTTGCTTGCAAAGTGCATGTAAAATTTTGGTAAGGAGGCATAGAATGTTTTGTGTTGAAAAGTTCACACGAACCCATTGCATTGAAATGTTCATTGTCAATGTCACTTAACAAAGTCAATGTAGGAAATCTGCCTACCGAAGTTTCTTATCACCGCAGTTCTTATTCAACTTGACCAGAAAAGTTTCTCTGACAAGACCCATATTAGTAACGTGGCCCAGTTTTACGATATCACTGGTGCTACATAGGTGCAAGATCATCCGCCGCGCTGTGGGACCCTCAGAAATTTGATAGGACTCTTGGAAAAAAAAGTTGAGGGTTCAGGGACTCTTGGGTTTGGGGGCCTAATGAGAACACTGGGAGTGTGAAAAAAATTGTCCCATGATTCTTGAGACTCATTCAGGAAATATCATAGTCTATTGCATAAATCGAAATTTAGGTGACTGCATTTTCCCCTTGATAGAGGTCAATTGCATTTTCCCTGAAAGGAATTCTTGTTTATGGGGGAAGTTTTAAAATCCTAGTAATTCTCAAAATCACTTGTGAACTGTTCCCTTTTCAGAGCATGAAAACCTATAAGTATCAGAACGTTCAGATTAAAATATATTGTCTCACTAAAGATGATTTATTGAAAGCTGGTTGCCCAAATGTCAATCTTTGCACATACCCAAGTAATTGCCAAACTTATATTGTGACCAATTATAAAGGACAGTTGAGGGTATTGATGTAAAAGCGTGTGTGCCTACAGCACAATCATTTGCTACTTGTTCATCCATCTTAGATGGTATTGATGGCAAGAATGAAATCTGCTACACATGTTTACATATATGAACAGCAATGTAATCAGCCAGTGTTTTAATTTTACCAACTTTGTGTAGAATTCCTTGTGTATTGATACCCTGGATGGAAATTGAAATACATGTAAGAAGAGTTACATTTATTTTTTTTTTAAAAGTCTGTAAGGTTTCATTCAAAAACCTTGCTCTTTTTGGCCAATTAGCAGTTGCAAGGTCGGAAAAGTTGGATAGAAGTTTTTTTTTTTTTTTTTTGTTAGCAGGGTTGGAACAGGTGGTGAAAGTTCTAGAAAGTCAAGGTAAACAAAAATTTGAGAAGGTAAGAGAAAATGAACTATTTTTCAAAAAGATATTGGAAGAGAGGAAATTTTAGGAAATGTACTTATTGTTCAGATTTTCTAAATGTTCAGGTGTATTATTTTGTGATAAAATGATGGAAATATGAGATCAATCAACAGTTAAGGGGATAACAGCTTTCCGGTGAAAAAGAAAATTCATCCCATCCAAGGCAAATATTTTCATTGAATATATTTGAGTATTAAGTATCTACCTCTTCAGATTCATCACTTTTTATTATACATGGGTATTTAATCAATACGAGGTAATCGTTCATGGCCACTAAGTGAAATTACAAGACACTTTCAGCAAAGTGTTACTGTACACATAGTCAGTCGGGCGTACCTGTTTTTTCTGCTGTTTCGTGCAACACAAAAGGGGATTACTGGGCAACAACCCAGAAAGGAAGATTATAGTTTTCTCACCACGAAATGACTTTTCCCCAAGTTCAAAAAGTGCGCAGCAACGAAAAAAGAGGCAAAAATAATGCCAAAGTTTCATCTTAAATCTACTACGATCGTTTGGTCACCAGCCAATCACGTATCAGGAGAAGAGGAGACTGACCAATGACAAGGCAGTAGCGTCCTAGTTACACAGAAGAAGCAGACGACAAAATGGCAGCCCCCATGCCAAACGCTGAACCCGGTGAAAATCCGGAGTTTTGTGCCATGCGCATTGTTTCCAGTGCAACAACCAACTTTAAAACACTCGCAAAAGCATCTTAGGAAACGTTTGTTAGTTATGGGGCACAATGGAAACACTTCAACTGCCCTGAAGCCGAAATTGTCGACAGTACGGCTACGAGTCTTGGTTTAGACTTCGACAACATCGAAGAACGCCTCCAGTTGTTTTCACACGTACTCGTTGCACGAAACATCGGGTACCACCGAGATTGTTATCGGCGGTTTTGTGACAAAGGTAAAATTGAGCGGAAAAATGTTCATCACAGAATCAGACTAGCGAAGACACGTATATCTATTCCTCTATAAAATTTTTAATTTGTACACTAATCGGCTAGCCGGATGAAAATAAACATGCTAGCCTAGCCATAGAGTGTGCAATCAATGCATTGTGCGGCGACCGTAGTAGTCCCACAATGGTGCAGCAATACTTGAAGTCAGTGCTCTACGCTGCCTCACACGGTGGCCCACCTTGCCCCTATTCTCAGAATTTAAAATTCTTCATGTGGTTCCTGGGGTTGTCTAAATTATCAAAAGTGCACTGTGTGAATAATGGATTGGGTGACTGCTAACTTGAACTGAGCCAACACAAAGAGTTACATGCGGTCATTAAAGAATTGCAGTCAGGCATGTTTGCTGTGCATGGGCTTCAAAACATAGGAGTGCAGCATTTTATATGTGAACCTGTGCCCTTAAATTCAATCTCCTCCCTCTTTTCAATGAAGCTAGGGGTCTTATCTGTGTAGTATTAGCTCTCAATCAGTGCCTATACTAATATGATACTGCCCCATTATACTACGTTCTGAATAATACACGGAGCAAGTGACACTGGAGGTTAGTGTGTAGGGACTGAGTGAGGACTAGTGTAGTATATGCTACATTGTGTATTTTACTAAATTCCAGGCGTGTGGTGGTGATGTAAGTTGATATACTGACTAACCAGAGAGTTGTCAGGGTAAAGTGACAATTCAGTGTTCTCCACAGGTTGAAATTTTGTCTGGGTGCTCCAAAGGTTGAAGGTAAACAGTGATCACTGTCTTGACAAGAAGTCTGAAGAGAGGGAGCACCTCTCTTTGGAAAATGTTGGTTAAAATCAGTGATGCTTGTAATTATACTTTTCTCTGAAGACTAGGAACATTTGTGGTTATCATTGCTCAATGTCCACATTGAGATTGCTGTCTTCTCTGTTTCGAGATTTCAAATAGATAATTTTTGTCTGGGTGGCTGAACTTTTTGTCCGGGTGGCACATTTTTTGTCCGTGGGCTAAAAAACCTCTGCAGATTTTGTCCGGGTAGGTCACCCTAACAAAACAGCTAGTAGAGAACACTGTCATTATGCCTTTTTAATATCCCTTTCCTGTTGTAGCTGCTGAATTGTGACGGGGGTGGAAATATACTAACGCCTATCTTGTGCATTTGGCAGGAGCCTAAACAGCAACTCTCTTGTCAGAGTGTGTGACTGCGGGCAGAAATCTTGAATATAAAAGACTTATGGGATGTATCCACATTCCTTGGTACCTGTAAGAACATTCTTTCCGTTACTTTCCACCATATAGGTGTACTAGGCCACTTTTATTTGGAGGGGGTAGAGCCCTTTTAGGCTTTTACCCAAAATTTTAATCACCCATGCCAGAAAAATACAACTGTTTTGTCTGAAAATAGTAATTTCCCAGCAGGAACAGGGCTGCAGCCCCCAGCCCCCCCCCCCTCCGCCCTAACACCTATGTTTACAACATTGCTAGTATTCCATTCTACTTTGACCCACTAACCTGAAACTAAGACATCTCGTTTGAATATGAATTTTAGTAGTTTTGAGCTTCCCTTCAAAACTGCAGGAATAACAGTACATAAGTATTGTGCATTTGAGTTGGGGGAGGGGGAAAGATGTTAAAACAAAGGTTGGTCAACTGTGGTTTCTATTAAAGTTCTTTTTGTTTTAGTAAGAGACTAACATTACCATTTTCCTAGCAACAAGCCACGGTTTGTGGAAAGGGAAGGGGGGGGGGGGGCTCGTGCTCATATATACTTATTGTACAGACGGGTAGACCCCATAATTTCCATTATTGCCTCATGATAAAAAACACTGTTTTCTTTGATTGATAGTTGAAAGAAAGCGAGAAGTATTTGTTGAGTTCCTTTCCGTGCTTATAACCTTTAAATCTAAACCTTCCTTCTAGAAGAAAAAAGTGTTTTAACAGAATGTAGCCCAACCCTTTCATGTAAAAATCTTTGGTGAATTACAAAATGAAAAGTTCCCTGTGTAACTGTAAACCCATCAGAGCATAAAAATATTGCAATTTTCCTCTGCAAAGCTGTCATTCTGTAAAATTAGCACTGCCTTGCATGAGAACCCCTGATTCTATGTCAGTTTGCAAATTCGGGGAGGGGTTCTGGGCCCTAACCCCCTTGAACCCTTTACAGTAACACCCCTTACCAGTAGCAAAAATAATAAGTTTACCCTTATTAGTGAACATATTTTAATGAAATTATCATATTTTCACCCCAATTACTTGAGGTGTCTAGTTGTATGTTATACACAAATGTTGGGAGGGGGCTTCTCACAGGACCCCTCTCCAAGACACTTTAGGTTTTGTATGTCCCGAGGAAACCAACTTAAAATCTAAAAGGAAAATAAATGTGCAAATGCCGGAACAAAGACTTGACAAAATATTGCACAGTTTTCACATAAGATTCTTTTGTTACACACAAATTTTGCAAAGGAGAGGGGGGTCTGACCCCAGGAGACCATTGACTTACATGCATAGTTCTACTGAATTCGTTTAAACCCTTCTGTAGTGGTTCCACGGACCTGCCAGGTAAAGGTCAGAATGAAAACATAGTTTACACTGGAGCTATTGTGTACATTATTCTGTGTATTGCTTTAATTTGGATAGCGCCCTCTATTTGTGTTTATGCCTTTTCCCTGACCCTGGGAGTGGTCAGTGTTTGCATAAATAGGTCATGTGTGAGTGAGAAAAGATTGCGAGGTATTCTGGACCAAAATCTGCTTGTTTGTAGCTTGAATGTGTTCGTAACATATTTTTTTCCTTCAGTACAGTAGTCTATGGGACTATGGCGGCCATTTTGTCCATAAAGTCAACAGTGTGCAACTTTTAAACGTGGGGAAAATCAAAATATGAAAATTTATGTTGTAAAGTACAACTGGGCGGATTTTGAGGTAATCCCCGTTTGTGTTGCACGGAATCCCATTTTTAAAGCCTTTTTTGAGGTATGCCCTACTGACTAACAAGAGCAGACATGATTCACTTAATACACAAATTTCAGTAGAAAACATTGCAACAATCTTGTTTCTGTGTTAAGTCCATGATTTTAGCTTAGGACAAAACGGTGACAAAATTGCTCCATCTCAAAACTTGTTCTGTGAACCATGGAACATGATCTGGTATTTTGTTCTCCAAGCAACAAAGTTTCTGAATATGCCAGAATTTCTTTTTTGCTTAAAATTTCCAGTGCTGTGTTGAATTTGTCCAATGGGATTGCTAAGCATCATGGGAGAAATGTGAAAATACATAGTGCAGGATTTTCCCTAGTTCGAGTGAAGAACCATTTTCACATAAAAGAGATTATCTCCAGTTGGTTAGAAACTAAGGCACATCTCATCAAACTATTTAATCTATGAGCACACAGTGCCCACACATTGGTACTTATGTGCAACATGTTCCATTTTCCGAGATGACAGTGTTGGAACTTATGCAAGCATGTATGGTCAAGTTTCACTACTTGCAAAACATCAGTAATTACTAGAGTAACAGTGCTATGCAATGGATGGCTAAGTGTAAGCGGAGTTTCATATGCATGTGGCAAAATCTGAGAGCAAATGAGACAGATTAAACCTCATTGTCACCCAGATTTGTGATCGTATTTCATCCCATTGTGTGGTTGCACAAGAAAATGTGTCACTGGGCTATTTATTTTAGAGGAGGGATGTAAGATTGTGATGTATAAGTGGTAGGGGAATGTGCACCCTATGAATTTTTTCCTAGATTCTTTTTCAGAGACAGCTTCAAAATTTCATCAGGAGTTACTAATTTTTGAACTTTTATCTTTTCATTGTGTGTTCAACAATTGTTTGTTTCAAAGTAAGAATTTGTTACAATCCTTTGATAGAAAATGTTACTCAAGATGAAAAGAGTTGATATATAACATTATAACCAAGTTTGATTAATGAAAGGTCAAACAATGAAAAGAACTGTGAATTAACACTGGATAATACACTCCTTGAACTGCTAATGCTATTGCTGGGTGAAGGAGGACAGCCATACACAGCAATGTGTGGATATATAAAATATGGGGAAGAAATTAAATTTGGTTTTGCAAAAAATAACTATGTAAAAAAGGCACAACATTTGGTAGGATGGATTAGTCTAAGATGATTCTATGTCTATTAACATGAGTTTATCTTGAGATAATGCACCTGTTGACCAAAGTGGACTAATAAGAGTTGAGGATTATTACAAAGTGTGCATGGATGTCAATCTGTACTCAAAGGTGGGGAGCATGGCCATTCCCCCCCAAAGATTTGATGTGTAAAAATGGAAAGTAAAAAGGGTTTATTTGTAAAAGTGTGGGACATGACCCCCCTTCCCCCATCAACTCTCGTAAATAAATTAAAGATCAATATTTGAACGGTATGAGGCAAACTTTACCCAAAATGAACTCTGATACATCGGCAATATTTTAATTGTACATCTGCTCAAAAGTACTGTCACATGGTGGCAGAGAACCATAATTTACATATTAACTCAAGATACAAAGGTTAACTATTTAAAATGGTTGATGCCCTTTTAGCTTTGTTTCTAGTATTGAATGCAGTACTATGTGTTACAATCTTTGCAAGGGGAGGGAGGGGGAGACTGGCAGAGTGTCAAAACCAGGAGGTTATGGAGGTTATGTTTGTAATACATTTTGAATACTGTCGAATACCCCTTATAATGTTGGTAACAGTGAGGAAATTGCCACATGCTATTAAAACTAGTCTAGCTGGAAAGATCTTAGGGAGGTTAGAGCATCCGACCTGCAGCTGGAAGGTCTGGGGTTCGAGTCCTGGCCGGGTCATACCAAAGACTTTAAAAATGGAACACACTGCGTGACTGCCATTATGCTTGGTGCTCAGCATTAGTAATGATGTAGAGAAAACAAGCCAGTGAGCTGCAGCTGGAAAAAAAAGGCTGCGGCTTAAACCAAGGCAACCTAAACCAATTGGTTCGAAACTGAGCCGTAAAACCTCAACTAACTAAGTGAGGTTTTAAGTGAGTGAAAAAATTTGCATTACATTACTACTTATTGTGCACTTCATCAGCTATGACTAGTACAAAGAATTGTAGCAGGACCACTGGTAATATAGTTAAAAGTATGTTTTGAAGAATAAATCTGAAATAGTTCTGCAGTGGTTCTGGTTGTCTTGGATTGTACCCCAAACATGAAAAGGTAGGTGATTTCATCTCAGTTTATCCTGTATTATTTCATAAACTGCAGTAGCCACATCATTGAATACCATTTGTAGAATCCAAAATGGATGAAAAGTGCATAAATTTTTGGCTTTGCCCACCGTTGTTATGATTAGGCGCTGCAAATGCTCCCATTGATTTTGATGATTTATTTAAAAATAGTCTGTTCAGACATTTTTACGCAAGTTTGATCCTTGCAAATTCAGATGGAGATATATCTCGCCCCTTAGTGTACCAGAGTTGAATGTCAAAAGCTCATGTAACTGTGAATCTCATCTAAATCAAGTACTGAATTCTCCTAAGATTTCGTGCAATAAAAAGGTTTTATTTCAAATAAAACAATATAGGCCACAAAAGTCATTTATATTATTACCATATTGAAGTTGATTGCCAATGATCAAGTGTTTTGTAAGTCATTATTACCCAGCAGTACCCCCATTAATTCTGTCCCATTCCTAACAGCCATATATTATCCCTAGATGTGTTTATGAATGGGCCCCTGGTCTTCTATCTCGTGATGTCGCAGTGAAATTCATTCATTTCTTTCCGTCCTCTAGCGAAGCCATAGTCAAAGACTTTACTATGAAGTGGCAAGCAACATACGGTTTCCATGCATGTTGTAGCAAATGACTTCTATTTAAAAAGGTTCTTATTTTTGTCACAAGTTTATTCCATGTCATTAATATTTCACACTTTGATAGTTTTAAATGAATGTAAATATACCAGTGTACATTAATCTTGTTTTATGAAGGCTTACAGCTTGTAGTATTCACATGGTTCTACCAATAAATATTAATACTTATAATATTCATGTTGTTGTATTTTATCTAGAATATAGTGTAGTGTTTGTTTAGAATGGTAGCCACATTAGGGGTCCAGGGGGTTGCCCAGCTTGTTTCCCCCTAGAAAATTACAACCTGTCCCCCACTTCCCAACCTGTCCCCCACTTCCCTACCCCTCCCCCAGACTAGAGATCAGGCCCTGCATTAAGCCCCAAAATAAAACTACTGCATACTTTAATGTTGATATATACAGGAACCACAGAGACCGGGGGGGGGGCTGGGGGGCTTTAGCCCCGCACTTTTTTGCTGTGGACATTTTGGGCCGCCTTAAACTGCATTTATTTTATTGGACATATTGGGCCGCTTCAATGATTAGCCTCCACACTTCAAACTTAGCTCCACGGCCTCTGATATACCCTCGGCCTCTGATATACCCTATCATAGATACAATGCAACAGGTGCACCCCCATTCATTAGTACCTGGCGGCATTCCTGAAATACATGTTCACTAGCAGTTGCTTCCACTCACTCATTTCTTTCAGCAACACATTGCCTTCATCATGGCTTCAAGATGTTCACCCCAGCCATGGAGCTTGAATCCCCTGTTTAAAAAAAAATTGTGGCAACCTAGCATTTCCTTAAAATTTGCTAACCTCATTTTTGAGATTCGACCTTTGTCCCTAGCGAAATGTAGTATGAAAGAACGACCTCTGCCAGTAAGAAATTTTCTACTTTAATGGTGTATAACCAATGTCCACAATGCATAGTAGACAGACTGCTCAATTTTCATTCAACCCTGAAAGGCATTGCTTCTGTACTGAAAAGTAGTGTCATCAGCTGATCTGTAACTTCTGGCCAAAACTCTCTAATATAATTTCCTATCTAACGGGAGATCAAGGGTGTTTAGTAGCTGACCTGGGCTAGTCACGTGACTTCAGAAGACAAAATATAACATAGGTAAAACTTGAGAAATTTTAACCTTCTTCAATCAAGTTTTTGGCAGACACCTATCTCTTGATTTTGATACTGCATTGCTTAGAGGTTTCTTTTGGCAGTGAGAATAAGAACACAAATATTTCGTAGGCAACCGACTGTCATTTTAGAAATCATGGTAGCAATGCGGTTAATGTGGACCACAAACTCCCACCCTTACTCTACACTAAAAACATCCCTCCACATTTAGTTGCAGTCCCTTATTTACAGACCCTTCCGTTCTGTCTACATTGACCAATCAATTATAATTCCAGTCTTTTTAGGCCTGTTTAAGTTGACACAGTTTCTATGATAAGTGAACTTATGTAGCGGGTGTACGGTTATGCCATGGATTCACATTCATGGTCAATATTTTGTTTTTCATTATTTTTAAGCTTATTCTTATCTTGGTTTATGATTGCTCTCTTGATCCAAAGGTGTATATAATTTTCAAAATTTCATTGCTCAGGATACACGTATGGTATCAATATATCAGAGTGAGGTTGCATAGAATTTTTTGTATTTTGTTTTTTAAACAAACAAAATATTGTCCTCCCATGTGAATCAATAACATCACGTCTGCTCGTTTTAAGTTCACTCTTTGTAGAAACGTGCCAATCTCAATTGCTGATATTTCAAGAACCCAACATGGGTGATGAATCAAATTTTTTAACAATGGTTAGAATATGCTTCCCTTTGATAGCTTAGAATCATTCCCCTTTAACATATCAAACATAAATTAGGTCTTGGACCATTCTTTTAACGCCTGGTTCAAATTGAACCGGTATTGGATTGAATGAGCTCTTGGTCAGTGGTGCAGGTTCAAAATGAACCATGTCTGGTTCACGATCAGCCAATCTAGTAAAATATTTTATTTTTTTTCAGGATACATATGACATGTAACATAATGAAACCATTGCTTCATTAATAACGAACCCTTCATTAAGATCCTGTCATATTGATATCGCCAGATAGTTGCTATAGCAACAATCCCTTCGTACCACAATTTAGAAATATTCAATGTAATTAGACTATGTGGGACCTTTAAAAATTTTCAAGAAGGAAATAGGTTCTGCTTCGTATGAATAGAACAGAAATAATATTTATGAAACAATCATGCTGAGACACTAGGAGGGTAACTTTAAAGGGTGAATGCCGTAATTCCAATTTGAATTAATACAGTAGAGTATAGTTAGCCGTTTTTCATATAGTTTGGCTCTTGAGACCATGGAAGTACTTCCATGTTGAGACCCATGTGGCATTTTTCCTTGCAGTTTATGGATATGTGAAATTTACGAACAATGTCTCTTTGCTTTATCTTGAATACAGGATATTTGAGGTCTTAACCCTTCCACCCCAAACATTTCTTATTCTCCTAACCTACTTACCTAAACCCCTCCCACGACTGTCTAAAACCATCCCCACCCGGAAAGAACCTCGGTCTATTGATTCAGGGAATCGGGGTGAGTGTAAAAGACCTGGATGTATTGTCAAAACACTCTCAGTACAGTACATGCTGTGTAATATGAGCTGCAGTACTCCGCAGTTTTTTAACTTGCTGCCAATCAAACAGTTGAGCCGATTGAGAATTTCTGTATGTGGACTGGACTACTACCAAAAAATGTACATTGTGGGAGAGGATTAAGTCTTTAAGTTCTGAAATATCATAACATGTATTTGGAATGGAAGTAAGAAGAAATTTGTGAGATTAGCTGATGTATTAAAATATGTTCGGAGCGACTTCTTATGTAGCCTGCGTAGCGCCTCTGTGGCTGCCGCCCCCATAGGCTGCCGCCTTTCAGATTTTTGTTTTTCGTAGCGATGAGCTGAACGAAAAGACTTCGTCCGCTCCGCGGGGTACTTTTTATGCCTTTTATATGACATTGTATACATCAATGTTTGTCTCCAAAAACACTGTTGCAAATGTCAATTTTGAAAGTGCTGACTCATACCACATTTGTTGTCAGGAACGACAGAATCGCAGATCTGTACTTTGTTGTTTTATTTGGATACGTTGAGTAAGTTTAGTAGAGGAAGTTTATTTAAACTTTCCTTCCTTTTCAAATATTTCAGAACAAAAAATTGAGTTCGTTACTCCCCATGCTGTTTTGGTGAACCAGATGTTTGTTTACGCTCATAAAAATACATGAAATTGATGTGCTCTCATTTGTCAGGGAAGACGCAGCTGAAAATATCCCATTTTGCTTTTGTGTTGCTATTATTTTTTAACTATTTCCTTCTTTGTTGAATTAACAAACAAGTCTTGTTGCTCTTTTAACCGATTGTCCCACCAATAGAATTCCCACGACTTCAATTAATGGATTAATTTCTTTTGGGGTGCAATTTTAAATGCCTGTAAAATTACAGTAAAAAAGACGAATAAACACATCTGAATCCGGCATATGGAGCAGGGACTCTTACGTGTTTCTTAAATGTTTCTTTGCTTTTTACTGTAATTTTACCGACGGTTCCTTTTAACAGTATGGGGAATTCAAACAAGTCTTTTTACTCTTTTAACCGATTGTCCTATCAATGGAATTGCCACGGCTTTGTTGAATGGATTAATTTATTTTATTTTATTTTTTTTTGGGGGGGGGGGTCGGGAAGGGGGGATTCAAACAAGCGTTGTTGCTCTTTCAACCGATTGTCCAATGAGTAGAACTCTCTTGATTTCAATTATGGAGTATTTTGGGGGAGGGGTGGGCAAACAAGTCTTGTTACTTTTTGGACCGAATGTCCTACCACTAGAATGTATTCTGACAGCTTCAATGACTGTTTTTGTGTGGAAGAAGATTCAAGCAAGTCTTGTCACTATTTGACCCGACTCTCCCATCAAAGAATCCTCACGACTCCATTGGTTGTATTTTGGCGGATTCAAACAAATTTCGTTACTCTTTTACTCTTTTAACCGACTTTCTCATCAACAGAATTCTCACCGTTTCAAATAATGGATTTTTTTGTCTTATTGGGGTGTTGGAGAATTCAAAAAAGGGTTAATTGTAACCAATTGTCCCGTCAGTAGAATTTTCAAGGCTTGAATTATGGATTGTTTTTGTAAAGGATGTAAAGCGAGTCTTTTTACCTTTTAAACCGACTCTCATACGAATAGAATTCTCACGGCCTTAAATTAGCGATTGTTTCTTCTTTTTTTTATTATTATTATTATTATAATTTTTTTTAGCCGGAGGACTCAAACAAGTTTCTTTACTCTTTTAACCGATTGTCCTTATAACAAAACTCTCACAGCTTCAATGAATGGATTTGCTAACTTTTATTATATTTTTTAGGGGTCCGGGGTTCAATTAAGTTTTGTCAATCTCTGAATCGACTGTTCCAACAGTAAAAATTCTGAAGACTTTAGTGATTGTACTTGGGGAATTCAAGAAAGTCTTGTTAATATTTTATCCGATTGTTCCATCATAAATATGCCCATTTGGAGGGGGTAATATCATTCCTAGCCGTTTAGAGAAGTTCAAGCCTGTACCTAGACAATTGGTACTGGAAGAGGACTAAAGACACTCCAAAAGCAAAAGATTTTCAGGGTAATGGTATCGAGACATTTTTTTAATGCATTATGAGAGTATTTGCTTGGATATTGTAGGGACCAGAAATATTTAGGCTGAATCCCACCACCCTGTTTCCACAATGGGTGGAAATTGCATTATCATAATTTTGATTTTCCATATTTCAGTCTTAATAAAATTACAAATCCTTGACTTCATTTTACACATCCCTCCAAGATAAACCTTGGTTTCCTATCTTTGACAGTCATGTATGTTCCCTTCTCATTCCATGTAATTATTCCTTTCATTTTCTACCCTCCATCGTTCCCACGTTCGTCGTTCTCGCTAAATCACGTTCGTTCCACTCGTAGAATGAAACTCCTCCGGCTGAATCCTTTAAAATCTGAAATCACTAGTCCAAATCCGGACTGCACTACATCACTGACTCTTACCCTAAACCTGATTGTAGAGATTTGAGGGACCCTGGAAAATTGGGTTTGTAATACCCATTGGTTCGGTGGCTCTTGCTGTTCCTTATCAAAGTGTCCCGCTCCCCGAAGTCTTGATACGCTGCAAACTACAGTGTTATAGGTTCTTTCATAACTTGATTTGATCCCAAGAAATATTGACGACACCGCCACGCAAAAAACTTCATCATAACCTTTGCTTTTATTTTTGTAGATTTGATATAGTTATTTACTTTGGCTAATTTTCCTTTCTTCGAACACCAACGCATAGGCTATTCTACATTTGTCATTCCTGCCCTGATTTTCAATCTTCCATTTTATGGAAACGGAGTCAAATTTCAAGTGTTAACATTCTTTCATCTTATCACTATAAACATGTCTGTATATTTACAGAAAATAAAATCAAGAAAAACAAAAGAATAATTAAAAAGTGCTGTCAACTCATTGACAACACTTTTTATGTGTTCTTTTTGAATATCTGTGTTTTCCTTCTGAAATTGTACAAAAGTTATGTAATATTACAGACCTTTATAAAGTCGTACACTTGAATCTTTCTTAACACGTTCCTATGTTTGAATAAGTTTACATACATTACCTCAATTTCTAAATTTATGAAAGGTATATGGTGAATAAAATACATAAATAAAAAAGGGCGAAAGGAAAAGACGAGATACACAATGTACTACATCAAACTTTTCTTATGGCTATAGACAAATCCGGACCAGGGAGCTCCCTGTCCGGACAGCAAGTGATGGTCTCATTCAAGTCGGCCATAACTGGGGTCTATCATTTTTTAATCTTTCAATTGTCTTGCTTACCTGTATCATGGATGGTTGTTCAATATACTGTATCTCGAATCCCTGACTGAATTTGAGGATTTGAAATTCATATTCATGTAGACAATAAATGAAGATGATTTAAGGCTGATTGACCCTACTAATGGCTGGCTACAGTCACTAAACAGTAACACAAGTGCTGATCGGATTTGCCTAGATTCTTTCTGCTAAAGTGAACAAGTGGCAGTTGGTGAAAGCAAAAGTCTCCCTTAAAGGGCCAAACCTCTCACCCAAAACTACAATTTTGGTACCCGCGGGTACCTAAATTCTCAATTGGCTCAGCTCTTTGATTGACAGTTAATTCAAACAATGCAGAGTGCCAAAGCTTATATTCAACAGGATGAAAGGTACTGAGAGTGTTTTGATTATATAAACTGAGTTTTTCTATACTCACCCTGAAGCAATAAACTGAGATTTTGTCTGGATGAGGATGAATTTCAGGCAATTGTGGGAGGGGCTTCAGTAAGAAGGTTAGGAGAATTGTTACTGTTTGGGGTGAGAGATCTGGGCCTTTAAATTGATGGTGACATGTCAGCAAAAATTCCACACCTTGTTTAACAGTCATAGATTAAGATTTCCGAAGGACTGGTGCAGAGTGTTGACATTGCGTTTCGTACCCTATGTTGACTCTTAATTAGTCATTTTGGAGGTCAAAATTTTTAAGGACATATCTTAAGCTTCCACAAGGAAACCCTTTGACTCAGTAAGGTTGTAAGGGAAGTACTGTTTTCAGGTTTTTGAAGTGAAGTCGGTTGCAAAAAATAATACCTGTCTCTCTCTCTCTACATCACAATATTTACATATATGCAGTGGCATCGCCGGGGGGCAGGGGGCACGTGCCCCCCCCCCCGAAAAATCGTGTGCCCCCCCCCCCAGGGGCGTAGCCAGGATTTTCTTGTGGGGGGGAAAAATCGACTCATCGTCCCCAATCTTGACCGACAGGACTATCTAAGCGGAGCGCCACCATCGGTTGGCGCGGAACGTACAAGAAAATTTTTGGTTTTTTAAACCCCTCAGATGGCAGGAAACGGCAGTTTCCGAGTGTTTTATTTTGCATGTTCCCAGCCTGGAAATATGGATCTCATTTCTGATATTTCTCAATTAATGCAAAAAAAAAAAAATCAATCTATGAAAAAGTTAATACATGTTACTAAGCGGAGCTCTACCATCGATTGGCGCGGAGCGTATCAGGAAATTTTTGGCTTTACAAACCCCTCAGATGGCCGGAAACGGCACTTCCCGAGTGTTCTAAGCAAGAATATGTTCAGCCCAACTTCGAAAAGTTGGAATTTTTGGACATTTTCAATCTTGTATCAATGTTTTCCTTATTCCCTCGAGAGTTAGCAGGGTTAGTGTGTGATTGTAAGAGGGTTACTCGGTACGAGTCAATGGGGTCCTAGGGAATTGTGTCGCACTGGAACAAAACAGCTACTCATAAGGCTTACATTTAGTTGGCTAAACCAGCGGAATTGACATTTTGCCCTGAAAAACGCCAAAACTCCATTTAAATAAAAAAAAATTAAAAATAAAAAAATTAGGTATGGGCGGGACTAAGTGCCAACCCCCTGACCACGGGCCTGTCTCCATGGGTGTCACCTTCCCCTCTTGGAATGTTTTGCTGTCTCGAAGAGCTTAGATGCAATATGGTGCTATATTTTGTTCTTTTTATACTAGATTCCAGTGTTATCCACAGGGGGTTTTTGAGGACCGACACGTCCTCCTAGTGAAATTGACCGCCCCTCCAAAATAGTTGCCGCTCTCCAAAAAATGCAGCTTCCATTTCTAGTTCATTGCTTCATTACACATAAACAAGTCATAACTGGAAAAATGTGACTTCCATCCAGGCTTGGCGCCAGGATTTGCCCGACGAAGGGCCACTCTCCGAACGGGGGAGGGGCAGGGTCGGTAGCGACCCAAGCCCCGATAGCCAGGATGCTGTCAATGAGTTGGTGAGGGAGGTTTGAAGAAAACCTGTGCACTATACCTGCCATTGCGAGCCATATACGACATCAAATTTGTATATGCTAGAGGAAGATATTTCCGCAGTGATTTAACCGTGGAAAAGGGGGCAAAAATTTTTGGGGTTAGTACACTAAAAAGAATCTGTACTTATTTAAATCTTATATAGGTCAATAATTTGTCCCGGCATTTGGGCCCTATATCGAACACAAATTATATTGTACTTCTTCGAGTCCGTACCGCACGACTGACACAAGAGATAATTAACTAAGTTTAGCGAAATGATATGAAATTCCCGACAAGAACATTAATCCATTTATTCTACTTATTAATTTACATGAAAAGATGGGAAGGGTTTGTACTTTATTAGCTCTAGGTAACGGAACTGAGGAAGAGTGTGCAAAGCGTACCGAACATTTTGGGTTTTATCGCAGAAATAACTCTTGTGAAAGCCAAAGTAACTTAACCGACCATGAGAAGGCGACAGATTATCCCCGACAGGGGGGAGGCAATGCCAACGACCATAAGTTCCGACAGCCCCTATGTCGAGGGGGTGGTATGAAGGAGCCTTACTATCCCATGTCATTGCAGCCTTGGGCACATTTTGCACAATGTTACTTAATATTTTAAAAGCCGAGTTAATGTTCTTTTGAGTCTGAATCGTGAAATTGCAAAGTGCTCAAAGCGCGCGAAATTTTTTGGTGGGCTTACAAAAATAACATAGCCTATGTAATCATTAAGAACAAAAAGGAAAAAAAAGAATAGAAACTGTAGTTGTTGTAGACCGTATCGGGGATAACATACATTGTGTCGAAACCCCCTGGAATACCCGATAAAATAGCCAAACTATGCTCCGTGATTGGCTCACCATCTGACCTATCGCATGACACACACAAGAGAACAGCAACTAGGCTTTGTGATATGGGATAAAATTTACGACCTCTGCATAACCTGTGTACTCTGCCTACCAGTTACTTGGTAAGGTTGAGAGGACTTACACTCTCTAGATATGTGGAATGGAAGTATTGAAAAACTGGAGTGATTCTACAGCGCGCGTAGCGCGCCGAAAATTTGGGGTTCTTATTAGGAAAATTGTCTCTTAAGAGCAAAAAACAGGTAAACCATCGGGGAGACTAGTCGCCGTCGGGGACTGCATACTTTATCGTAACGACTAAGAGCCCCCCTCCCCCCGAAAAACTGTAAAAAATGCCCCCGATTCTCTCCCTCCTCTTGCCGTTTTTTTTTTTTTATTTTTTGGCTCCCCTTCATTTTTTCAACATCGCCCATCGCGTCCCCAAAATTTTTGTGGGGGGCACTCTGCTCCCCTGCCCCCCCCCGCTGGCTACGCTAGTGCCCCCCCCCCCCCAACTGAGATTTGAGATTTTCAAAAAAAAATATGTCTTCTGTAGTCAGAGTGTCACTATGAATTTTTTAGGATTCGATTCCTCTGTTGAAAAGAAAAGGCAGTAAATTTTCATGTTTTCCAAATGAAAATATCGCAAAAAACCTTGGAAATGCCATTTCCGGCTGTCTGAGGGGTTACGTTTTTTTCAAAAATTTTTTCACACTTCCGACTACGTCAATTGGACGGGGCGCACATCTCAGGTAACCCTTCAAGCAGGATTAAGCCTACATTTTTCCTTCAGAGGATCACATCTAGTTGCCCATCAACTGTCTTTCTTTCTCTTTATAGTCACGGTGCAGCTCACCTTCCTCAAATTGTCAGCCTGATACGCTCCTGAGAGTAGTTTCACTAACGTTTGTGTTGTTACCAAAAATAAAATCTGACTCGAAATTGCCCTGTAAGTAATTTTTTAGGCCAGTGTAAAAACAACCCTTTTAAAAAACAACTTTAAAACCTTACAAACACGCTAAAGACCCGGGAGCTTCCAGGGGCTTAGCCCCTGGACCCCCACTAAGACTAACATTGAAGTGCCCATCAACTTTCTTTCTATAGATTACCTACCCTTTTTTTAAAGTGTCAGCGGGATCTGCTCTTGGGAGTTGAATCAGTGGTTTTTTACCGAAAGTCTTACTTGAAAGTTACTCTGGAGGTAACTTTTAGACCAGTGTTAAGTCAATAAAATTACCCTTGAATAACGTCTTTAATACCTCAAAAACACGTTAAAACCGAAAAGCTTCCGGGGGCTTCGCCCCTGGACCCCCACCAAAATTCACATTGAAGTGCCCATCAACTTTTTTCTCTATAGATCATTTACCCCATTTTCAAAATGTCAGCCGGATAAGCTCTTGGTAGTTGAATCAGTGGTTTTTTACCGAGAGGCTTACTTGAAGTTACCCTGGAGGTAACTTTTAGACCAGTGTTAAGTCAATAAAATTACCCTTAAATAACGTCTTCAATACCTCACAAACACGCTAAAACCCAGGAGCTCCCGGTGACTTTCCCCTGGAAACCACCAGGGGCCCTAAGGCGGGCCCCTGGACCCCACCCGTTGGGCCTTCTCGCTCGGTGGCGCCTCCGGCGACATGAGTGGAGTCTAGCAATGCCCCCCATAAAATCATTGTGCCCCCTCAGTGCCCACATGAATGAAATGTCTGGTGACGCCACTGCATATATGGCTCATGTTTATTCATGATTAAGTGCAAATTATAAATTAGCCAGTAAGATGATCAATTTTTGATGAGAACTGTGGTTTTTTCAAGGTTTTCAATTGCTTTCTAGGCCTATATCAAAATACAACTTTTTCCTAATTTAAACCGAACTTTGTTATCTTCATGTCACAAGGCTTTTACGGGATCATCCAAAGTAAGGAGCGGGTGTTTTCCTCTAAAAGACATTGCTTAAAGGCACAGTTCTCTCACTCCAAACAGTACCAATTCTCCTAACCTTCTTACTTAAGCCCCTCCCACAATTGTCTGAAATTCATCCGCATTCAGATACAATCTCAGTTTATTGCTTCAAGGTGAGTATAGAAAAACTCGATGTAAATAATCAAAACACTCTCAGTACAGTTCATGTTGCGTAATGTAAGCTTTGGTACTCTGCATGGTTTGAATAAGCTGTCAATTAAAGAGCTGAGCCAAGTGAGAATTTCGGTACACCCGTACCAAAATTGTAGTTTGGAGTGAGAGGATTGACCCTTTAATTCTTGAGAAGCAGATAATTTCTTCGGAGGCAACGTTTGGTTTCTCCGAACAGCTCTTTGCCAAAGCGTCTAGAGGACTAAAAAAAATCGAATCCAGATTTTCTCACAAGAGTCGGTGGTTAACTGCTGTAGGTAACTTTGTAAGAGTCAGTATTCCATAAAAGTGAGGCTTAGACACATAAATTGTACATCTTGGCATCCAGTAACAATCGAAGTAAACATGTACGGACATCGTGGGACAGTTTCAGACTAACCGAAATAGAATGCCGAAAAGAGGAGATGATTGTGAAAATACTGTTTTCCAAATAGCGATTACAAGGGAAGGTGGGACGGATTCGTGGTACCCGTCATTTTTTCTTTTTTTTTGTCGATGTCATTTTACCGTGGCTTAAGACGACGCTTACCAAAAGGCTTTCGCATAATCCTCTGCTATTGGTTTTTTGGAAAGCGGCCAGTCCATCCCCTCTGGATCCATACCTGTAAAGATGATGCATTAGCGGGCTGGCACAGGGGTGCATCCCACCCCACTCCACTCACCCTTGAAAAATGAGTTTTCAAACGGCATGGCGTTCGATTATTTTTTTAAAGACAATGTTATACATTTGAATAAAAGATATTCCTTATTTTGGATGGAGGCGGCTATCTCTTCCATCTCATTTTTGTCATATACAGTAACAGTGAGTCAATATGGTCAGAAAACGACCCCTCCCCAGGCCCGTAGCCAGGGGGTCGGAGCGTTCGAACGACCCACCCCAACTTGAAGGAGGTCCATTTTTCTATCCCTGTGCTTGAAGGGTCAGGTATGAAATATTTTTTATCTTGACATATGAGACGAATTTCGGTTCACTTTTAGCAGGAAGATAAAACCTTTCAGATTACATGTATGATTTTTTTTTCGCAAAAAGGGGTGTGCTGTGTGGAATTCTTGGGAAAAGAGGACTTCTGTTGTGTTCAAAAGTCCTCTAAAATGCTCCAGATTGCAGGAGGTCTGCAGATTTCAAACTTTTCCGAGGAAGCATGGCCCGGACCCCAAGCAACTGCATGCTTACGGCACGCACCAGCCGCCTCCGTATTCGGAAAAAGGTCCACATCTTGGAAAAAAGACCCACCCCTCCACATGGGCTCGCTGCGGGCCTGCTCCCCCATCTGTTAATAGGTTTATTACAGTCTGCTTTAATGCGTCCCTATACAGACCATCCTCCCCCTTCTCACCAAAATCCCTAGCTCCACAAATGGTCATGTATTATTTATAACGTCATTGCAGAAAATCTCCGTAGTTATCAAGCATGCTTTTAGTGGTCATCTCAAGACTCAACCTAGATTAACAGGACCGATCGACCCCACAGGTCATTTGAAATATTTCAGTCGTTGTAGTTTCACTTTATTTTCACAATGTGTCATCTTCTTCAATTGGGATTTTTTAGTTAATGTAAAATATGTAAAAAAGAATAAAATATCCCTATCATCAGTTGGCGTAAATAAACACAAAGATTTTTTCAATAGAGTGCTATCACTCCCCCGTGCCACGTTCCTTTCTTGACTGCCTGGTAAAAACTGTGTCGGAGGTGTAGCTATATGAGAAGCAGCTGATATGACAACCAACGTGATGACTTGATTTTTTTGCCCGGCAGTGGGCGTGGCTAACCAATTATTACTTAACGTAAACACTATAAATGCGACGTATAGAACATTTTCTGAAACGTAAGTTGTAATTACCTTCATTACATTCACTTCATCTTTGCTTTTCTGTGTCACAAATTTTAACTTCTCAAAAGGGTGAAGAGAAAATTTGGTAAAGTTGTTGAAGCCTTAACTAACGATGATCACAAAAGTCACGCGCTCCATGCATATCTACTCAAGCCATACAGATAATTTTTGAAGTTTTGTCGCTATCTGATCAAAGCTGAATTTACTGAAAGTTCTGAAGGCGTGCTCAGTATTTTTCAATTTAAATACACAGCTTGCATGCAAAAGAGAACGCAGAGCCCTGAGTTACAAAGCCAGCCTTTGCCAAAATTTTGAACCGAGTTGTGAAAATGCTTGAAACATCAAAATAGTTGATTGAAGCCTTAGGCCTATAGTGAGACTTCTGACAAACATACCATAAAGATAAAGAGTTATCGTCCTGGGTAAAGTTCCCCTCTTTCACCAAGCAATATTGATTGAATGATACTATAGTTTCATAGTTTTTTTTTTTTAAATATCCTCGTGTTCTATACTTTAGAGAGCACAAATCATGTCCGTAGCCAACTGGAACAAAATGGCTGGCGGGGACGTAAGAGGCTCAGATGTAAAAATGTGGACTATATTAAGTCAATTGCAATTACATGATACATTTTAAGGGTAAAAATTTTCCATTTCTCCTTGCGTGTACGAATAGCCATTACGTGGAAGTGACACCTCTTAGGCTGAAGCACTATCAAAAGGGCACTGATGGGTAGTAATCAAATAGGCTTATTTGAATATAGTTTTAGAAATGGTAAGCATTCAATCAGTTTTTAACCGAATGTTTTCAAATATTTGAAGAGATTTACCATGGAAGTGTTTCAGTATTGGGTAAAGAACATTGAGATGCTAGTTTGGCTTAATTAACTTTACCACACATAGAGTAAAGCCACGTATTATGCAGGATATACCTAGTGTATACTGTACATGTAAATAGGAACACAAGACCAAGCTCAGTTCGTGTATCTCGTCCCCCCTCCCACATTTCACTAATCCCCCAATTCCACTTAAAGGCCCAGTTCTCTCACCCCAAACAATACCAATTTTCCTAACCTTCTTACTTAAGCCCCTCCTACAATTGTCTGAAATTCATGCTCATCCAGATACAGTCTCAGTGTATTGCTTCAAGGTGAGTAAAGAAAAACTCAATTTATATAATCAAAACACTCTCAGTACCGTTCATGGTACCGTCTTTGGTACTCTGCATCGTTTGAATTAGCTGTCAATCAAGGAGCAGAGCCAATTGAGAATTTCGGTACCCAGTACCAAAATTGTAGTTTGGGGTGAGAGGTTTGGCCCTTTAAGGGAACGAATCACCAAACTCGCAATGAGTCATGTGCTCGTACATATTTCCTGTGCTGTTTTACAAGAGAATGGATACTTCTACTGCTGTCGTTCCCTGTAGGATTTTTCCCATGAGTTTATGGCCACACGGAGTCTTCATGAACTTTTGAATTTGTTTTAAAATCATGCTTATGGTTATTTCTTATGTTAGGTAACGTCTATAGAACATAATTGGTAAGTTCTTAATAAAGATTGCACAAAAGGTCGAACATTTGGTCTTTTCACTGTTGAATTGACTAACTGAATTGACCAACCACGTCAGTGACTCATATTTGACTAATTTGGGGTGATATCTTATAAATATCGTAGTAATGGCAGAACAGACTAAAGAATATCAGTCAAAACTTAGTCAAGGAGGCTCAATGTTTGTTGGAAACTTTTTCAACTGTGTCAAATAGTAGTCAATATTGTTGACTACTTCGTAATTGTTCCATTCAGGCACTGTTCAACTAATTTGTACTGTTGTAATACGGTAAGAGGTATGGCCAATTTTCAAGAAGCTGATTGTTCCATCTTTTGGTCCGTAAGTTCGTATTAAAAAAGTTGCGCTTGCAACTCTTGAAAAAGGATCCACAAGAGCTGCATGCAGAGTTTTGTGCTTGTGCTCATGAAAAAGACGTGTATGCATGCCTACTCGTACTTGACATGATGAACGACTTCACTTGTTCTCGCACTCATGACCGGGTGTGGCTCCTGCAGCTGGAGAGGTGCCGGGATTTCTAATCAAACAACCCTGATGCCTCGACAATCATTTTGACTTTTTTAATAGGAAGGTCAGTTTCCACAGCAAAAAAAAAAAACAGAATTTTCAAATTTTTCTACATAAAAATGCAGCTTTTGCCAGACTTCTTCGATGAAACCCTCCGGCTAATTTGAACTTTTCTTTTAAATAAAGTCCAATAAACTTGTCGGAGCTTAAAAATTCCCGAAAGTAACACCATCTTCATCTTATTGACAAACTTTTTGCCTTAAAATTAAGGCTCTGTCACATCTCCATTGCATAAACGGACAGGGTACCCCGGAAAACGCTCACCCGGTCATTTCCGTTGGCAAGGGTTGTCGCGATCGCATCTCGAGAGTTGCAAAGTAATGGAAGTTGAAATGTTTAAACAAATAACAAACGTACCTGGAACGGACAGGAACGGATGAACAACGGACTGACGAACGAACACCTATCGGATGTGAATGAAATGACAGCATCCAATGAACGGATAAAAAAGAACGATACGTGGGAATACTGCAGAACTAACGGACAAACCGGACTAGTACCGACGAAGCAACGGAGAAGAAACGAATCAGGGCCGTCGGAAGCGGGGGGCTGGGGGCTGGGGTGCAGCCCTCCCCCCCCCAATAATTTTGCCATATATAGTTTTTTTTTTTTTTGAAGTGAACATTTTATTACAACGAAAGGTCAAAATAACGACTGCTTAGATACTGTTAACAAGCCCGGGAAATGTCATTTCCGGCTGTATGAAGGGCTGCGATTTTTCAAAATTTTCTGGACGCTCCGCGCCAACCGATGGTGGCGCTCCGCTTAGACAGTCAGCCCGAGTCAGCCCCCAATCGAAAATACCTTCCAACGGCACTGCGAATACAACGTATCGTTAACGGACACGTGACTGACGAGTACCGGGTAGAGAGCCTGGACCTTCGGGGACCCGAAATCAGAAGTCTTCGAGCTCTCATCAGCAGGTGAACAGAATTCAATATGCCAAAGGAGAAAGGTCTATGTGCGTCCCCTATACATGTCTTTTCTTTTTCGTTTTTGTAGTTAAACGTATACGTTATACCTATCCGTTCATTGTCAATTCTATTTCTCTACGCTGTCGTTACTTATGCGTTAGTGTCCGTCAGATACCGTATTCGGTATACTTCTACTTTTCATCCGTTTTGTTGTCCGGTAATGATCTGATGAATAATAGCAAACAACCGAGACGAAACTAACGGAGAAGTCTGTTATGTGAAAAGAACAAGAAAATGATAAAAACGGAAGTTTAAACGATAAGTTACGAACATAAGGTAGACTTTTTTACAGTCGACGACCCGGTCTAAGTTTTTGCATGTTCAAAATCTCTCGCCGCCTCGTCCGGGCTCGGAGAGCTTGCCCTCCTCGGACAAATACTTGCGCCACCACTAGCCATGACAGTGCACCGTTGCGCTGTATTTTAGTTTTACTCTAATATACAGGAATTAAATATACGTGGTCTGTGACTGTGTAAAGGTGGCTGAAAAGCAATGTGTTTGCTTTGTACAGACGAGTTTAAACTGAAATTGGGTTAACGTTAAATTATGTGACACACTTCAAACTCTGCGTGTTGGTTGTCGATTTGATGTGATGCGATGTATTTAAACAATAAATTGATGTGGGAACAAGATACTAAGTAAATAACAGCCACAAAATAGGAAATACTGTACAGTCACGACCGCTATTAGGGTTTATATGTATAAGAGGATAACATGAAAATGTTGACCTAAGTTGAACGTCCGACAAGTTTAAGTAGCCCCCCGCCCCTGCCCCTTTGAGTGGTTAGTTGCAACTCACATGCCCATGATCGGATTTGACTTGAGAGGAGTCGTAGGGTCAAAACATCTGTTGATCATCTCCCTGATAGATCAGATGTCCAGGAGGAGCTATACCATAGGTTTGCGAATAGAGAATATTTTCAGAAAATATGTTCCATGTTATAAAAAATTGTTGACCATCGACCGGGACGAACGGAAGACATCCTATCTTATGCCTCCATTTTGAACACCTAAATATGCCGGAACCTAAATGGGCTAGGTTGGAAACTGGGCCGTAAAACTCTATGTAACTAACTAGCCTAACTGGGCGACCCTGGGTTTGGACCGAGGCTGGTCAAACGCATATTCTAACCTGCATAGATGTGTTAGATCATGTTGGGACGCATGCACACAAACATATCTTATCAATGCACTCATCAGGCAATCACGTGATTAAAACATTTTCTCCTTGAGCGTTACAAAATAATTTGCTTGCAGTCAATGATAATGTGCAGTAAGTCCATACGATCAAATGAAACATCTGATAAGAAGGCAATATTTTTCAAGCTCAATTCCGGGATGAGAAGGACTTGTTTTCCCTCCGTGAAAACCCTTCCCGTAGTGCGGATTTCCTAACCAATATTCCCATCTACCCCTTTATGAGAACGGCTTCCCTACACCTATGATAACCCCCCTTGTGGGCTGAGGGTCACATAATATGTATTCCCGCCTGTCGTAAGAGGCGACTGAAGAAAAAAAAACTTGCATTGTATCTGAATTATGAATAAATGTGTTTCTACAAACACAACAATAATCGGAACCATAGAGTACTTCTTGAGAGGCATGACTGGGCTCAGGTTAGTTTAGGTTGGATTGAGTTTTACGGCCCAGTTTCAAACCAACTGGTTCAATTCGAGCCGGCCACGGTCTTTTTCAGTTGTGGCTCACTGGATTGTTTCCTTACTGCATTGCTTTTGCTGAGCACCAAGCACAATGGCAGTAAGTTCCGTTTTTAAGTCTACGGTATAACCCAACCATCACTCGACCTCCCAACCTCCCGACTGCATGTCTGATGCTCTTACAACTTGACCACGCAGTGTGTCGGTATCACGGCTCTAATCACCATGGTTACCTACCGCCATAACCCATTTTACCCACCCCATTCTCCTACGTCCCAACACCAAATTAAAATAACCAAAATATTGTCACATGATCAAAAAAGCCCTTTCTTAAAGAGGCTCATTGAGTTGATATCGATAACTTAACGAGAGACTCAAAGGGTCACTATCACATAACAATGCTTACAGTTAGCATAACAAGTCAAGTTTCAAGTCCAGAAGTCACAGAAAATGCTAAAAGTTTTAATTTTCTTGTGTCATGACTTGTAACGGTTTTGCACATAATTTGAAAAAGTGTCTGGTCACAAATTTTTGAAAACCGACTTGAACCTTTAAGCACTCACTCATAAAACCGTTATTTGTGAGTAGGGTATAGGGATTGTCTAAGATAGACCATTTGTCATTGGTATGTGAAGAAAACTCAATAGTTTTGGAAAAATTTGTTGAATTTCATGAACTAACTCAATGAGCCGCTTTAAAGGGAAATATTGCGTTTGTTTTACTACGAAATTTCATCCTTTTAAAACCAATATTTATTGGCAAAGAGTAGGCCTTATAGATAATTACAAATAAGGGGGTATAGGTAGCCTTCTTTTAAAGAAATAAGTTTCCCTCAGATAGAAATTCAGTTGTTTGTTGCTAAAGAATAATTTGTTCACCTAAACTTTCAACATTTCAAAAGATGCAACTTCCATAACCCTTCTTGTGCATAATATTTTGAGGAGATGAAGCTATTTAAGTTTATTGTTGAGACTGAATGATTTGGAAATGGCTAAAGCTATTCCCTTTTAATGTTACGTCGGAGCATTTTAAAGGCAATTTTTCCCTTTGATACCTCTGACTAGCTTCATACAGGGAGCCTCGGGGAACCATCATGCCCCTCAGTCTGTACAGTAAAGCCGAGTGTCCAATTGCCGCGTTACATTTTAAAAATGTATATTAGTCCTTAAGTTATAGAGAAATTGTGCCCCTGCCCATGAGGTCCTGGCCATACGTCACTGATGACAAGGGAGCGTACTTATTCATTCCCCCGGAGCGGACTCTGGTTTCCCTAGTACCTGAGCTTCTTAAACCACTGACATAACTGGACACTAAATATGCCGTACAGCCTGCTATAGGTAAACCGATAATCACTGAACTAGAGTGACTTGACCCCGTTAAGGGGTGAGGTTTTAACTATAATTACGCTGGAGGATTACAATAACCAACTGACTACTGGCCCTTTACTACGTCTACTAACTTGACTGTCAGTTTTTAAGTCGTTCTCAGCAACCCGTAAAGACTGAGATTAATTTACTTCCCACCGGTCACATAAGTTTCCTTTCGACGGACCATGAGTCGCGAAGTTGAAACAATCTTTGATACCATGCTACATCTAGCCAAGTAACTCCATGTGACCAACTCCCTGATATGACGAACTACATATCACAACAAAAGACCGATTGAATAAAGTCTACTTTCATTTTTAAATTGAAGAAAAAAAACTGTCCGTGAAATTCGACGTATAAACCTTATTTTTTTCTTTTAAGGAGTGTTACCATGGATATAATTATAATGAATCAATCCATAACCGTCATTCGAATCCCCGTCATCTTGATAAAAACTATTATAATCACAAAAATCCACTCTTCCAAAAATAATAATTCTTCAATTTTTTCTGTACATTTTTTCTTGATTTTTCTCCATGGTCTGAGCAGTGAAGCAATTTTCACCCACGCTGCTGTGACGAATAACATTCATCAGTACGTGTCACACTCTATCGATTAAATATGCAGTTATGCAATTGCTGAGGCGTACTGTATGAAAATGCTTTAAACTGTATGTTAAAAACCGTATACATCGGTTTTTGATTTGAAACATGCGCAGTTGAGGGTGTATGTATTTTTCATTAATTACACTTAATGAGAGGTGGCAGAGAAACGCACGCATTACTTCATGGAAGATTCAATCGTGTTCTTATTGCGTTTGAGGAAAACGGGTGGGGAACAGTTGGTAGTCTCTTTCGAAAATTGAGATTTTCTTCAAGCTAAGCCTATCTCATAATAATTATCTGAAGATGGCCAATATTTATTTTTAGGATACCAAAACCCAGGAAGAAAAGGGTCTAAGCACCTTTAATTACCCCTACCCCCACCCACGTCCACTTCATTCTACCCTCCCGATTCACAGGATCCTTCCTGCTGCCACTTGTTCCATTTCTGACAAGGTGACAATGGAAGGAAATCATTCGGCCATATCCTATCGTTGTAGTCAGAATGGTTCCCTTTGAATGATACAGGGGTTTGAGCCATCCCCCTCCTGCCCAAATGTTTTGGAATATTTTGACAATTCTATCCTAGCTTTGAAGTAATTACTTTGTACCCACTGAGGAATAAGACTATGGGGCTTTGAAATTAAGTCGCGAATCCGCCATGCTGAAGAACACTCATGCAAAGTACACATGGCTTTGTGCTTAACGCATTGCACAGTGTGTTCTGTAATATATACAGGGTGTACACATTCGACATTGGTCGAGTAAGCGTATGTCTCGACCGTGGCCTACTCGTAGAAATCCTAAGCTTTAACATTTCTCTGGGTCTACATGTACTCCAACATGACCACCATGAAGTATTATGACGTCATATGAAAAGCCCCTATAATGTTCTTATAAGCCTCACAAAAAAAGATTTTACCCTCCAGAAGAAAAACAACATGTACAACAGCAGTGATGAAGACATGATATGCTCAGAAAAATAGCCAGTCTGGCCCTGATTTTAAGCATGAATGATAACCCCCACCTCTATAAAGGTTATATCCCCACAAACCGGCGTGCCTGAAAAATTGTAGTGGTAAATAATGCCGGTATGCTGCAGTGCGTCAGGAAGAAACCTACCAGCTTTTCAATAGACATACTGATGAAGGAAAATTAGTCACCCAGTTTTGGATAGGTGTAGTAGACTGTCCTCTTTAATGTTTGGTTCTTGAGAGTCACGTGATAGTGTATTTTTTCCTCTCAGTCGTGAAATTTACTTGAAGAAACTGCTTGATATGCAATATTTAATTGTTATATAATATTATGAAAGATACTTTGAAGAGAAATAAGAAGAAAATTGTGACATTTTTTTGTTGCTTCATAATAATTCTGCGTCGACTGCTCATGCCCTTTAAGTCGTTCCAAAAGAGCAGTGACCCCGGAAACTTTGAAGTACAAGTAGACCAACCCCCGCTACAACCCACCCACAAGAATTTGAGTACTTATATCTATTTGTGTAAAATATCCAAACGTGCCAGAAAGCGTAGATGTTAGCTTATCTTTTATTCAATTGCAGCTTCGTAACATACATGCTTTGCATGATTAACAATGCCATATTATAGCTTGGCGAATAAACAAGGCAAGCAATCAACATGTTCACGGTGTGTTGAAAGGAAGGGAGGGTTGGGAGATAAGCCCGCCAATTATTTTGGTGGATAGGAACATGCTCCACACCTCCCCCATCCCCCAACACCTCAAGAGCGCAAAGCCCTCTTTTTTCCCCTGTGTATAACATGTCAAAAAATGTAGGCGAGTTTCCTTAAAATCTGAGCAATATGACGCACCACATTGTAAAGACCTTCAAATATTCTCAATTTTCCCTAAAGGGAGTGGAAAGCCCTAAGAACTTTCTACTTCCCAGGACAGCAATCCTAAATAAGTGTCTACCCCCTCCCCCCCCCCCACAACTCCCTACACTTACATAAAGTTCCTGCCATGGCAGGTTCAAAAGTGCCAAATTTTGTTCTTTGAATTCAACAACGGTACATTGCTAGTCACCGTGCATTTATGGGCTGAAAGCACCCGAGCGAGCATTGTAATTTGCGGGTAACATGTCTCTTATATATCTTTATAGACCCCATGCACTGACGACACAATGATGTCATACTTTGGACAGAACGATGGAACATGAGGCCAAACGCATTTATAGAATTCTCCCTGCACCTGTAGCAGACAATGCGCGTATTCGACTGGTTGACAAATCAGCTATATGCATTTTTGTCTGTGCTGGTTTGTTTTGCCTCCCAATGAGCGTACTTTTCTCTCTGTGACATTATATGCATAAGGTCTATTTTAAATAATTGAATACTTCTCTGCATGTTTGCAACTTTGCGGTAGACTTTCTCTTATTTTTTCTTCCTTTTACCGCCACTTTTGGTCTCATGCCGGGACACTTGATCCCAGATAGTGTGCCACACTGCAATATGTGTGATCAAAGAAGGACAGATGCCAATAACGTTCGTCTCGTACTCTACACGACCCATTTTATCATCATTTTCCTCCTTGAATCTTAGCTAAAGCTGCATACAAGACAATAAGCTTAATAATAATAATCTGCATAAATCTGAAACATGAAACGTACAGGAACTTTCCTCCTTAGGTACATAGGTACATCCTTCCTCAGTTTGTTACATGAGATTTAAAGGCAGTTATTCGTCACCCCAAACTAGAGTTTCAGTATGCGTACATCAGAAGTCTCAATTGGTACAGCTCTTTGATTGGCATCGAATTCAAACAATGCATCATAGCTAAATTACACAGCATGGGCACTGAGAGTGTCTTGATTACACATTATGGACTTGTATGCCCACTGAGACAAGCCATGAATCAATAAACTAGGAACGTGTCTGGATAAAGATGAGTTTTAGATAAATGTGGGAGGGGCTAGAAGTAAGTAGGTTGGGAGAATTGGAACTGTTTGGGATGATGAAAATATGCCTTTAACGGCTCAGTTTCCTTCACTTAAATAAGGTCTGTAAAATTACAGAACAGAAAAATAAAGAAATACAAAGAGCTAATAGAAATAGTGCTGGTATCTTTTGAAACTTGGTTGCCAGTATTTTTTGCTGCAAACTGTATGTATCCCTTAACTTTTTTGTTCTGTAAAGTAACAGACATTTTTTAGAGTGTAACCAATTGTTTACACCGGGCCTTCTAGTTTGGGCTTGTTCCTTCTACTCCATTGCTCAAGCTGAGAACCAAGCAAAATGGCATTATTAAAGTCTTCTGTATGACCCGACCAGGATTCAAACTCCAGACCTCCCGATTTTAAGTCGGATGCTCTAACCGATCGACCAGTCAATTGACTGGGTTATCATCGAGGCAAATAAAGTGCGTACAAGTTCGTTTGGACAGGCCAGAGGGACTGAGGAGGACGAGACCTGACGCCCTCCGATCTCGGTACAGGAGGACACCCGGCCTCCACTTGACTACTAAAGGCTTGCCAGTGACTTAATGTGAGTGAATGTGGGGACTTCATATGCAAAAGGAGGACTCCTTCAGGACATGAGACGGTTATGATTGGGAGTGACCATTTTGCCGGGTTCGAACATGACCGCGTTTTGTTTGTCTGGCAGACTTTTAGGGAATTCGCGTTGTAATGAAGGCTTTGCTCGGCCACAAAATACTCGGCCCCACGAAAAACAAAAAATCTCCTAGGCCTACGCTTTCCTCACCCCCCCCCCCTCCCTCGTCCTAAAGCAAGCATTTCACAAACTTCCCCAAATCCACATAGAATTACGTATGATTCACTCAGTCATTAATTCCCATACACCCTATTTTCATTTTGACTGTTTGATCCAGTGAGGGTTTCATTTTGCACTAAATCTGTTGAGACCACAAACATTCCATATGATTTCAACAACTTCCTTCATCATTCTTTGCAAAGGAACTTATCCGCTTCCATTGAATAACCGACCTGGAAGGGACTCGACTCAATTTATGAAGTAGGAGGATAATTAGAGGAGGTAAAAAACTTACCCTTGAACCACATTAGACCTCCTGCAATGATTTAATTTTTGACGCATCTGCTATCTTTATTCATTCATATTTGTCAATTACCACATCGGTTTACTTTGCCATTGCACTACACTCAATTAATTTTCATAATATTGCTTAAAGGCGAGATATAAGGCCACACAATTTTGTTTAAATCAGTTAACTTGGCAATTATCGGTCATTAAAAGCAGTGGGTAGTGGATTGCGTCGCTACCGTCTGCGGTGCGCACATGTTGATGAGTGAGTGTCACGTGAGGGAGGTGTGCATCATGTGCTCTGACGTCACAGTCCATCGATGAAATCATACGGCTTATTTCTCTGCGAATTGCGAAAGTACGTCTTCGGTGACGAGTGACGAGAAACGAGATAATTGTGAACTATTACTCATTTTTTATTATATCTTAATCAAGTTTCTTTATGATCACGCAATCAATTAACTTGAGGAGACAACGATCAGCAGAGGTTGCTTGTTCGTTCACTTCTACGGTGACTGATTTAGGCAAGTTTAAAGGACTAACCCTCTCACTCAAAACTACGGTTTTTGTAGTAGTCCATGCACAGAAATTCTCATTTTGCACAGCTGTTTGATTGACAGCAAAATCAAAAAAATTAGAATACTTAAACTCATGTTACACAGCATGTACTTTACTGAGAGTGTTTTGATTACACGTCCGATGGTGGAGTCTTGTAAATTCTCACCCTGAAGCTATAAACTGAGATTGTGTCTGAATGAGGATGAGGTTTACACAGTCGTGGGAGGTGCTTAACTTGGTAGGTAAAGAGAATTGGAAGTGTTTAGGCTGAGAGGATTAGGCCTTTCACCATCATTCATGTTGGTGAGAGCCACAGGTCTGCCGGTGGTATAGTCCGTAAAGTAGACAGGGGAATTAGGTAACGCCCCCCCCCCCCTCACTGATGCTTTCGTCAGTTCCAAGCATAACAAAAAATATTTTAACACAATGTCTTTACTTTAATACCACGTGTACCAACATGATTGCACGCCAGGATACGTAATTTTTCAAAAGTTTTCAGGGCACCCTCTCCTTACAACCCCCCCCCCCCCCTCAAAAAAAAAAAAAAAACTACGCGCTGTTTCCTCTCTTGACAGAAATTCTGGCTACCTCACTGACTGACTGAGAGTGATATTCATTTCTTATGAATAGAAGTTTCCAGGTTGCGAATGCTCCATATCCGAAATTTTTATTTTCCAGCGTTTGTGCCGCTATTTCATGGTACTATGAATTCCATCCCGGTGTTTGGTAGACTCAGCACAGTCTGCTCGGGTAATTTTTCCATAGGTATGTGGCATTTCCACGATTTCACCCAACTCATAATTTAACTCCCTATGTCGTAACACCTCCACTCGTCCCTCTTCCCGGGACTGCTTATCCCTCTTTCAGTGTCCAACTGTCCATCCTCGCAAACATGGACGTGGATTCGGGGAGGATGCGTATAAAGGGCGTGCCAGAACCGCCAGAGATATACAAAGGGTCCATTATCTAGAATGGAGAGTTGCTGGATTGAATAACGCGTATAAATATTTTGTGGGAATGATATCGTCGAGGAAGACTTTGCAAAGTCTATGTGTTTGATCTTCGCCTCTCATTTGGGATATCCAAGGTTCGATTTTCAGACCGAGTCATACAAATAGACTTAAAAACTACTGTTGTCCGCATAAGCAATAGAGTAGGGTAACGATCCAGAGACCCGCAACTGGACAAGGACCATGAGCGTTACTAGGTTCAAAAAGAAGATGCGACAGACAGAAAGGCTTGAAACTCCAATGAAATAATACCTATGAAGTCCGACAAGTATAAGGAGGGTCAATGCTCGGATGAAGTATAGTTGTGAACCTTCCGAACAAAAGTTACCTAGTTATCTAGTCAGTCAGTCGATCGGTTGGTCGGTCGGTCAGCCAGTCAGTCAGTCAGTCAGTCAGTCAGTCAGTCAGTCAGTCAGTCAGTAAGTCGTGTAGATGTGGTTTTACACCTCAACTCTCGTTTTCTCTACTGACACTCACGACCTCTTTTCCAGAAGCGGGTTATCCCATGAATGTTTTTAAAGGTAATGTGACATGTCAGCAGAATGCCCCGACTTCACTTGGCAGTTAGGGAATAAACTTCCCTTTGGCAAAATCATTTGGGATTATGTCAATACCTTTTACTTTTCTCAAGATAAACCCCATCAAAGTTTGAACGTTTCTGAAGCAAATTTGCTGCTTATGCAAAAATAATGATGTGCAGAGTTGCAGTGTTGACATTTCTTTTGTTCCTAAGCCTTCATTTCTTATCTCTTAATTACTCATCAGACACTTTATGATTTGGTTATTGATACTGATGAATTCCAAAGACAACATTTCAACTTCCAAAATAAAAACCTCAGGACAAACTAATGTTACAACCGTCCTTTGAGTTGAAGATAGTGAAAACAAAGGCTAACATTAGCCATATATGGCATGTCCCTCTCATGACGTCACAAGATTTGCAAATTGAGCTCACGTTGATTAATGATTCAGTGCCAATCACAAATTGCCCTGTAAAATGTTTTGACCAATTCTGATGGGAACTGTGGCTATTTTCTTGGTTTTTTAACGCTTTCTAAATCGATTACCCAATTTTGTCATACGACCTTTAAGTAATAAACAGGGGACCGCACGCATGGGTGAAGGTGCTATCTACAAGACGGTACTCCGCCTACTTGGGAGTCATTCAGTTCATTCCTCGGATATACGCAAGGGCGTGTGGAAATGTTAAGACATCTCACAGGGGCATATGAAGCATTCGGCGAAAGAACCCTGCATTTTCAGTCTAAAGTTGCACATGTGTAGGGGAAGATATTTTACACGGTGAAAGTGATTGCGTTGTACGCCCTTAAAATCCCCAACAACAAGCAGTCATAGCAAAGATCTAACTCATGCTGGAAACAACCATAATTGCATGCCTTGAACACGACAAATGTTTCCGTAGGAGGCCCCTCCCAGGCCCCTGCCTCTCACCCAAATATAGAATTACGGTGGTGCAGTTTTTCAACTCTTTACTTGGTTGTGTCTTGATAACAGGAAAAAGAAAACACGAATTTCAGCACAAATTTAAACTTAGAACATTTTTGAGAGCCGATGTGATGGGGGAAATGTTTAGTCGTCAGCAAACACCCCTAGTGACGTCATTTGCTAATTTGGTATCGGCCTTGAGGATGATGTTGTTGAAAACATTTTCAAGTTCGATCCTTGAATCTGCCAAACAACCAGCCAATCCATCGTTCTTCGTTTTACAGCTGCTCCGAACCGTGAAGACACGCAACTCTTATCAAGAAAGTTACCTTATGGAAATACGTAGTAAGGCAGAGCCTATATGCCGTCTTTATAAGTAGTTCAATGATTATTCTACACTCACAATATTAGTTATGATTGCATTGAATCATTGAAAGAGATTTGAGAGTAGCTAGCTCCTCCGTAGTCTATGCAGTTGGCTGACCTCAGGAGAAAGAGAAAGTACAATTCTCGAACCTGAAGAGTGGAAGCACTCGTTGAAAGAAACGGTCTAAGAAAGGGAAATTGCTAACATGGTAACCGACAAGCGATCCGATTTAAGTCAAGGAAGTACGCAGTTTTGTCTGCTGCCAATCTTGTTTGAAGATTTCAAACTTCAAGTGAACCGTCAGGCCATACTATGATGATCTTACCTGTCTCGGAAATTGGCTCTTGACATTTCCGGAAATCTTTTAAGCGTGTGATTTCCCTCATAAAATTACATCTTCCTTCAAAGTTATAAGGCTACGTGCCAAATGGTCAAATTAAAAACAGGGAGCTCCTTCAAAAATACAACACTAAAAGTAGTAGGAGCCGTGATGCTGCGTCGTAAAGGGTTCAAGTTGAACCGCGGGGGTTGTGTAACCTGTCCATGCAGATGGTGCAAACCTTGGCATTAAACTACTGACATATATGCGCGCTGCCAAATAGAGATAAAGAGGGTAGTCGCCCTCTCCTCGAGCTTGTTGCTGGGATTTTTAACGATATTGCGAGTGATTTCCATTTTTATATGCGGTAAATATAGGCCTGGGATGTGCCACTTTTCAACGAATGAGAAGCATTTTACACTGAAAAGTTTTTATGCCCTTCCGCCCAATTTATGGCAGCGCTACACTTAGATACGGTAGTGTACGAAAGAATTCCCCCACTCCTTGGCAAATTCATTGATATACACCTGTGAATATATATGTGACACCCTTCTCTATTCGACGTTGAACAGACAGAGTCCATTTCATGGAAAATTTAGTCAAACGAGAATCCTACCTACAAACTTAATCCTTATACCATATGCAAAATCCTATAATCAAGATTCAATCCCACCAGCGGTTACCACACCGTGGCAATGACTGACTCGGCTTAAGCCAATCGGTTAGAAATTGAAAATTGAAGGCCCAGTTCTCTCACCCTAAACAGTACCAATTCTCCTAACCTTCTTACCTCAGCCCCTGAAATTCATCCTCATCCAGATACAATCTCAGTTTATTGCTTCAAGGTGAAGTATAGAAAAACTCAATTTATAGTTCAAAACACTCTCGGTACCGTTCATGCTGCGTAGCATAAGCTTTGGTACTTTGCATTGTTTGAATTAGCTGTCAATGAAAGAGCTGAGCCAATTGAGAATTTCGGTACCCCGTACCAAAATTGTTGCTGGGGTGAGAAGTTTGGCCTTTAAGTTAAACTCCATCCGACTATCTAACTAAAGGTCGAATTATATCCTTAACTTTTATAGAATTAAGCATTTCGGTCTTCGAGAAAGCGCACCTAGTTCGTAACTCCCTGGTTCGACCTAAATCGAACCGAATGGTCTAGGGAAGTGCTTCATAACGGAGACGTTTTCGCAACTCAGGGAGTGATGGTCTCAGAGGGGCGACAGGTGTGATTGAAAACGAGATATTCAATTTCAACCGCAGATGTACAAGTTTCCAGATGCTTTTCTCTAAGATGGTGAACATTTTAATACGAATATAAGGCTAAAAAAGTCGTCAATTGTAATTACTACTTTGTTGTCTGCTTGGTACTCAACCATGCACCGTTGCCTAATGTCATTTGAAGATGGTTAAAATCGATTTACCATCTCATTACAAAACAAAAAAGAGCAAAGAAATGCAAAACTGAAATTTTTACTCCTAAGACGTGAAAATTGCATCGCTGTAGCAATAAGCCACTCAAAGGCTGTAATTTATTAAGAAATTCACCCCTTTTCCAATTTTCCAATGCATTATGGGATATATGTGATGCCGCCACCTCTCATTCGTTGGACGTAGCATTTTATTTTTCATTATAATATTGACACTGCCATATGGAATATCTAATAGATTTTTTTGACTTATCGTATACATATGGCGTGGTTTTATGCCATAGATCTGTTTTGAAAGCTATTCAAACATTCCAACGATTTCAAATTTCAAGGACAAACATGACCAGAAAAATAAAGGGAAGCAAAAGAAATGTGACGCAATCTGTACACTTTACAGTACAGTCTGTGACCTTGATGGGAACCAGAGGTTTTTCTTTCGAAAAAACTTTGACCAGTTGTCACGTAGTTAAAACCAGTACCTTTGCCAGGGCTCGGAGGAGGAATATGACACCATAGCAGAGTTTGGAGGACATCAGCCTAAATATTTGTCTTTTTCATATGGGACCCTTGTGAAATGCCAGTGCAATATGCCTTTGAAGGCAGTCAAATCTCACCCAAAACTACATTATACAAAAACTCTCCATTGGCACAGCTCTTTGGCTCACAGCAAATAAAAACAATGCAGAGTACTGTAGCTCTTATTACACACCGATAGTGTTCTAATTGCTCATTGCTTCTTGTGTATATACTCACCCTGAAGCAGTAGGCCTAAACTAAGATTGTGTCTGGATGAGGATGAATTTTAGACAATTGTGGGAGGGGCCTCTCACCCCAAACTACAATTTTGGTACGGGTGTACCGAAATTCTCACGTGGCTCAGCTCTTTGATTGACAGCTAATTCAAACAATGCAGAGTACCGAAGCTTATATTACACAGCATGAATGGTACTGAGAGTGTTTTGATTATTTACATCGAGTTTTTCTATACTCACCTTGAAACAATAAACTGAGATTGTATCTGGATTAGGATGAATTTCAGAAAATTGTGGGAGGGGCTTAAGTAAGAAGGTAAGGCAAATTGGTACTGTTGGGGGTGAGAGAACTGGGCTCTTTAGGTATAAATAGGTTACTAGAGAATTGAAACTGTCTGGGGTGAGAAGATTTGACCTTTAAGTACTTCATTCTACCGGTCAACACTTAACATGACAAATTCGAAATTTTGCCAAAGATATCAACAAGCTTGCATTTGAAACATCTTGAATTAGCAAAGCAGTTTAAATTGAATCGGACACGGTGATCTTCTTAGTTGCCCCCAATCACCATATTTTGGGTTTGTCTCTGATCGTTTTAAGTAGTAAGTAATGAGTTTTTTTTCAGCAGTGTATCGACCGCTTTCTACCAACATTAACAAGTACGGTACCGCATACGAGCAAGTACTCACTTTAAGATTTCTCCAATTTAAAAATGATGCAAAAGAAGGATTTAAGCAAACGAATTCTTAACGAGATGGGATGAAATCCATTTGACGATGAATGCCATCGTCTTACTTCAATTTTTATGCACGTGCTTTGTTTGTTATACCTAAATGTTTCTTCCTCACTTCCAGTGAAAGCGTGCACACTTCCCCTTACCTCTGTAGTCAGGGAAAAGTCAGCCAGTCGGGGCAATCAGCCTGAGAGAGCAACAGGAACTCGTCTCCCTTTGGCCATAATCAGATAATGCGAGTCAATATATGCTTCACAATTCTTCAAATATAGAACTTTATTGCACATCAGCCTTCTTCAAAAAGCAAATATTTGCCAGAGGGGAGAGGGACCCTCCCTCTATATCAGTAGGGGGATTTTACAGTCCGGTCCCCAACTCACAATTCCTGAGCAAGCCGGGTCAATTATTTTCATTTAAATCATTACATTAATCCATGTGATGTTTGTGCCTCATTTTTACATTTTTTTATTGGACCGAATGCATGTTCAACTGGTTAGAGCATCCGAGCTTGTAGTCGCGAGGTCTGGAGTGCTACTCCTGGGGGCCGTTCCACAAAGAGTTACGCACAATCTTAAGTTTGATTCACCATACTTAAGCCAACAGTAAATCATACTTAAGATCGTGCGTAACTCTTTGTGGAACGGCCCCCTGGTCGGGACATACCGAAGACTTAAAAAATGGAACCTACTGTCATAGCGCTTGGTGCTCAGCATAAGTAATGAGGTAGGTAAGGAGGGAAAACAAGCAAGTGTCATCAACTGTAAAAAAAAAAGTTTTTGGATGGCTCGACTTGAACCAACTAACAAATACATTTATAATTTGTATGAAAATGTACTCACATTAGGTAGTGTCGGATTCAGGTTTGTGAAAAAATGTGTACGGTCGTCCAGAATGTCCAGGGAGTGAAATACTATCACAACAAAGAATTGCCCTGAATAGGTGACGCATGACCCCCACATCACCCCGTGGATATGGCTTTGTCAGGATTTTTAATTTTGGCCTGGACAAATCGGGGACAATGTCATTTTAGACCTTAATCCTAACTTCAATCATAACTTGGACATAGGTTCCCTCTCATTTCTCATGACCGGGGACTGAGGGACATTGTTCTCCATCCCAATATTTGAAAAATTTCCCATTGAATTTGATTTGACTTTTTCACACAGTAAATTTTGAAAATGAGGTAGTCTAATCCCCCAATTTTGTGAACAAATCGCCGCCTTTGCTTGTAAGTAGAAGTCCTTGTTAAGAAGGGAACGTTTCGCTGCGATTCGCGATAGTGTTTTCGTTCACGCACCATATAATAATAATAAACCTTTAAAAAAATAAGTAAATTTTTTAAAATAAAATATATACATGTGTGTGTGTGTCTCGCATCTAATTAGCGCTTTAATAAACTCACTTTCACCATGGATATCATCTAATCTCCTTGTCAGGATATCTACAGCCGATTTCTTGTTCTCAATAAAAAATATTTTCAGAGCTTCCCGACCCTATAACTCTACCCAATCGAAGGCCAGCCAGGGTCCAACTGCAGATCTGTGGATGTCACGCACACAAACTCTGAATTACCACACAGAGCGAACTCTGTTTTCTCTTCTCCTCATTCAGCTTCCCAAACTGAACTGATGTGACTGGACAAGGAATATGCCACACAGTCTGCTACGCAGGTAAACTCGGATCGCACACCGCTGATTTACCTTCGGAGAACTTGAGATTTACCATTGTGCTCCCCCAAACCCTCCCAAATTCCGGGATTGACCCTTCGCCTCGTATTAAGAATGAGTAACCTGGCTACTTAATTACAACAGTGATAGCGCTTCCTCTCTTGTAAATGTGGTCAGAAGTCGAAAGTACCTGTGAACCCCCACCCCACCCTACCCCAGTTTCCCTCTTCACACATTGACACACGTATGTAGGATCGAGAAACGAACGTAAATACACACGCATAGAGATAATTTATTTACGCCTGCGAAGTAATATTGTTCATTCTCTTTTTATCACCAGTCTCATTTCCAATTCTTTCTTGTCCTTGAAAATCTATATCTCTGTTGGCCGGAAGTTGAATTAACGCCTCCAGTAATGAAATAATACTGTCATGCGAAATTAAATAGTCAAGACATTGCGTGCATGCAGACAGTGTGTTTGTTTTCGTTGAAACTATAAAAGATTTCACGAATCAACTCATCAGGTTTTGTCACAGCAACGTTGGCTTGATGATACCAAGATTGTGTGATCATCTAATTACTTACTTTATTTGCCTTGGAATTTCCAAAAAATATATCGTGATTAAAATTTGTAGAATATATATTTCTTATAGCTTGTGCTTCGTGTACGTTTCGTTAATGGTTTGATGAATAACATTGTTCGACTGAGAAATATGGCGAAACCAGCAAGAAAATAACAAAGTGGATGTTGCTAGGTTATGTGATAGTCAGCTAAGCTCTTAGTAGGACCTCCTTAAAGTGTACCTCAAGCTGATAAGTCTAAAATTTTAGAAATAAATATTTTAGAGGTTGCAAAATGAATCGAACTCAAATATTGACTCTTATTGCCATAGCTCGTTCCATTAATAGCACTCTTCCTCGCGAGGGGAGGTACAATTAATTTAGTCCTCCCTCTGTGCAACATGCTACGTAAGCAAAAAGGAAGTGCTCAAGGTCATAAAACATTTTTTTTTTTAATTTTCAAAGGAAACAAAGCAGCAATGTGAGTTGTACAAGCCAGGCACAAATTATTGGGTAATGGGCTGTTGTAAGTTGTTTTAAGGGAATGAATTTATACATTTAGTATATCGGCTCAAGAATGTCCTATGAAGATGAAAATTGGACTAGTAGAATTTCTTTTTCTTGCTGTGTAATATTTATTTTTGAGTTTTTTGACTTGACGAACACTTTAAATGTTGAAATTTATTCACTTAAACCAAAATAGTCAATTGCGCAATATTTTGTGGCTTTCTTGCTGTACAGTTCACATTACCAGTATTGTTTCCCTTCAATGAGAGAAAAGATGTTTTATGACCTTAAACGCTTCCCGTGTGCTTGCATAGAGAGAGTTGAATTGATTACATCACCCCTTAAGAGTAACACTAAGATTGCTACCATGGCACAAGGTGCGGTAACTTTCGGGAAAAACATGAAATACAAAGACTGTAATTCGAGTACGACATGATACAACAACTAATTGTGCAATACACCTTTATAAACTTAAACATTTTGTATCTCATCCCAGGAATATCCTAACATGTGAGTTAGACTGTTTGAATTTATTTTCGAAGCTCTGTAGTATATATTTTCTTGAAATTTTTGCCTTGAGCTACGTTTTAAATCAGTGAGATACCTTGGTTAACCCAGGAATGAGTGAATAACCGATGCGGACTTAACTAAAGGCCGGGATGTCAGGTTGGGGCTTTATCTGCCTTGTTATTCGAATAACCAAACAACTAGGTAAATAAGCAGTAAGTTAAAATAAACCAGCACTTGATTGAACTTATTGTGTTTTTCCTACGATAGACCTATTTCCAAATAGCAATTACAATGAATTGTGGGATAGAGTTTGGGGTGTACGTCAATTTTCACCCCAGTAAAATGCCATTGACAAAAATGACAAACACCAAACTCTATCCCACAATCCTTTGTAATTTCTATTTGGAAATAGGTCTATTGGGATATCCCAAATAAGCACGGGTGTCAGTCGGCCAGGTCCCTCCCACAAACTGGATTTTGCAGACTGTGGGATTCGATTACGTTTTACTGATGTTTCTTAGGGAAATCTTGACTACGTAGCAGAGTATAGTCCATAATTCTTGTCTCAGGCTGGTCATACCTCCAATTCTGTCAAAGGGTCGGAAAGAATTATTCATTTAAAATGAAAAGGCTTGTCAAGGGACCAATTGTTAGACTGTGGGTCGGTCACAACTTAAAGCGCACGGTAAATTGTATAGTACGGCGCACACACTGACATTAGTATTCTACAGAATACACACCGGTTCGACTTGAACCAATAGTTTGGAAACTGGGCCGTAAATCTCCATCTAGCTACAGAATACACAAATATGTACTGCAAAAGTCCCAAGTAGCTTAACGTTTGGCGTTCCACTTCTCGTTTTCGCCGTAATGGTGATCCATGTTTTTCGCCAGACATACGTTGTTTTCTGCTCGAGTTAACCTGCGTAGCAGGCTGTGTGGCATATTCCTTTTTCAGTCATATCCCTGGTTTGGAAGTTGAGAAGCCGGGAAAACCACAGTCCGCTCCTCGGGCTATGCTCGGGCTCACACTGTCGGTTAACTTTCGTTTGTTCTTTTTTCAAAGATGACTTCCTTCATTTTCAGGTGCAGTAGTATCTCTGTAAAAAATATAAAGTCACACTTAATTGACACTTGTACGTGTTGGTAGCTAATTTTTGTACAGTGAAGGTTTGGGGGTGTGTTATTAATTTGTTATACAGTATCGCATCAAAGGTAAGACGATTTACAAGTTGAAGTGTAAATCATTTTATCGTCAGGTAGTGTTAAAGCATGGGATTAATACATTCCTGTGTTAATTGCCTCACCGATAACGCGTTAATGTGTTAATAAAGCAGTTCATTAACACCACGACGGTGGCACAAAACGCTAGGTATACGGGTTGAGGTGGACTAACCAATGATTGTTGAACAGGGTGTTAGAAATACCGTTACGATTGAAGAAAATAGAGTAGTGGGGATAGGTTAGAGGGTCAGTGTTAGGCAGCGGTGTGCTCAATAGGGGGGCCGGGGACCATGGTCCCCACCTCTGTATGTAGTCGGGGGAAACAACTCAGTCGGGGGAATTTACACGGGAGCTATTCCCTTGGAATTGATCTCGACCTCCATATCAGTCGGGGGGATGGACATGCTGCCCCAACCTCAAAAAACCTGCGCACCCCACTGGTGTTAGGATAAGGGTAATTAGCCCCTACTCCTACTTAACACTGAACCCCATAAAATTAGTGCATCTTACATCCCTGTCACCAGGCCACGAACACTCTCTGGTGGAAAAGACCATCCACTTCTTTAATCATTGGAAGTTGTTCCGTTCATAATGATAATTTGCCTTCTTTTGTGCCTCGGATTACTACGAACATATACAGCGTACTTTGACAACTTCACTGGGTTCGCCCCTACCCACTTAAAATGTTTTCACGGGGGTCTTAAGTTTTGTCTGAAAATGCATTCTTTGAAACGTTATATGTCAAATTACTATGCGAAGTTAATTGTTTTTTCAAAATTCCGTCCTCAACAGAAGTATGATGTTAATCCTAATAACATGGTTAGTTAAATTTCCTGGGGAAGACTGTTCTCATGGATGTCAATTTACATGCATTCAGCCCGAGAATTAAGCATTTCGGCAAAATCTGGAAGCTTTTACGACAATAGATAATTTTTTTTTCGCGGAAGGTCTCCATTTAGTGAAGAACGTCCACTTCATTGTAACACAAACCATTTAACGTATGAATTTCTTGCTTATGAACAAGTGACAGCTCAGCTGTCTACACCTGGAATATTACACGCAATCATACCGCTGACATACTGTAATTTCAACACCATGCAATCTGATAAAACTCATATGCGTGCATTCAATGATCCACGCAAAACAATCTAACCGTGCTGCCACAAAGTTGTCATATGGTCCGCCCAAATTGGTAGCCTCGACGGTTTGTTCCACAACAATTCTCCCACAAATGCAGTGTATTCCTTTAATGTCACTCTTGAAAAGGTCCATTCTTGGTTCATGTTAATGACATGATGTCACATGCAAGCTTATTTTCAAAATAATTACCTTACCTTACCTTACCTTACCTTACCTTACCTTACCTTACCTTACCTTACCTTACCATTCGATTGCAGCGGTGCAGTTGATCTGATCATTTCTTCTTCATTGAGGTAAAAGTTTTATTGCAAAAAAAGCTGAAAACATCGACAGTTTCAAATCTATTCACAAGCCTAGAAATGCCATTTCCAGCCGTCTGTCTGAGGGTTACTATTTTTTCAAAATTTTCTCTGCGCTCGGCGCTTACTGATGGGAACGCTCCACTCAGATAATCTTTTAAGAAACCACCGCTTCTCACGTGCCCTCCCCCCGCACACACACACACACACGCACACACACACACACACACACACACACACACATTTTTCCACCGTCCGCCGAGCCGATGTCTCCGTCTAACCTTTCCGTGTCCTTTTATAGAGTAATGGACCAATCGTAGCAGAACACAAGTTTTTGCTGTCAGGTGTAACTACGCCAGGCCGTTTGCCCCTTTTCGTGCCTCCCTCAAAATTCATTCGATCAAGAAATATTTGAGCTTTTCATCTTCGGTTCATACAGTCTTTACAGGAATCGATCTCTACTTGTTGCCAATCTAACCATCTCAATTTTGTTAAAGATTTGCTTCAAGGAGAGCATTTTTAAATCAGTATGCGAAGTTGATAAGTGGCTTATAATGATACACGCTGTTCAACGGTAGGTGTATAGCGCCCTCTTCATGCTCAACTTTTTCGTTTCGCGTCCTGGGCATGACGTTAAACTGCATCCAGGTTGTGGATTCTGTTCTGTTCAGCCAGTCTAGAGCAGGACCACTCAGTGTTTGCCCTTTGGAGGGCGTACTTGTCCATTTGGGACGTTAAGCTCCTTGAGGGAGCAGAACTCCTCCGGGAGCAATCGTTTGGTTTTCGCCCCTTGGCTCTTCGCCAGAGAGTCGTGGGGACTTTTAGAAAAAACTTTTTCGTTTTGACTATACAACTTAGCAGGGACACGAAGGTCTGAAAAAAAAGTATACAATGGTTGAAAAGTAAGTAAGAAGGAGGTTACTCCTGCCTTCATAGGATATCGTTCTTCTGACATCAGATATGAAGTGATAAAGTTTATGCAGTCAATCAAAGTAGGCCTAGTAGATTGGGTAACCATTTCTCATATAGCAGGCCTACTCGGTTTTGGTTATTTGGTCTATTATTGCGGATCCGCTGATCCAATATGCAACCACTTTCGAGCTTTTGGGAAAGAGCTTAGTTAGATAGAGTTTTACGGCCCAGTTTCCAAACTATTGGTTCAAGTCGAGCCACCCACGGCCTTTTTCCATTGCTGATTTTTCATTTCCTATGCGGAGAATCATTCACAAAGGCAATAGTTTCCATTTTTAGAGTCTTTGGTATGACTCAACCTGGAAATCGAACCAGGGCCTTTCCGGTGGGAGACGGATACTCTACCGTTAGACCAAACATGTTCTTGCGGGAAGAGGGGTATACAGTGACTATACAAGCCTTTTCTATGCACCATGCTGTGTGAGAAAACAGGACGCGGATGCTATTCAAGGTAATCAAAACTTTCATTTCGACCCAAAACAGAGGCATGTAGTACCAAAAATTTTTGTGGAGTCCACTATAGTCGCCCTTAAATCATTCCACTATATCTCCCAATACAATAACTTTTAAATATTTCATAACACAATAAGTAGATAAAACTATGCCAAAGGGATTTGAAAGAATTCATTTTCTTGACCAGTAGCACATATGTTCTTGTCATTTTAGACGTAAGGTTCCCATTAGTCGAGACTGATTACACTAAAGTGTAAGAACTGAGGAGAGAATCTTCAAACACAAACTGGTCAGCCCACACTATAGATGAATTCAACCACCATTAAAACATCTTACCATTCACGTTTCGTTCAAACCGTCTTCTGAACCGTCTGAAGCACTCACTGTGTCGCGTTTCGTAGAAAGCGTGCAAGTTCGTTTGACCTTTTGACCTACCCGGAAGTGCCAAAATTACCAACTTGTTCTTGCGTGCGCACGAATCTTTCTACTGTGTATTCCGATAGCATTTTGAAAGATAATTTGGCCTCCCATTTTGAACTAGAGCCTCGCGCCTGCATCAAATGCCGAGGAAAATGTTCACGATTGTATATAGCCCCTTTCACAAAGCATCGATAACCAAATCCGATACGATATCAGTGACGATTTTTTAAAATAAACGGTAGTTCTAAAGTCGTCATGATCGTATCGAATTCTTTATCGTTGCTTGATGTGACCAGATATTGAAATTCCTGACGCTGCATCATTACGCTTTCTACAAATCATTCACAAATGCCTTGACCAAGCGGGCTCAAATGAGATGGAAATTTGATGAGAAGAATAAGGCTATATACCATCTTTGTCAAAGTGCTATACAGTTTTCTCATGCGTCGTCTGCAAGATTTACCTCTCATTTTTGCTCAGTTGAAACTCCGGCTTACTGTGGGTTCAATACTCGTCTATGACACTTCTAATGCCCCACACTTGGCAGTAAAAATGCAAATAGTGTAACTGAACGCAGGTTCAGAACACGACTATCGATCTGAGATCAATTGATAGACGATTTCTCAGGTCTCCTACCCTCGTTTCATCACCACAGTTCGGTTATGATGATAAGTCTCCATATGAAAAAACGATGCATTTCATTCAAAGATCCCCAGCGATTTCTTTTGGCTTACGTAACAACCTGCACTTACATTAATCATCAAACAGTCTTGCAAAGACATCAAATTGCGCTGACCGATTACCGGTATATTCACCAGTAAACAGACATCGGGCGATATTCTCCATTTCACTTTTGCATCTGTTTCTGTTTAGATTGACCGTAACAGAAACTTTTTAACGATAGACTTAGCTCGTTCAATGACGTTTTACGGCCCATTTCTAACAAACTTGGTTTAAGTCGGGCCGGCTACGGCCTTTTATTCCAGTTGTGGCTCACTGGCTTATTTCCCTATACTCCATTACTTAAGCTGAGCATCAAGCACAGGCTGTATAACCGTACCAACATTTATCATGTCATATACATATCATGAAAATGGTTCAGTACCGGTATTTGAGAAATTTGACGGCAACTTCCAATATTTGACATCATTAAAATGAAACTGTACTGAGTTGTAGTGCCCAGTATGCCTAGCGGCATGCAGAAGGTTTACAATATTTTCCAAATGTCAGTGTAAAGGACCGGAATCGGCTGGCAGGGTTCCACCCGATATCCGTACGGCACAGTTATCATGAGCACGACAAGATCGAGATAAGTGAGTTAAATCATCACGTTTTAGAGCCTCTGCAAGGGCACGAAAGTTCCCATAAACAGCATAGCGAGGACCAACTCTTCTGTAAGAGATCCTTCCTCATAATCCTTCTCACTACATTTCGTTTATTGTTTAACTTTTTGTTATCACAACATAAGTTCAAGTACGAGAAGCAGGTATCAAATTGTGTGATAGAAAGTGCACTGCGTATGCTAAAGAGCGAAAACAACTCACAATAATCAGACCAACCTACGACATCTCCACCCTAGCCTGTCCACTCCAAGCAAAATCCCCTGGCACCCAACCCAATCCTTACGACGCCCTCTCACCCCAACCTAATTTTTTTGTATTCACTGAGCACACGTGCAGAGGAATAACGGCACTTGAATCCTCTTCTAGGGGTCTAATCAATCCTCTCAAACGTTTCCGCACGTGATGTCATAATTGGTTCGTCATGTATATTGCCTGACAAAAATCAGCAGTTATCACGTAGTTCGTCAGCCGTTTCTCAGCTCTCTAGCTATGCGCACTACACTACACTATATTACACTACACAACACTCCCTTTTTTGCCCGACAGCAAAGAGAAAACGAGGTTTGTGACGTCAGTCAAGACACTATAACACGACATGTCGTCCTTTAATCAATTCTAATTGACCCGCTTCCAAACCCCAAAGCCGGGTCTTTTGCGGGTGTGGTCAGTTTCGAGGATATATCACACTTTGGGGAATTGCGCCTTTTTAACATTATTCCGAAATGGCCGACAGATCTAAAATTAAGACTGAACATTCACTCTGAAAGAGTGGGAATACCCTTTTCGATGTTTATGTTTAACTCTAAATTAAGACTGGTTCATAATTTCAATCCGAAAAAGTTATTTTCCCACTTAAATTGTTAGTACGTTAATAGTTCATTTTATAAGTGTCTCTATAAGTTGTAAATGTTACACCTAACTCGTGTTTAAAAGTCTTCTTCTTCTTCTTCTTCTTCTTCTTCTTCTTCTTCTTCTTCTTCTTCTTCTTCTTCTTCTTCTTCTTCTTCTTCTTCTTCTTCTTCTTCTTCTTCTTCTTCTTCTTCTTCTTCTTCTTCTTCTTCTTCTTCTTCTTCTTCTTCTTCTTCTTCTTCTTCTTCTTCTTCTTCTTCTTCTTCTTCTTCTTCTTCTTCTTCTTCTTCTTCTTCTTCTTCTTCTTCTTCTTCTTCTTCTTCTTCTTCTTCTTCTTCTTCTTCTTCTTCTTCTTCTTCTTCTTCTTCTTCTTCTTCTTCTTCTTCTTCTTCTTCTTCTTCTTCTTCTTCTTCTTCTTCTTCTTCTTCTTCTTCTTCTTCTTCTTCTTCTTCTTCTTCTTCTTCTTCTTCTTCTTCTTCTTCTTCTTCTTCTTCTTCTTCTTCTTCTTCTTCTTCTTCTTCTTCTTCTTCTTCTTCTTCTTCTTCTTCTTCTTCTTCTTCTTCTTCTTCTTCTTCTTCTTCTTCTTCTTCTTCTTCTTCTTCTTCTTCTTCTTCTTCTTCTTCTTCTTCTTCTTCTTCTTCTTCTTCTTCTTCTTCTTCTTCTTCTTCTTCTTCTTCTTCTTCTTCTTCTTCTTCTTCTTCTTCTTCTTCTTCTTCTTCTTCTTCTTCTTCTTCTTCTTCTTCTTCTTCTTCTTCTTCTTCTTCTTCTTCTTCTTCTTCTTCTTCTTCTTCTTCTTCTTCTTCTTCTTCTTCTTCTTCTTCTTCTTCTTCTTCTTCTTCTTCTTCTTCTTCTTCTTCTTCTTCTTCTTCTTCTTCTTCTTCTTCTTCTTCTTCTTCTTCTTCTTCTTCTTCTTCTTCTTCTTCTTCTTCTTCTTCTTCTTCTTCTTCTTCTTCTTCTTCTTCTTCATTCAACGGAGAGGGGTACGAACTACGGATTCCCCCTCTTTTCAGTCAGAAAGCACTTGCTCAGAGATCGAAATTCAGTTTTTTGTGAGTCTATACCCAGACTTTCAAAAATTCAAATAATGCAACTCTTTTTATTCTTCTCATGCATAACTTCTCGAGGAGATGAAGTTGGTTGTAGATAAGCTTTTGCGGCTCAATCTCTAACCATCGGGCCGGTCAAGACCTCAGTTTTTCCTGTTGAGCACTCTTTAAAACAGTTTCACTATCAATGGTCACGTAAGTCAAATTACTGAAATTGGTTAGATTTTCCCCAATAAATGTTGATTAATGGGCAAACCAATATGTAAGCTAAAAGTTATAATCAGGTTTTAGTTTTGATATGATACAGGAGTACTTCTTTTGAACATTTCCTGAAATTTGCATTGAAATCTGACGTGTGGTTCTCAAGCCAGTGATACACAACTGGAAAAGGGGCCGTGGCCGGCTTGACTTGAACCAATTGAATTGGAAACTGGGCCATAAAACTCCATCGAACCTTACCTCAAGATATGAGCAGGAAAAGTTGTCACATTCTCAACGCAAATTGAACTTGAAGTAAGCACATATGATATCATATCCTCACATTAGACCCTGTTTTCCCAGCTCCTCAGAAACCATGGATATTACTAAACAAGGAATGTCCTGTACAACCTGCTAAGTAGAAGTCTTCGGTATGACCCGGTCCGGAGTCGAACTCCAGACCTCCCGGATGCTCTAACAAGGAGGTTCTACAAGGGGAACCCCCTGGCCTTGCTTTAATCATTGAGGTTCATGCCTATAACCACTTGACCATTCAGTCGGTCGCTATTTAGAAAAAAAATATTTTGAACAATATATACAAAATTAAAATGCACCATCGCTCGCTATTGCCGGGATGTATTGTCGAATCTGAACGGTCGTAATGATTAAAACTATCTAGAGCTATTTTCTTTGTAAACCGTGTTTCAAGACATTGCACTATTTTGAGGGAACGAATATAGCTATCAGATCTTGTGACGTACAAAGAGTGACAAATGAGGTGTGTGTTATGGTACCCGTACATTTCTTTTAACCTTCATTTCAAGGACAGTTATAAAGGAAACATATCCTGAAGTGTTTATTTTGAAAGAAGGTTATGCGCTAGAAATGTTTACACTAGAAACGACCCTAGAATCCAGTTGGTTTATAAGAACCAAAAAACAAGGGAGTTGTCCCGCAACTCCCTGGTAAAAAGTTAAGATTTCAGTCATGCTAGAGTGACTGACTCCCGTCCGGCGAAAAGAAATTGAAATCTTGTGCACATCCTCGACATTGCAATTTTTTCGAGTAATTTCAGATATGTTTAAGAAGAGAAAGAACATTGAACCGTTGAATAGAACGGTAACAATTCCATATCTCGATAAGAAAGTAGAAACTGGAGTGGCATTTCTCAAGGGGGAACCATATCCTATAAGGTTATGTTAGGCTGGATGGTGTTTTACGGCTGAGTTTCTAATAATTTGGTTTACGTCGGGCCGGCCACGGCCTTTCTTTCCACTTGTACCTCACTTTGATAATTCTTCCCTTACTCCTTTGCTCATGCTATGCCCAGCCAACTAACATGCCCAGCTGGGTCCCAGCTGAGTTTCAGCTAGGCTACCTGCTGGGCCCCAGCTGCGGCCCATCTGTGTTTGTCAGGTGTTCCCACGTGGGGCCCAACTGGGCTAGCCTTTCCCAGCTGAAGCCCAGCTGAAGCCCAGCTGTGCCCCGCTTCAATAACTGAAGCCTAGGTGGGCTTCAGCTGGGCTTCAGCTGGGAAAGGCTAGCCCAGTTGGGCCCCACGTGGGAACACCTGACAAACACGGATGGGCCCCAGCCGGGGCCCAGCAAGTAGCCCAGCTGAAACCGAGTTAGGGCCCAGCTGGGCATTTTGGCTGGGTGAGCACCAAGCACATATTAATAAAGGAGAAAATCGAAGCTATTAGCGTCAACGTCTCGATGAGGAACGGGAGTTTAAACGGGACACTGAGTATTTCCCTGCCGTCAGAAAGTTCAAAGTATCAAAATTGTAGCACATAAAGTTGTAGTTCAGCCTTCAAACCGTCTCGTAGGTGAAATTTATTCCTATGGAACATAACGCGGCCTGTAATTCTTGGAACCTGGATCCTTGCTCGATACCCTGCACTGCTTTGCATACTCAGTCTAAACACTAGAGGAAAGGGCGCCCGTTGATGTCGGGCCACTCTTGCTTCGAAATGCAATGATGATGAATCATATACATTATTTATGACATTTTTTTTCATTTCTTAATTATTGTTTTGCTTTTTGGGGAGTGGATCTTCTCGTTAAGCCTCTAGGCTTTTTAGACTACTTCTTTTCTCTTTTGTCAATTGTAAAGAATCTAAGTTTGTTCTATTTTTATTTCTTATGGAAAAGAGAAAAAAACAAATAAACGAAACGAAGCATTATTAAAGCCTACGATAAAGCAACATTCCCATCTCCGCCCCCTCACGTGGCCGGCTCGACTTGAACTAATTGGTTGGAAACTGAACCATAAAACTCCATCTTACTTATGAACTTACTCACGTGACAACCAAGAAAGTGCCCAACTCTTCCAAAAAAGTGACCTAGGCCTATAACAAGCTTCCCAAGAGTTCAAGCTACCACAGTAACGCTATTCGTTCACACACTTCACAGTTAACACCCCCATATAGGAAACTTACAGGGCCATATGGACCAACATATGGGACCTACATGACTTTGCACCCATAACTCATATGGGACCCATGGGTCAGCCCATATGACGGTTATGATCATGTGGTCCATATGAAATAGTTCATGTACCACGTCTGCAACGGATATGTGGGTAAAATATGACTAAAGTGCAGGATATCCAACAGGCATGCGGAATGTTCGTGTGGACCCCTGAGAATCTTTGGTGCAATATCCAATAGACATATTTCTAAATAGCAATTCCAAAGGATTGTGGGATAGAGTTTGGTGGTTGTCATTTATGTCAATGGCATTTTACTGTCAGTGGTGAAAATTGACGCACACCCAAAACTCTATCCTACAATTTATTGTAATTGCTATTTGGAAATAGGTCTATGATGGATCCCATATATAAGTGTACTAAAAGGATCAGTGACATACGTAAATAGACCGTCATCACTGTTACGCGAAAATGAAAAGATTTTATTTTCAGTCGCAACGTCCCTCATTGAAATCCTTTTCCGATTAAAGGACTTATTCTCCAACCCAAACCACAATTTTTGGAATAGCCAAAAGAAATCTTCAATCAACATTTTTTTAGTTGACAGCTAGTCAAAAATGGAGAGTACACGAGTTACTATTACACAGCATCATACGGTACTGAGAGTGCTTTGACTACACTTTGGGTCTTCACGACGAAGCAATAAACTGAAATTGTGCCAGGATGAGCATGAATTTTAGACAGTTGTAGGAGTAGGAGGGGCTTAAATAAGCAGGTGAGAATTGGAACTGCTTGGGGTGAGAGGAATAGAAATTTATATGTACAAAAAATTATGCACAGAGCACGCATTGAAAAACATGCATTCAGACATCATACAATTACATGGAAAACGTCGCGAACATGCACGGACTCTTCCGTTTCTTAGCTCTTCTTCAACAACAAATTGGTCTGACCCGAAGATGGTGTGGCCTTACAAACATGTGTCTAAACAGCTTTGCCTTTTATCCAATCAAATTCGCCGCCAAAATCTCGCCAAGCATTTAACTGCTATTCATGGTGCTGCAGATGTCGAGTTGGAATCGAAACAGATTTGTTCGATCGATTTGGCAGACAATGGGTTACTCATTTTTAACAAAAGATTTACAATAAGCCGCAATTGATTTTTAGAGTTTTTACAAGTGACTAATCTAACAGAACAACTCCACAGGCCCCGTGGACATATAAGAGAGACTGCAACCGGTCAAAACAAAACAAAAACATTGGAAGTTTACTATGATGAAGGAATATATTATGTGCAATATATCTCCATGGTTAGGACGCTGACGGGAGCAGCTCTATGGTTTGAATAAAATTTGTTTTGTAAAGTCAGACATGCTCATCTTTACCGTGATATCATAAAATACTGAGCACCATGATTGAAGAATGAGGGTGCAGCTTGTATATCTATCTATAGGAATGTCAATTTTAAGGGACCGTCGACTGTATACTGCCTGTTTGATTTTTTACTAATTTTTTGGGTGTAGGGGTGGGCGGTGCAGTGGCGTAGCCGGGGGGGGGGTGGTATGTGTATTATATCCCTAACCTTAACCCTAACCCTATTACTATGCGTACGTATCCACGTATGACGTATGACTTAAGTTCCGGACCCTAATTCTAAATTAGAGCCCACACTTATTCGTCTTTGTTTACGTTTTTGGGTGGGCCTACAAAGTACAGCAATGTTTTAGTTAATTTAAATATTGTAAGTTTTATTGAAAGTATGCACCAACAATGTTTATGTTTACATTCTAAATCTGCACTATCCCATGAAGTCAAAAATTCTGAATTGACCTATCACATTACATGCGTCAATCACACTTTTGACTAATTCTCCATTCGCCAGAAATACTACACCGTACCCGACCTGAAAACCTTGTTTGAACAAACTGATTCTTCCATGATTCTTGGCTTTCTCAAGGAAAGTAAACTCTATAGAAATATCTGACAAGACTCCCGACTTGCTGCTTTCTTTTTTTTTTTTTTGTAGAATTTAGCCCCCCCCCCCCCGTTGTTCATATTTTTACTTTTCCCTTTTTTAGGTAGGTTTTCCTCAACAATGTTAACTGTCCAAGTTGGTGACACTATACATAACACATTCGTGTTGGTGTGTCGTTAAACCCTATCTAACTAACAAATCTAACTTTGACTAATTCCTAATGATATTTGCCTACTGAGTTTACAGCAACGAACTGAAATTTATTGGTCAAATATTAGTCAATGGGGCTTAATACTAAAATTTGCCAGAATCAGTGTCGATTAGTTAAAAATAAGTTGACTAACGTAATTATTCATTGTTTTGACTAATTTGTGGTACAAAACTATATATGGTATTCAGAAACTAGAACTTAACTATTTGGATTTGTCCTGAATGATCATTCACACCTTGCTAGGGCTTATTTTAATTTTCTCCATACATACGTGGCAATAATCTTCAGTCTATTGGTCAATAACGGTCAGGTGACGTGTATTATCCCGGCATCAACTTATTTTGGGCTATTCCATTTTACTCAGTTGCGTTATTTACATGTGACCATTCACGAACGAAATTTTACCTCTTTTTCCATCTTTTAAATTTAAATATTATTGAGTATAATGAAAAAAAGGTTAAACAACTCTCCATGCATTTTGATACAGCGTCCCAACGTTGCGACCAACATTTGCGAGTCCCCGTTCTTACGTGCGACCACGACTGAGGACGAGTCACTCCTTAAAGGGGCAATTAGACTTTGACAAACCTTTCATTCCAGCACTTCCTTTTGAAACAATGGGTTAAGCTCACAATAGATGTCGCATGTTAGAGGGGTACTAATTCTAAGCAATTTGGTAAAATTTGCATTGAAATCTGATGTGTGGCTTTCAAAATGTGAGCACATATAAGTTTTCAAATTTTCAACAAAAAGTGACTTGAACTTGACGCAAGCACGTATGACATCATACCCCCTCATTAGTGCACAGTCTTTTGTTTTTCTTTAAACTTTCATAGTGAACAGTCTTTTGTTTTTATTTAAACTTTAGAGTTGATCATCCTCAACAATTCCATGTTATAAAAATTTGATTGCACGAGTGGCATGAGGACGTAACAAACTTAACTTTGCATCCCCCACAGGGAGGTCTTTTCCTATTAACTTCAAGGTAAACAAAGCAGTTTGATAAAACAAAGGGAAACAAAACATCCCTTGTCATTGTGAGGAAGTGCTACAAGCTCTGCTGCCCTTAAAATGACTTCATTTATGATATCTCGAAAATTACATGTCCGATTTCCATGGAACTTTCACCATACTGTGTAGATTTGGTTCCTCTTTCACAAATGAAAATAAATTTTTTGCTTGAACTTCCCCTTAAACTTTTTATTTACCAGGATCAACAGATAATGAGGAGGTCTTTTAAGTGAGAAGAAACACCGTTTTTCAGTTTAATTGGAGTTTTGTAATTTTGTCCGGGTAACAAAATTACACACACAGACAGACAAATGCAAAGCTAGTAAGCCTCTTCCACACGGTGAGCAATCATAATATTAGACCATGATGACATCAGTTTTGTTAGTCTCAGCTCGATGTATGACAACGGTCTAGAATTTTTGTCCTGAGAGCTTATAAGACCTATTACGCCCAGTTGAGACGAAACACTCTCCTAGTAGGTACTAGTCACCTCCCAGTAGCAGGAGTGGTACAAGTTTGCAATCCTTTGCCATTAGGTGGGAATCTACCCCGCGGAGCGGACGGTGGTTTCCTCAGCTTTTTAGCTTCCAAAACCACCACCAGGGACGTGACTGAAAAGGGGAATATGCCGTACAGCCTGCTATGCAAGTAAGTGGGAAGCTGACTTAAGCGACCGACGGTTGCCGATAACGCACCCCATGAGATCACAAGGTAATTAAATGAGACAGGCGCGTAGCCAGGATTGTGTCATGGGGAGGGTTTTGGTGTCATTGGGAGGGTTTTGATGTCATTTGGAGGGTTTTGGTGTCATGGGAGGGGGGCACGACATGAGGGAAAAGTCTAAGGGTAGAGAGGAAAAACCGCTATTTTAAGTGTTTTTTGCATTGCAAGGTTGGGTCATGGGGGGGGGGGTTCTAACCCCCAAAACCATCCCCGTGGCTACGCCACTGAAAATGAGAGCGTTGCTCACGTGATGATCAGCCTCATGACACATTAGAGATGGGACAAAGTATAACCCAGTGCCACACAATCGGACAAAGGTCTCAGTTTTGAGCCGCTTAATAAAAGTCTTTTAAACTACAAACCAGAAGGTTTTATGACGAGTCGTGTTAATTCCGATATTATATACTAGGCCTAACAGACTAACGAACTATCTTTCTTCTCTGATGGTCACAACGCTCGCATGACGTATTGTAAATACACTTGTGACGTCAACGAACATCCTTGCTAAACAGTAACCCACTGACAATTGTTGGCATATCCTGTAATAGTACTGACTTTGTATATAGATTATATCAACACCTAACTGTACAGATCACTTCAGTAAGTAAATTTGAAAGTCATTAATCGTATGTGTAAAGCCTAAAGGTACTGAGTTCCTATACGCACTGCCGGTAAATGACAATGAACATTAACTTGCACGTAAAGCAATGAGGGTACACCATTGTCAATTCGGTCCGCCTACGCGCCCTTACGTACATCTAAATATAGCCTCAGAAACAATTGACACTGGTAACTTTGGCACCTGAACATACATTTTTGTAAGTGTTTGCTTATGGGAGGGTTGTGCAACCAAGTTGGGTAGCAATCTCATTTTCAATTTATCTCAAAATGTGTTTGTTTTTAATCTTTTACAATGGCAATGGTAATGATATCTGAATCCTTTATCATTTTTGCAACTTTATCACTGAACTTCAATTACCGTTACCTCTCGACAGTATTTGCTTGAAATGATAAAACTCATCACACGGCATTGCACATGGCATTATACTTTGTTGAACATCGTATTCGGTACTGTCTGCGACTGAGGATACCATGTAGCAAACGCAATACAATGTACTTACATAGGTGCTATAGGTCTACGTAACATACTTACTCTGAACACGCGGTTACCCCAAACCTATCCATCAATGATTATCAACCGTATCAGTGACGCAAGTTGTCCTAACCATGTTTTAAAGGGCAAATTTTATATAAATGCCTGATTAAATATTTGTTTATCTCATTCATTTCTATGGAGACGGCACAATCTACTATTGAGTAAACTGTTTAAGCACATGCAATTTTCCACATGGGTCTGAAAATGTTTTTGTAAGTCACTTCCTATACAAATAGTGTATCACGTATAAGGTTCTCTTAACTAAGTGTTCTATAAAGGTTATATGATTTTACAAGGACTGCATAAGTTTCAATATCTACATTCAGTGAGACGCTTCGTGTCCACTGGGGGCCCTTGGGCTGCACCCTTTTAAGTGTTATCCACGGGAAGACGGGTCCACGGGATCCACACTTCAAGTGTTGACCGACTACATGGTCACGTGGTTAGAGCATCCAATTTGCAACCCGGGTATGGTGTCTGAAGTTCGACTCCTTGGGGCATACTGGTGACTTTGAAAATGAAAACTAATGTCATTGTGATCGGTGCTTATCATAAGCAATGGAGTAGGGGATGGCCGGTGAGCCACAACTGGAAAAAAGACGTGCCGTCACGGTCGTCGACGGTCTGACTTGGAAACCAATCGGTTTGAAATTCCATCTTACTGACTAAACTTGCAAGCGCTGCCAATGGTGTTCTTATGTACGACTGCATATAAACGCACATCCCATAGACAGACGAAACGTTAACATTTGTTAGGGATAAAATTATTTCAATACATGTACTTTACCGCAAACCGCAAATAGGAACATTCAAACAGAAAATTTACATCCCTCTTCCCAGCTGTATAGGACAGTCATTTGACAGTTTTCATATGTTCCCCTCCTCAATGGATACTGGATACCTGTCTTGCTCCCCATACCGTGCGTTTCGCCCTCGTTTGGCGCCGGTATGGCATTTGGTGTCGTTGGCGGTGAGTACACTCGAAAATAAATAACTCCGTCCTCCTGAGGGAGGGGACTCAGGAGAGAGTGAGTTTATGACGTGTGAAAATCATAAAGACTTAATAACCTGCTTGTTAGGCCACTAAAAGTTGTGCTTTTGGCTCCCAGATCTCGCCTATGCTAGAAGCGTACGGTACCATATTGTACAATTTCAAACATATATCTTAAGAAACACAAAAATGAACCCAAAGTAATCCAAGATCCGCTTAATCAAATCCCAACCAAATTCTTATTCCACGTTCCGTGCTCCCAATGCAATTCCGTGTCGGGATAATTATCAATTGTACAACCTTTGTCGTTTATACAAACTGCGTGACAAACACTTTTGGTAGTTAACTGCAAATGTATATACATAATTAAACCGGCTGCTCATAACGGTTTTATGAACAGGTGGTTATCCTGTCTAACTTAACAGATTTTGAAGCCAATCTCATTTCCCGGTTCATCTTTTCAAACATTCGACTGCTCGTGAATTTTCTATACCGGCAATTGTGCAGTAGGTAACACAACTATTCTGCTATAAAGATTTGTGCGTTCCCTTTCTGATTCCCGCGAAAAGCGAAACCTGGACAGCGGTCGACTCAGAAGTTAACAGCCATAACCAGATAATATGCAGATGATGACCCTAGTTGATGTACCGTATACCAATAATAACATGAAACCAGTATGCTATTTCACGTAGTCAGTTTCGCTCGTTTATTTTTGTAACTAGTTTTCAGATTTTTCAAAAAGTAACAAAATTAAACAGCGAATGTTTCAGCAAAGTAACAATCTCCAGATCTCACGGATGCAGATACATACGTTTATTTTGCGACTATTTTTAATCTCTAAAAATGCAATATTTGCAAAAATAAAATTGAGAATAGAGTAAATACTGTATGTATTTTGTGAAGATAGACCTCAGGCAACAGACTTGCTACGGTACGGTTTTACTAATGTTTGGAGAATTTGCGAAATCAAGTCGCAAAATATACGCAAGTGAAGTTTTCCCTCTTGAGATACTAGCTTAAAAAGCACATTGAAGGTCGGTCAATGTACGTTTGGCCAGTCAAACATTTTTGTACATTGACACACCCCATCAAGCATTTGGCCCCAAATTTCATATGCTTTGACTCCCGTTTCCGCAGAATATGATGCACGTAATACGTACCGCACCTTCCTTTGACAAAATAAGTTCGAGAAGTTTAATACATGCACCGGCTATGGGAATGAAATTAACACCAGTATGCCCTTGGCGGGTAGTAACGTTCCTGTTGGAAGTTAGAAAAATATACCCTGTGACGAAATTACACATTCGTTTCAGCATGTAATGATCCTCCGCAGACTGCAGGACACGGACAGCCTACATGGCTACTTCCATAAATAAATTGCCCAATTTATGGCATTTGGGGTAAAAATTTGATATTTTATTAAAAAGGAAAAGCAAAAGAAGTTACCGTATATGCCAACTTAAAGATAATATCTTTCCTCATCAGTAAATGCACTGAAATTAAAAAAAATATTGGATTAAAATAGCATTTTGTCTTTCACGTTTAAATTGGACACAAAGCCAGTTTTTATAAGATTTTATACCATATGTCACCAGCTTATGGGCTATACCGTACATGTCATTCTAAGCTTGTATTTGTTCATTACCATTGGCACACTTAAATTAGTTGCAAAAATTAAGTCCAGTTTGGTTATTGCAATTTTTATGGCCTTGCATATAGCCGGACACCATTTTGGGTGTCGGGGTAAAATAATTACATGGGGCCGAACTCAAGACTTTCCAAAGATTTTACACTTTTAAGTCACCTGTCGTTTTCCAAATCCACACGCAAAATCGGTAGTGACAGAGTTAAATGTAGCAGCACAGAATTGTTTTTCACACATTTTCCAGTTTGCCATAAGCACACAACATGGTTCACGTGTAAACGATAAAATGGGACATCAAAATTTTGGTTTTTGTTTACATGTGAAACCCATGAACTATACGTTCCAATGTACTTTCTCAGCTAAACATTTTAACGACCAAACTTATGACGAGAAAATGACATCATGAACATACATTGTTATAAAGCGGAACATTAAGTCAAGCATATCAAAGCTTCCCATACACTTCAAAAGAAAAACATGACAAGTACATTCTAACATAAGATCCAAATGCAAAAAGTAAAAAAGTTTTGTAGTTTTTTGTTTGAAAGATACCAACAGATAGATGAATCTTAAGTTACTATCAGATTATTGGAAGACTGAATCAATTTCAAACAAAATCTGTTTTTAGAAAATGTTACAATGTAAATGGGACACCAAAAACCATTGGCACCTTTATTTATGAAAAACCCCATATGCATGTTGGATCGCGATCGTTACATTTCGGTTTAGTCAATTAATTATGCGTTATACTATTAGCTACAACTTTAATTAATTGACCCTAGTGTTTTCTATGAGTACAGGTACTCATACTCACTGAACAAGTCTACGTGCCGCATGGTTTCGTGAAAACTGAGAAAAGGTGCGCTGGTATATGAATGAAAGTAGGCCGAGGGTCAGACAAGGAACTATAATAAGAACTTGATGGAGCAGATGGCTCCTGTAATTTCGGAGTGGGCGAAATTTATATCTATATCTATCTATCTATCTATCTATCTATCTATCTATCTATCTATCTATCTATCTATCTATCTATCTATCTATCTATCTATCTATCTATCTATCTATCTATCTATCTATCTATCTATCTATCTATCTATCTATCTATCTATCTATCTATCTATCTATCTATCTATCTATATATATATATATATATATATATATATATATATATATATATATATATATATATATATATATATATATATATATATATATATATATATATATATATATATTCATATGTAATTATTCACTGGCAAGTTATTCACTAGGGAACGTACTAGATCTAGTGGTAAAATTTCTAGCACAGTATTTAGACGGACCCAGACTGTCGAGTGATGGTCTGACTTATAGTCGGCCATAACTGGGGGCACATTACCTTTAGTCTTTCAACTTTCTTGCTCACCTGTATTATGGATGGTTGTACACCTGAACTGCACCTGAACTGTATGATTCCCTCATTTTCGATGAATATGAGGGTTTGACATTTACGTAGACGGTAAATGAAGACAATTTAATTTAAGGCTGATGGACCCCACTAATGGCTGCCCACGCTCACTGAACACACGCGCCCATCGGATTCGTCTATAGTGTGCCTGCCCTTGGTGTCATTTCGGCGAAGCTCTTTAACGCTGCCGTCCTCAGGTCCTTATACTATACGTCATACTGACAGGAGGAATACCAATATCCCAATGAAAGATAATGTGGAAAAGAATAAATTTGCACAAAAAGAACAAAACTTAATGGGGATTTGTTTCTAAATTGTTGCAATCTGTCTTATTTCCTTCAAATGTCAGGTATCTAAGTAATGGTGGCCTTAATTTTGTACTTTGACAGCTTGACGCCCACTCCTCCAAGTGAGGTCATTTAGGAGGTAGGTTAACCGAAAAATACACGATATACCTCTCCTGTGAATCATTTTTAATCCAGCGCTATGCTATGACCTCACAGCTTTCCGAGGCTTCGTCACCTGCCCCCCCCTCCAGTAATGGGCGTTTTGGGCTCGGTTTCGCTCTACGCCCGGGAATTTTGCCCCAACGCCTTTTCTTTGCCCTTAGTTTGTCTCACCCCTCCCCCAGGTTTGACATTCGGCATCGCCACTGCATCTAAGGCAACGTCTTCCTTTAGGAAATAATGAATTCAGCAGTATGGAATTTAAAACCACCATCAGAGCCTATAATCGCACCTCACACCTCACACCTCACACCTCACACCTCACACAGGGCCTGTAAGTTCAAGGAATTTCTGGACACTGTTGCAGATCTGAAACTATGAGAGGACAATTGTTTGAAGTTCGTTAGATGGAGTTACGGTCCAGTTTCCAACCTAATGGTTCAAGTCCAGCCCGCCACGGCATTTTTTTCCAGTTGTGGCTCACTGGCTTGTTTTCCCTATTCCATTGCTTATGCAGAGCATCACGCACAACGCTGCGACAGTAGGTTCCATTTTTAGACTTTAGACTTGGTATGACTCGACCTGGGAATCGATCCCGGGCCTTCTGCGTGAGGAGGCGGATGCTCTGCCGTTAGATCAAACACGCGGTCTGGCAATTCTTTGGAAGGCCAATGTCATGAAGTTTTTTTTTTTTTTGTCCGGGGGCGGGGGAGAAGGGATCCACCAAGTAGAGACCTTGATAACATGCAACTGAGGATAAATTGGTCGGATTGTCCCACAACTTAATGAAGATCAGGCTGGTGACCGAGGAGGGGGAATTGTGGGGACAGCACCCCTGCACCTTCAAGGTTCAGTTCCCTGTTCCGTGGGCATATGGACTACTACGCAATAGCATACCGTCGCGGGACTCAGCTGGGTTCGGCACCGGTTTTGCATTCTTGAGTGCGGACATATGAACCTTAGGCTAAGTTGGCCCGCAATATTCCCCCAGTTTTTTATCACATGTTTGATTCCAATCATTGAACTTTATAATAAACACGTGAAAGAGCTCACTGCAACCGGAGTTCCCTCCCTCCCTTCCCCCGGGGGTTGTACATTTATAATTCATTTTTCATGCTATTTAATATGTATATTTTTTACTTGAAGTACATTTTAATGGGATCACTGCGGATTTATGGCGCATATTAGGTTCATGTAAGTTTGCTACCGTGGGCTGGGGTGACTTAGCTCTTAACTAACTCCCCAGGTTCAGCCAAAAATTGCCCGAAGTTTTTCAAATAATCCATTTCTTTGTAGGTCTGTGCCTTCATGAATACAAAAAAATGCTTCTAAGATTTATTATAGATAGATAGGCCTAAGTCTATTATTATTATAGCCCTCTAGTATGCCTACACGTGCTAGATCCCAAATCCCTTAGCACAACCGCACCCGGTCTGGCTTTGAGCGGGAAACTATAAAAAGGGGAGATGTGTTTGGTTTTAGCCTATATCCGAAGTTGCGACGTTATTCATAAATCATTCCCCTAGCTACAAAATTAGCCAACATGTATGACATTTTTGATGAATTCACTATGACGGTCGATTCTTGTCAGTCGAAAAAATGAAGCCTACTTGACCTTCCTCGTCTCAATGAATTTGCTATTCAGCACAAGTTTCATCGGACCATAAAATGCTAGTTCCTAACGACCTAAAATGACGTTAAAGCTCGTTATTAACTTGTTACGATATAAGTACCTGATCTATAATATCTGAATGCAAAGGCATTCAACCTGAAAAGCTTAGATTAGTTTCACTGCTAAAAGTATCGTGTGTCGTTTCTCAGTGTCTGGCAAAATTGACTACTCTATTGAAAAAAGAATATCAGGAGCGCGCGGTCAGCGTTCTTTGTAAGTGGTCATTCATGTAAACTGCTTGATAACTGTTCAAGTCCAAGTGATGTATCATTCATATGATATTCCACACAACACGTTCTCACTCACATAGTCTCGTCTCCATTACGGCGTCGTCTATAAGTGTGTTCATTTGATCTAAGAATGACGCATAATAGGGGTGCTTCACACTCAACCTATTTCACTTCTTTTATAAACAGGACCCACGTAAATCGTATTTTACCCCATTTACAGTCAATCATGATCACTGTTCCGAAGTCAAACGGTCTTGTAGAGGTATTGGCCAATCAAATTTAGGGGTAAGGTGAATTACGTCAAGATTGTATGTAAATCAAGTTCGCGATCGTACTGCTATGAAGCAGAAACCAGAGAGCAACTGCGGCTTTAGCTTTGGCTGATGTGCGCTAACTTACTTCATCATTGCAATAAAGTACAACCACGAATTAATAATACGTATAGTAAAACGTGTATATGGCACCATTCAATACCATGTACATCGATTGACCTGCCAAACAAATAGGGCTTTAATTACTGCACATTGATCTGCATAACAGGATGTTGGAAAGCCAGGTAGTCCCTACCCCCCCTTTTTTGGAGGGGGATGTTAGGGTTACGGCGCGGTCATCTCAAGAAGTTACAGTACTTTTTCTGTCACGTAAATTTATCTCCCTTAAATGTTGTATTTCAATGCTTCTGACCTTCCAAATAGTACTTCCCTTTGATGCGGTAAACGGTCAGCGGTGCTATGATCCCTAATTTGCAACCAAAGCCCATATACAGCGCCTCGTAGATCAACTGCCGGGGTGGGGGGGTGCGGGTTTGCTATTCGGCTCCTTTGCTTTTAAATGACATATTCTTTGGATCTCATTTTCTTTCTAGAGTAATTTCCAGGTTGGGTGAGGGGTGGCGGGGGGGGGGGGGGCGAGGGGCAGTCCAAAAAGGGACGTAATTAAAGGTGAGTGACATTATGGATTCGAGCAGCAAGGAACAGTTAGATCTAGAAACCGTTTGGCATTTAACCAGGACCACCAAGAACCGATCCGACCCCGGATACAAAATGCGTAAAAACTAAAGGATTTTCCTAACCTATGTCGAAGTTTTCGTAAAAAGGTGAATATGCATCAGGGTTGCTAGGGGTATATCATCATAAATGACAACAAAATGTATTACTTGCAATGTGAAAACCCTACCGTATCTTTCGTGTATGTTAGTACATGACCTTATTTTTCGAGCCCCAAGTTGTCCCCGGACTGTAACATTTATGCCCTCTGCACCCCTCCTCGGTGGCTCTACATAATGGGCAACTAATGAAGTCGGCCTTGGAGAAAGAGAGAAATGTGGGTGCAGCCTCGAAAAATATATCTAAAAGATTCAAATGTACTACAAACTCTTACACATTCTACTAAGCTACCCCCTCCCCCTCATAAAAGAAAATTTTCGTTGAAACTTTTCAGTCGCCCCGGGCACCTTCTGTGGCTATGTCCTGTACCTTATCCAAGGACTTTCTATATATACATGGACAGAGCACGTAACGCGTACGTTAGACTTGACATAAGAAGTACAATTTCTCTCAAAGGGTTGTTAATGAGTGGAATAACCTGCCTGAGTGGGTTGTTAACTCCACATCAGTGTACCGCTTTAAGGCAAAAGCTAACTAGTTTTTCCATGACTGTGGTAGAATCTAATCTTTCTGGGCTCGTTAGGTGTTGGTGGTTTACTTTTTGTTTTATGAGGGGTGGGGTGGGAGGGGGGAGGTTGGGATTACAGGGTATCTTATGGGGCCTTTATAGCCCTCCTTTGCCTTTTAACCTGTTATGTTATGTTATATTATGTTATGTTATGTTATGTTATGTTTTGTTATGTTATGTTATGTTATGTTATGTTATGTTATGTTATGTTATGTTATGTTATGTTATGTTATGTTATGTTATGTTATGTTATGTTATGTTATGTTATGTTATGTTATGTTATGTTATGTTATGTTATGTTATGTTATGTTATGTTATGTTATGTAATGTTATGTTATGTTATGTTATGTTATGTTATGTTATGTTATGTTATGTTATGTTATGTTATGTTATGTTATGTTATGTTATGTTATGTTATGTTATGTTATGTTATGTTATGTTATGTTATGTTATGTTGAACTGTGCTGTGCTGTGCGCACGGTGCTGTGTTGTGCGCACGGTGCTGTGTTGTGTTGTGTTATATAAGACCTACACCAAAATGAACGTGGGATGAATTTGACCCGACAGGTGGTGTAGCCAGAAGTGGCGGGTGACCCAAGCCACGGAGCCACAACTGCAACCAGTTGGTTGGAAACTGGGCCGTAAAACTCTTTCTAACCTAACCTCTAACCTCATGACCCAACAAGTAGAGGCAATATTAACAGTAACAGAGGGATCAATATGTACTTACTTTGGTGCACAAATATTGTACCATTTCGCATTTTGAGATCTAAAAGCTATAATTTTTCTAAAAAGGAGAGGGAGTTTTTTGGCAAATAGGTGGGAATCATGACAAAATTCTGATTTTCAGATGGACAACGAGTCGTCTATATGAACTTTACTCAAACCTTTTTATAATGTGTTACTGCCAACACAATGTACAAATTATCACTGTGACAGCAATGGATCAGCCATACATTTAAGTACCAGGGCGTAACCGTGTTGTAGGAAACCGAAATAAAATCCCATAAGTAAAACGAAGTAAATAAATAGCTCTTACAATTGGATCCAAATTTTCCAAGAATCGACCTGATAAAAAAAAGTTTTTCCAACTAAGTCTCTCACACATTAGCTTACCTAAGTTTCTAGTTATCATTATTTATCAATTCAGTTGTTCACTGCAACATATCTTTAGGCATTTAATATCACAAAAGGAAAACACTCAACATGTTCATGAAAATTTATTCGCCCACTTGTCTGCAACTTGAATAATCTTTGTTGACCATCACAAAGATGGAAGCTTCGTCGAGGAGAACTAAATTCTAGGCTAGAACTAAGCCAACAACACGGCGGAAGGTATGTTATCACATTAATTTAACTACATTATCGACTTAAACCCACATGTTTCACCTGCGAAATGATTTATGTACCTGTTAATCAACAGTGGAAGTCGTATATAATTTTACCGTAAAATACCGGCAGCAAGGGATTCCGGTATATCCGACGTTTATTTACAGTTTTGTAACTGTGTAAACTTGATAACGGTTTGGCATTGGTAAAGGAACGTCGGGTAACGGATTCCCACGTTGCCGATACCGTTAAACTACATTTTTTTTTAAGGAGAAGTTTAAGCAGAAGTTCAATATTCATAAGTGAAAGAGGAGTCAAATCTCCACTACACAGTATGGTGAAACTTCCATTCAAACCAGACATGTATTTCTCGAGAAATCAGTGAATGAAGTAACTAGATTTGTGTTCCAACGTGATTTCGAGGGCAGACGACAAGTAGAGTTTATTTCACTTTGTCACATTTGCAAGAAATGCTTTGTTTTCCTTTGTTTTTACAGACTGTTGTGTTGACCCTGCATTTGAAAGGGATAGTGCCTCCCTGTGGGGATGCAAAGTTTGTAAAGTTCTTATGTCACTTAGGCGATCACACTCTCATAATATGGGACTGTTGTGTAAAAAAAATGGTTGTAAAGTTTGAAGAAAAACAAAAGTCTGTCAATTGTGAGGATGTACGGTACTTGCCCTAAGTTCACTTTTTGTTGAAAATGTGACAACTTTACCCGCTTATATCTTGAGAACTGCACATTGAATTTCAATGCAAATTTCACCGAAATGCTTGGAATAAGTACCCATCTAACATATCAAAAATTGATGTGACTTTAAAACCCTTACAGTGTAGAGGTATTATGCTGTGCCAAATTATATGAAAGCGTTTCTCGTGGCCCCCACCTTAAATGACCCCCGCATTTGCTTTTTCAGTTTGTCCAGAAGTTAAAATCAATTGAAATTTTTCACATTTTTTGCCTTCCTTAGTTAATTTGTAATTTGTAACCAACCATTTCATTGTTCTTTCTTATGACACTTTATATAATATAATAAAATCGTATTGGCGTGTCGCTCAAATCGCAGCCCCTTCCGATATGGATTAGTTTAGTATGTATCATGTTTCATGATTGGCTCTTGAAAGTCATGTGACAACTTTTTTCTCCTCATTTGTGAGATTTTGCCAGGAGTAAGCGATTGGCTTATCTTGGAGATGCAGTATTGAAGTCCTAAAAAAGTACAAAATATTTGTAGAAGAGAATTAGAAGAAAAAATGATCAGTGGCGGCGTCATACAGGGAACAAGAGGGGGAGTTACCAACCAGATTTTGTCCTCTCCCCACCCCACCCCACCCCGCCCCACCCCACCCCAATTAAGTCAGTTAGGAGTCGGTTTAACCGAAAAATAAATAATATACCTCTCCTGAGACTTGATTTTTCATCCCTTCTAGCATGGGTGAAAGGGAGGGGGAATTCCCCATTACCGGTATCTGTTCTCTCATGGCATGACTACGCCGGCATGTCCATACAGCCGCAGTTAGACAGGATGCTGATGGGGCAGATGGTTACCAAGGGGCCACCCAGTGGCGTAGCCAGGATTGTGTCATGGGTGGTGGTGTCATTGGGGAGGTTTGGGACACGACATGAGGGAAAATAGTCTAAGGAACCGCTGTTTTAGAAGTTTTTTGCATTGCAAGGTTGGGTCATGTTGGGGGGGGTGTTCTATCCCCCACCTCCCCCGTGGCTACAACACTGGACCACCTCTAATCGTTATGGCTCATTAAGCACAACTTAACGTCGTCTTGCGACGGTTGTGCCACAACTTAAATCAGATTTGGTTAGGATTTCACTTGGATTAAAAACCCACCTTACTTTGAGCCTGCTATAGTTTAGGGATGGATCCCCGATTCTCCCCCATAATGCCACTGACCTTAATCACTCCGGCCTAACACCGGCTGTTTGAATATAATATTAAATATTCCAATGGCCTTATGATCGGGGTGGCTATTTCAACAAGCAGAAGGTTACCGTATAAAGGGAAAATGCATGCACCCCAGCTTGAATTAGGGTATTAGATTATCCTGTTGCGTTTCATGAATGGTTCAATTTGAGGACTATGAGTTTCTCATGAAAACTGTAAATGATCGAGCACAAAATGAATTTAAAAGCGTCGTCAACAAAAAAAAAAAAAAAAAAAATCAAGAAAAACAACCCCTGCATGATATACAAACAGAAAGAAATCTACGAAACAAAAACATAATAGCAAAATTTAGAACTCAAGGTTTTCAAAACAATTCTTTTATCTACCACACGGCACTTTGCCTTCAAACAGGTCGACTTGAACCCCTTTTGTGATTTAATCTTTTAATAAATTCAATCATGACAAATTGTACTTTTGTCTTATAACTTTTGTATTGTTTTTTATATATTTATCTTTTTTTAACTTGTATGTGTTAAAGATGGAGTGTCGTCATGAAATAGAATTCTCGAAACGCAAACCTTCCATAACATTTCCACGGATTACGTCACGACTGCGTGACTTCATAATTCATATCTGGAATATGAATATTTCAGATATTAGTTATGGAGTCACGTGGTGGTGACGTAATCGGTGAAAAGGTTACCGAAAGGTTGCGCTTTGAGAATTCTATTTCGACACTCCACCTTTAATATCCTATTTACAATGTTCTATCGTATTGGAATGAATAAATCTGAGTCTGAATCAGAAACCCGAGGATCATGTAAAATTTACTTGGAATCACTATTTAGTTCACCTTGAATGTGCGATTTTTAAATCCGTATGAACTTATAGTTGGAACAGAAAAAAGAAGCAAATTGAAACATTTAGCTGATTAGCTGTTAACTATTTAGCTATACCGATAGTTGTTTTAAGATAGAGTTAGAGTTGGTTTAAAAAATTGCCCGAAGATAAAGAGACATCATTGTCAAAGTAAACGTTTCATGAAAAAAAATCAAAGGAATCCACAAATTTGCCCCACATCCGGGCAGCTTATGGAAAGAGTAATTGCTCCGCAGCCCAACTCCATGTCCGTGAACCAACCTTTGCCCGTAAATATTACAATTGCCGGAAAATTGCCTGGAAATTTTTGGGATGTTTTCAAGTCCCGACAGGATGAAACGTACTGCACACCCGATGGTGTACAGGTATATTCCACTGCCCCAAAGTTTGGCCGAAAACAAGCAATCCAAAGCCATGTCGTGGCGTTTCATATTTCTTAATGACACCCCTCCCCTTACACCCCTCCACCCAATGAAGATGGTCTATAATGGAGACGATTACTACACCTTTTCCATTCTTCATACCAAATGTGACCACCCCTATCCTCGCGATAAAATTTCTTATTATTTTTTGCAATTTTTTGTTCTTATTTTTTCTTAATTTACCCATTTTTTTAACGCATATAGAAAGCTGAAAATAAAGGCTGCTCATAATCTGCTTACAAGCCTGTGGAATGCATTTCCGGTTGCCCGAGTGGTGGCGATTTTTCGAAAGTCTTTGAACGCTCCGCGCCAACTGGTGGTGGAGCTCCGATTAGATATAGGCTTTCAGCCTTCAGGTTGGGTTAAACGTAACGCCTGCTTAGACTATGCTTACAATCTTGAAGGCTGTCAGTGCAGGGAGCTGTAACAGCTTCCTGGTCTGAGGTCGTGATTATCCAAAAGTTTTTGTAGGCCTAAGTTGCGCTCAGCGCCTCCTGTTGGTCAGGTGGTGGCGCTCTGCATAGATTGTGTTTTGGACCTGATTATATTTTTCGAGCAGAGGATCTTTTGCCCCAAACTGAAATGCTCCCGCTTAGCTATGCAATAATGCTCACCAATGAAACCGTCTTTCTTATTGTCACTTCCTCTCTGACTTCATTTTCTCCCAAAGAAGAAAATGGCCTACCTGCCATTTATTTATTTCTTTTTTGCCTCCGTTTCACCGACCTAAAGAATACTTCGCTACTCTTAGGAAGATTATTTTTTTTGGAATCACAGTAACTGTTATTCTGTATCTTACAAAGAACCACCCCATTACGTACCCCATTTCCTATAGGTCTCCCCCTCTATTCCCTATAAGTTTTGGTTGCTCCTGTATTTGACCGTCTCCGCCGTCACGTCGCGTAATGGAGGAAACGTCAGACCGATTACAAAGCCGTAGCCACGAAACTCTCACCCAGTACGTCCAATCACATGTTTGTGTACAGCTATGCCGCTCATATATACACACAGTAAAATATGTGCATATGTATAATACTGTTGGAAAGATAGAGTACGTACATAGTGGATGCAGTGTAGTATAGTAGTACAGAATTGAAGAAGTGACAGATGCCCCAATGTAGTAGGACACTGTGTAGCAAAGGCCTAGTTTTCAAACCTCTGTCAGTTTTCATGTGGATTTTTACTTGCAAAGAGGAACTAACATTGGTTGCCGATACAATTGATTTGTACAGGAATAAACGTATTTCAGTTCTATAGTTATCATGGATGACATCGATGCGGACTTCGAACCTCAAGATCGGCCAAGAAGTTGTACTTGGCCGTCACTTAGGCGACCGGAATTTTTGGACAAGAAGCCGTCACAGACCGGTGCAGAGCAACAGGCGCAGGCAGTGCAACAGGCCCAGCTTCCCGATGAAGCTCAGTCTCAGGCTGTTGCTTCTCCTCAAATAACTCCGGAAAGTAAAGTCGATTTAACAACTCCCACAACCCAAAGGAAAAATGGAAGTCGAAGAAATGCCTGGGGTAACCTTTCTTACGCCGATCTTATTACGAAGGCCATTCAAGGAGCGCCAGAACAGAGGCTAACTTTGGCACAAATTTACGAATGGATGGTAAAAAATGTGCCATTCTTCAAAGATAAAGGTGACAGTAATTCCTCAGCTGGTTGGAAGGTAATAATTTATTCTAAGGGCCTTATTTCATGCTTTTTAATTAAATACCCTTTTGGATCAAGGTTTTCAACCAATTCTTCACTGTACATTCTGATTTACACAGTGGCTAGCCTGAGTGAATGCAGCACATCACAACCCAGTCCTACAGGCTACAGTAATGCCATAGATTACAGCAGGATATCCTGTCCTATGATGAAGCATGATATGAGCCAGCAGTACACTGGCGGTAGCCTACACAGAATAGCCTAGGGCATAAGCTTTGAACAGCTTAACCAAGCAATAAGGCATTTGTCGTTTTCAAGCAATACCAAAACGTCACAGTATTGGCCTAGTGTGGTTGGTTCAAATTTCGAACAGGTTCATAATTCGAACACCTCTTTAAAATTCTTGCAATGAAAAATATTTGTCAGTTTGACCAAACCATATGGAGCCACAATTATTTCTTAATGGTATTTTTGTTCATTGAAGAAAATGCTATTATATGACTTATGAATGAATGATTGAAATACGGTATTTACATCTTGGTGTCCGAAATTTTTCCCTACCAAAATATATAATCTAGCCTAGCCATAACTTAGTCCATGAACAGGATTCTGTGCTAGTTCACTCTACATTACTTGCAGTTAGCCTAGAGACCTTAGTCCTTGTACAGGACTGTGCACTGCGCTCAACGGTAGAAACAACTCTGTAAAGTATACAGTCCTTGTCCATACTCCTTACAGAAACATGACAGTGTTGGCCACTAGCACAGCAGGCAACTCCTCACAGCTTCAAAAATGCACCTAGGGCCTAGGCGTATGGATATGTGCCATGAATGATCATTTTCACAGCATTCAAGTTTCTTGACTGGTTTTTCTTCGGATGGTGTTACTCAAGGGTTTTAACCTCCAAATTTCATGTTCTTGCTCCCCTTCGTTTGAAGGAAGACCAATCAAGAAAGTTGAATGTTATGGAAAGATGGGGTCCGTTAGTTTCCGCCCTCGGCATTTTCCGCCCGTTGCTTTCCGCCCCTAAAAATCTTAGGGCGGAAAGTAATGTTTGAACTTACAAGTGTTAAAAATAACTCTTAACTTCAAAATGTCAAATCCAAGTACAAGAAAACAATGAAATTTGTGGATAGGCCTAAAAATTTTTCATCATCCTCATCGAAAAGAATGAATTGAATGATCTTTTTTCTAAACGGCAAGTCTTGTCACAGACTTGTATTTTTTTACGTATAAGTAGTCCGCTTGTCTATAGGTAGGCTTATGCTGATTGTGTGAACAATTGTTCACAGCACTTAATGCCATATACCTGTACGTAAGTACGTATTAATATACTGAAGTCTACAGTGAGAATGTTCCTTGGAGAGACGTCAACATGGCAGTAATGGGCATCGCATTGAATGGAAAAAGACATTGATGAAGTTTGAAACTTTAAAGAAAAGTTGATGGAATCTTCATTTGACAAAAGTACCACTGGAATCATATTCCATTCCATAACTTTTTGCCTCCCAAAAAGATGTTTTCTGCTAAAAACTAAAGGGGCGGAAAACACCGTTTTTGAGGGGCGGAAAGTAGCGAGGGCGGAAACTAACAGTAACCGACAAGATCATTCATTGCAAGTACCTAGTGTACATTTTAGAAGTTGTGAGGCATTGAAGAGTTGCATGCTGGTTTGTTCACACACATCATTCTGATTTCAGGAGGCGTATGGACTAGGACTGTATACAGAATAGGTCCTGCCATTAAGCCTAGTGAATGGCCCTGTTCAAGGACCAGCAGTCTGCCTCCTGCATCTGTTTGCCAATGCAATCACATGACTGAGTGCAAGTGTAGAAAATCACATGCAGAGTAGCAATGCAAAAGTAATACAACAAAACGTCATATTTTTGTTAATTTTCAGACTTTGAAGAAGAAATGTGTACAATTGAAGGAAGTTATAAACCTCAATGAGATAGAAAATGACTTTCAGATAGATCTGTTAACATGAAAATGGGACAAAATTTAAGGAAATTCTGAAATTTTTGCCAGGAAAGTAAACTTTAAATGTGCCAAAGCCATATTGTTGGGATCTCTATCTCATGCACTGTGACCAAGGACTCATTTGTGGAGTAAAAAGTGGACTAAGAGTCCTTGTCCCGACTCCATAGTGCGAAAGAGATCCTGACATTATTGGCTTTGTAACATTTCCACATTTTGAAGACTATATTCCTTTGACAAATTTCATGATTTTGTCAAATTTTGATGAGTAATTTTTTTTTTGTTTACATTGTTTGGTCATTTTTTTGACTCACTTAGACTTAGCCCGTAGCGGAGGCCTAGGTGATACTCTTTCTAATATTCTACACATTTTTTATCCAAAGGTGGAAGATTTGTAAGATAAACATTTGTATCACTTTTGCATTGCTACTCAGCATGTGATTTTTACACTCAGTCATGTGACTTTAACTGCCCACAGATGCCTTTAAAGTATGTATGCTTAAATCTTGTAATTGACTGAGTGTTATGGAGTCAATTTTCACAGGTCTTCAAGTTTCACCTTTTTGCTCCTGCCCATTTGAAGAACGACTAGTCACAAAGCTGAATGCTGTTTCAAATGAAACAAAACGTCATATCTTTGTAAATTTTCAGTTTTTGGAAAAAGAACCTGTACAATCAAAGTAATTTACTACCTCGGTGAAGTAGTGAATGACTCTTGAATCTGTAAACATGAAATCCTGACAAACATGGAAACCTGCAATTTGTCCGAGGTGAGAGTAAACTTAAAAATGTGGGAATGCTACAAAGCCAATAATGTCAGGTTCTTTTGTGCACTGTGGTCCAGGACAATAGTGCTGAGTAGAATAATGCCAATGAATCATAAAAATGTCCTGTTCAAGGACTAGGTATTAACTATGCTTAGGCCTTAAACATGTCTCTGAGTTGAACTGAAAGGCTTGCCTAGGCCTGTCTATATTGTTTTACTCCGTAATGTTGTTCACAGTCCTTGTGCACACTACCCAAAAGATTGTAACATCACAGCTTTGTAGCACTTCCACAGTTCGAAGTAGGGGGAAGGAACATCACAGAAACACTTAAAATGTTAAATTTGCATTGTAATATCCCAACATGTGATTTTAATGGTCTGAAAGTCAACTTTTTCATTCCCAATCAGTCAAAATTCCCATTTAAGCCATTGCTTCCTTCAATCTTAAAAAAGGCAAACTCTGTGAAAAATTTTCAGTAGTAACCAGTAAGTGCATGGTGGTAGGGGAAGGCCATATTTGTTTGAGATGCACTCACAGTCCTAGTTCTCTCACCCCAAACAGTGCCATTATTCTCCTAACCTTCTTACTGAATCCCCTCCTACAATTGTCTGAAATTCATCCTCATCCAGATACAATTTCAGTTTATTGCTTCAAGGTGTATATAAAAACTCAATTTATATAAAAACACTCTCAGTACCATTCATGCTGTGTAATACAAGCTGTAATACTCTGCATTGTTTGAATTAGCTGCGAATCAAAGAGCTGAGTCAGTTGAGAATTTCAGTACCCCCGTACCAAAATTGTAGTTTGGAGTGAGAGGTTTGGCCCTTTAACTGTTGGATTTAAAGTCTCAGCTTGTTCCTCAGTAGGCCTACTTTTGTTGACTTTTCATATCTTGAGGGTTTGTGTATTGCAGTATTTTGTGGGTAAATGTGTAATTTCAAGTTCACAGTTTTGGTCATGTGAGTTAAGTACTGTACCTTTGAAGCAACTTCCAATGTTTTTTAGTTTTACTTTCACAGCTAAAATTATGTTGAGACAGGCACCTCGATTTTCAGAAAAATTTATGGTTGTCCTTCGGGCAACCATTTCAGTATTTTAGTTGCCCACAAGAAAATTTGGTAGTCTGAAACATTTTTCACACAATTACCAAACAGTAACTGTGTTTTGTATTATTGATCTTAAAGAATAGAAAGATGTAATTTTGAGAAACAAAAACACTTGAAGTCTGAAATATTTTATGACTGTATGACTGAAAAAGTATAAAGTTGATAGAGTTAAACAGTCAGCAGTATACCATCTTCAATCAGATAAAAAGAAGCTGCTTTTAATTCATTGTGAAAGAAAAATGATTGTCCAGCGGACAACCGACCTTAAACTTTTGGTTGTCCATGTGAAATTTTAGTTGTCCGGGACAATAGGACAACCACGAAAATAAACCCCTGGAAGATGACACTGCTATACCATCCAACCAAAAATCAAATTTTCCACGATTTGGAATGGTATGATTGCAAACTGGCAAGGTGTGGGAAATCCTTAATTATGCAGACACTGGGTTTTTAATTTTCCAAGTGTGCTACAAATCACACTCCTCAGGAAATAAAGGAGTGTGTCAGTTGTGTTGTTTTCTTGAATTTTAAGATTAACATGATGTCCTATTGTCATCTTAGTTTGCAAAAACTCATGCCTCACAGTGATTCCAGGAAGTAATAATGTGCAGCAATACTTGTGCACCTCAAAATTCCAAGACCTGTACAGTATGTAGTCAATGTAACTATTAATGATAGAATTATTTCACTGAGTGACTGCACTTGTTGATCAAAGTCAACCAAACAAAGTGGCTGAGTAAAAACATTTGTTTGTCACTCAATTTTACACACTTAAATCGTAGAAGTTAATAATCTGTTGAAACATTGAGCGCCTTCTTAACTCCCCTATTAACACCACTGGACAGTCCATAAGAAAAGTCTGGATGGGAGGCGAATGAGAGTGCTGCCTCTGTTACGAGATTGAGCCTCGAGTTAATTCATGTACCAGCCATTGTTAACCAGCACTTTGCTAGTTTCTAGATTCAGTACCTACAGTACTATTCATTCCAGACTAGGCAGTAGGCACAGACATCACTTTCAGTTTCCCTAAATGTAGCTAAAATTGGCTTAAAATTGTTCCTCTCAAGACTTAACTATACCTTTCTTGCTCATCACCTTAAGATTTTTGGCCTCAGTGAGATGTACATTTGGTTAGGCCATTAGGCCTACTTCTGTTGCAGTTACACAAATGTGCCCATGATCTAAGATGCACATAGCCTTCTTCATAGCGTAATTGCTAATAGTGTCATTAGTGTTCAGAAGATGAGCTCAAAGTACTGTGTACTGGCTAGTCTCGTATAATCCGACCTTAGCCCTCCAACACTGAGGAAGTTAGTCCAAGCTGGGGGTATGGCGGTGACAGGTGGGATATGTTTATACAGAATGGCCAGCTTTCTAAAATTGATGTGATGTTTAACTTAAAGGCTTACCAGTTTCCAATCCAAAAGTATGTTTGTACCTGCTAGGTTACATTGCAATGGTGTAGTATGTACAGCACATGTACAGTTTAATGAGATTTAATGACACACCAACAGGAATGTGCTATATAGTGTCAATCAACTCGATAAAAAGTTCCAAGTTAAAATTTATTTTCGTATGGTCCAAGTGTTGATTTAATTTCCCCTTTGTTGCCTTTTAGGACAGATGCGAAATACTGTGGACATATATCCCAGCCCAGCCCAAGCCACCAGGGGGCCTCATGTACAAGCAATTGTGTTCTCATAGCTACCCATGCCCAGTTGTACATTTTTTTTTTTGTATCATGGTTACCTGTAGAACAACCATCATACTTAAATGCAATGGAGTACAGTATTGTTTCTGTTTAGCCAAATAAGTATCTTGTGTAACTTGCACCATTCATTTCATTTTTAGAAACTGTTCAAAGATTTGTCAACCTATATCTTTCCTGTATCTTTTTTGTTATCAACTGGGTGGTTAAAGAGTAAATACATGCAGTGCTGCATACAGGGCAGCGTCTATGAAATAGGTACACTTACTGTAGGACTCTGACCCTGGTGAACAGAGTGTGTACTTGACTAACCGATCAAATTGACGTTCTGGTTAGAGCCTTCACTGAATCAACAAATAAAATCAACTTCACTGGTGAAGATAGCAAAGATTGGAAGTCCGTAAGTAAACACTTAACCAATTAACTAATGTACACAGGAAAATAATAGGAAAACCCTACAATAGTTGTCCCTGTAGCTGTGCTTAACTTTCCAAAGTACTTTATAGATTAGTATGAAGTTGATACAATGTGACCGTGACATTTGTTCAAAATGTCAGTGATTGCAACTCAAGTGAGACAGTGAGACCATACATGTTCAACATACTGTACCTTGTAGCGTGTTTTCCAACCTGGATTTATACTGTACTGTTTTATTACTCTTGTACAAGACTAACATGTTTGCAGCCTGTGCTTTTGGCTGTACAGAAAATACACAGTCTAATGCAGTATCATATTTGCATCATAGCACTTGAAGTAGCTCATTGAGTTGGTTCATGAAATTTAATAATTTTTTTCAAACCTGATGCAGTTCTCTTCACATAAAATGATAAATGGTCAAACTTAGACAATCCCCATGTATCAAACATACAATTGTTTTCTGAGCGAGTACTTAATGGTTCAGTTAAGTTTTCAAATATTCATGACCAGATATTTTTTCATAATATTATACACAAAACCCTTTATTTAAGTTAGGACACCACAAAATTCACAATTAAAATTTTTATGAAACTATTGGATATCAAACTTGACTTACTATGCTAATACTAAGCATTGCCATGTGGTAGTGACCCTTTAACACTTTCATTAAGTTAAAAGTATCAACTCAATGAGCCCCCGTAACCATGGGCATCATTCTTGTATGTTGCAGTCTTACCAATTGTTCCGTTTTAAACCGAACTGTTCCATTTTCTGAGCTTTGAAACCCATAAAAAATCAGAACGTTCTGTTTTTTCAGCTTTAAGTTACAAATTAACTACTTCTGAAAATGCAGAATGCTGAGTATTATGATTATGAGTATGCAAATTCTTTTAGTTGTGGTGGCTGAAATTGTCCCTAGATACTGTTGTCTAATCTAGAATGCAGAGCTGCCAATAACTGTTTCAATTACGATGGAACAGTTGTGCTTTTTTTGCACAAAAATTTATTGTGTTCCAATATTTCTATGTCGTGTTTCATAGTTTCAATTTTCAATCAAGTCTGTATTAAATCCTACATACATTTGAGCTCTTGCAGACCTATCATTAATTTCACTATGTACTTAATTTAAGTAGGCCTATACTGTAGCTATGTAGATATCGTTAATAGTCGCAGTAACACATGAGTCAACGTAGACAGTGTCTTTAATAGTTCTAATACAATTTAAGTCTTCTCCTATATTGATTCCCACTTGCGACAGGTGGGGAACGCTGTTTAGACATATATTGTACAGTTCTCCCAGTCCACACGGGGGTGAATTTAAGTACTATGTAAGAGATACTGGTGATGTTGGTATGGACAGCCCAGTTTTCGGAATCAGGTTCCTACTTAACCCTTTACCGTTGTGCTCCAATTGGGGCATATTTGTGCGCCTCGGGAGTGGGCGGAAAAGCGGACGTAGCACGCCCCGCATCAGCTTCCATAGGTTATTGACCCCGTGACCTTAAACTGTTGTCTCTCTCGCTGTTGTGGCCGAATTTTCAGGTAGCTACTCGCAGTTTCGAGCTCCGCGTGAAACAGTAAAGATGGGTGACAGCCGAGCTCTCCGTATGGGTCCAAAAGATTTGAGATGCTTTCCTGGGAAATTTTGGGATGTGGAAGGAACTTTCTGGCAATTGAAGGGAAACTTCCCTTTTCTGTACCTGAAACTACTTGAGAATTGTGGAAAAAATCAACTTGGGAAGTAGTTTTACTTCTTTCCTGGGAAATGAATTTTTTTTTCAGCCCTGTGTCTGTGTGCCATAATATCAGAATTGTTTAAACCTGTGAATACCACATCTTAAATTCTTAAAAAGATGATAGTTGTTGATGGTCTACTGCAAATAAAGTATACAAGATTGCAGAGAAAGTGGACTCATTACCAGATACCAGGAAAGGTGTTTGGACTCTGAAGTACAGTAAAAGAAGGGTCATCTGCCCAGGTCTATGTGAATAGTTTTAAACAGAAGATTGTTGTCCTCTTAGAGTTGCCAATTAAAAAGTTACAAATATAGTGTGCCACTATAAAGTCTTGTATCCATTCAATCTTTTTACTGCTATTTCTTAACATGTGAGTGCAAGCATACATTTGCAACAACATGTTTACCAAGAAATGAATTCTAACATCTGAAAAAAGAGGTTGTGATTGTTTCCTGAGCCTTAGTGGCTATTCTTGCATTGAAAAATTGTAAAGAGGGCTTAAGTGCAATAACCTAACAAAGAGAACATTTAAATGGGAATAGTGAAAGTTCTCTGTGTGGGAGCAAAGGGCAGAACAATAACATGAAAAGAGGCATCATTAAATGCTAGTCTTCACTGGAGCAATAAAGCTAGCACACAGCACTATGTAAACATTTGTAGACTGGGAACTGTACACTTGAGCTACTCTCAACCCCAATGGCGTCTAAAAATGGATTATGATCAGTCCCATTCATTACTAGCAAACAAAGTACATGCCGAGCAGTATGGCATATATAGACCATGATAACAGAATGGATAGGTGTAATTTGAGCTCTCTTGCGGTGAGGCTGGTGCTGTGTATGCCTGTGTCAAGGCTAAACTTTCTCCCATAAGTACATGAAGTATACACACTCACAGTCACAGATAGCCCACAATGGGAAAAGGAGAGAGTGAGCAATGATGGCATGGCTTTCATAGCGGTTGTTTAGCAGCAATATGGCTGAAGTCCAATCTGAACACGTGTGCTCTTTCAACATTCCATCACATTTCCATCCCTTGGGCCAATTGCTCTCTTTAGATCATGGAGCAAGTATGTTCTTAATTAGGTGGGGGAAAAGAGTTGCGTAGGGTTGGATTATTTTCTCAGCGGTGCTGAGGATGACTGATTGTGAAATGGTGATATTTGCCCTTCAAACGAAAGATGATTTCTTTTTCATGTGTGAAAATAGTGCACTTGGTTCTTCTCTGCATTAAAATGCATTGTATGATGAAACTCTCAATGATTTGTGTTTTGTGAATATAAGTCACTTATCCTCATACATAACTTTTCACTATTTTGAGGATTGAAGTTAGACATTCAACTTGTTTAGGGATTTAAAGCAAAATAAGGTTACCATATGCTGCAGTGTTGGACTACAGTAGTGCTAATTACTGTGAGGTACATACATGTAACAGTGCAGGAAGTTCTTGAATCTGTCATGGTAGGTAGGCAAGCAAAACGGGCCTCTATGCCTTGTTTCAGTTGTAAATCGTAAAGGACCTGCCTACTGGGATTTTGTAGGAGGCCTCAATGTTGTGCAGGTTGCTTGCGAAGTTTTTTGGTATACTAATCTGAGCCCACAAAGTTAGTAAATGTACTATACAGGAAGGACCTCATTTCATAATAATTTGCAAGTGAGAATACTATATCAGATCCTGAGAGCTTGATGACTCCTTTGGAAATCAAGCACAGGTGATTATGAAGCAAACGGGAATACACAAGACAATAGCTGGATTAAGGTGACCTGAGATCTGTGATATAACTTCTGGAGGGATAGCTCTTGGAGCCACAAATCCTTGGTGTTTGGACAAACACGATCTGCTCATTATTTCAATCGCACAACTTTCTAGACTTTTTTGAGGGGAGACAGTTGGATCTCACACAAGCAATCCAGAGCATTTTACAACTGACCCCACAAAATTTTGCAGGAAACTGGGTCGGAGCTGTTTAGCAATAGGGTATCAAGTGGGAACACAGCTGTTATCACATACATTCATCTTACTGTTGACATATTTTATCCTGTACAGCAGGTCTTATCTTGAATGTGACCCACAAATAACAATTTCTAGGCCTTCATACAATATTTGAACAAGTGTACATGAAATATTTAATTTAGCACTCAAGGGGTTCATTGGTATCAGTTGACTGAGTTGAGTGACTTGGGTTAGATAATTTCCAACATTAAATTAAGGTGCGATATCGTTCAGGAAAAAACTACATGCTAGTAGACAAATATAGGCCTATGCCCAATGTGCTGTGAAACACACTCTTTCTAGTTCAAAGCAAAGTTAGCTAGGCCAGTTATAACCTGTGCACCTGAAGGTGCTTCAGTCCAGCTTGCAACTGGCTTCGTCGGCTGGGCAACTAATTTTAGAAGCAAGCCTTTGACATGTGGGAGGAGAGCCTGAGTACCTGGACCAAAACACATCAAGGGGGATTTGAGCCCATGCATTTGTGAAATGCGATGGTACACAGCAGTGGTCACTACCCACACACTCTTTGGTTTAACATGCATAGTACTTGGTACAAATCCAGTAAATCCCATGAATTAAAAATCATAGGCCTACTGTGTATCAGCCCACTGAGTACTGTACTTTGTAAGGAGAAGTGATCAAGCCCATCCTTGCATTAAATCTCAGGAAGCTGCTTGACTGCCAATGAATTCAAGCAGTGCACAATATGCATTGAGGCATAAAACACCCTTTCCTTTCAGAAAAAAAAAGAATGTGAAGAGAAAGGCAGCATTAAGACCATTTTTTGTGAACTTTGCACACTGGTCCATTGTCCTGATTTGGTTTTGATGTATTCACTCATTGTGGTTCCTTTTATCCCAATGTGCCACCATTGCAATACACTGTTCTTCTCAAGCCTTTTATAACTTTAAGAAGCTTCTTTGTCATTCAGTACACACTTCAGCCCAAGAGCTCCTGTAGGACTAAGTCCTTCAGCTATAGATTGAAAGAGTTTGCATTCAACTTTAAGCACCCTTTGGAGTTAAATTGTGAAGCCTACACAAGGCCTCTAAATTCTAAGAATCTTAAATTCTAGAATCTTGTGTGTACTGTACTGAGTTTGCTGTCAGAGATTCCAGTAGTTTACCCTGTGGGTCATGTTTCTATTCAATGGTCTATGGAATGCAGCCCATAGATGATGCAGTTTCAGACCCAATTTGTACTTGTTCAATGGATCAGTTGGTCAATAACATGGTGTTACCCATTTCATTTTCTGTAGGGGCTTGATAAAATGATTGCATGTTATTGACAATAGGAAATTACATACGTTAAATCATAATTACTGCCTTTATTTCTCACAGAATGTTTAAAGGGAAATATTGTGTGTAAAATGCTTCATCAAAGAGCAGGTCTTCAAAGAAAATGGCTCAGACACTATCCAACAATTCAGTCGTAATCATAAACCCCAGCAATAGCTACATCTCTTCAAAATATTATGTGCAAGAAGAGCCATGGACGTTGCATCATTTGAAGTGTTGAAACTTTGGGTGAGCAAATTATTCATCAACAACAAACAAGTGAATTTCTATCCGTGGGTGACTTTTCTCTTGGGAAGAAGGCTTATATTGCCTTATTTTTGATAATTTATCTACCTGTGTCAATAAATATTACGTTTAAAAGGATGAATTTTTCATGAAAAACATGCAATATTCCTCTTTAAACAGTCCTTTTGTACAATGAGGACAAGTAAGCAATCCACAACATGAAGTTTGATTTATCTTTCAGCTCAGTTTCTAATTGGTTGTGCAGGCCACAACTTTTTTTAGCCAGTTTTGCAAGCTCACTGGATCACATGGGCACACATGTCTGGTAATATTGTGATTCCAAACCCCCTTAGTAGAATACTGTATATTCAACTTTCACTTAGTAGACCCACTTACATAGTGTCCTCATGTTTTGTGCATAGAATCAGGAAGTGCCAGTCAAGAAGTGTTTAATTGGGCTGTCAAATAATTTAATTAATGGTTGTATGAGGCAAGTCCTAACTTTTTTTATAGCTCAGCAGGTTGTGCGAAGGAGTTGCAAACTTAAAATTTAACAGTACTGTACATATTGTGTATGGCAGGGTTGAAAAAGGTTTATATCCAGGCAAACCAACTTCAAATTTCCTCAATTATTTACTGTACATGATTTTTTGTACATAACTACCTACAGTCTCCTTAACTTCCAAGTTCTGCATAAATATTCCCTCTAAATACTTACCTCCTCCGTTTTATAAATGAATGGTTCCATTTGCAACAGAACATAAACTGGCTAATGTCTTCAGTAGGGGAATGAATGAAACATAAGTTAGTCTCGTGATGGGACAATCTCAAATGGGGTTAGGGCCCGCTATTCAAGACATTGTCAAGTAATGAGCCCTTACAAAGGGAACAGACCATTTGTAAAACAGGTGAGGTAAGTTGGGCTCATAGTCACAAACCAATATGTTTTAAGATTTCCCGCTAAGAATCCCACACAGTTGTTTTTTCATTCATAGTTGCACAGTGCATATCATGTGGAAAAATTTACTGGTAGGATTCCACAGACTTCATTCAGTCAGACACATTGGATGGGGCGAATTTTTCTCTAAAGGCGTTTTTAAAGCAGCTTTTGTTGGCTGTCACAGCATTGTGATTGTCTTTGATATCATTGTGATTGTGCATTAATATAGCATTGCGATTGTATGTTCAATATCAGTTATTTAATAGCATGGCTTACAGATTTCTTTGTCATTTATGGTGTGATTGGCATGTGCATGAATTACGACGGTATGGTTTGTGCACATGGTCATTCTAGATTATTTAACTGTAATCTAGTGAATCTAAAGGGTACAACAGATGCATCAGGGATAACTTGCTCGCTGATTTATTGTAAGCTTTTTTTGAACATTCCATAATTTCATTTGTACAAGTAAGGGCATAGACATCGATGCAATTCAGACAAGGCTAAATTTTAGACCACAACTTTACAAAGATTTCCTATCAAAATATACATGGTCAGAACAGTATTGGTTTATTGATATTGGAAACGAAAAATAAATGATGTAGGCTCACTCACTACCGACTAAGTTTCATGCAAAATGTGTTTCTCATTGAGTAAAAGAAGGGAGGCATAGAGTTTGACTCCTGGCTGGGTCAGACTGAAAACTTAATTTGAATGAAATGTACTGCCATTGTGCTTGGTGCTCTGTATAAAACAATGGAGTTGTGAAAACCAATGAGCCATGACTGGAAAAAGACTGTGGCTGGCTTGACTGAAAAGCAAAAGTTTGGTAAGAACTGGGCCATAAAACTGTCTAACCTAATACTGTAATTCATAGTCTAGTTGGGTTGTACAAAGCTGTTGACCAACTAGTGCATTTCTTCAAACTTAAATAATTCCACAAAGGACCAAAATTGAAATTGTGCTTTTACTGCTGGAGCAGTATGTTGTAAATCATCTAGATAGTAAGTTCAGGATCTGGAAATTCTTGGTTCCAATATCAAGTGATTGTGTCTTCTGTGTTACAAACTTTAAGCAAAGAGTGAAGTCTGCATTTATTAGGAGGAAATAATTGTTTTAGCCTGGAGTAAAAATTGGGTCTCTTTTAAAAAATAACCCCAACAATGCCAAGGACCAGCACTTGGAAAAATTGGGCCATACATTGACAAATTCCATGCCTAAAAGTTTTGAGAATGTATTCACCATGACAAGTGCATTGATTGCTCAGTATTGTAGTTTCATTCCTCCGACCTTGAATTATGAGGCACCACCACTTGCCCTGATAAATTTTCAAACTAACTGATCTTAAATGAAAAGTGTTCCTTCCTGCTTTTGTGCTCTATGGTAAAAAGTTTAAAAATGACATCCTGTACTCAATATTATGCTTCATTGTGTTTTTTAGGTCTAACCCAATAAGTGGAACATGCAAGCATTAATTAGAATTTAAAATTTGATTACCAATATTGTTGACAGCACAGTAAGTCTTCTGGCTATATGTGGTGCAATTAAATACATGACACATAATGATGTTCTTTCATAGTTTTGTGCAAATTTTGAAGTATTTTAAAAATAATTGGGATTGTCATACTGCAGTAAAATGTGTTCAGCTTTAAATTTGCAGGAGAACAAAATTCATGCAACAATTACGTTTGTTTGTAATACAAACAGGCATTGCAGTTCTAATGGCACTCAATTTGACAGTTGTCATGTGGGGAGTTGCCCTAAGAGTAGGTATTGGTGATCAAAGTTCAAAACTCACACTCCCTACAGTGCTGTTCCGGCTGTTATTAGCTCATTGTTAAAATTCTCTCATGGAAACCATGGCTTAAGCTGTGTGTAAACTATATAAGTTCGTTTTTAGTCTGCATGTATCTAGGTATAACTAGAATGGCAATTTTTTCATGACAGGAGGGAGGGGAGGGGGAAGGGGGGTAGGATTATAACCACATAGTTTTGATGAATCCAAATTGGAGAGTGCTTTCATTCCCTCAACTCAGTTGATTAGAGTTTTTGCCTAAAATGCAGATTTGACAGACCTAGCTAGGACAGCTCTGGGTAGGTTAATTGCTATGAAGCTACCATACCGGCATGAAATGCATGTTTAAGTTTATGATTTTGTTAACGTGATAAATACCATAAATTTACATTAATTCTGTAATGTGCCTGGTTCGTTTATTTTAACTTATCAATCATAGCATTGATTAGTAATTGCAAATTTTTACAACTTGGTTTGGGAATGCTCTTGGGCAACATATAATTTCCAAACTTTCTTACTTTTCCTAAATTGAATTCATTTCTGAAAGTGATAAGTGCTGCCAGTCACACTGTAACTTATAATAAGTTATGTGAGTGAATGATTTAAATCCTGGGAAACACTCCAATAACATGTAAAATGTTTCATAATCAACTCTGTTTATGAGATATCTGAGTCACATTAGAACTCATGCCACATAGGTTATAAATAACCTCAAATGTTCCTTGTATCCCAAAGCATACAGTACCATCAGTATAGATTTATTCACCTGGGTGTTGGATAACACAGGCCTTACATAATCTGCTGGTACATTGCATCCATCGTCAAAGCATATGTATAAACTTAAGCTAGTGTATTGACCATCTGACGCATGCTGTTCGAAGAAGAAATAACAACTTATAGTACAAGCAAGCAGGGAAGCAAGCAGACTTCTACCTTAAAAGATGGTAAAATATGTAAAAAGTGATGCATCCCAAACTGCAATTCTTGTAGGGGTTTATCCAAATTTTCATTTGGCTCAGCTCTTTGATTGACAGCTAATTCAAACAATGCAGAGTACCAAAGCTTATATTATACAGCATTACCTGTACTGTGAGTGTTTTGATTACACATTGAGTTTTTATACTCGCCCTGAAGCAGTAAACTGAGATTGTATCTGATTGAGGATGAATTTCAGACAATTGTAAGAGGGGCTTTAGCAAGAAGGTGAGGAGAGTTGGAACTGTATGGGGTGTGACAATTGGGCCTTTAAGTTAAGGATTACTTTCACACAAAGACAAGACTTTCCTTCCCTCCATCACTGCATTGTTGAAGGAAAGCAATTTCTTCCTTAGAATGATCTGAAGGCAAATATTTTTATTTATTTTTTTCCAGGTGGCAGTAGGCATTTAACGATGTACATTACACTTAAAGAACTTTGTGTTTTAAGTGACTCTACCAGGGAAAATTTGATATGGCAAAGTATTTTGTAACAGTCATCTCAGGCAAACAGTTGAGTTTACTTCTATAATGTAGACCATATTACACAATTCTGCTTACCCATATACCAGGACAACTGAAGGGAGGGGGTGAACAACTTTCAACATGTTAGCATCTCTGGGTGTGGTTACTCTGTAGCCTGGTGTCCTTTTGGGATGCTGTTTTGAAAATGTTTGTTATATGATTGGAATGAATTGGTCGAACCTGCCCTTTAAACTAGTGTGTAGAATGTTTGATATTTGGTGTACATACTGCAGATGGGTATGGCTGAAAGAAGTTATGCATTTCCTTGGAAAGACTTTTCCTCAGTTCTTTCAGTAAATTTCCATAAAAAGGACAATCCTTCCCTTATTTGCCCAAATTTCTCACCAAAAACCAAAATTTCCTGTAAAAGGAACATGTCATCTTTACAACTTATTCTATTGATGTTACAAAAACACTGGCTATAGAGTAACTGCCCCAATAAATCTAGCTAAAATGTTAGACTGTCATTCACTCCTGCCTTCAGTTGTGAATGGAACAAGCTTTGGGACCCCTGATCACTACCACTATTGTGTCATTTACAAGTTTATGGATGGTAATGACTTACTCTGGCTTTTACGCACTACACTACCGCACAACTGCTATTGAAAATCCTCTAGCTACTGTCCTGGTTTTCTGTCTATATCTGATGTTAAAGATCTTTGAGAGAGTCCATTACTTTGAGATAGTTGACTGAAAGGGCTTCAGCATAAAATTTATTTTCAGCCTTTATGTAGTTAGTTAGATAGTTTTACGGCCCAGTTTCCAACCAATTGGTTCAAGTTGAGCCAGCCACAGCCTTTTTTTCCAGTTGTGGCTCACTGGCGTGTTTTGCCTACTCCATTGCTTGTGCGGAACATATGACCCACAACTGCAGTAGGTTCCATTTTTTTGCATCTTTGGTATTATTCGACCTGGGAATTGTACCAGGGCCCTGTGCGTAAGAGGCGGGTGCTCTTACTGTTAGACCAAACACGGGGTCTTTTGGCTTTTAGGCCTATGTAAGTACATTTATTGTACTTATGTCTGACTGGCTGAATTGAGTTGCTACTTTGACACAGTTTAGCATTGCATACCCAGTTTCGTACTATGATTATTCAGTAAAAGGAAAGCAGCCATTTCCTGAGTTTGGTTTCAGTTGTGAGGTACAGTATTTGGAGTCCATCGCAAAGCTGTAAAGGTTTGGCTATAATTATAGTGACTGCAATGGAGTAGGCCTGTGTGCAGCAGTACTTTCATTTACTTATCCCTGCTCTTCAGTTTAATTTTGTAATTGACCGGGTGTGACCTACAAATTGACTTAAAAGTGGCCAGTCCAAGTGAATCTCAACCAAAATAAAAGAATTTTGAATTTTGAACACTTTCTGTTTTGTTTTAATGTCCGATTAGTCCAGCTAATGATCTCTTTCATTTTATGTTACTGTTTTGAAATTATTGAATGCACTCCTTTAGTATTTTATCACCAATTTGATTTAACTGGAGCAAGTATTGCTGTGAAAGTTATGCGTTCAAAGACCATGAACCTCAAACGTTCAAACCTAAAACAAGAGTTATGGAAAATCCCAGTGAAAGTGCCAGAGTTGTCTGAGAGTTTTTGTGCATGATTTAATCAGAGGTTCTGTTTACTTACTGTGCAAGGCAGAACAGAAAGATGGCGGACCTTTAAAGATTATGAAAAACATTGCCGGAAGTGCCGACAGGATACTAGTGTTGATAATAGAGAACCTATATAACAATTAAATGGTGCACTGTGCAGCAGGTCAACATATTGGAATAGCTGCTTCTCTCTGCTTTTGCCAAACATAGGTATGAGCAGAGCTATTTCCAAAGCTTTGCAAGCATTCAAACCATGCAGCCGAATGCATTGTGAGGGTACAGTAGCATGCTGACAGAACAATAGCTCAATTTTGAAAAGTGAAATCAAAAGGGGTTTCCCCTGTGTCCATGATACAGCGGTAGGTATATTATACTGTAGTAGCCCTGGACTTTGGCTCTGTGGCAATTTTAAGAATTATGTTAGAGACTGGAAGTATAGTGTGAGGAATAATTGAATTACGTTTTTATCACTTTGAGCTAATGGCTGGATTCTCATACTGTTTATTTTCCTAGTTACCATCAAGTCCAAATTTGAAAGCACAGTGGGGGGGGGGGGGCCCTTTGCTTGCTATCTCTTTCTTTAGCAGACCTGCACTTGCAAACTAATTTTGCCTCTAGAGTTTAGGCATTATATTCCTGGTGATGCCATGTGTGCATGTGTGTGTGATGATGTGTTTTTGATGCTGCTTGCAAACACAGTCTGTCAGGACTTACTTACAAGTTTACTTCCTACATTTTTACACATTTAGCCTCCCTAAATAACTTTTGCCTCTCAGCTACTTTGCCCCCTTCAGTATCTCACCTGGCTACAGGTGGCTTGTAAACATGATATCTTAAGACAGCAATGATAGACACTTCTCATATTTAGTTTAAATTTGCAATGTTGAGAAGAGGAACCCTTTTGTTTTTGGTAGAGGTCAAAGGCCATCTGAGGTCACTGTTCATAAATGGTTAATGCAGTGTACCTTTAGGTAGGAAACTTGGAGTAAGGTTTCACGGTATTCCCCTTATTCCTGTAAGTACCGGTACGTACCGGTACCGGTACGGTACCACCAACCTAAAGGTACCAAAGTATCGTGGAGACTGGTACTCAACTGTAAGGTGAAAATCTTTTCTCAAAATTATAGCATTTAAATTAGAATGATACTACAATGTAACAAAATTCCATTTGATAAATGCCCCATGTCTCTAAACATTACAATATAAACAGGGATTAGTCACTTGATAATCGTTTTGCACCATTTCAGTCACAAATCCCCTCTAAGAATTTCGGAAATTGCCGTTTAACATAACTTTCGCAGAACTAGTACCCTCCACACTAAAAAGGAACTTGCTTTCTATCGACATTCTGCGCAATCTCAGAACGATCCCTGCCAGTGCGCGCTAGCCTCGCTTTCACATTGTGTATTTAGACGGGCATGATAAGTCAACTTTGAGGTGAAAATCTTTTCTCAAAAATAAAGTATTTGAATTAGAATGATCCTTGAATGAAACAAAAACCCATTGGATAAATGCGCCGTGTCTCTAAGCCTTGCAATACAAACAGGGAACATTCACTTGATAATCGTTTTGCACTATTTCAGGCACAAATCCCCCTAAGAATTTCGGAAAGCACCATTTAACGTTACTTTCGCAGAACTAGTACCTTCCACACTAACAGGGCCCTTTCTTTCTTTCGACATTCTGCGCAACCCCCGAACGATCGCTGCTCATCAGCAATTGCTTTCACATGGTGTATTAAGAATAGATACCATGCTTTAATTGATAGAATTCACTTTGATTAGGATAGCACACAACATTATACGAGTGAGAAATTCGTTGTAAGCAGACAAAGAATAATAGCATTGCAAACTCTGACATGAACGTTGCATCGACGATTTCTGATTCTAACAGAGTGATTCAATAGGACTGCTCCTTAACGCTCACTGTCTATGTGTGTGGAAGAAAAACTTTCGTACGAAGGCAACGAACGTTCTTTCAGAAATTTACACAGTGAAGCAGTGGGACTGAATACACAGTTAATCCCGCTTAAAACATTGGCTCGCATGTGCAGTTCACCTGATCAACTCACTTGCTTTGTTGTATTGATAGCTACGTACTGAAGAACAGTATTGTACAACGGATTGCTGCGCGATGCATTCGTAAATTCAATCATGAAGCACTTTGATTTAGTTTTGATAATGATAACTCAGCGGGAAGAAAGCTTGAAGAATCAGTCTTTTATGGAAATATTTTTGTAAAGTTCTACTTCATAACTTTTGGTTATACTTTAGGAGGGGGATCGTCATTATTTGCAGAAATTATTTTTGCAATCTTCATTACAATTCTGAGTGCTCTTGTCATCTTGTGGGGTCTAGCTCTGGTGTGGACATGCGGCACTGATTTATTGTCTGTCCCATATTTATTGGACGCTAATTTGCAGAGAGGTTATTTTTTTTGTTTACTGATTTGTTGAGTGTGGGTGACTAAATGTTATAAAAAATACTGAAACGGGAGGCAGGGATTATCAGAAGACTTCACTTATGTCAATGCATGCTATTTTTTCGGATATTTTGCAAGTGATAAAAATCCTACTTTTTTACTCTTCTGGTACCGGTACTACGATATTGCCGGTACCATTTGTGGCGGTTCCGACAATACCAATTATCAGTAGTACAGTGAAACCCTAACTTGGAGCAGCTTTATATTAATTATTTGGATGCATTACGGTTGAAAAGAGAACCCATATTGTTTTGGGGTAAGTCAAAAGTTGTGTGGGGTCACCAGCCATCAAAAGCAAAATTTGCTGTATTTTTGTTTTGACAAGAACATCTCAAAGCAGCTTTCTGGTGTCATGTTTTAATATGAATTCTTTCTGTAAATTTTTGGATGGGTGGGGAGGAAGGGGATTTCTCCTTTAAAATTTTTAAGTTCAGGGGGTTAAACAGGAAATTTAATAACATGCATTGATGCAAGATGAAAAAAAAAAATCAACTTTGTTAAAAAAAAATTAGTGATGGGTGCAAAATATCTGTCTGCACATCTGTTAATTCTTGCAGTACAGTTTAGAAAAGTGCAGGAACAGTGCAACCCTACTGCTGATGATATTATCAATTGATGCATATTGGCTATTTCTATGCATGCAGTTCAGCATGCATAGACATTTTTGCATCCATGGGCCATGGATAGGATTTTATTTTGAAGAAACGTTGTGCAACAGTATTTGTAAGAAGTATTTGGCTACACAGATCCAAATTTTAGGGAGATTCAGAGATATCCAAATGTAAATTGCATCAAACTCCATGCTTGCTTATTTGCAGGAGTATGTACCCATGGCAGATTCACTGATTTCAGTAGGAACTTGTCCAAAAAGTACTTTGCCCTGAGCTGCTAATGGGTTTCCCGGTTCTATTTAATATTTTGTTATCTTCTTCTTGGAAGAAGCCTCTTCCGTGTGACACCTTTAAGTGGTGCTTTTGATGGCTTTAATTCAAAAAACAGTGACTGCAAAGTTATTCATACACACAGAGGCTAATAATATGACCCAAAGCTGAAGACAACAGGTTATAAAAACAGGTTTTGTGTAAGTTCTGGGCCCTTGAAGGTTTGAAGCCTAGAGCATTACCGGATGACAGGTGTGTTAGATGCCTTCCACATTTCTGTAAAGTAGTTTTACACATGCCAAAGCAAAACTGTTATCAGAAGAACCATCATCCCCTCAGACTTTTATTTAAAGTACTAAATGGTTGGAATGAAAATTTCCTGAATGGTAAGCTTTCACAGATAGTGTGTAAGCTTCTGCAGACCTTCTGTAGTACATTGTTCTCTGTTTGGTCCTGAGGTAGAGCGTCCACCTCTCACCAGGGAGGCTCCATTCCATCCCCGTATGCAGTCACATCAAAGACTTTAAAGAGGCTCATTGAGTTGGTTCATGAAATTGAACAAATTCTTTTAAACCTGTTAAGTTTTTTCACATACAAGTGACAATTACACGAGCTAGAGTAAGTTGGTTAGGAGAATTGGAACTTGTTTGCAAGGAGAGGATTTAGGCATTCAAAGAATGGAACTTCTGCCATCATTGGTGATGCATAATATAAGTACTAAAGATAGAAAACCAACCCAGTGCTTCACAACCCCCCAAAAAAAGTCCAGAGGTGCATCCGCATAGCTAAAACCAATGTCCTATTTCATGCAAATGCTTCAGTTATGTCTCCAGCTAATATTATTTCCTAGTACTTGTGAAGCCTACCCTCATGTGACTTCCGCAGGTTTAACTTTTACCAGTCAGTCTTACTGTGTCTGAAACTGCTTCCAACCTACAGGTCTGCATTTTGATTTTGACACCTCAAAACTGCCAGAATATTGCCAGATTAAAGGCCTAATTCTTTCATCCCAAACAGCACCAATTCTCAAAACCTTCTTTTGAGCCCCTCCCAAAACTGTCTAACATTCGTCCTTATCCAGACACAATCTCAGTTTATTGCCTCACGGAAGGTATAGAAAAACTCATAAATGCTCTTGATACAGTTCATGCTCTGTAATATGGTACTGTGCATTAATTGTTTGAACCAGCTGCCAATCAAAGGGCAACTCAGGCTGCTGAGCCAATAGCAAATTTCTGTGGACTAAAGCACTACAAAAATTGTAGTTTGGAGTGAGAGGTGAAGCCCTTTAAGGCATGATCAGCAGCAGCAGCTCTGTCATGTAAAACAGACACACCCCTGCAGGGCTGGAAATACGTTTCCCTGGCAAGAAGTCTCCCAGCTTCCCAACTTTTTCAACCTATGCCCACACCCTTAGAAAACTATTAAACAGTCCTTCCCTTAGTCCAAGCTCCTATGAAAATGGTCGTGAAGATCAGTTGCCCCAGAACTTGTTTTGAAACAATGTTGCCTTATCTCACAATTTCCTGTTTATTTCTCTACCGTTTTTCTGTTAAAGGGGTGAAGGTATTCCCCCCCATTTCAGAAGAAGGAGGGTAAAACCCCTCTCCCTTTTGTTTTCCATAAAAAAAAGTGTGTATCTTGGTTTCTACATTAAGAAGAAGGCATTTTAACAGCAATGTTTGAACTAAAGTAGCTCTTAACTCTTCAGATTCCACCCTTATTATGCCTTGCCAGCTTTGGCTCCCATGAACCCACAGGTACCGTTGACTAAGGACAGCGTCAATGTAGAGTAGACTTGGGATTCTGCAGAAATTAACCGCCTCCTCCCCCCCCCCCCTCTTTGAGTTCTGGCCGAATTATCCCTGCTCTTTCAGTATCTTTTATGAGAACTTCACTTATTTTATGTTCAAGGAAACCAAGCAGTTACATTTAATTTCACAAATGAGGAGGAAATATATTGTCACATGATTCTCCACAACCATTCATGAAACAAAATAGTGTACTACTCTAATTCAAGTTGGTGACTCTAGATAGATTCCTGGGTCTACAAATTCTATCTGTTTAGCATCATCTATGTGTTACGTGTGGGAAACAAACATGACAAAACTTCCATCTATGTCACCATTTTGTTGGACTAGAATTGATTCATCCACTTCCTTAACCCTTAAAGTGTTATCAAGCCAGGAACACTGGGAGGTATGGATAATGTTCCTGGTGCAGCTATATCACCCAATATCCCAGGACATCCCAGCTTTTAAAAATAAATAGAAAGTCTCCATGCCCCTGGTGTGCAGGTATGCCTGGCATTGAAGTTCATCTTGGATTTTTTTTCCACTGCCAGCCCAAACAGTCTTATGTCTTCGTGCTTGGAAACACTAATGAATGGTGTTCAAGTATGAAGCAACATGTATGTACTGACAGAATGAAGAAGCGTAAAATTATACGTTGTCAAGTGAAAATTTCACTTTCACCAAAATCAGTTGGAAGTGAGAACAAATGTTGTAACATTTGTAAACTGGCCTGAAGTTGATGTGGCATATATCACCAAAAAAAAAAAGAAGATGAGAGGAAAAAACAGGGCAAAACCCCATTTTACTCGAAGCAGAGCAAGATAGAGAGAGGAAGATATGTGTTAGTGCCACCCCCCTATGGGTGAGAAAGTGTCATCCCGGTGCTAAAAAGGTCTTATGCCAGATGGATTGGCAAACCTGGGTCAAATCCTATGGCTGTACAGAATTAGCTAACTTGACCTACGTCCTATGGCACAATGCAGTAAATGCATCCTGTCAAGACTGAGAAATATTTCTCAGTACTATTTAAATGTATAAGATTCGTGGAAATAACGAGGTTCTTTTGCTGGTTGGTCCTGTTACTTCAAATGTAATCATCTTTGTTTCTGAAGTAGCGGTATCAGAGCACATTGTTTTAGTGGATGTTCAGAATTAAAATATATTGGTATCAAAATCAATGATGTCAGCTACGTGCATATCAGCACAACTTTAAGACCAGTTCAGCTCCGTGACCATGGTGAAAGTCAATCAAGCCCATTTCCAGACAGGAATAATCCATGACCTTGGCAGCAGTTGGAAGTAATTTTCTGGATAAAGTGTTATCCTGTTGGAAGAAGTGTACCTCCAAGGTTCCTGCAGGCGTTTTTCCTCTGATAAAACGAACAATTAAGTTAAACTTTGAAGGATGTGTGAATTGTACATAAAGCTCTGGGTTTTTTATAGAAGTTCATGTTTTCACCATATTCCCAACTTCATACCCCCCTCTTTGCCAAGTTCCCATGATGTACCAAATGTTTCCAGGGTTCGATGGTCCTTGTTTTTGCATTATAGTGGTTGGCGGTGATGGCAAGGTCCATTTTTTTTTTCAAGTGTCATTTAATATTTCGAAGGTTCATTGTTCCCATTATTGGAGTAATGAACTTCAAGGAATTTTATCCTGTATTTCATCCTGGCTTAACTGCTCTTTCCTTCTCCTTTGAAAAATTACACTGGATTTTTTTTTTTATAAAGGTAGCAGCCTTTTATACCTTGCATAGTGTTATTATGGGTAATGATGTCCTTAATGCCTTTCCCGTTGTTTTGATAATCTCAAATGCCACTTTTTCTGAACCGTTTTTGCTGTTCTATTTGCAGAATTCCATACGACACAATTTGTCACTACATAGCCGTTTTGTAAGAGTACAAAATGAAGGGACCGGGAAAAGCTCATGGTGGATGATCAACCCTGATGCCAAACCTGGCAAAAATTCAAGACGGAGGTCTTCAAGTATGGACACCAGTAATGCAAAGTGGGAGAAAAAGAGAGGAAGGGCAAAGAAAAAAGCTGAGGAGAAAGCAAAGAACTGCTACCCCAATTCTTCTCCCAAATTAGAAGGTGCTGAAGACCAAAATTCACTCGCATTTTCCCTGAGTACAGATTTCAGGTCAAGGGCCAGCTCGAATGCCAGCAGCTGTGGTCGTTTGACCCCAATCATGGCCAATGAACTCACAGATATGCATGACAGGGAAGCGCCCCCAATGTCACCAGTTTCATTTGTTGACCATGTAGGACCACCACACCACTCTTTTGGTGACAGTCAGGACTCTACTCACACTGCAGAACTGACCAGTCTTGCTAAAGCTATGTCTTTGAACTCTGCCATGAACAGTCCATTAAACCCAGATCAAATGGAACAGTTAACTGTGCCGGGGTATCATGTGTCCCCACAGAACACTGGAGGTCATTACCACAGTAGTGGCACTAGTAATGGCAACGGGTACAGTATTTATTCCCCCTCAAGTTCTCAATACAGTGGCTCGGAGCTCTCCCCGGCTCAGAATGGGGTACAGAGTCCATATAGCTCTTACAGTCAACCAAACACTCCTGTCATGAGCCCTATTAGTCAAGCCCAGCAACAACAGCAGTGCTCACCAATTAATGGGGTCAATGATATGAACCCCCAATACATTCAACAGCAGCAGCCTACTGGTCTTCTGCAACAATCTGCAAACATCCTATCACCAGAACCAATCCCAAATCGACTTAATTTATCTGCAGACTCTGTAATGATGCAGCCTGTTCATAGTCAGTCTCTTCTGTCCAGCTGCCGTGAGCAGAGCAACATGGTCCATAGGCAGCGATTTGTCTCCCCGGGACAGCACCAACAGGCCAACCAAAGCTCACTAGCATTGGCCCTCGGGATGTCTCCGCAAGGATTTTCACCCTCTAGTTTACAGATGAGCAGGAATATTCAAGCTTATCAACAGCAAACGGCGCAACAAAATTTGCAGAATCAGTTGGTCCCTAATGGGCCAATCCCCAATGATCTAGTTAGCCTTGAGGTTGAACCCGAATTTGACATTGACATGGATAGTTTTATACGCAACGAAGTGAACCTAGGAGATGGATTTAATAATGTGAACTTTGACAACATTAACACAGGGAATCCGACATCAACAGCCAACATTGGCACTAACTGGGTTCATTGAAGATGGGTAAGTACTAAAGCTAAATGTGAGTTTGACAGTCTCTCTAGTGGGGGTTAATTGTCACTAAGGTGTCACCAGTCTATTCTGCTCCTTGTTGCCTCCTGTTTATCTAGAGACATTGATATTGCCAAAGACCTAGCACAGTGATAACTCCAACCAATAGAGGGTGTCCATAACCTAAGTCCTAAACTTCAGCCGTTTCTCCTTCTTGGTCATCCAAGGTTTTCCTGTTTGTAAGGCCCACACGTTCACCAAAGCTGTCTGTTAGGACTGTAGGTTGTATATGGACATTGTCTAATGGTAGTGGTTACTGCAGTACTATTAGGTTTTGGCCAGATGGGTATGGCAGGTAGTAACACCTACAAGTAAGTAAAGTGGAGATAACTGTTATTACTTAAAGTATCAGAGCTCATGAACTCCTAAACCAGTGACGTTTGAGGAAGTTGTGGTATCAAGCAATGATGGAAATACTGTCTGCCAAGGCTTAAAATGCAATTTCATGTTGAAAAAAGGTCAACTCATTAAGCATGGAAGAAGAAGTTAAAGAAGTAAGATGAACATCATCCAGAATTAGGTGATTTCACATGAAGATCTTTCTGCAGACTTAATTTCCAGATTATTAGACCTCATGAATTGGAAAAATTACTGGATATTTTTTACCAGCTGCTGTACAAATGATACAGACTTTTCTAGCATACAAAGTAGACATATGCTCATATCCCTCTGATACACAAAACAGCTGCCTGTGCAATTGTTCATATCAAGTTGAAATGATACATGCTTCCTCTGGCAAGAGCCCCATTTCTGTTCTGTGACATCAGATATATTATGGTCTGTGGGGATCATTGAACATCTGGGTCTTCTTGGTACCGCAGCAACAATGGAGAAAAAACAACTGACTGTTATAGAGACCATGTGGGAACCCTACTGGTACGTGCTACACAATGCTCTGTCCAAATGAAAACTACCCTGGCCTACCTACACTATGAGCAGAATATATGCACTATACATTTGCTCTTACTCTAGAACACAGTTGGAATGTAGGAGGAGGAATGTATCACTGACTGACACCAAGCATTGGGACTCAGTCCAGGTATATCCAAATCTTGTGCATCTAAAGGCTTAGTCTCTCGTACCTGTGAAGCACTGGGCGTTTAATGCATGTTTACAATAAAGCAAAACTGCAGGTTAACCCTGTGTTTTCTAGTAATTAGTGTTCTTACCTACCCTGGGTTTGGATGATTGGGTAGTCCCAATTATAAATGAGGTTGAATATTTCAAGCACCAATTACTGTAAAATGTTAGAAAATATGGGTCATCAGCACCATTAACACAGGTCTCTGACTGTGATTGATCAAAAACACAGTGTTAAAAACTGCAGAACTCTTGTGACTTGGAGTGGGTCAAAATTGAAACAGTTAATCCATGCTCCCACATTACTCAGTCGCAATGTAACACCATGCTACCAAAAGGGCAGCATGCATGAGACCAGTCTAAAAGGTCAGGTGCCTTACAATCCATTCTGAAATGTGACAGACAAAATGCTTATAAAACACAGACCCAAAATAACAAGCCAAAATGAACAATTTGGCTGTAGGTGTATGTAATGATATTTCTGAACTGCATCTCAATAGCATGTGCTGTTCAGAAGTTTAAGATTTTTAAAGTAATGCAATTTTGCTTGAGATTTAGTGGACCATGGGAAATCTTTGATGTTATTGCTGCACATTAATTTGACATTGCATTCAATTTGTTTAAAGTATTGATTCTGCTATGTAGGCAATATTTAGCAACATTGTCGGTAATGTATTCTTCCTATGCTAAAGGGTAATGCTATATTATATCTACTGGAAAAGCTATTCAAACATTCCAACAGTGTGGAATGTCATCCAAACAGGTTGTTCAATTGTAAAAGAAAAACAGAAAGGGAATCTGAAGCTATGTGCCCATATTACATAACTTTCTGTGGCTTTGTTGAAAAGCAAAGGTATTTTTTTGTAGAAATACCCAATCTTTAAAGTGAGGTATCTCGAGTTTGGAAAAGGATGTTGAGACGGTTTGAAGGACATGATATAGAATATTTTTTTTTTCTTACAAGACCCAGGTGGAAAGCCACTAGAGTTATGCTTTTTACAGTCAAGGACTGACAGCCATTGCTGTGGGTGCAACTACATGAAGCCGTGAAGAGAGAGTTGCAGTGCCCACATCCAGTGGCACAGTCAATCACAATGTGCAGTGACTCCTTTTCTCTTCAACTTTTAAAAACAGGGTCTAAATTAAAATAGAAAATGTGAAGGCTAGGCGTATTGAATCTCCTAATTGAAACATGGAGTTCTAACCTCCAAGGTGGTAGATCTCCAAAGTCCCCATGTGGTAATATTCGGTCTCCTGTAGCGAGAGCATCAAGATTGGTATATGATCATCATCTTGAGACCATTTCAGAAGTTTTGTTTTATTTCAATATACAGTTTCAGGAGATAAAATGCTGATGTTTACCTTTCAATTGTCCCTCCAAGGTCCTCATAAATTTGTTCTCAATTTTGCCTTTTCAATTTTTATCTGAAAAAATTTAGAGGAACCTGTGAGATTTATCCAGATCTTTGTTTTAAAGCTCACTTGCTGTGCTCACACGAATTGAAGTGAAAGTCTAAAATTTTGCCCACACACATAGCTGTGACAGTTTTGAGTGGAGATATAATAGCAGACCCTATTCTCCTGACACTAACCCAGTAAAAACACCTCACTGTTTGTGTTTCTTTTATTTGTCTGGTAGGGGAGGAAGAGACCTACCCCAAAAAGTGAGGAAAAACATAAATGTGTCATCTTAGTCCATGTATGATACAAACAACAGGTTTGACCTATTTCCCAGCAACAAGTGGCTGCTGTTTAATTCTGCTTTTTGCCAGGAAAAAAAATGAATACTACAGGCCCCCAAAAAAGGTAATAATAATTGTGTAGTGGATTGCTAGAGACATAAATTCATAACTCCTTAGTTATAACCTGTTATTATAATAAGTATGAAAAGGTGTATGGTAGCCTTGGATAGTTGTGGGCCATAATAATGGCAGAGTGGGATCTGTTGTAGCTGCTGTGTACCAATATGATTCACATGGATCGATGTACATGGCTTTTTCTTTGAGAACCACCCACATTCCACCCACTTGGCATAGGCTTGCCACGTATAAAACTCATTTGCCCTTCTGATGAAGTTGGTGCCAGACTGAGGCACCCTCAGGTGGGTCAGTAAACTACAGTAGCAAGCCTTGACTTTGAATATAGTGAGGGGAAACAGATGCATACGATACTTAAAGTTCTTCCATGTGCATGTTTATTTGTAACTCTAACAGAGGAGGAAAGAAGTGGATGGCGGGGGCAAGTCAAATACCTTTCTCCTGAAGAACGAAAGAATTGGTGCCGCTTTAATTGTTTTATGTAACCTGTTTTTCTAAGAACACAACAGATTTTGTTTTCTTGGAAGTTGTTGAACACATATGCATGGACACCTGGACTCGTTATGTTTTGTGTGTTTGTCTGTGAAATGTATAGTTGCATTGGTTTGAAGCTTTGTTGAAAGTGCTGGTAGTAAAGTAAGAGGGAGGGAATTCAGGTTGTTAAAGTTGGTTTTCTATGCTACTCAAGAAGAGCATTTTATGATTGCTGCAGTCCATGCAGGTTTATTTTTATCGTATATGGATCACTGCTAAGGTTTCACGGTATACCGGTATTTCCGTAAGTACCGGTACGTACCGGTACCGGTACGGTACGGTACCACCAACCTAAAGGTACCGAAGTATCGTGGAGACTCGGTACTCAACTGTAAGGTGAAAATCTTTTCTCAAAATTATAGCATTTAAATTAGAATGACACTAAAATGTAACAAACGTCCATTTGATAAATGCCCCGTGTCTCTAAACGTTATAATATAAACAGGAAATAGTCACTTGATAATCATTTCGCACCATTTCAGTCACAAATCCCCCCTAAGAATTTCGGAAATTGCCGTTTAACGTTACTTTAGCAGAACTAGCACCATCCACACTAAAAAGGAACTTGCTTTCTATCGACATTCTGCGCAATCTCAGAACGATCCCTGCCAGCGCTGGCTTCGCCCACGCCTTCACATTGTGTATTTAGATGGACACGATTAGTCAACTTTGCGGTGAAAATCTTTTCTCAAAAATAAAGCATTTAATTTGAATGATACTTGAATGAAACAAAAACCCATTTGATAAATGCGCCGTGTCTCTAAGGATTGCAATACAAACAGGGAACATTCACTTGATAATCGTTTTGCGCTATTTCAGTCACATTTCCCCCTACGAATTTCGGAAAGTGCTGTTTAACGTTACTTTCGCAGAACTAGTACCTTCCACACTAACAGGGCCCTTGCTTTCTTTTGACATTCTGCGCAACCCCCGAACGATCGCTGCTCATCAGCAAATGCTTTCACATGGTGTATTGCGAATGGATACCATGCGTTGATTGATAAAATTCACTTTGAATACGATAGCACACAACATTATACGAGTGCGAAATTCGTTGTAAGCAGACAAAGAATCATAGCATTGCAAGCTCTGACATGAACGTTGCATCGACGATTTCTGATTTTAACACGGTGATTCAGTGGGACCGTTCCATAACGTCCACTGTCTATGTCTGTGGGAGAAGAACTTTCGTACGAACGCAACGAACGTTCTTTCAGAAATTACTGTAGTGTAACACGGTGAAGCAATGGGACGGAACACACAGTAAATCCCGCTTAAATCATTGGCTCGCGTGTTCAGTTCAACTGATCAACTCACTTGCCTTGTTGTATTGCTCTACGTACTGAAGAACAGTATAGTGTTATTGTACAACGGATTGCTGCGCGATGCATTTCGTAAATTCAGTCTTGAAGCACTTTGATTTAGTTTTGATAGCGATAACTCGGCGGGAAGAAAGCTTGATGAATCAGTCTTTTATGGAAATATTTTTGTAAAGTTCTACTTAATAACTTTTGGTTATACTTTAGGAGGGGGGTTGTTATTATTTGCAGAAATTATTTTTGCAATCTTCATTACAATCCTGAGTGCTCTTGTCATCTTGTGGGGTCTAGCTCCGGTGCGGACGTGCGGCGCTGATTTATTGTGTGTCCCGAAATTATCGGACGCTAAATTTGCAGAGAGGTTATTTCTTTTTTTGTTTACCGATTTGTTTAGTGTGGGGTGACTAAATGTTATAAAAAATACTGAAACGGGAGGCAGGGATTATCAGAAGACTTCACTTATGTCAATGCATGGTATTTTTACGGATATTTTGCATGTGATAAAAGTCCTACTTTTTTACTCTTCTGGTACCGGTACTACGGTAATACCGGTACCATTTGTGGCGGTACCGATGGTACCAATTATCAGTGGTACCGTGAAACCCTAATCACTGCACACAGAATCATCTAAAGCCTTTACAAAGTGAAATTGCAATTGGTTTATCACCAGTAGTAGCGCTACTTCATACCATATCCAAAAGTAATGTGTCACTATTTACTTGCAGAGAAAGAAACACAGTAAGTTTTGGTTACCTGCGAAAAGTTAGGTTGGGTCATAAATAGTCCAGCGTACATCTTGCAGACAGGTTAAAACATCATGTATGTGCAGTACTTTTGCCTATATTACAAAATGAATAATGCCCCCATGAACCAAATGGAAATGTAGATTGTAAATAAATTTTCCTTTGTTGGTTTGCTTTTTCAAATGCGAAATGTGGGCAAATCTTTTAGCAAAGCTTACCCTTTGAAAGGTCAGTTTTGTAGCAACAAATATTGTTAGTGACAGGTGGAAGAGAGGTAGTCAGTGCAGATATTCCCCCATCATATTTTTCAACTTGCTTACAAATTTTCTGTAGGAGAGAGGGGATGAGAGGGGCTCACACAATCTGTGCCCCTCCCCTCTCGAATTAAAGCTGGTAGCAACAGTCCTGATTTGTTATTTATGAAGAGCAGAGATCGAGTTAGTGATTGGCTGTATATAGGATGGACTACCAGGGACTGTACAGTGCAGTTCAAGTGAGCTACTGTGCATATTTGTAAACATGTTGTGACTTGTCTTTAGCTTTTAGTAATTTGAGGCTGTTTTACAAGGGAACTGAAACAGATGGGTTCTTACACCTGCATTCATTTTCACTCTCATCTTGGTTAACTGTTATAACAATTGGTATCAATATTGTCACTTTTTACTGAAGTATCAAGTTTGTAAAAAATGACAAAAACCTAGCCATGTTTCTGAAAGAAGAAAGGTTTTCTTTCTTTAACTGCAGTTAGAGATCTCTGAGTAAAGCTGTGGAGTAAGAACCATTTAAAAACAGTGAACATTAACAAAGTGTTCTTGCAACTTCTATCATTTAAAGGTCAAGAGCAGTCCCTCCAAACTTATTTTGAAGCAACACCTTAATCTCACAGTTTTCCCCATATTTCTCTTCAAAGTATCATTTACCATATTTTTTAAATTCAGTTTTGCATATTCAATGTAAAACAAGCAATAATGTAATTTTCACATTTGAAAAGAAATTTGTTGTCACATGACTCTCAACAGCCAATCATGAAACAGGACAGTCTACTACCACTCTACTTCAAGTTGGGGTGACTGCTTTTGCCCTTTAAATGAGATAGACTTTAAAAACGTAATCTGTCACAATTATGAAACCCAAATACTACTATATAGTACAGCTTAAGTTTTAATTTATGCTTTGAGGAAACTACAATGTTAATTTTGGTTAGTAGAAAGTGATTAAAGGAAGTGGTATTGACTCCAGTCAGCATTTTCCAAAAGATTTCTGCTGACTTTGTGATTAAATATTTCACTCAGGTGTTGCATACACTAATTGTAACTATTCACTGCAGGTAGGCTATGGCATCTTCAACACACAAGAGTGAAACTTAAAAGTAACATATTTTTTACTCTCTCTTTTTCATTTACTATGATTTTCCCCCTTACAAATCACAATATTCTGCAGTAACTTCAAATTCTGGGAAATTCGTAGTTTCGATTAAAATTCAACTAGAACAAGCGTTCGTGGATTTAATGAAACAGAAATTCTGTAAGAACTTCTACTGTGTCGCTCAAAAGGACAAGCATACATTATGTAAGAAAGTTGCTTGTTTGTACCGTAAGCTACTTTGTTGAGCTTAATGTAGTACACAGCTAAATTGACCCTTTACCGTTGTTTGGGTCCTTTTGGACCCATGCGGAGAGCTTGACTGTCACCCATTTTTACTGTTTCACGCGGAGCTTGAAACTGCGAGTAGCTACCCGAAAATTCGGCCACAACAGCGTGAGAGACAATAGTTTAAGGTCACGGGGTCAATGGCCTATGGAAGCCGATGCAGGGTGGGCTACGTCCACTTTTCCGCCCAATCCCAAGGCGCGCAAATATGCCCCGATCGGAGCACAACAGTTAAGGGTTAAGTAGACTTCCCCGGCTGTATTAATATGGGGTAATGTTTTAAAGCAGGGTTGGCATAATTGACATTTGTAATGACAAATCTACATCGCCCCTCTCTTACCTCCTATATACCTACGTATGTAATCGCCACTTACCCGCCAAAACTAAATGCCTAAAAACAAGGAATAGGAATATTTTTTGGTATACATACATGTTCAGAATTTTGAAAGAAACATCAGAGAGCTCTTAAGCTGATATTTTGTCTTTTCATATTTTCCTCAGTGTTCCTTAAAAATGTATGTTTTTCCTTATTTTTCTCAAGAAACAAGAAAAATTACATGTGTACATTCAATTTCAAGCACATTTGAAGAATAATTGAGTAACAATTTCATGAAATATTCACTCATTTTTGAAGGTCTCCCTGAATTTTACAGAAGTGTTAGAAGTTTGTCAAATTCAGGCTTTAACTTGTTCAAGCCTTGAATGTTTTGGCGTGGGATTGTAATCGCATCCCATCACTCACCTCAAATGAGTCAAGTCACTTCTAGGGACCTGTGATTTTTGCCACATCTAAATAATAATGGAACGAAGATCATGAGTAGGAGCATAAGGAGACAGATGTCAAAAGACATCTTCACACCTACCACACTCTGTAGTTTCATGAGGAATGTTATTTGTAGCACACATGGAAATTCTAAAACTGAAGGCCTGCTTTCTGCATTTTGGCTGTTTTCAGCTATACTGAATGCCAAATTAGCCCCATTTTTTTGCTTTAAGTGGCATACTAGGCCTTGAATTTCATAAAATTTTGATTGCCTGTTAGAAAGGCATTTCACGATTTCAAAGTCTTCTACAAAAAAAAGTTGGGTTGTCTGAAATATATTTTGCACAACAGTGTGTTCTGGCAAGTGTACCTATAAATTGTGTTTTTCCCTTTTGCTGCAAGAATTCACTTTGGTGTGTATGTTCATGTATTATTTGTCACGCAGAACAAAATCATATGATGTTGAGCCACAAAATCCTAATTGATAGCCTATAGCTGAAGTCTGAAATATGTAAGAGTTCAATACAAGATGATCAGTGAGCCTTATTGTTGCCTTGAATCATATAAAAGCAAGGCGTTTTTTTATTCTTTCCAGGAGGGGGGAGTGTCTGTTGGATAACCCACTTTGTCCGAGTAGATTTTGTTGTTTAGGTACAGAATTGTCCCATGATTCAGAAAGGCAAATTATGTAAGGTAAAATTTCCAACAATTTGTATTGGTATTGGTATTAGAAAGAATGAAAGGAAGTGAAAAACATTTCACTCTTATCCTTGTGACAGTTAGTTAGATGGAATTTTACAGGGCCATTTCCAACCTATTGCTTCAAGTAAAGTAGGCCATGGCAGACCCTGTGATGTGAGCAATTTTTCCATGGGCAGTATTCCAAGGAGTACAGTACTGTAGTTCTTTATAAATACAACACCTAAAGTTGCAAAAAATTTCCCATGATAGGATCTTTATAAGTAGGGAAGCAAGTTCATCTGTGCCCTTGAACTACATACCTGAAAAGTTTTATCACTCGTGTTACAACTCATTTTGCAGTCACCATTAACTCTGAAAAAGAGCAAGTATGAACATGACACTCAGTGGAAGAAAAACAAAAAATTTCTGTGTAGACAATGATTAAATGCATCCCTGTAAGGTCCCCTCATTTCCACAGCAGTTTTTCAGGATGGAAATTATGAGCTCAGCTTTCGTTTATTGGCCTTCATCAGCCTTTTAAGTGCTTAAAGTATCCATTCTTGAAGAGGTCCAGAACAGAAAAAGCTACACTTTATGGCATTACCGAGTCATTGTTAAGGTATCTGGAATGATGATTGAAGGACAGTTATTGTGTCCATCTTTCTACCTTATTGTAATTTATGATACACAATTAGTAGCAGATAGCCTGGTTTATTGAAGGGAGGTCCCTGGATATCCCTGGAAATGGCTTCCTGATATGAAACCAGTGTCATAGGATCAGTTATGCATCCTACCTACATTGAGACAGAGTGAAATCTTAGTAAGTCACATTAAACCACTTTTTACTTGGGACTGTCAACGATAGCTTTTCAAAATACAACTACAAATTGTACTATGTATGTATACAACATCCTTTCAGGTTGGGGATGGTTTGAACATTTGGATCACTTCCAAAAGTAATCTCTGAAATTACTTGGTTGAAGGTTAGTGCTGTAGAAGACTATTTAGCAGCTTGGTAAGACCTTCCAAATATGAGGCATTATTTAAAACCTGATCAAAAAAGAAAATGAACAAGATAAATAAAAATAAAAATCAAACAGAAGTATTTCTGTACATTTTGTCATTAGGCAAGACATGACATACGTATTGTAACATGTGAACAGAAATGGCCACCTTTTGCAGTTCTAGTAAATAGGAAATTGAACTGCCATTTTTGTTTGATTACAATGATTACTGCGGTTTTGGAAAAATGAGGAATGAAGAAAACAGCCTATATTAAACTTCAGTGTGAATTAAGGCTTAGTGGCACTCTAAATAACTCTTGCAATGATTTTGTCAAGACATCGTATTGTAATTTATGTACCACTTGTATAATGTGAGTTGCTGACATCATGTGCTGAAACTTCGTTGTGTTTGTGTACTTCAGGCCAAAAATATTCCATAGAAACAAGGCTGGGAAAAAATGTTTATTTCTCCAGGAAGGAGTTAATTTTTTTCCCAGGAAGGAAATGAATTTTCCCACATGTTCCCAATATTTTCTCGCACAGGAAAGGTGACTTTCCTTCCAAATGCAAAAATTTTTCCTTCAGACAACCAAATGTTTCAGTAAGGAGCCTACAAGCTTCCTAACTTTTTCCCCATGTCCAGAAAACTTGAAATTAGCAAAAAAAAAAGGGAGGGGAAACAGGATAATCCCCAAATTTCATGGGGCTAATTTCCCTTCCTCAACCATTGTTGGCAGGACTAGGAAGAATATTTATTTCCTAGAATATTTATTCCCCAGGAAGGGAGCAAAATTTCCAACAAATCTGAAAATGCCCCTATATTTTAATGTACAGAAAATGGAATTTTCTTCCAGTTGTCAAAATTTTCCTCCAGATGGCCCATATTTCTTGGGAAGGAGACTCCCAACTTCATCACTTTGTTCACTCATACTGCACATCAGCCAGCTTGCCTGTATAGTATTGCACTTGTGTGTACATGTCATATTTCCTTGTATGTCATCTGTCGTTGCAACTGGCGAAAGCTCCAGAGAAAAGGAATGACTTATTGATCGCTCAGTCTATTTTCGCCTCATTACCTGATATTTACCTTATTGTTATTTTCTGCAATAACAGTCTGGCAAAAAAACTATTAACAGGGTGATAACCTCATCCATCTAGAGGACTCTAGATGCCCTGACTACTTCTTTCTTTGTTTTTGCAAGTTACAAATTGATTAGCTGTAGAAGTTAATCACCTACAATTTCATGATTTAACCCTGCTCAGCATCTTTGGCAGATGGTGACATGAGATCCAGTGCGATAGAAGAGACAGGGAAAATCTAAAAAGGGAAATTTCCCAAAATTTTTGTCCCTACACTTTTATCTGAAAGGACTTTAAATGGAAGACATGTCTGCTTAATTAACCATATCTGACATGTCATATATAAAGTCAAAGTTATACCTGTTGGTAAATGATGAAAATAAATTGATTTAAAATTATAATCAACAGAGGATAGTGATCACAAATCAGAAAGTTTATATAAAGCTTGAACTTGGGATTCTCTTTTAGCAAAGTCTGCAATTTATTTGTTGCGCGGTATTTTAAGATATCATACTGAGCAGCTGTAGTTTCTTAAGTTGGCACACAGTGCAGTACAGTACTATGCATGCCACGTTTGCCATCTATTTGCTGCAGCATATGTTTGTGCAGATAATAATCTGTATACATTTCACTGTTATAACAAGGGTTGTAAAATAAATAATAAAGCAAAAGGATGCTGACAGAGAAACATTGCAGGGTGTACATAGAGCTAGGAGAGGACAAGTTTCCAAAATGTTGCACTTGCAGTAAAGTGAAATTTACAGTACTTCACAGACATACCTAACTCATTGAAACCACATTGATTCTACATTATTTAATGCATTAAAGACAGTCAACTCTCACCCCTAACTGCAATTTATTTTTTTGTTCTAGCCTACAGAAATTCTCAATTGGCACAGCTGCACATTGTCTCTTTGATTGACAGCAAGCTCAAAAAATGCATAGCATTGTACATAGCTAGCTCATAAAATGCACAGCATATACTGTCCTGAGAGTGTTTTGATTACGCATTGAGGTCTTGTATACTCACCAAGCAATAAACTGAGATGTGTCTGGAAGAGGATAAGTTTAAGACAGTTGTGGGAGGGGCTTAAAGGCCCAATTCTCTCACCCTAAACATCAGCAATTCTCCTAACCTATTTCTTACTTAAGCCCCTCCCACAATTGTCTGAAATTCTTCTTCATCCAGACACTATTTCAGTCCATTGCTTCAGAGTGAGTATAGAAAAGCAAATGTGTATAATCATTGCTTGAATTAACTGCCAATCAAAGAGCTGAGCCAATAGAGAATTTTGGTACCTCCCTGTAGAAACTGTAGTTTGAGGTGAGAGGATTGGCCCTTTAAATAAGTAGGTTGGAGAATTGGAATAGAGTGAGAGGGTAAGGCGTTTAAGGACAAAATCTTCTCACCAAAGAAAGTTCTGTTTCACCATCCTAACCTGCTTATGAAAGCACCTCCCACCACTGTCTTAAACTCATCCTGCATCCAGATGCAATCTCAGTTTCTCAGTATGATATAATACAAGACCCCCATGTGTAATCAACACACTCTCAGCCCACCACATGTTGTGTAATATGAGCTGCAGTGCTGTGCATTTTCTAAACTTGCTGTCAATCAAGAAGCAGAGCCAACTGAGGATTTCTGGAGACTACTGCAAAATTTGTAGTTTTGGTGAAACTTGACTGGCTTTTATACTCTCATGGAAGGTACTAAAGGTTGCTTTGACTAAGTGTGCTAAATTGGCTGTGTTTTGTATTTGGGTTTATCAGATTCCCCTTCCGGACACAATATTTAGTCTTGGAAATTGTTCAAGTTTGAATATCAGTTTGGAATGTCCCTTACCCTCACCCCTACCTTATCCTAGCTTGTCTCCATCACCTTCCAGCTATTATTTGAAAATCAGCAATTCTCTGCTTGTAGCATTTAAAGGCCCAATTCTCCTACCCCAAACAGTACCAGTTCTTCTAACCTTCTTACTTAGAAACCCCTTCCAGAATCGTCTGAAATTTATCCTCATCCAGACACAACCTCAGTCAATTGCTTCAGGGTGAGTAAAGAAAAGCTCAAACACTCTCAGTATAATCCATTCTGTGTAATATCTTCTCTACACACACTACATTGTTTGAATTAGCTATCAATCAAAGAGCTGAGAATTTCTGTTAACCCCTTCAAAAATTGTAGTTTGGGTGAGAGGATGGGCCCTTTAAAGTAAAGTCAGTCTCCTGAATCTTCTTTTTAATCAAAGTTCTGCTAAATCTCACAATTTTTCCTTCATTCTCTTGAATCTCTTCCATGTATCCTTTGTGCTTGCTTTCTCTGGGCTTGAATGTTGGTGGAATTAATGGTGCATTATCAGTTACTAGAAATTCCACAATTGAGAAGTTGAAAATAACTGTCACATGATTCTCAAAAGCCATTCATGAAACAGGATGGTGACTGCATTTTCCCCATGAAGCAGTACTCAAATAACAGAACTTGCAGTCTTGCAACATTTTCCAAATTCTTTGATATGACTTAAACTTTATGTATGGAAGTAGATACTTCGATGCTCTATACCGTGTTCTTCTCAAATATAATCATCAATTAGAAGCAGTTACCCTAGTGTGTGTCAAATTTACAACCTTTCAAACATAAATGGTTCATTGTAGGGAGGTGTATGAACTATTATTATGAAGTCACCTGGCAAAAAAAATGAAAGCCCTAGGCATGCACACAGCTCAACCCTTGAAGCAAGCAACACCCATCATCAGACTTCATTACCACAAGCAGGGATCTGTGCGGCTTCTATGCAAGTAAGCCCGATTTTTTGTTAGTCACTGTTCAACTCTTCTTGCTTCTCAGGAAAATCACCCTAGCATACCAGAGGTCAGATTGACTTGACCCCTGGAGGTCACCTGGCTACCATTCAAGTTGATTCAACTGTTTGGCTTAACAGCATGCATTCAGTGTAGTGAGGCCTCGGTGGAAATTTCCCCCTTTATTTCAGTGTGCACACACACAGGGAAAGAGACTCATTATGAATGTGCCAATAAAAGGAAACAAATCAAAAAGCGCAGGAAAGACAAACAGTGTATCATGTATGAAGTGTGGGAGATAGCAAGGGAAGGTACTGTAACATATCTATAAAATAAATACTTTGAGAAAGACAAGGTTAAAAAGCAAGACAGAAAAAGGGAGAATGAAAAGAGAATAATGATGTAAAGGGAATACATTTGCAAGAGGAATGAAGAAAGTAAATGTTATATGTATAGACCTCCATAGAATTCCTATGCATGATGGTTATTGCATGGTTTCACATGCATGTATGTAGATGGCTAAACTCTAATTTACTTGTGTATTTAACAGTTTTATGACCATGAGGAATGTGCTAACTGTGGCCCAAGGATATCAAATTTATACTGTCGCCTAAAATTTGAACGTAGATGTGTGGGTACCCACAGTTGTTATGTCTTAAGGGAAAAGACAACCACTCCAATTAAGTTGGATTAATGTCTCCATGTATTCATTGTATGCAGTGGATCTCAAGAAACATGACAATATTTTTCTTTAACTCGGAACATGATCATTGGCTATATAAAATGCCTTGAGTTCTCCAGATACAGTTTTTTTAGGTTGCATGTGATTTTTTGCTACTGTAAGTTGCAAAATTTGTGTCATATTTAGTATGCCTGAATCCCAAGTATATCTGACTTAAAGGCCTAATCCTCTCCTCCCAAACATTTTTAGTTCTCTTAACCTTAAACTTATGTAAAGGCCCTGGGGGCCGTTCCACAAAGAGTTACGCACAATCTTAAGTTTGATTCACCATACTTAAGCCAACAGTAAATCATACTTAAGATCGTGCGCAACTCTTTGTGGAACGGGCCCCAGTTCTCTCACCCCAAACAGTACTAATTCTCCTAACCTTCTTACTAAAGCCTTTCCCACAATGGTCTGAAATTCATCCTTATCCAGACACAATCTTAGTTTATCTCTTCAGGGTGAGTATAGTAAAGCTCTATGTGTATAATCATAACACTCTCAGTACAGTGCATTCTGTGTGATATAAGCTTTGGTAATCTGCATTGTTTGATTTAACAGTCAACCAAAAAGCTGGGCCATGGAGAGTGTCTCTACCCCCCAACAAGAAGTGTAGTTTGGGAGTGAGAGAATTGTCCCTTTAAAGCAGCTCATTGAGTTGGTTTATGAAATTCAACAAATTTTTCCAAACCTGTTGAGTTTTCTTCACATACCAATGACAAATGGTCAAACTTAGACAATCCTCGTACCCTACATACAAATAACTGTTTTATGGGTGAGTAATTAAGGGTTCAGGACAGTTTTCGAAAATTTGTGACCAGACACTTTTTCAAGTTATGTACAAAACCGTTACAAGTCAGGACACTAGAAGATTCAAAATTTAATGTTTTCTGTGACTTTCTTGGACTTGAAACTGGACTTGTTATGCTAACTTGAAGCATTGTTATGTGGTAGTGACCCTTTGAGACTCTCATTAGGTTACCGATATCAACTCAATGAGCCTCTTTAAGCCTCTCCCACAACTTTTAAAATTCATCCTCATCCAGGCACAATTATTCTCAGTTTATTGCTTCAAGGTGAGGAGTACACAAGACCCCAGTATTGTAATCAAACCACTCTTAGTATAGTACAGGCCATGTAATATTCATTGCACTGTTTGAACTAGCTGTCAATCAAAGAGCTTGAGCCAGTTAAAAAATTCTGAAAACCCCTAACAAAAATTATAGTTTGGGGTTAGAGGATTGGCAATTTAATGCAGCTTACAGGTGTGGGATATGCACCACACAGGGTGGACTATGCTGTGGGCCTTAACATGTACCATCGTTAAATACATTTACTGAGCAAACCTGTCGAGTGCTGCCTTATCAAGTTTTGTGATTCTACCCTGGGCGGGTCATACCAAATACTTTAAAAATGTAACCTTCTTCCATTGTCCTTGTTGCTCTAAGAATAAGCAATGGAGTAGTGAAAACAAGCCAGTGATGCCACAATTAACTAGGAAAAAGGCTGAGGCCCACTATACTGACTATAGACATGAACCAATTAATTGGTGGGAAACTGGGCTGTAAAACTCAGTTAAATCTGAAAATCCAACACCATACAAGAGAGTAATATTATGATGTCTCACATGGAAAGCCTGTATAAATAGGCCTGCTACAATATTTGGGTTCATATTAATTGTGTTTAACAGCAGTGAGGCAAATTTTGAGAGCAGTCAGAGATATGCTCAGACAGTATATTGCTTTACTACAGGCATAACTGAGGTAGCATAGGAAACAATCAATTTGGTTTCAAACTGTAGGGTAGATCTTGTACCCTGTGGGCATACCACCAGGAGGTCATAGTGGATATAAGGGGAATATATGTCCTGATGAGGTCAGCCTTAAAGTAAACCACAAGGAACGAATCCAATCTTTTTTATGACTTCAGGTGGATGGGAGGCAAGTTCTGCCAGTGATCAGGGAATGTTGCACATTATTATTACCAGCTCCTAGGCAGGCCTAGAGGACTAGTACTACAGTGCTGAATTGCCATCCAGGTGTGTGTGCTACAGAATTAGGCACTGGTATCATTCTGTTCAGAAATGTGCCATAGTTACAGCAACTGTTGAGCAGGGACCATTTTTTCCCCAAGGTCAAATGTGGCAGAGATATGCTCAAACTTGTATCAATTGCATAATGCACCCCTTGACCCTAGGGAGGGGGTGTGTCAATGTCAGCTATATTGAACATTCATGTGCACCCACTCACCTCTGCAGTTTGGGGGGGGTCAAGGCCGTGTTGTCATGCAGATCGTTCATTGCAATATAAGATCACAAGTGGTTGTACTAACAGTATCATGTTGGAATATAAGTTTAAGTATCCATATACTATTTTTGTTAATGTATCCTGTTCATCTGGCTTGTTTCGCTGTTCTATTGTTTTCTGCTGAGTAGCATGTTACACAATTGCAGCGGGATAAATATTTGAAGTCTTCAGTACGACTTAGCAGTGGATCTCCATAGCTCTTTCTCCAAGACTGATGCTCTAACTATTTGATCATGCAGTCAGTGTCCTGTGTGAGAAGTATCTAGCAAAGCCATTTCTTGTGCCACTGGTGAGTGGTTTAGTATTCCCTAATTTTGCTACCATTGTGGGTGAACAGCAACACGGACAAACTCTCGATGAGTTTACAGACCGAGGTTATCAAAGGGTGACTGTCAGAAACTGACAGTTTAGCAGGAAAAGCCTTATGGCAGGTAACCTACCCCAGTAAGTCTTAAATACGAGTGATAAATAAAAAAGTCCACAAAATTTTGATGACAGATTATGTTGCATCAGAGAGTTATTAGAGAAAGAGGTACAACAAACAAATTCTTCAGACAATATGTACTTGAAAATGATTTACATCTTTTGAGATGCCATTACTTGATTGAATTTGACAGATCTCCTTGTTTAGAACAGTAAAGTTTCATGTGAATAAGGCTTTAAATAAGGATCTCTTCTTTTCCAAGTAAAACAACTGGAAGCAAACATTTAAACTTAATTTAACTCCAATTATGCCTGTTCATCTTTGCATGGATGCACTATTCAAGTCTATACATTTTCCTCAGATTTAAAGCATTTTTTCTTTGTTTTTTGGGTGACTATTTCAAGTGAAATGATACATTGTGTCTCTCACATATTGTCAGATGACATAAATTTCATAATTTTGCCTGACGGTTGGCAAGGAAAAGTTAAGGAGTAGAGTGTTACCTGGAATCTGTCTCTTGATTGAAATTTTGTTGATTTGTCACTAAACAAGGTTGATCAAAGCATTCCAGTCAGAGTTTGGGGGATAAAAGCAAGATTGTAGCCAGAAATAAACATTGTTTGAAAGAGACTATGGAACATTGTTTCTTCTCTAATGACTTTCAGGTCACACATAACAGTTATGTACACAAATTTGATGAAATTTCAATATGTTGAAGTGTAATTACTGAGAAATTACAAAGCATTTTAAGGGTGTCCTTCTCATAATGTGCCTGAACCTTTGAGTGAGGGCGGTAAGTGTGGAAGTAAATGAGAAATAATCAGGTAGGCTTAAGACTTCCTTTAACTTCTTAAAGTTGAACATACTAGCAAAATCTTCTGAGCCCCAACATAAAGTATAAGGAAGTTAAGTTGACCTTGAAAATTGCTGTTAGTTAATCCTTGCAATATCAACCTGGAATATTATTTACAGATTGGCAGGATTGATATGAGATTACATGAACTTTAGGGTTCATTCAGTGATTCAATCACTGTGACTTTCCATGGGTAAAAAGTCCAGAGATGTTGACTGAAGACTCCTTAGCAGAGCATACGTTATTAGAATTCCATTGGTGTAGTTAAAATAATCAAATAGTGCCATGAACTGTTTCACAGAAGAGGATAAGAAAATAAATGGAAGCACAGTTTCCCCTCCCACTGGCAGAGATAGCATGCCAATCTGTTCCAAGTCCAACCTTGGTTGCCCATGTGGAAAGATGTTGAAGAAGAGCGGTGCAAAAACATGGCTCTGTTGTGTTGTTACTTCATCAATCAGTTAAGGACAGAGTGGCTCCCTTGTTAACCTTAAATCAGACCATGATTGCAGTCTGTCTTTAGTGTGAGTACAGAAAACAGTTGAATGTATATATTACAGATGTCAGTCAATTGTCAAAGGATAGTACTCAGTTGTTCAAATGTAGCCCACAGAGAGGCTTGGCTCAAATCATGCTATGCTTACCATGGAGAATGTCTGCTCCAAAGAAAGCTGCACCAGTTTTTTTTTCCATTCCATGGACACTGAATGACACTTTGACTACATAATAGATATGGGAGGGGAGGGGGAAGGAGAAAGTGGTTGCTTTAGAAACTTTCTTCCCCTCCTCCCTTCCTTGTTTCAACATGAGCACAAGGTAGTTACATTTTGCAATGACAAAAATGATGCACACCAACATTCTGTCCCACAATCCTTTGCAATAATATTTGGAGGAGGGATTTAATCCCCAACTGTACCCACTTTGCTATAAAGTCTCAGTATTGTACTGTACCATGTGATTGTACCACATTTTACAGTAGGCCTACACGATTTAATAATGGTATGAAAAAGACCCTACAGCTTGCTCTGTGTTTGCAAAAATCTGATACAGTAAGCCCTTTCATAGACCTGTGTGGGAGTCTAAAGTCCAATTGTCCATTGCCTACTTGACCAATGCAATGAGTATTGACTTTATATCTTTTCAAGTTTAGAAGGGAATTATAGTAATGTGAATGCTATCCAATGACAGTGTGAGGATTATTATCTTAAAGAGTGTCACCAATGTATTGTAATTGACAATTCGGTTCTCTGCAGGCTATAATTTAAGAGGGAGCTCAAAAGGTAGACAGCCTTTTATTCTTTTTTTTAACTGGAGAGGGACACATATAAGTTCAGGGTAGTCTTTCCTGTTCTATATGAAAGGAATTAAAAGAAGGGTGCCACTGAGATTTGGTCGGAGAGTTATCCAATAAAGTGCAAATCTTTTCATCAAACTTTAAAGAGGAAAAAAGGCAGGTCAATCCAACTTGATTTAGTGTAGTAAACTTTCCTGTTTCATGAATGGCTCTTGAGAATCATGTATCTGCATGGCTCGAGCCTCGAGGATGATAGAGTGTGTCCTTGTTCCTCATTGTTGGGAGCAAGAGCCCCCTCGCTCTTTTGTGCTATGAGTTTGCCAATGTTAAGTTGCGGGTAATTAATTGGGGATTACATGTGTGAATAGGGGGTAAGCATTGGGGCTCTTAGATTACCAGTCCAGGGAGTTTTGAGGTGACAGTGTTTTTTCCTTCATGGTCATGAAAATGTAGGGTCCTACAGTCTAAGTCTTGTTGTTTCAAAGCAAGTGTGGGTAACTGCTTTCCCCTTTATGTTCCAGGATAATTGAAAGCTAGAAAGATGTGGATGCCATTGGGACACACTTTAAAAAAAGGATATATCATGAGTCTCTTGCAAGTGAACATGCATTTGGAAGTCAAGAAACTTCATATGGCAGGCCTGTTAAAAGCCTCTAAAGAAAGCTTACCTGTTAAGTCCTTGGTTGATTCACTATAGCAGGATAAAATAGGTTCAGGGAGCTGACTCAGTATTTGGAATGAGAAAGTTCAAAGTTCATACACTAAATCGCTAAAACAATACACTGTAGTTGGTATAAACTTCACTATGATTGCTCTTGAAAGCTTTGCACTAATTTCGCAAAATGTCTGACACTGCTGTTCACTATAGCACTAAAAACCCCACCTAGTATCCTGAAGGGAGAGGAAAAGAAAAACAAAAGTCAACACTAACAAATCTCCCCCTTTTTTCTTTTTCTGGAAACAACTTAACTTCTGGTAGGATACTGATGGGAAACACCATAGTTCTGTAAGTTCCCCACTTGTAGGATGTCCATTAGTTCCTTACAAGATGCCCCACGTTTTGTCAGGCAATTTGAAATTTGGGCACCACTCTCAATCCACTTGACACTAGAAAGTTCTCCTTTATGGAGCATCTCCTTGATGCTTCCTATCTCCACTCTAAGACGCTTCTCACTAACTGCTTTGGTAGAGTGAATGTTCTCAACAGGGATTTGTTATCAGTACACACTCTGATAGGCACTCTATTTTCCTTAGGCTTTGTTGAAAACCATTTCTGACAGCAAATATCCAAGGCAATAAGCTGAGTCAAGGCTATCAGCCATAGAGAGAGCTTCTGCCGCTAAAGTACTCCGTACCACTCTTCGAATTTTTCCAGATCGCCAAGTAAGGGGACAAGATTTGTTGTCCTCACCAGTCAAAAACACAATGTGACCACCAGCACTGGAAACTCCATCAGTTAAATTTGCATAGGAGGCATCACAAAATACTGTCAAACTCAACTGCTCTATCTCCCCCAGGTTAGGAAAGAGGATGTTACTCCTTTTGATTTTAACTTCTTGATCACCTTATTGGCTTGGATCAAATCTTTTACTCTAGGTTCTCTGGTTGCAGTACTAAGCTCCAAGGCATCATAACTGGCATCAGGTCTTGTTTGGTTAGATGCCCACTGCACTTGACCAATGGCTCCTCTCAACTCTGTTACTTCACTTTGTTTGAGTAAAAACTCCTTTGAGCCACTCTTTTTGCTGGAACAGGGATCTCTGAAAGGGAATCTACGTAATTATCCTGTGTGAGCATGATGCCATCTTTTCCTTGAGCAATTTCAAGTCCAATATATCTGAAAGCACCTTCTGCCTCCTTCCCAATTTTGAAAGCTGATCTTACCCTGTCTACCACCATTCTTTGGAAGTTGTCTGTACCAGCCCACAGGAAATCATCAACATGCAAAATGAAAATGCCTTTCAGTTTCCCTTCATTGTGCCAGAAAAATAATGCCAGGTCTACTTCTGAGCGTGAGCATCCATGTTTAAGGAGTTCATCCCTGACACTGAAATACCAATTTCTTGAGGCATCATTCAAACCATACACACACTTTTTTAATTTCCACACTTTGCCAGTAACATCAGCCTCTTTAGGTGGCCTCAGAAACATCTCACGGTTGATCTCATTAATATCTATGGAGTGACATTTCCAGGAGAGAGTAGATGCCAGAGCCAGAAAAACCTTCATTGTCTCTTTAGAAACTGTAGGAGAGTCAGCTTGAACACAATTCTGTTCTTCAAACCCACGAGCCACAAGTCTGGCTTTGACAGTTCTCTTACCATCAGCTGACTTCTCTGTTATCACCCATCTGGTAGATATAGCTTGCTGGCCACAATCTACCATCTCTTCATATACTTGAAACTTCTTCCAATTGGCAAGTTCTTCATCTTTGGCAAGTCTAACTTCTGGCTCATCATGTCTGTGTAAGGGAATAAAGACAGCATTGGCCTCTTCACTGGTACCAGATTCATCCCTTTCATTTGAATTGTTTTCCACAATCTTCCAATCTTGAATATCATTTTCAAAATCCAGCTCTTTAAGTGATGAGTCACTTTTCTCCTTTACATAAAACCAATTACGGTATTTTCCAGTGGCCTTTCCAGACCTTTGTACAACTTCGCATTCAATCCATGAGCTTCCACCAGTTGGTAAGTATGTGATGTTCTGTTTCACTTTGGGCAATGCCTGGGCAGATCGTATTTCTGTTCTTTGGTCAGACTGGTTATGATCTTGGCTGGATTCTCCTTCTTCTATGTCATCAGTCACTGCCTGAGGATTATCACTATAATCATCTTCCTCTTCCTGTGGTTCAGGTAAGCCATCATCTGCCTTGCCACTTGTTTGGGAACTACCATGACCCTCTTCCCAAGTATTTGAAGTTTGGGGTCCCTCAAAGGTGGTTTATCAAACTCTGTATCAATTCTTAGCAGTCGACAGGGATGCACTCTCACATACACACTACCATGACGGACGAAAACCACTTTACCATCTTGCCCAAGAACTTTGCCTGGACCTCTCCATTTGTTACTCTCATCACGCTTGTAATACACCTTGTCACCAGGCTGAAAAAAATCATCAGAACTTCTAATCTTGTGTCGGAGGGCTCTCCTTATCTTCTCTGATGCTTCAGCTTGAACAAATGCTTTACGACTAGCATGTAAGGCGTTCAAATGTTTAGCAAATATTTCACTCACTGTGGTTCCATGAAGGGCTGGAGCTTGGTCAGAGAGCACTGATGGCAGGTTTGGATTCCTACCGAACACAAGCTGGTAAGGGCTATATCCATACACCATCTGCAATGAATTTTTGGCATTCACTGCCCACACTAGAGCTAGCTCGATATCCATGTTGGGGTAATCCTCCAAAATCTTCTGAACACAATTATCAACAACTGCATGGTTTCTCTCACACAGACCATTTTGCCAGGGACTCCTGCCTGCTGTGTTCCATACCTCAATGTTAAGATTTTCAGCCATATCTCTGAAATCCTCATTGGAAAATTCTCCACCATCATCAGAAAGAAATTTTTTTGGTGCTCCCAAACCACTGCCAATCCACAACTTCATCACTGTATCAATGATCACCTTGGGGGTTTTTTTGTAGATAACACCAGCCATGCTAAAACGTGTAGCAACATCAATAATGTGTAAAAAATATATGCCACTTTTCCATTCTTTGAGATCCAAGGACACAACTTCATTGAATTCTCTAGCCAGAGGCAATCCAACTACAGGCCTTGGAGGTGTTTTCTTGTATCTCTTACAAACATCACACTTTGATACAATTTCTTCCACTAAATCCATTGTTTCCTGATCAGAAATATTGGCATCTTTCAGCAGGTATTTCAGCTTCTGTGCAGTTGGATGGGCAAATTGCTTGTGCAGCTTCTCAATTCTCTTTCTGCTTTTCTTTAGAACTCTCTTCTTCTGACACCAAGGCCTCTACTGTGTCACTGACAGGAATTGTTGTTTCAACAATAGGGATGCAGTAGTGACCAGAAGAGGTACACTGAAGGTCAACTGTCTTCCCGAAAATGGTTGCGCAGTCATTTTCTAAGTCAAGTTTCACTTTTGCCTTCTTCATTGCCGGCTTTCCCAAAAGCAGAGGAATATCACTTTCCACCACATCAGTAGTCACTTGGCATTTCACACCAGCAATATCACATGGGATGGTAACTTTCTCCTTAGACTTCAAGCGCTTTCCACCCCCAAACTTGAAAACTGTGTCACTTTTGCTCCTCATTACATGAGCCTTCTTTTCTTCTTCAAGCATATCAATATAATGAGCCATCCAGGCTTCTCCAGCAACCGTTGAGCTACACGCACTATCCAAGACAGCAGAACCCAAAGCCTCTGTCAATAAAACTTGTCTCTGACTGTTTGTTCCCAGTGAACAACACAGCTTCCTCTTCTTTACTACGTGTTTGCAATACACTCCTTTGCAGGTTCTCATATGAATCTGGGCAGTCTTTCAGAAGATGTCGGATTGATTCACAACTGCTACATTTCAAAGGGTAACCATCAGGTCCAAGCGGATTCAGTCGCTTGGTTATACTCTGAGAATTTTGCCTTCCTCCTCTGTTGCCACGACCTCTGTTAAAATTCTTAGCACGATCATACTGAGCATTACTGTACCTTCCACGACCATTACCTCTGAAACCTCCTCTTCCAGTGACAAATGCAGTTTCGTCAGAACCAATAAATGTTGGTTCAGCCTTGATGGCCAGTCCATCTTTGGTTTCCATTGATGACATCGACTGTTCTCCAAAGAACTTCTTAAGAGAAATCTGCATTTGAGAAAACATGCCGTCTGGTTCCTTGTAATTCACAGCTGTAAGTACTAGTTGCCTTTCTTTATGCTCTAATTGAGCACTCTCCAAAAGTTTGAAGGCCAGGACTGGTTGAGGGAGCTCCATCTTATACTTTTTGGTTTTGTTATACAGCTTCTCGAATTCCACAACATATTCCTCCATGGTCGTCTCTGTTTTCCTTCTGTAACGATCAAATTTAGTGTAAGCCTCATAGGCAGCAGATAATTCGTCCTTCTTGAAAACATTGTCCATAAACTTTATGAGGGTTTCAACACCTGTATCTTTCTTAAGTTCCTCTATATCCACTTCACTGAAGACCTTATCCCTTATAGATTTGGCTCCCACCTCAGGAAGGGTTAAGGCTATGGCCAAGCCATGTTTCTCTTTTCTTTAAGTCTGTCACTACCTGCCAGGCTTTAACCTCTTCGATCCATCTGGCACGGCTTCGCTTCACTAAATACTGGTGGGGTTTTGTAACTTGCCATGACTCTGTATAGGGAGGATGGGATTTAGCAACCAGGCTCTGCTACCATGTTAAAAGCCTCTAAAGAAAGCTTACCTGTTAAGTCCTTGGTTGATTCACTATAGCAGGATAAAATAGGTTCAGGGAGCTGACTCAGTATTTGGAATGAGAAAGTTCAAAGTTCATACACTAAATCGCTAAAACAATACACTGTAGTTGGTATAAACTTCACTATGATTGCTCTTGAAAGCTTTGCACTAATTTCGCTAAATGTCTGACACTGCTGTTCACTATAGCACTAAAAACCCCACCTAGTATCCTGAAGGGAGAGGAAGAGAAAAACAAAAGTCAACACTAACAAGGCCTCTAAAAAACAAAGCCTACCAGTTTTGCCTCACTGGTTAACAGATAAATTCCCTCCCCTCCCATTTAACATTCTTGGTGACTACCACCTTAATTTCCAAGCCAAGGAAGTGCAAATGGATGGCGCTCTTTGACTTCATGCCAGCAGTCAGGACCCCAAAGTTGAGCGAGATAAGCCCAGTGTCGGCAAACTAGGCGTTGCCACACACTTGCAGGGATTGTAAAACATTTTGACATTGTTTCAGAAAGATTTGAGAGAAGCAAGGAGCTTGATTCCCATCTGAGATTCAGTGATCTTACTTGGGTCACATGTACTTCATGACTCATCATAGAGGTCAATGAAGATTTTGGGGAGCAAATGAGGTCATGCAGCAGAAGAAAAAAAAAGGTTTTGAGACCTTTAGAGCACCAGGGTATTTTCACTATTTTGTCATTGGGGGGGGGGGGCGGGGTAGGGGGTAGGTTAGATGAGTTGATTGCTCCTTTTTCTTCTCATTTTGCATTTTTCTGTGAATATAATTGGGCCCCTTTTTTATACAGCCCCTGCCTTAGAATCCTGAGATTATTCACCCCCCCCCCCCCTGCTCTAAGCCTGATATAGATAGACTTTAGATGTTGTGAATATTCATTATTTACTTCCATTAATTTTGCAACAGGTGAAGGAAGATACTTAAGGTGTCCAATTGGCTTAGCCAGCAACTTTGTAGAGTTCTGCACATAAGTAAATATGTGTTGTTCCTGTAAATACAAAATATTCCCATATTTGGTACAATGAACACCATGACAAATGTTCAGTACCCGTGTGGTTCCAAGTGGGGGGGTTCTATCCTCTTCTACCTGCCCTTCTTTATTGTGTGGAAGTTTGTAATGTTTGGCTCAGTTTATGGACTGGAGTCTACTGTGTAAGTCCTAATTTCATTTTGATATGGCTGTTGTGTGGGAGGGTCTCTCTATTCTAAGCCCAAAATGCCTGTGGGTATGAATCTACTGTATAGCCTATATATTTTCACTTTCAGAATGTATACTCTTAAGTTTGTACCCATGATGTGGTTAGGAATTGCGGTTCAGACTTTGTTGTTTTGTGACCTTTTGAAGTGACAGGTCTGCTTTGAGGGAGATTTTCCTCCCAAAGGATTCATCTCTCTTCTATTGCAGTGATGTATAGGTTTAGGACTGTTATTATGATGATGGTTTATGACCTTGATGATATGCAGAGTAGCTATCCTCAGGGGATTGGTGGGATTTAAAAACAAAAGAATCCAGTCATATGTAGAGTTTACCCCCTCTTACTCATTTCAAAAGGTCAGTCTCTATTTTAATTTCACTGTGTTAAATTATGGCTTCATAGGACTCGCATGTTGTGACATCATCATACTTTTCAACAATTATCAAAATTATGCCAGAGGGACTCAGTTGGTCTTCAATAGCCATGTTTCCATGCATAAATTTGAGCAAGTATAGTGGATCTTGATCTGCCTTGATGGATCAAACTCTAAGGAGAAATTATGTTGCTTCAAAATAAGTTTGGAAGGGATTCCCTTATTCTTTAATTTAACCTTGGACCTCTGGTGTTTGTGAGTACCTTGCATACATGACACAGGTCGTGATGATGTGACAAGCTGACTTGTAAACAATGGTGACATTTTCGTGCCTGCCCTTATATGCATTCAAATAGCTCTTTGATCTACTGTGCTCATTCAAATATGGATGCCGCTCATGGCCAAGTTTAACAGGCGCAGGGCCATAAAATTATGATCCACTATATTATAGAGTCATTATTTATTTAGATGGTTATAAAGTATACAGAGCTGCCTATGACATTCAAACAGGAGTTTTAAACTGTGTAACTTTTAGTTAAAATTGTCAGATATGTCATCAGATTTGCTTGATAAGATACATGACAAACCAACGAGATCAGCCCTGTACCCAGGTTACACTATTGAACATACAGGCACTTTAGTCAGAAATGAGTGAAATGGATACCTGCCTACTAAGAAAAAGGCTGGACAGGTATATGGAACTATCTTGTGCGATCCCTCTCTGCATTCCATATATTAATACATAAAGACTCACTACAACAACTTCCTGACTTCTCAGTTGGCCAGGAAAAGGGTACCCAGATCCAAATATTTGCTGTCCTACTCAGTTTAAGATGCAACATTCCCTAGAATTCAAACTGGGCATTTGGGATACATAATGTACATCATCAAAAATAATATGTAAAAACAGTGATACTTTGCAATTTGCACACTTGTTTTGCAGGTGTTCATGGAATGATTTGTAACAAAAGTTGTTCAATTGTTATTCTTTAGTTTAATTCATTTTCAAGTTTCTGTTTTGGCCACTTACTATTCCCAGACTTATTCTTTCATTCCAATAGCATAATAGATTAATGCAGAAGTAGCGGCTTTATGTCCCATTATTTGAGTCACAATTACTGCCTGTTTTTATGTAGGACAGGTACATGTTGTCTTTTATAGATCTTAGGATTGTTCTAAATATAGAACAGTAGGCTACACTTTTCAATGTGGGGATAATGTTCAAGCATTGCTGACTTGTATTGAAGGGAAAACTAGTTATTGTAAGAAGAGAATGATTGAGCTAGTTTGTTGTAATGAAAACTTCAATTTAAATAAGGATAATGCCTACAAAAAAAAAACTAAAAGTTTCACCAAAAGATTATGATTTTCATTACAAGTTTGATGGATATGAGGAATATAGGACGTCACAAGTCAAACGTTCTGGGTCAGGACCCATTAAATTTGCATTGCTGAATCATGGCCTTAGTTGTTACTTCCCACTGTGGTTGTTAGATGCTAGAAAGTCCTGTACTCTAGATTTGAATGTAACCGCCTTTCTCACAGAACTTTCAAGTCTTCTGCACTACAAGACCCACCCTCTGATGACCCCCTCCTCCCCTGGCAGTGGGTGAGCTGAATGAGTGTCATGTTCACTTGAGTTGTGATGCAGAGGTATGTCAAAATTCCCCACTTGCTGGTTCAAAACCATCTAATTGGTGTGGCTTCATTTTGTAAAATTGAAATGGTATGTACAGGAAATGTGCTTCAAAGTCTCTGGATTGTTGGATCAATTGCAAAACGAAGGTACAACCAAAGCAGTACTGTTCAAATATATTTGCCACACCTAACCAACATTGACCAACCTTTCCTGGTCAGAAGGTGCTCGTACAATTGATAATTCCATTAGTCAACCTGGGAAAAACTACAAAGTCAAGGGAATCTTGTGTGCAGGGTACTAAAGTCACACTTCAAAGCTATGATTGTCATTACATATTACAGTCAATATGGCCTGTATTGTACAGAGCCTGATACCATGGAGAAAGTGATGGCTAAGTTATACTGAACTGTACTGTACTTACATTGACGGTAGACCTGTATTTTGCATGTATGCAATGTAGCCTGACCTGTTTTATGTGCAGTACAACTGTGCACTGATTCCTTACTCAATCTTTGGATTGAATTTTCCAGTACTGGCTCTCAAAGTTGTAATTAACAGTTGTAAGTGCTGTCTCTGCAGAGTTTGGCTTTATTCCAATTTAAAGAATGTATAAGTTTGCTGGGCAATTTACTCTTCAAATATAAACATTAAATTTATGACATTTTGTCTGTAACAATAAATGAGAAATAACTTTGAATACTGTTCATGAGTTCAGAGTACAAGTTATGCTGTTGCTTGTGATTGGCAAGACTAAAATCAATAACAGCTCCACTATGCCAGTTGACAGGAATATTAGCTCTGAATGTATTGAAATGTCAGCGAATAGTCATTCAAGAAGGAGTAGAAAAGTGATTACATCATGCCTTTATCATAAACTTTCAATATTCTCTTTCTTTCAGTAGCATTTCATGAAGTCTTATATGATTTTGATTTTTAATCAAAGCTTAGGAAGAATGTTTCAACATAGCATGAAGCTGTTTCACATTTTCCTTCAAGATTAGGCCTACACACAATCAAAGGTCTCAGAGCTGGGAAAAAATGAGTGTTTCCTGGGAAGTTATGTAATTTCCCATTATTCTCCCTGTATTTTCATGTAACCAAACACGTAAATTTTCCTCAAATTACCAAAATTTCCTTCCATATGGCCAAATTTCCCAGAAAAGGGGCCTCTCGGCTTCCCAACTTATTCACCCTTGATAGCAGGGTGTAAAATAGTTGCCCAAAACTTATTTTGAAACAATTAATGGCTAAATCTCATAAATTTCCTCTTCTCCTTTAAGTAAATATTTATAGTAGTTCTGAAACTGTAATTCAAGATAGACTGTGCAGTAAAAAAACATGATGTAGGGAGTGTTGGGAAGTCTATTTCACTCCTTCTGTCACCCTATGTATACCATTTATACCTAGACTTATCATCAGGTAAACTATTGACACCATGGGTTACCCTATTACAAGAGGGGTCCCACACACTAAAACTTCTTTTTGCCTTGCCAGCATCTAAACACGTGTGTGTTTAGACCACAGATTTATATACATGGGTAGAGCCTGTAACGCGTACGTCTTATCCGTAGATGGTCGCCACCGGCTGGGACAAACAAAGGCGCATCAAGATGGCTGCCGTGAAGTTATAAAACGTCTGATTTGACGACTCTGTAATATTTTAATTTTACAAAAGTTAAACTTGAATGGGGAGGAATATCGTATTCCTGTGATACGTGAAGTGATTTTAACCCCAGCTTGCCATGTTTTGGAAATATTTCAACTTTGTTGCAAAACATGGGAGTATACTTGAGCAAGTCCAAGCTTCCACACAAAACCATCGCAGACAGCCATCTTGGTGCACTTTTTCTTATACATACGGTAGCGACAATGTACAGTGCAGTATGCTCTGTCCATGAATAGAAGTCTGTGGTTTAGACGTGAAATAGGTTAGTCTGCTACTGTACACTTAAATCAAGTGGGGCTGACTTCATTTTACCATTAAATGCTTTAAAACATATACGTACATCAAGTTGCTCGCTTGAACTGAATCAAGTGATTGTATTGACACTGTTACAGTATGCACATTTAATAATCTGCTATCATCAATCCTCCCAACTTCCTGTTTCATCAAGTTATGGTTATTCGTGTACATGCTATTAAAAACACCTAGTGGGGAATTTGGCAGGTACTTCGTGACGGAAATTTTTTATTCATCCTTAAATGATGAGGGAACGACCGTAGCAGATGGAAAGTTTTAATGTGTTGATTCTTCATGTACTATATTTCCGATATTCTTAGAAGAAAGAAGAACTATGAATGGTGGATGGGAAATGTAACTTCATTCTTATGTTTTCATTTGACGACAATGTTTTCACAGGATTTAGCTTTTTCATCAAACAAAATTAGTGTATAGCTCTGCCTTCATTAGGAAGGGTGATGGCACATGTATTTGGCATGTGCAGTCCACATTGTTGGCACATTGTTGGAATGAAGCCAGTGAGGAGCTGGGGATGTTTACTGACTAATTTTGGTTGACCTAGGACCATGTTGGAATTTCCTGGTTGGTTAGAAAACAGAATGGACTGTATAGCAGAAGAAAAAAAGATGTACATTTCAGGAGATCAACTTCATGGAGCTACAGTAGACTAAAGGAATGCCATGATAACTACGGTATCACTGTATTGTGGATATACTTTTGCTACTATGGTATCTACTTAGGTTTTTCTGTGACATAATATTGCCTTAGAATGAAATAAATAACCCTTTGCGAAATCCCATGTATTATACACCGTCCTCTTGACTAAAATTCTACTGAAGTATTTGATTCCAATGTACAAGTTTTGAATGGCAAGCGCATATTGTGGACATTATTGTGCATTGCTCATAGAGGCAATGCATTACGTTAAATGTATGGTTTGGGTTTTTGTTCAATGTACATGCAATTGACATTAAACTGTTTTGGATTATTAGCATATGAGTATAGAGCTCTGTAATGTCAAGGCCAGAGTGATTAGATACTGGATATAACGATATTGTGGTGGAAATGTAGGCCATATTAATGCAGCAGATTTACATTTCAGGCATAAAAACTACCCCTTGCTAAAACTACTCTGAGTACAATGTCGTTTGTGGGTTGCAACAGCAGTGCAGAATTTCAAAGTGGGGGGGGGGGGGGAATAACCTGGGTCAAAGGAAAATGTTTGGGGGGGGGACAAACCTTATTTTCACATGCATAGCTTTGTGACCAAGCAGAAAGAGGAAAAAGACTATTGATAAAGAATTGGTACATGAAGGTGTTTTTCAAAAACTCATTTCTGGAGATCAACTGACCAAATTTTATAAGGGTTGAGATATCCCATTCTGTGGAAACATGAGCTTGGAAACACAAGAGTCTTATGCCTCTATTGAAAGTATGAAGGCTCTAGAACTACTCTATCTTTCCATATTAGATAATACAGGAGCCAAACTGCTTCCCATTTCTATCTCATTCCCCTCCCTGAGGCATCAAGTGCACAAAATGTCTGAACATTCTCAGGCCTCTCCAGTGGATCAGACTTACAATTGATTTGCATAAAATGTAAAATGGAGACTGCCTTTTACCAAATTTCTATTTGCAGTACCCCATACCTTGTAAGGACATTCAAAAATTGTAACTCTGTATGAAAAAATCACCTATCCTACAAATGGTGGACCTCATGCAATGGGAGTTATGAGACCTTGTCTCATAGATCAACCCTCCTTATTCATTACTCATTGTTTGCCTGTGCCAATAGTCTGTCCACCCTACTGTTAGCTCAGAATACAAACTTATGTCAACTTGACCTGACAAATTCCCTAGCCAATGTCAAACAGGTGTACAAACCCTCTAAAGCCAATAGAATAAAAGTGCTGTGTACTCTTCAAATTTCAAAATTATCTACATAGTCCCCCTTCTGTTGATTAAATTTGGAATAGAATCAATAATTAGAATACTTGTCAAGGACAACTAGGTGATGCTTTGCTATGCACAGAAGTTCTGGGAAAATTTACTTACACATGGCAGTACAATTATATAGCTTTTTATTCCGGGATTTGTTCTAAAATAAAGGTTAATGTCTCCATTTGCCTGCTTTATGTACTTTTGTTATTGAAACAGTGTGAAGTTGGTTGTGCAGTACAGTGTTAGCGCTGGGACTTGAAATTTGGGGGGGAAATTCCCCCCTTCTGAAAAATTTAGGGGGGGATTTTCATTTTTAGGGGGGGAGGAGTCTTATAAGTTCCGAGAAGTTAGTTGAGTCTGCAATATGCATTTACCAATAAAGAGATTAATATAGTATATTTTAACATTGCCAAAACTGATAGACCAATGAGTAGCCTATGACTAAACATGATTTCAACAAAGTTAGATGTAGCCTATCAGTTGGCCTGGCTTCTTTGCATGTGGCGCAGAATGTTTCTCCTTTCTCGTACCATAACCACGGCCAAATTTTCAGCCAATTTAACTGAAACTTGTCAGCTTTTTTCTTCTTAATTTTACTACTTTTGTTAGCAGACATAGGCTTAACATTAGGCCCCATACTAGTACTGTATTACTACTGTAGTAGTAGTATAAGGCCTAACTTACAGTACTTAGTATTACTATTTACGTTATTATCGCTACTCTGTAGAGATTTGAAAAATAATCCAACTTTGACTTGGAGGCCATTTCACACTTCACAACAGTCTAAAACACGACCGATGTTTGCACACAGAGCGATTAGCTTCAGTACACACACTGCACAGAGCAAGCTGCCACTGCTGCGCGATCGTACGCTAGGCCTACAGCCCTATACTATAGCCTGCTAGTACATGCATACCCAGTCCATGCAGTATGGGTGTAAGGGTGTACTGTGTAGAGCTCCGTTTTACACAAACGTTTATACAAACGATGACTCATCGATTGTCAGAGTTTTTATTCGTATAACGGACAAGTAAATAAGATGGGCTTTGATTATAACCCTATCGCTTATGCAAGAAAAACAATGCGGGAATTTCCCGCAGACAAATATTTTTCTTGCGGGATTATTGATTCTGTTGCGGGAATCCCGCAATCGCGCAGCTTAGCGCGAACACTGGTGCAGTATTGGTTGCTGCACATGAAGGGAGCGGCCAGTGTTGTTTAAACCGGTGCTATGGCCGAGTGGAGAAAGACAGTGGCATTTGAAGCGATGAAGCTTAGCAACCGGGAGGTCTGGAGTGCGATTCCTGACCAGGTCAAAGTTTGGTGGGTTTTTCATCCAAGAGCAATCTACGGTTTTCCCATCTGAACTGGCCTTTCAAAAAAAAAAAAAACAAATTTGATCCCAATTGTTAAGTTTCTTGCCACCCGACGTTAAGTTGTAATTCATAAGCCAATGGCTTCTCCCACGTTCGTGGTTGCTTAGCATGGTTAAACAACTGCCCTTCAAGGCCCGATTATTATTATTATTATTGTTTCATTCATTTCGCCTAGTTCATGTTTATTTTTCCTCAGCCAATGCACATCAAACTGATAACATCTAGTCAGTGATCTGTCAATACCCCTGCACCCCATGCTCTTCCCAGATACAATCTGTTAATTCCTTCTTAAAGGCAGTCATTTGTCACCCCAAACTACAGTTTCAGTATACATGTATCAAAACTCAATTGGTACAGCTCTTTGATTGGCATCATATTCAAACAATGCATCATAGCTAAATTACACAGCATGGGAGTGTCTTGATTACACATTATGAACTTGTATGGCCACTGGGACAAGCCATGAAGCAATAAACTAGGATTGTGTCTGGATAAAGATGAGTTTTAGATGAATGTGGGAGGGGCTAGAAGTAGGTAGGTTGGGAGAATTGGAACTCTTTGGGATGATGAAAATATGCCCTTAAACTGTAAAGGCCACCATTGCCATGGCTTTGCATTAGGGTTACCATTTTCAGACTCTCAGGACCAGACAGAGTACCTATCTCATTCTCTTTGCATTGCAAAGGTGAATTGTCTCTGAAGTTTATGGGCCCTGAAAATTTGTGAATGAAGTTTTCAGACAATAGCATCATTCATGAATGGTACAATATACTTGCTCACATGATCCATAATAGAAAGCAGTGTTTCAGGCAGGGGTGGGGGATGGGGAGATTTGTCCCCCCCTTCCAAGTAATTTCCAAAAGAAGGTGGGTAAATCCTCTCCCCCCCCCCCTTTTTCATTTCCATAAAAATTTAAAAAAAAGAAATTGTCAGTATCTTGGTTTCTTTCTTTAACTTAGGAAAACACTTTTTTGGTTTCGATGAAAGAGAAACCTATGCATTCACGATGGCGTGTGTGTGTATGTATGTGTGTATGTGCGTGTGTGTGTGTGTGTGTGTGTGTGGATGTATGTGTGTGTGTGTGTTTGTGACACTTTGCTTGTTAACACGATATCTCAAGAAGGGAAGGTCTCAATGTTTTCAAACTTGGTACATGGATGCCCCATAGTGAGAGGAAGAACCCTATTGTTTTTGGTGGGGGTCAAAGGTCATATGGGGTCACCAGGGGTCAAACTCTGAAAACCTTGTTAACATGATATCTTGAGGTAGAAATCTTGGATGAATGTCATACTTGGTATGTAGGTGCGTTATTGTCAGAGGAAGAACCCTATTGTTTTTGGTGGGGGTCAAAGGTCATTTGGGGTCAATAGGGGTCAGACCCCGAAAACCTTGTTAACACGATATCTTGAGATTGGAAACTTGGATGAATGCCATACTTGGTACATAGATGCTCCACAGTGGGAGGAAGAACCCTATTGTTTTTGTTGGGGGTCAAAGGTCGTATGGGGTCACCAGGGGTCAGACCCCGAAAACCTTGTAAACGCGATATCTTGAGGTAGAAAGCTTGGATGAATGTCATACTTAGTATGTAGATGCATTATTATCAAGAGAATAAACCTACTGTTTTTGGTGGGGGTCAAAGGTCATGTGGGGTCGCCAGGGGTCAAAATCCGAAAACATCGTTATCACTATTTCATGAGATAGAAAACTTAGATGAATGGCATACTTGGTATGTAGATGCAATATTGTCAAGGGACGAACCATATAACTTTTGGTGGGGGTCAAAGTACGTTTGGGGTCACCATGGTCAAATCCGAAACCTAATTATTACGACATCTTGAGATAGGAAACTTGGAATGAATGTCATTTTTAGGTAACAGTGTTCTCCACTAGCTGTTTTTGACCACAGGTGCACAACCAGGATAAAATCTGAAGAGTTCCCCCCACCCCCTCCCTGGCACAAAAACAAAAACATTGGCCGCCCGGCCCAAAATTCTCTTGCACTAAGCCTAAAACTAAAATTAGCAGTTTGAACACATGTGGATGGCATAAGATTTGAGCAGATGCATGCTGAAATATAGCTTGCTTGGCGGACGTGTTTGGCAACTGCTTCAATATTTTGCACTACGTAATAACGAAGGAGAAGTGCACATTCGACACCTGCCAAGAAGACAAGGTGAACTTCAACAGGAAATTTTTGTGGAAATTGTGATTGTTCCATACACCAATGATCGATCACATACTGTAAGCGCAATCACAACAACTACTCGCGGCACATTCACTGCTTTCTCAGTGTGTACAGCTTAGCTAAAGGATCTCGCAAATTTCGACAATGGAATCTCGGAAAAAAGTTCGCCATTATAAAAGGGGAAAAAGGTAAATAAATTAACGATATTCTACAGTGTCAATTCTTGGCTTTTGGAAAAATTGAACACCCCAAGTGTCTACCTCCTTAACTGAGAAATTTTAGCCCAAAATGTATGGTTTGATTCAGCAAGTGAGCTAACGTTAGTACTTTCTGCATACGTTTGTGCTAGTCAGCAGTAGCCTACATTCCTTTCACAAAGCAGGATCGAGTACTGAAAAGGGGCAATAAAAATCCATGTGGCCAAGAACATCAAAAATATTGTCAAGGCGTGTGTAATAGTCCCTCATACAACAATGTGCAATACTTTTGTGAGCTTAAGGCTTAAAGTTTTTCTCTACGATATAATTTTCTTCAGCATGTCTTGGCACTTTTGACATTGTAAGGTATAGCACATAGGCCTAGGCTAGCCTATGTACATTGTGAACCAATTCCAATACATATGATGTTTATCCTAACTAGTAACTGGGAAAGCTGTGCAGTGGTGAATGCTTTCTTTTTTATTTTTGGTTTCGATGATAAGAGAAACCAATGGGATCATAATGATGTCAGTGTGTATGTATGTATGTATGCATGGGTGTGTGTGTGTTTGTGACACGTTGCTTGTTAACACAATATCTCAAGATAGAAATGTCTGACAGTTCTTAAACTTAGTACATAGATGCACCATATTGAGAGAAAGAACCCTTCTGTTTTTGGGTGGAGGTGAAAGGTCATCTGGGGTCATCAGGGGTCAAAGTCTGAAAACATTGTTAACACAATATCTCAAGGTAGGAAACTTGGATAGATTTCATAATTGGTATGTGGATGCGTTATGGTCAGGAGATGGTTGCTTTTGTTTTTGGCAGAGGTCAAAGGTCATCTGGGGTCACCAGGGGTCAAAGTCTGAAAATCTTGTTAACATGATATCCCAAGATAGGAAGCTTGGATAGATTTCATATTTGGGTATGTAGATGTGTTATAGTCAGGAGATGGTCCCCATTGTTTTTGGCAGAGGTCAAAGGTCATCTGGGGTCAGCTGGGGGATCAAAGTCTGAAACCTTTTTAAATGTGATCTTTCAAGATAGCTGTCTGTCTCTCTCTGTCTGCATGTTTGTCTATGTATGTCTTTAATGGAGGTCAAAAGTCACCTGGAATAACAAAATTATTTTTTGAACATGCTAGTGTAACACTTGACTGTGAAGATAATGGTGCATGATGGCATTATTTGAAATGGAAAATTTATATATCATCGAAACCTCAATGCATTTTTGCATTCTGGTTAAGTTGAACTAACACAAATAAATGGCCTTTAAAACACTTCAAATTGCACCTTACAGGCCTTGAATCAAGCTTTTGCCCCCTGAACCGGCCCACTTGTAACTTAAGCATAGGACAGCATCATTTGGGACTTGGGGTTCAGGAATAACTAATCCCCCTCCCCCCTTTTGTGTTTTTGGAGAAATCCCTGGTACTTTATGTCTACTGCATTACACCATTTTCATTTGTAACCAACCTATTTGCTAGGTTCAGTAAACTTAATACCATTGGGTGTGAGTTTTTCCACCAAACGGACAGCCTTTTCCTTTCATAGCGGGGCCCATCCCACTAAACATATGAATTTCAGTCCATCAAATTTTAAAAGGGAAACTTGTTAAGTGGCCATGGTTAGTATTAATTTCTATTGAGTTGAAGTCATCTGCAATTATATAGGTACTTGGAGTTATTCTGTATATGTCACACTGATCACCTTGCAGAATACCTCCCCTGCTGATTCTAAAAGCCCAAGGACTAAGTACTCTTGTGACCATTTAACTCTCACATGTCAGACTTGTATCTCCTTTTGCACACATAAAGTGCTCTCCAGGCATGGGTCATTGATCTCATTCTCGGGCGCTTGACATACTTTCTCATATCCCCTCAATCCCGTCATCTTGGAAGCTCTGATGCAAAATAAAGAGATAGCTGAGCAGTGGCATTTTCTGTTTCCTCTGTTGGACAATGTCATAAGCCTCTCAGAGGAACTATTGAAATACCTGGAAGGCATCTTACAGAAAAAGCCAAAAAGCTTGCCCCTAAATCCTCAGCAGAAGAAGGAACTGTGTGATGTAGCAACAATTTAGTTGCATGAAATGAAGAGATTTGTTGACCAACTGTTGGCTATCTCTTGGTGGTCATATCTAATAAGCAAGTGATGGTTTAAGATAAATCTTTTAGCCTCTGTTTTTTCTCTCTTTTTCCTTTTTTCTTTCCACAATGTGGTGTTGTCATACTGCAACCTGCTGTCAGTCATTTTGCAAAACTGGAGGGTTTTCTCTTAGTGCAGGTCACGCTTCATGGATGTCAGATTAGGTTCCAAAACCATATTTATGGGTTTTAGTTACAATCTTCTTTATCGCTGGTGAGAATGAAACCCAAATTTGCCAACCTGTTTAAATAGGCCTGTGTGATTTGCTGTGATTTTTATCACAGCACTGAAAGTTATGGTTATTGATAGATGGCATATCTGAGTGTGTTCCCACTTGAGAACGACCAGGCATTAGATCCAGTTCAGACCCTGCACAGGCGATCAATTTGCAAGTGGTAACGCTCTGGTTCCCAGGATCAGATCCCGAGAGCTTGATCACTCCATTGGGGAGGATCAGACCTTGCACAGGTGATCAAGAAAACAAGTGGGAACACAATGGGGGATCAAGGTGACCCGAGATCAATGACATACTTCCGCAGCGAAGCTCCTCACGCCACACAAACTTGTGTAAACAAACCTGACCTGCACACATAATTTCAATGAAACAACTCCCTGTTACTTGAACTGGAGGAGGGGAACAGATCTGGCCCAGGCGATCAAATGGGAACACTCATGCGGTTGGTCACAAAATTTTCCAGTTGATTGAGCTTGGGGTGATCAACATGGGGTATCAAGTGGGAACATGGCCTCTGTCTATCCATGTTACATCACCTAATAACTAGTCTTTAACTTGAATATTTGAAGGCTTAGCATACAAATTGTATAGGTTGGCAAATTTTCCCTTCTTTCCATAAAATCTAAAATTTGCCTATCAAAATCTAAACCACTTGTTTAGAAACTGAACCATATTACCTCTATTATTATTTCAACTATCCATAAATCTCTTTATTTCACAGCTCTATCTTACTGCCTGAATGGGGAAGTGTAGGCCCAATATGTGTAAACACTGTTTGCACTGGAAATTTTGGAAACTATGCGGATCACACTTTCTAAAAGCACAACTTTCTTGAAAGCAAAGACTTGAAAAATGTAACCTTCTGCCATTGAACCTCAGGCTCAGCATAAAGAGCAGAGTAGAGAAAACAAGCCAGTGAGCCATAACTGGAAAAAAAAATGCTGTGGCTGGCTTGACTTGAACCAATTGGTTGGAAACTGGGCCACCTTCTAACCCTCCTTCTAAGGGAACCAAGCTCATTAAAACTATGATTGACATTTAAATTAAATCTTGATTTATTTAAAAAAAATAAAACCAGCCCTGGTCTGGATTATAATCTTTACTTGTGCATAATGGTCTTTTTGGCAGAAGAGGTCATTCTTTTGATGAGGTGAAAGTATAGTTGGTGAGGAATTGTTCAAATCATTAATATTTTTGGATAAGCCCTTTTCTTGGGAACCAAAAACCAAACACTAGATGCACATACATGTAATGTACATAACAACTAGATAGATGATCCTGCTACAGTGCTGGCAATTATAGTAATGTACTGAAACTTGCAAAAGTCTCTACAGTTATAATATTCCATACCTGGCAAAACTATCCTGTTGAACTTGTTTTGAGGACCTCCCTATGATTGTAGCCTGCCTGAGAAGCTCGTTTGAACAAGTTGGGTGGCAATATGTTTGGAATTTTCAGTTCCTTTGGGATTACATGTTAACCAAAACTGTCAAAGAGGTTATGATATCTTGTCAGTTATTTGTTCATTATTTAATAGGACAGAAGCTTGAGGATAGTCAAGTCCATGTTTTGGAGCAGGAGTTGTTTACTTGTATAATACAGATCAATGACCACTCCTGGTCAGCCTTGTGAGTGCAATTTGTGGTCAGTTTGAAACTAATCCTTTATAAGCCTCCCTATTAAGAAAACAATGTGCTCAAGTCCTGCTCTATACAAGCCCCTGATTTGACAGAGCTACCTCATACTAAACATCTAAATACAGCTAAGTGTACTTATAGATGCACATGCTGCCATGTACTTATAAGAATAAAGGCCTAGACATAATTTAGGGTCACCTCAAAGCAATAATATTCATTTTACAGAATGGTATTAATGCCTCTTTCTACAGTAGAAGACCTGGATTGAACAGACTTTTTCTCTTTTCATGCTCATGGGTGAAGTTCAAAGAACTGTTAAATTCTATTCACTGAATGCTAGAGATTTATTGTTCCCAATTTAAGTGTGATTGATACTTATGTCAAAGGAAGCCTCTTTTATGGGGTATTGTAATCCAGATGGTCCCAGGTACCTCTTCCAAACAGACAAAAGAAACTCTTTTTTGTAAGAGGATGCAGTCATAATTTTGTGGTTCCATAGGAATTGTTTCCACTTCTATTCACAAGCCGGATTTTGCCATCATCTGCCCACTCACGATTTTTATGCTAGGTGAAACTCATACAGTTAAATTAATAGGCATGAAAATAATTGAGGGGAGCAGACTATAGCTTATGGAATCATTCACCTGTTCAGAAGGTGCCGTAGTATCCAATCATCCAGAGTTAAAAGAACTAATTGACTTGACAAAAGGGGTCAGTTAAGCATCATGGTCATTTGACAAACCAAGGAAGATGATGACCAGTGGTGTCGTACTTAAATTTGGCAGAAAAATTGGTTAAAAGGGACGAATGCATGCGAAGATCGTTTTGGTTAATTTTGCTCACGCTCATCATCTCTCAATTTACTTGCAGTTTACCAACTTGCCTGCAACTCCATGTGACGTAAGTCTTTCAGCAATGTTATGGTGCCCTTCCACTTTCTTCTAGAAGGCATCGTCTTCGACTGCTCATTCTCCTCTCTCCATTTTGCCCCGCTTTGAACGCAAGTTTTGCTAAAACTATTACCACTCTTTTTTGAGGGTTTGTGCACTATGGCCACCTAATGGCCACAGTATTTCCCTTGTTTCTCCCATGTCTGGAACTGTGCTGACATTGCATGCAGCGTGCGAGATAAATGCAAATAAAATGTAGGAAGGGGTAAGTATAGTCGCTGGTGAATACACCTACCAGTATGGTTGGGGGAATTTGAATGCCCAAGTATAAACATTTTGTTGGTTTTGATACATGGGTACATGGGGAATTTGGAGGTTGTGGGGAGGGGATGCGGGGGGGGGGGGGCTGTAGTGATGTTATCAGCAGCATGATTACATCACAGAGTATCTCTTGCTATCTCTCCCAAAGTTTGAATGCTACAATTCCTGACAATAGAAATAAAACAAAATCACTTTAACAGTGACAAAATGCCCTTTTAATTAATCCTTTGACTTAACCTGGAACCCCTTCACCACCTTCCAGACTTGTGCCTTACCTGATTGCCATAGAAGTATAGCAAACATTGAGTGGAGAAGTTGGGAAGGTGACCTGTTTCATTTTCATGGAGTGTAAGTACACTAGTTGACGGAACACAACTGACCCTGTTGCGTAGTGTCAATTTCAGGGAGCCATCAAATTTTGTTTGGAGACTAAGAAGGTGAGGGCAGTATTCTTCTTTCTGAAGAGAGTATCATGAAGTAATTGCCCTATGTATTGGTCATATACTAGGTGGAAGATGCAGAGATCATTCATTTTTTATCAGATACATGACACTTTCCTTTTTACCCTGTTAATGTAGAAGACTATATAGCAGGCTGTAAATGGTATGCTTAGGAAAAGAAGATGTGTATTTTTGGTATTCAGGTAGAAAATATCCACTTAAAAATGTATTTCTACCCTTTAGCATACTAATTGGGGTCTTGGGGGTGGGGAAGGGAAGGGTTGGGATTGAACCACAAGTCCCAGACCCAAAAGTCACCAATTAAACAAGAGTTTTCCAATTAATGAAAAACTCCAATGATGCAGTTATGTAAAAGTCAGCACTCTAAAGAAAACATTTGCTGTTGCTTCAGAAATCTAATGTGTAAAAAAGAATTAATGAGCTGAGATCATGAATACTTTGTGCCCTCCAAGAGAAATTTGAAGAAGAAAATTTACTAAACTCCTAGAAATTTCTAAATCAACTTTTTTGTATTACATAGGTAGGACAATTTTGCATTTTTAACCTCCTGAGACACATTTTGTATTTCCACCTACGTGCCACGAGACCCTGGTAAACAAATACACTGTAGCATGGCGCAGAAGAATGCTGCCAGTGTCACATCCTGGTAAGCATGCAAACTGTGCAATCAGATTTATCTCTCTACACATGGTGTTGTGATAGAGAGGTACTTTGTACCTTTTAAATTTGATGTCACTACATGTTTAAAGCACCAGTTAAAATTTTTCCACTCTACGTACAAAAAGTGTACCAAAGGTGATGAGTGTCAGTCTTGAAACCTTTTCTTGGGCTTTAGGGTTAAGGTGCATGTACTAAACAGAAAGCACCCCTTTTTTAGTTTCAAATTGACATGTAGGTTGAAACTCCAAAATATCCTTACCTTGCTGAATAACACGTCATGATGAGACCAGTGGTGATCATTAACCCAGGCTAGGTTTATTAAAGTGACATCTGACTTCCCAGTCAATGTGCTATTAAAGTAATAATTCATATATTTTATAGCTGTTGTTGCAAGAAGGCTGCCAGGCAAGAAACATACATGTACTCAGTACTCATTGGCATTAACATTCTAATAACTTGATGGGTATTGGGTTATTGCCTTTGACTCTCAATGCTTAAAACCGTTTTCATGTGCTTACCGTAATTGTCGTATTGGAATCATGCCTGGAAACATCTCATTTACGTAATGTGGGTTTATACTTTTATCATGACTGTATTGTCAGTAATTTTGGTAAAAAATAAATTGTCGTTAGAATTTTTGTTTTGGGACATAATGGGCTCTCTAAGTCATTGTCCCAATGAATGCATTATTTTTTTAAATGTGGGCAAAAAGTTGCCTCCCTCGCAGACACTTTTCCAAATTAGTACAGTAATTACTAATTGTTGTGAGATAGAACATTGGAATATGAGATTTTACCACGGTGTAATAACCATTGACAAAAACTAACATACCAAACCCCTATCCCACAACTCCTTGTAATTGCTTTTTCAAAAGGGGTCTATGGGCTGAAAAGTTTATGGTTCTTTTTCAATGCTTTACTGTAACTCGTAAAATGCACCAGTAATGACCGAATGCATCTCAGTGAACCAAGAACATCTACTGGTATCAGAAAAAGTCATATTATGCCAAGCCAGTGCAACTTCAATTTAGTGTGAGAAGTATTTGAAAGATATTAATTTACCAGTCTGACAGACTCCAAGCATTCGTCAGTCTGGCCTGCATCCTCCCACCATCTCCTGTCTTTGATTCCCTTCGACCTCCCAGGAGAACTTGTTCCTCTTTTAATTGCCATTTGTTGGAGAAAAGGTCGTCATTGCGGTAATGAGGAGAAATGATATCTCCAGTGGACTGAACGAGCTAACAGGTTTCACGTTACAGATGCGCAGTGCCTACCCTAATATTATCATATGGCACTTTATTAGCTGTGTGCTGTGGATTGGGCATATCGCCGAGAGCAGTCTCACTAGACGGAAGATTGTTCCACAATTTAGTTTGATTGGAATACAGCTACTTGTAATTTATCAAATCATTAGGTTTGTCATTTCTTTAGAGAAGCGGGAGGGATGGCTTTCCTGTTAAAGGGGCACATTGAGTTGATACCGTTATTTTAACGAGGGAGCCACCACATGGCAATGCTTATGACAGTTAGTCGAGTAACTGTTTCATATGCAAGATAAGTTGTTTTAATTTTTTTTTTTTTGTTGTAAAAATGGTCAAGTGTGTTTTAGTTTAAAAAAGGGTATATCAAAAATTTTCAAAGCACAATTGAATGGTTCACTTCTCACTTGTGTAGCAATTATGTGAATGTATTAATGTGGGGATTTTCTAAGTTTGACCATTTGTCATTTAGAACTTAATTTGTCAAGGTATTATCAACATGGTCTCTACCCAACAGTTGCACTGTAGCTTCTCAGTAACTGCTAATTGTTGGGGAAAAATAGAACTTGTTACCCATTAAGGGTAGTAAAGCCAGGCCAGTTTATAGACTGGAGGAGGGGAGAGGGGAAAAGGGATCAGATCAGAAGGAGGAGGGTTGTGTCAAATCCTCCTTTATATACCTTGTTTCTCACAAAATTGTAACAATTCCAGGATAAATTCACTATCCTACTACCAGTATTCTTCGCTCAAATATCTTGGCTGGGAAGCTACTATAATTTGAAGTTACTTTTTCACAACTTTTCACCAGCCAATATTCTGCCCTGGTGGGGGTTTGCACCTGACGGAGGCAAAGAGCAGGCTGAGTGACATTCTTGATTCTTGCCTTCCAGTCTGGAAAACAAGTTCCCTCTTTTTGTGTGTTCACCCACAAAAGAAACACTCCTCTTATATGTTTTTCAGCATCAGTTAAAACACCATGGGCAAGACACAATTGGGATTGGGACTACATATCTGATGGAATGTATTGGTTTCTAAAGAAGAATAGCTGTAGCAACCCTGTCACTCGCCATGCATGAGTGGTGTGACCAATTTGGTTCACCTGATGAAAGGGCTGCTCACCAGGGCTTAACAGCTTGGAAACCTACTTTTAGTTGAATCGCCTTTTGTTCCTAGGCACCTCGGTTTCCCCCTGTAAATAGGGCTGCCTTTGTGTTATGTGATGGTGGGGTGTTACATTGTAAAGGCTGTAAACAGCTCTAGTTGTTGTGGCTGTAGGGTATTCATGAAATGAGTCACTGGTGAAGGTTTGGATGTTAACATGGCACCAATGGAGTAAACAGTTTTAGACTCTTGAAAAGTTACTGTAGAGCTGGGGAATGAGAAGTGAGATGATTTATGGTCCAGTCTTGCAATCTTGCAGTTCAGCAATTCATTCTCAAATTTAGTTTTTGTATGATTTGTCGCAAAATTGTTTGACAATTTATATATCATAGCACAGTTTGACATTTGATAAACACTGTAAAAACAGACAAGATCCAAATTAGTGTTACCTTGAACAAAATGAAGGAACACTCGTTGGCAACATATGTAAAGGGGTTTTGTAGAGCAGTGAGTGCGCTACGTAGGTCAGTTAGGGCAGAGTCATACATCTAACTGGCGGTTATTGCCAAGTCACTATGTATTTCCTGTGTCCATACTGGCCAGTTAGATAAATGACTCTCCTGGTAGTTACTCAATGGCTTGTTTTCCCTACTCTGTTGCTTTGTGCTTAGCACAAACACAATGGCAGTAGGTTCCATAGGGGTGTGGTGTGAGGAAATGTGGTGTATGGGCTCATGTGAACTGTGCAATAGATCATTTGGCTAAGTGAATTCATATTGCAGACGAATACTTCCCCTTGCTTCATCTAAATTGCATGTAACTTGCACACCACAGTCTTCTTGGAGTTGTGTATACACACAGTGCCCTCATGTTGCCCCAATCGACTAGCAGTTTGTCCGCAAAAGCAAGTGTTGAACAGGATGCTTATGCTGGGAGCTGCTGGAAGAAGCCTGTAGATGGCCTCCTGGAGGACATTGACCTGTGCCCTGAGATCAAGGTCTGGCCCCCTGCCAATTATATGCAACTTCAGGTGGTATCTTGGGGCATGGTACTGAAGGGCACAGAAGGGCACATTTTCTTTTTTTTTTCATTCAAATCTGGGGATACTGTACATGTTTGGGTTGTGTACCTCTGAATTGTGTGTGTCATGGAATAGATTATCTTCTTTCATTATGGAATAGCTAGCATGTTTCAGATGTTACTGATTATGCTGGATTTGTAAAGTGAATTATTTGATAGGTGATACACAATGCTTAAAGGTAAAGAGCAGTCCCCCAAACTTATTTTGAAGAAAAAGCTAAATAACACAATTTTCATCTTATTTCTCTTCAAAGTATCTTTCATTACTTTTTATGACTTTACTATTGCATATTCAAGGTAAACCAAGCAGTAATTTCTGGTAAATTTCATATTTGAAGAAAAAATAACATTGTCACATGACTCCCAACAGCCAAACATGAAACTGGACAGTCTACTACACTTCTTCAGTTTGGGATGACTGCTCCTGCCCTTTTAGTAGACTAAACCGCAAAGAATACATTAAGTATTACATTGCATATTTTCTGACGTTGCCTATTTTGATGTTTGCATCTTGAGTGAATGACGAGAAGATCCTGACATAGCTTAATTGACAACCCCGTGTTATCCTTTCCCCTTTTTTCCTTCCTATAAGAGGGCGTTTTTCATTCGGTGAGTATTTCCTATACACTCTCTATGATGTAGTGAGTTAAAAACACATGATTTCCTCATGCAATCTGTGATGTTGTCTTTAGGAAGTGGTCGAGTATTAGAATAGAGAGGCCATGTGTTGAGCATTCCTCTATATCATTATCCTGTTCAGGGTAGCCTCAGTACATATCATTATTCTTTTGCCTTTTCTATGCAGTTAAACTGGTGTGTACATGCCTACATTTATGTGCAGCGAATTGAGTATGTATATGCTCACAGAATTTGCATTCAATATGCTGTCCTCTCAACATTTCTGAATGCCACTTGTGTAGAAACTTATTTGTATAAAAATTAACTGACAGTGAACTTTATCTAGATAAAGACCTCTGGGGTAATGGGGTGGGTGGTGGCTAGGATGAAAAAGGCTGAATGATGTGGCTATCTGGTTGTTCACATACTGTAAGTCTAGAGCTGCAAGTAGTTTGAAGTGGCAAGGGTTTGGGGGAGTGGGAGGTGTGTGACAAAGCAATGAACTAGGTTTGTTTTGTGTCTAGAAAAGGACTGTTTTAACCAGGTGGGGGAAGGACTAGATAAAAGAAAGTTGAGAAACTTAGATATGTCTGGGGTGATGAGTGGCGTGAATGAAGGGAACAGTAGCCTAATTTTTGACAGAAAAATGAACCCTTTGAAAAAATTACATCTTTCCTTCAGCCACATTTCTGCATACAACATTATACAGGCATCTGACTGATGTGTGCATTTTGCAGTCTGGTGCATCGATCAAAATACAAAATTCAGAATTTCTTCATAGCTAGATGCTAATCTCAGCTTTACTGAATATTAAATGCAAGCTTGGTTTTGCTGCTCATGCAAGTTTCAATTATGTAAATTTGATTGGACTCACAGAAGCATTGACATACTGTACATTGTGATTTCATCTCAGAGAATATTCATGTAGACCAACAGAGAGTTTCTTCTTCAAGCATTTAGTCTCTTTAACTCATCCTTTGATTTTCAAAGTTGAAAATTATGTGGTAATGTGTGCAAGTAGAGATATGAAGAGTGTAGATTTCCTACTTTACCAGTAGATCGACCACCTGGTCAGGTTCAGGAGGAACAGTTCTGCTTTTTTACCCATTTTTACTGTGTTCTGATTTTTAATAAAACTGGGACCATGGTTGTACATGTACAGTACAATGTCTTCATTTGTTTCATCAAATACTGGAATTTTTGTCAACCTTTAAAGAAAAATGATAGTTATGTAATATGTGTGTTTATTAAAGTGCAGACTCACATGGGGTCCTCATAATTTTAAGTGGTTTTGAAGCAGTAGACAGGGTAGATTTTGCCATGAAATTAACCATAAAGGTTTAACCTGTTACTGAAGTTTCAAAAAGTCTTTCAGACATGTATACATAAAACTACTCAAAATCCAGTGCTTTGCCCTTTGGACTCCCAGCAGCAGGGACCCTTAGGCAGGGCCCTGGACCCCAGCCTCTGGAGTTCTGTGCTAACACACATATGTGGGTGGTGTTTCTCTGTTTTATTCTGGCAGGCTGGCAGCTGGGATCGATCCTTAGCCCCACCCTCATTGTCTCAGATTTGGCTAAATGTTAATAGATCTCAGATGTCTCAGATGTGGCTAATTATAAATAGATTGCAATTACTGCCTCTCCCATTTCCCCATTCCCTGCATGTCAACAGTGGTAAAAAGAGATTGATCTTGGTATCCTTTGGAAGTTGAGGAGAACATACTGTACAGAATGTTGCTTTTTGGGATTTATTCACAGAACGCTAGTGCCCCAATAACTTACTTCCTCCTCTGTTGTATAGTGTAACCTGTTACACTTATACATATCTCCCATTTAAGGGACTGCAGGTCCATACACTGCGAAAGAATCACTTAGCGATGAAATTCTTAACTAAGTGGTGCTATAATGATGACAAGATAGAATTACTGACTGGGTGACCAGTGCTGTTCCATCACTGGTGATGAAGTTCCTAAAAAAGTGGTTAGATACAATGATAACAGGCTATGAAAAATCTGGTAGCTCTGCACCTTTTCCTGTGGTTCTATTAAATCTAGCCCTTGTTTCACCACAAGTTGAATATGTTTCACTGTATAATATGAGCTTTTTTGGTTCCTTGTGTAACAAAGGAACCTATGCAGTCACCTTGGCGTATGTATGTGTGTGTGTGTGTGTGTATGTGTGTGTGTATGTGACGGATTGGAATGCGAGGTATGTGGTGCGATAACTCAATAACCGAGTGATCAATTTTTTTCAAACTTGGTATGTAGGTAGATGTTGTGGAGTAGATGTGCCCTATCGTTTTTGGTGGAGATCAAGGGTCACTGGTGATCACCAGAGGCCAAAAACTGAATTTCTGTTAGTAGCTGTAACTCAGTATCCGTTGTTCAAGCAGTGGCATCATTTTAGGATAAGTTAGATTGGTAGGAGGTGAAAATGTTGGTACATTAACCAAAATAATTGGAAAGGGTCAAAAGGTCAAAAAGTAATGTTTTATTGATATCTTGCCACTGAAACATTTTAGAGGGGTGGTGTAATGGAGATTTGTGTTCGTCTAAGTGAAATGCACGTGATGACCCCCCTTGACCTCACTTGACCTCATTTGACCTTTTGACCTTTGTGACTTTTTTGTGACTTTTTTGTGACATCAAGATTTGTCTTGATCAGACGAACCAAAAAGGCTATTACACAACCCTCCTACAATGTTCGTTACTTGAGTTACTGACATTTAAATGACAGGCTAGTGTGTACATGTAGGTCATATGTAGGCCTATTGCAATGCCAGGTATACGGTGCAATTACTCAATAACCAAGTAACATAGTGGAAATAATGGAAAGTTGTGTTCGTCTAAGTAAAGTGCACGTGAAGACTCTTTGGGTCTTTGTTCAATTGGTTTAAAAGTCCAGCTGAAGTTTAATGCCTTTAGACAAATGCAATGTATAAAAGAAAGGAAGAATTATAACCCCCTCTCAGTCTAAAAGCAGTTTAGTTAACAATCAGGACAGTAATGCAATTATTATTAAAAACAACCTTTTCCTCACATACAGTATTGAATAAAGTTATTCACAGTGCAAGCTAAGATTCCAATTTCAATAGTAAAATATGAAAGCAGTTTCTCTTCTTTACCTCTGCTTTTACCCTAGGGACTACAATGCTGTTTCTAACACCCTCTTTAGGTTAAAAGGTCAAGTTGAAAGTCATTTATTAGATTCTACAGAGCTATGTTTGTTTCTTGGTCTTCTAGCCAAATTGTGAAGAAGAAATTGGTGGTAATAAATCACTATCAGGCTACCTTTAGTAGGAGAATTGTGGGCTTTTCCTTATTTTTGCTTTTCAGGCAAACACATTGGGTAGTCTAAAGGACAACCATGACATAATTTCTAGTCATCCATCATAAATTTTGGTGGTCAGGAATGACCAGATGACTGTTAAATTTCTTTGGTGCAGAAGAGACTGTGTTTATTTAAAATCAGTTTTGATCTACTTTGACTGTATTTGACCTTTGTGACTTCTTTTTAAGGTCTGGATTTGAATTGTTGAGATTGACCAAAAAGGCAATTAACTAACCTCCTATACTACCCCAAACTCAAGTAAATGACATTTTAGTGAAAGGTGATGAATGTATTTGTTGCATGGAAGTGGGCAGTGTGCAGTGTGATAATTTGAAAAGTTTAGTGTTCCATTTCTCTCAAACGGCAAGTGCTTGTATGATTTTGAAATTTAATGTGCCCCTATGTTTTTGGGTGATGGCCAAAAGTCATTGGGGTTAAAGGTGCAAATTATGCCTTACCTTGGGACTACCTTAATACAATATCATCTTTAATGCAAGGAACCATAGTGCCCTTGGGCTCTTGTTTTTTCATTTTATTCATCTTCTTTCGGCTTACGTTTCAGAGCTGTCATTCTTCATTCCAGAGCTGTCGTTCTTCATTAAGGCATTTCAACAGAAGTCGTCTAATTCTCAAAGCTATGGAAGTTTCATTATTTTGTTTTTTTTTCCTTCCTCAGTTTCAGGCATTTCTATTTTTGTCCTTATAACCACCTTCCTGGCTGGCTGTCGCATCTTCTTGGTTCAATTTACTTTGTCTCAGTATGTTTCATGTTACTCTAGGTAGGTCAATGTATTTAGTAACACATGGCCACCGAATGTTGAGCAATTTTCATCGAGAAAGAAAAACATTTGCTGGTACAAGTTTTTCGTTGAAAGCGTTTTCACCAGGGTCACATCTCTTTCCGAGTCTTTGAGTTTTGACTTTTGCCAGGTATTTTTTGTTTTAGACAGGTATACTGCTCTTGTTTATTGCACACTTTTGCATACTTTACATGGTGGATGTTTTGTAAACAGCATAAAAGGAACCGAGTAACATAATTATTTTACTACATTTAAGAAGACCATAAACATCATTAATCACTGCCAGCAGCTTTTCTTTTATAGCCTTCACACCAGCATGGAGAATGGTTGCAGGTATGAACTGTGTAGTCTGTACAAATTACAGATAATTCAACAATAGTTGTTCCCAGTTATTTCTATTTTTTTTTTTTTTTAATGTTTATGAAAATGTGCATCATATACCCGGGTGTATGTTACAACTTAAAAGACTTAAATATGTGTTTCAACTTATTTTATGGTATTCACAAAGCCATAAAATATTTCATTTTATTAACTTATGACTTGGTAATCTTTTACTTTTCCAAACTTGGTGGTGGCGAAGTCATTGCCAAACAGACACTGAGGCACAGAGTGAACAGAAGGAGAAGTCTACAAAAGTATATCTAGTATAATTAAGCCCTTTTGCAGTCTTGGCAGTGGAAGTGCACAGGTGGGTTTGGGGTGAGGTAACCTGGATTCTATGGGGCTATATCAATGTTCCCATGGTACACGTTCGAAGAGTTTCATTTTTCAAGGCTGTTTATGTTGAACCTTTGGCAAGTAACATTTCTGGGTACATCGGAAAATGGGAAGGACATACCACGTTATCGTCAGTAATCATCAAATATATACAAAAACAGGGAACATGGTACCTTGGGAACATGGAACCCTAAGGGACATTGGATAGACCCTGGATTGTACTGATCAGCAAGTTCATAACTTCCATTAAATCTAGGTTAGTACTACTACTACTGTATGTATTAGTTAAAAACATGAAGGTACATGTATAATGATGTTCATCCTCCTTCATAGGTCATTTGGACTAGATTGTTATGATGAGTCTAATTTTCTAACCTCCGTTTGCTCACACACAAGTTACATCACTAATACCTTTCCAGTCTTCCATTTTGCCATGGAACCAGAAGGTGGTAAAGGGACAATCCTCTCATCCCAAACTACACTTCTAGTATAGGGCAACAGAAACTCTCAACTGGCTCAGCTTTTTGATTGACTGCTAATACAAACAATGCAGAGTACCAAAACTTACAGTATATTACACAGCACGAACTGTTCTATTAGTGTTTTGATTATACACATTGAGCTTTCCATATTCACCCTGAAGCAATAAAATGAGATTGTGTCTGGAGGAGGGTGAATTTCAGACAATTGTGGGAGGGGCTTAACTAAGAAGGTTAGGAGAATTGGTTCTGTTTGGGATGAGAAAATTGGGCCTTTAATGCAGGATTTTGTCATGGGAGGGACTTTTGGTGAAAGGATTTTTTTTTTTTAGATTTCCAGATGCTCAGTGCTGCATAATTTATGCCCCAAATGTAACATTGCCATAATGACATTTCCTGTAATCTTTTGCCTTATTTTCTATTTCAAACTGGTGTCATGGTAAAGGGGTCAGCCCCCTCGATCCTAACTCAGCTTTGTGAGTGTTGTGCCTGAAATAGGTCCCATGTTTTCTCCTTTTTTGTTTCTTTTTCGTCTCTCTGTTATAATTTTGATGGTCCATTGAAAAAGAAGGACAGTCAGAGATCCATAATTTTGTAACTAACCTTTGGTAAACAAGGAAATATTCATTACTTTCCATTTATATAAATCCATACAAAAGCCTTAATACCTGACCCCATTCTACATTTTGATTATGAAGTAAATTATGTGTACCTGAAAATTTATCACTTGAACTACTTTATTTTTCATAAGGTAGACAACAAGGTCCTTACAAAGTAAGAATGGGCTTCCCAAACACTTGAGCATTGATTGTACTAAAATTTTAATTACAAGAGATGTTTGCAGTACCATTTTGATAGCATGTTTGTAATTTCACTTTCATTTTATTTGATTTGCCCATCCATGAATATTTTTGTAGTACAATGCACAGTCATGTCTTTTTAAAACTATCCTGCGGTTATATGGCTTTTTAGAACTTTTCGTTTTCGAAGGCTTTGAGTCACTGTCCTATGCTTCCAGGAAGTAAGAGATGATATATTAACATTGTTTATACCTTACAGTATTATGTAACAATAGGTTTATTGTAATATTGATTTATTTTGTAATGACATTTTAAAAGCTCCTGTGAATGGTGTGAAGAATTTTAGGTGGGGGGGGGAGGGGAAGATGGGGTTGGGTGGACTTATGTGTCGTTGTACTGTACACCACATATTGTATTATTTGTGGGACTTCAGACAGGATCTGGGGTTGGCAGTTTGTGACACATAATAAGGTTTTTAACTACAGTACCATCATGCAACATTTAATTTTAGAGACACCTTAGTTTAAATGAAAGCAGGATTTTGAGGGTAAAAATTAACCTTTCATGCAGTTATCAAAATGTCAGTGGCGATGTGAAGTGGTGATCAGTTGGGCATTGTGTGTGCCCACATTTAGATGCAGGTGTGTGTAACAAGTTTTTCATGTGTTACATCATAACAAGCAGATATTTGCATGGTTCTGTGAACTTGTGTCATATTTTATTTATAAAAAGTGTGTCAAAGTCTATAAAATATTGGGCTGATGGAGGGATGCTGCAATTGACAAAAATCACTTCACCTTCCTAATAAACATTGATGGACAGTAAATTTGCAAGTGCATTTGGAGACAGTCACCGCAGGATTTTGAAGCAGTTGTCAGTTCCCCATTCAGTCAAAAGTTTTTGTTGTATTTTCTCTCTTTTTACTTTAATTGCAAATGGTTTTGTGGGAAGTTTAATCTACATCGCCCCTTTCCTACCTCCTATTTACCTATGTAATACCTACTTACCGGCAACTGACCCTGGTAATTTAAACTTATAGCACAGCGAAGAGGGCGCTTTCGCACCTCATACTGAGATGCACAGGCTCCCGACCAAGCTTGCCTCTTCTGACTTACCACCAGACGGTACTGACGCAACTTTGGCCGTAGTTTTTAGGTCAGGGGCTTGTGTACCTCAGTGCGATGGTGCCCTCTTCGTTGTACTATAAGTTTGCCAGGGTTAGTTGCAAGTGTGGGGATTACCTAGGTAAATAGGAGATGGGTATCATGGCTCATAGATTCCTAATCCAGTAAGTTTTGGGGAATATGTATGGAGAGGACTTGAAACAAGTTTGGAAAGGGCACAACCAAAGTGAGCAATTTCACTGTAGGTCTATGTTATATCATAAAACATTTCTGAGGGGCATTGCAGCCATTAGTAAATGAAGGCCCGGCACAAATGGCTGCTGGGACTGTCAGCTATTTGGACCCTTTAATGGACATTTATTGTGTTGGCCTTTTTTTTTTTTGGTTCATCATAACCTCCTTTGCAAGGTGTTCAGTGTGAAGCTTCCCCCCTAGGTAACAGAGAAAGCTACCTCACTCCTTGCACCAAGGTATGAGGACAGTATGTCAGGCTTCTTTGCAGTAGATCTGGGTAGCTTCAACAACCTGCCATTTGTCTGCCAGAATGGGTTTTCCAGTGTTCTCAATAAACATATCTTTTCCTCTCACCCCAGTGGAACACTTGAGCTGCCATTAATTCTGTTTGCATACTTCAAAATTTACGCAGTTGTCTTTAGTAGGTTGCATTTGATGTACATAGTCTCTTTTTGCTACTCATCAAAAGAAGTTATAAATAGTTTAATGAGCATGGTGTATTTGCAGAAGAAATTTCTGAACTTAGTCTGTTCAAACAGGAGGCAAGAGAGATACAATAATATTGAGATAAGGACTATATGAGCCAGATGTTGCTACCTAACTGTAATGGCTGGATATCCAACATGACCTCTCCAGTCCCCTTACTGAGTACCAGAGAGGTTTGATGACAAAAAGACATTCTGCCACTGCAGTCTGTAGCTTAATTTTGTCCCAAGAAGGATGTTGGACTCATGAACTTTTGCTCTCAACATTTTAGAATTAGACTTATGAGCTCTCTCTTAACATCATCTACAGGAGGTTGGGTTTTATAGGCCTGTTTCTTTTATTCTTTGCTTTAGCACAGCCAGCATGTTTGTGTGTGAGACTGTACCTGTCAAAAGATAAGATCTCATTCTTGCTGCTGGTTATACGGTCGATTTCCCTCAGGCCCTTTCCTATCTCCATCTTCTATCATTCTTGAAGCAGGAGAACCTTTCAGGAGAGGATGCATATCCTGCCTCATCAACCTTTTTCTCATCTCATGAGATGTTCATTTGCTCCTTGAGCAAGATCGTGTGTCTTCATCAAGCCAAAGAGGCACAGTGTACCCTTTTCCTTTCTCACTTCCAAATGAAGAAGTTGGTTACTGACCAATGGTACAGTACTCCATCAGGTTTAAAAAAGAAACTCTTTATTTCATGAGGCTTTGCAGTTGCATTGTATGTTGAGAGGAAAAGAATTACAGTAGCAGGCTGAAACATAGGCCATTGGACTCCTTCTTATGAATGTGAAATGTTGTCAGCAAACTGGTTTTTGAAGTGTGAACATTTTGATCAATGAAGTGTGGACATATGATGGCCTGAATACGCCTGATTAAAACACTCGTCGTGGTTTATATTCAAGTTCATGGTGTTGGCCATGAGTTAAACATGGGGTAGACTTGGACTAGCTTAAAGTTGGCATGCTGCAGTGTACCTTGCTGTTTGCAGAGAAGTTGTGCACTCAATTTTGATCAAGTGGTACTCTGAGGAATTTCTCTATATTGTAGGGATATCTGTGGGGAGAATGTTTCAAACCTACAAAAAATACCCTCCAGGTTTCTTTATTAACATAATGGAAAGGAGACTTTTTCATGTCAAATAAAATACAAGCCACCCACCTACCCCTGTGGCTATGGGAGTGCAATGCAAGGTAGTTTTGCAGTTGTCAGAGATTATTTTTACAAATGAGAATAATGACCAAGCAGAAGTTGCTCATAAATACAAAATTCACTTACAGATGTTATTTTTGTGTTCAATTTAACAACGATCCTCCTACAGTAGATTGTGATAATGATATTCATGTACAGTAAAATGAGTAAATGTCCCAAATCGTACTGTAGGCATACAGAGTTTATGATAAACATGCACAGATTTTGCCATACATTGAGTGGGTTGTAAGTGGTGATGACAAGGCTGTAATTACATTGAAAAGGTTGCATTTGTTTGTGTGAAGCCCTCCAAGAAAATGCTGCTTGTGGACAGATTGTTGGTGACAAGCAATCCATTTTTTTAGGGACTAAAAACTTTTCTTCTATATTAATATACAGTAATGTACAGTATTCTTTACAATTTTTCCCTACGGTGTTTGTACTGTATGGTACCATAGGGAAGAACTATGAAGAATACTTTAGGTTACTGTACATTTATGCAGGAGAAAAGTTTTAGTCCTCAACTAAATGAATTGCTTCTAAATGTCACATTTAAATCTTTCAAGAATATATAAGTTAAAATAAGTTGCTACTTGAGAAATACAGGTGTATTCCATGTGTTGGATTTTTCAGTTTTTCCTTCAAATAAACTTTAAATAAACTGTTCAGAGTGTTATATGGTTATGCATAGGTCATAACAACCTCTTTCTTTGCTTCTGTCACACAATTGCAGGTTCTGACGTCTTTAACATTGCCCTCTCACCACCCTCCAAGAAATATTAACATGCTCTCTCCCCCCCCCACCTTTTCAGTACAGTATATTCACAGAATACATTACACAGTAATTGCCTTCAGTAGTTTCATGACCTCACTTTTAGGAAGTAACCAAAGTCAGTGTGCTTTTTTCTTGTGAGGGCATCAAAAAAAGAGGAAACTGAATACTGAATTTTCCTTGACATTGGTCATCAGAACTACATCATTATACTGTAAGACAAGGTTGTATTCAATATTTTTGGTTCCTTGTGTAACAAAGGAACCTATGCAGTCACCTTGGCGTATGTATGTGTGTGTGTGTGTGTGTATGTGTGTGTGTGTGTGTATGTGACGGATTGGAATGCGAGGTATGTGGTGCGATAACTCAATAACCGAGTGATCAATTTTTTTCAAACTTGGTATGTATGTAGATGTTGTGGAGTAGATGTGCCCTATCGTTTTTGGTGGAGGTCAAAGGTCACTGGTGATCACCAGAGGCAAAAAACTGAATTTCTGTTAGTAGCTGTAACTCAGTATCCGTTGTTCAAGCAGTGGCATCATTTTAGGATAAGTTAGATTGGTAGGAGGTGAAAATGTTGGTACATTAACCAAAATAATTGGAAAGGGTCAAAAGGTCAAAAAGTAATGTTTTATTGATATCTTGTCACTGAAACATTTTAGAGGGGTGGTGTAATGGAGATTTGTGTTCGTCTAAGTGAAATGCACGTGATGACCCCCCTTGACCTCACTTGACCTCATTTGACCTTTTGACCTTTGTGACTTTTTTGTGACGTCAAGATTTGTCTTGATCAGACGAACCAAAAAGGCTATTACACTACCCTCCTACAATGTTCGTTACTTGAGTTACTGACATTTAAATGACAGGCTAGTGTGTACATGTAGGTCATATGTAGGCCTATTGCAATGCCAGGTATGCGGTGCAATTACTCAATAACCAAGTAACATAGTGGAAATAATGGAAAGTTGTGTTCGTCTAAGTAAAGTGCACGTGAAGACTCTTTGGGTCTTTGTTCAATTGGTTTAAAAGTCCAGCTGAAGTTTAATGCCTTTAGACAAATGCAATGTATAAAAGAAAAGAAGAATTATAACCCCCTCTCAGTCTAAAAGCAGTTTGGTTAACAATCAGGACAGTAATGCAATTATTATTAAAAACAACCTTTTCCTCACATACAGTATTGAATAAAGTAAGCTAAGATTCCAATTTCAATAGTAAAATATGAAAGCAGTTTCTCTTCTTTACCTCTGCTTTTACCCTAGGGACTACAATGCTGTTTCTAACACCCTCTTTAGGTTAAAAGGTCAAGTTGAAAGTCATTTATTAGATTCTACAGAGCTATGTTTGTTTCTTGGTCTTCTAGCCAAATTGTGAAGAAGAAATTGGTGGTAATAAATCACTATCGGGCTGCCTTTAGTAGCAGAATTGTGGGCTTTTCCTTATTTTTGCTTTTCAGGCAAACACATTGGGTAGTCTAAAGGACAACCATGACATAATTTCTAGTCATCCATCATAAATTTTGGTGGTCAGGAATGACCAGATGACTGTTAAATTTCTTTGGTGCAGAAGAGACTGTGTTTATTTAAAATCAGTTTTGATCTACTTTGACTGTATTTGACCTTTGTGACTTCTTTTTAAGGTCTGGATTTGAATTGTTGAGATTGACCAAAAAGGCAATTAACTAACCTCCTATACTACCCCAAACTCAAGTAAATGACATTTTAGTGAAAGGTGATGAATGTATTTGTCGCATGGAAGTGGGCAGTGTGCAGTGTGATAATTTGAAAAGTTTAGTGTTCCATTTCTCTCAAACGGCAAGTGCTTGTATGATTTTGAAATTTAATGTGCCCCTATGTTTTTGGGTGATGGCCAAAAGTCATTGGGGTTAAAGGTGCAAATTATGCCTTACCTTGGGACTACCTTAATACAATATCATCTTTAATGCAAGGAACCATAGTGCCCTTGGGCTCTTGTTATGATTTGTGATGGTAGGTTATTGTTGGTATTTAGGGTAAAATGTCACCGTCAACCAAAATATTTGCAAAATTTCTAGTTTGTTAAAGTTGGTGTAATAAGTTCAGCCAATAGCTGCAGGATAAACTGTACCTTTTTATTGAGCAAGCAAGTAGCAGAAGAACATCCTTGCATCCTTATGTTCAGTGCCTCTTAAAAATATCAAAACCTTAAAGGCCTGGTGACATGAAGATCACAAAATTGGGTACATTTAATGTTAAAAGCTTTGAAACCTTGAAAATACACATCATGCCCATAAAACTCCATAAAAATTGTCCATTCAATAACAGGATAATTCTGATTTGAATTTTATCATGCACAAACATTTAATAAGCTAAAAAATATGCCAATTTTGTGATATTTAGAGAGGGACATGCTACTGTATATGTGGCTAGGGTTATCCTTTGTTTTGCAACCTTCTTTTCAAGGACAGTTATAACAGAAGAATCTCCTTAGGGTGTTATTTTGGATGTCTGAATGTGTTCTACAACCATTATTATAACTCACCTAACCATAGACTATCTAATGAGTAATTTATATGCAACAATCCACATCATTATTTTTGCACAGGCAACAAGTCGCAAGCCTCATAGTCATTCAAACTCTGAAAATTTGTATTTCCAGATTGGTGAAAGATATTGACATATTTGCAACAGATTTTTGGTTTCGATGAAAAGAGAAACCTATGCATTCATGATGGCGTGTGTGTGTATGTATGTGTGTATGTGCGTGTGTATGTGTGTGTGTGTATGTGTGCGTGTGTATATGTGTGTGTTTGTGACACTTTGCTTGTTTACACGATATCTTGAGAAGGGAAGATCTGACAGTTCTCAAACTTGGTACACAGATACCCCATACTGAGAGGAAGAACCCTATTTATTTTGGTTGAGGTCAAAGGTCATCTGGGGTCACAGGGGGTCAAAAACCAAAATCCTTGTTTACACAATATCTCAAGACAGGAAACTTGGATTAATTTCAAACTTGATATGTTGATGCGTTATGATGTAAGGAAGAACCCTATTGATTTTGGTGGAGGTCAAAGGTCAGTTGGGGTCACGTGGGGTCAAACCCCAAAATCCTTGTTTACACGATATCTCATGGTAGAAAACTTGGATTAATTTCAAACTTGATATGTTGATGCGTTAGGATGTCAGGAAGAACCCTATTGATTTTGGTGGAGGTCAAAGGTCATTTGGGGTCACATGGGGTCAAACCCTGAAATCCTTGTTTACACGATATCTCATGGTAGGAAACTTGGATCAATTTCATACTTGATATGTGGATGCGTTATGATGTAAGGAAGAACCCAATTGATTTTGGTGGAGGTCAAAGGTCATTTGGGGTCACATGGGGTCAAACCCTGAAATCCTTGTTTACACGATATCTCATGGTAGAAAACTTGGATTAATGTCAAACTTGATATGTTGATGCGTTAGGATGTAAGGAAGAACCCAATTGATTTTGGTGGAGGTCAAAGGTCATTTGGGGTCACATGGGGTCAAACCCTGAAATCCTTGTTTACACGATATCTCATGGTAGAAAACTTGGATTAATGTCAAACTTGATATGTTGATGCGTTAGGATGTAAGGAAGAACCCTTTTGATTTTGGTGGAGGTCAAAGGTCAGTTGGGGTCAAGTGGGGTCAAACCCCGAAATCCTTGTTTACACGATATCTCATGGCAGAAAAATTGGATTAATGTCAAACTTGATATGTTGATGCGTTAGGATGTCAGGGAGAACCCTTTTGATTTTGGTGGAGGTCAAAGGTCATTTGGGGTCACATGGGGTCAAACCCCTAAATCCTTGTTTACACGATATCTCATGGTAGAAAACTTGGATTAATTGCAAACTTGATATGTTGATGTGTTATGATGTAAGGAAGAACCCTATTTATTTTGGTGGAGGTCAAAGGTCATTTGGGGTCACATGGGGTCAAACCCTGAAATCCTTGTTTACACGATATCTCATGGTAGAAAACTTGGATTAATTGCAAACTTGATATGTTGATGTGTTATGATGTAAGGAAGAACCCTATTGATTTTGGTGGAGGTCAAAGGTCATTTGGGGTCACGTGGGGTCAAACCCCTAAATCCTTGTTTACACGATATCTCATGGTAGAAAACTTGGATTAATTGCAAACTTGATATGTTGATGTGTTATGATGTAAGGAAGAACCCTATTGATTTTGGTGGAGGTCAAAGGTCATTTGGGGTCACATGGGGTCAAACCCCTAAATCCTTGTTTACACGATATTTCATGGTAGAAAACTTGGATTAATTGCAAACTTGATATGTTGATGTGTTATGATGTAAGGAAGAACCCTATTGATTTTGGTGGAGGTCAAAGGTCATTTGGGGTCACATGGGGTCAAACCCCGAAATTCTTGTATACACGATATCTCATGGTAGAAAACTTGAATCAATTTCATACCTGATATGTTGATGAGTTATGATGCATGATAGAACTCGATGTATTTTCGTGGAGGCCAATGGTCATTTGGGGTCACATGGGGTCAAAACCTGAAATCCTTGTTTATGTGATACATTATGGTAGGAAACTTGGATTCATTTCAATCTTGATAGACTGATGCATTATGATGTAAGAAAGAACCCAATTTATTTTCGTGAAGGTCAAAGGTCATTTGGGGTCACATGGGGTCAAAACCTGAAATCCTTGTTTACATGATACATTATGGTAGGAAACTTGGATTCATTTCAATCTTGATAGGCTGATGGGTTATGATGTAAGAAAGAACCTGATTGATTTTGGTGGAGGTCAAAGGTCATTTGGGGTCACGTGGGGTCAAACCCCTAAATCCTTGTTTACACGATATCTCATGGTAGAAAACTTGGATTAATTGCAAACTTGATATGTTGATGTGTTATGATGTAAGGAAGAACCCTATTGATTTTGGTGGAGGTCAAAGGTCATTTGGGGTCACATGGGGTCAAACCCCTAAATCCTTGTTTACACGATATTTCATGGTAGAAAACTTGGATTAATTGCAAACTTGATATGTTGATGTGTTATGATGTAAGGAAGAACCCTATTGATTTTGGTGGAGGTCAAAGGTCATTTGGGGTCACATGGGGTCAAACCCCGAAATCCTTGTATACACGATATCTCATGGTAGAAAACTTGAATCAATTTCATACCTGATATGTTGATGAGTTATGATGCATGATAGAACTCGATGTATTTTCGTGGAGGCCAATGGTCATTTGGGGTCACATGGGGTCAAAACCTGAAATCCTTGTTTATGTGATACATTATGGTAGGAAACTTGGATTCATTTCAATCTTGATAGACTGATGCATTATGATGTAAGAAAGAACCCAATTTATTTTCGTGAAGGTCAAAGGTCATTTGGGGTCACATGGGGTCAAAACCTGAAATCCTTGTTTACATGATACATTATGGTAGGAAACTTGGATTCATTTCAATCTTGATAGGCTGATGGGTTATGATGTAAGAAAGAACCTGATTTATTTTCGTGGAGGTCAAAGGTCATTTGGGGTCACACCCCAAAATCCTGGTTTACACTATATCTCAAGATAGGAAACTTTGATTCATTTCAAACTTGATATGTTGATGCGTTATGATGTAAGAAATAACCCAATAAATTTTGGTGGAGGTCAAAGGTCATTTGGGGTCACATGGGGTCAAACTCCGAACTTCTTGTTTACACTATATCTCAAGGTAGGAAGCTTGGATTGATTTCAAACTTGATATGTTGATGCGTTATGATGGGAGGAAGAACCCTATTGATTTTGGTAGAGGTCAAAGGTCATTTGGGGTCATAGGGGTCAAACTCAGAAAACCTTGTTTAGGATAGCTCAAGGTATGAAAGGTGGATGGATTTCAAAATTAGTATGTAAATGAATTATGGTGAGAAGATGGTCTGTATAAGGTTATTTTTTGTGGAGGTGAAAGGACATCTGGGGTCATGATCGGTCAAACTTTGAAAAACTTGTCAAAATGGGATATCTCAAGGTAGGAAACTTGGATGGATTTCCCAATTAGTATGTGGATGTGTTATGGTGAGTTGAAAGTACTGTACCTGTTGTTTTTGGTGGAGGTCAATGGTTATCTGGTATCACCTGGCTTCAGACTCTGAAAACCTTGTTTGCAGAATACCTTACGGCACAGTATGAAAGAAAAACCAGTCACTTACAGGTGGAGACAAAGGCTATTTTGGGTCACCAGTTGTTACAAGAAATGTAGCATTTTATTGAAAAGAGCTTGTATGTATCATCGAAACCTCAATGCATTTTTGCATTCTGGTTCCACAAGGAAATCTTACTCTTTAACTGACAATTGAGTTCAGGTCATTTTTGGTTTCGATGATAAGAGAAACCAATGCAATCATGATGACGTGCGTGTGTATGTATGTATGTGGGTGTGTGTGTATATGTGTGTGTTTGTGACACTGCTTGTTAACACGATATCTCAAGATAGGAATGTGTGACAGTTTTCAAACTTGGTACATGGACGCACCATATTAAGAGGAAGAACCCTATTGTTTTTGGTGGAGGTCAAAGGTCATCTGGGGTCACCAGGGGTCAAAGTCTGAAAACCTTGTTAACAAAATATCTTAAGATAGGAAGCTTGGATAGATTTCATATTTGGTAGGTGGATGCGTTATAGTCAGTAGATGGTTCCTATTGTTTTTGGGGTAGTTCAAAGGTCATCTGGGGTCACCAGGGGTCAACGCTTGAAAATTTTGTTAACACGATGTCTCAAGATAGAAAACTTGGATAAATTTCATATTTGGTATGTAGGTGCATTATAGTCAGTAGATGTCCCTATTGTTTTTGGCGGAGGTCAAAGGTCATCTGGGGTTACGAGGAGTTAAAGTCTGAAAATCTTGTTAACACAATACCTCAAGATAGGAAATTTGGATAGATTTCATATTTAGTATGTGGATGCGTTATGGTCAGGAGATGGTCCCCACTGTTTTTGGTGGAGGTCAAAGGTCATCTGGGGTCACCAGGTGTCAAAGTCTGAAAAACTCTTAAACATGATATCTCAAGGTAGAAAGCTTGAATAGATTTCATATTTAGGATGTTGCTTTTGGTGGAGGTCAAAGGTCATCTGGAGTCATCAGGGATCAAAGTATGAAAACCTTGTTAATGGGATATCTCAATGTAGGAAACTTGGATAGATTTCATACTTGGTATGTGGATGCGTCATAGTCAGTAAATGATTCCTATTGTTTATGGTGTAGGTCAAAGGTCATCTGGGGTCATCAGGGATCAAAGTACGAAAATCTTGTTAATGGGATATCTCAAGGTAGGAAACATGGATAGATTTCATACTTGATATGTGGATGCGTCATAGTCAGTTCATGATCCCAGTTGTTTATGGTGGAGGTCAAAGGTCATCTGGGGTCACCAGGGGTCAAAGTCTGAAAACCGTGGTTATGTGATATCTCAGGTTAAGTAGCTTTGATAGATTTCATATTTGTTATATGGATGGGTTATGGTCAAGGAATGGTACGTAATGTTTTTGATGGAGTTCAAAGGTCATCTGGGGTCACTGCTGGTCCAAGTCTGAAAATCCAGCTTATGAAATATCTCAAGATAGGAAACTTGAATAGATTTCATATTTGGGTGTGTGGATGCATTGTGGTTAGAAGATGGTCCCCATAGTTTTTGGCAGAGATGAAAGGTCGACTGGGGTCTCCAGGGGTCAAAGCCTGGAAACCTTTTTAAATGTGATCTCTCAAGATAGCTGTTTGTCCATTTGTCGGTCTGTTGTTTGTCATTCTAGCTATGTATGGCTTTTATGGAGGTCAAAAGGTCATCTGGAATGACAAAATTATTTCTTGAACATGCTAGTATAACATTTGAATGAGAAGATAATGGTGCATGATGGCACTCTTTGAAATGGAACATTTATGTATCATCGAAACCTCAATGCATTTTTGCATTCTGGTACTGACATATCACCATGTAACCTTCAAAATATATGAACTTGTACAATTTGAGGCATTTAGTACATGGAAATAGTGTATTTTATTTTCCCTTTAATGGCCAAGGAGGCAAAAACCTCAAAATATTTTTGACTCTTTTGAGAACTTTCTGTTAACGTAAGACAATTTGTGTCACATTCCTCTTTGCCATAAATTAATTTTAATCTCCATCACATATACTTGCTCATTGGATCTTTAGTGAATAAGAGTTGTCTTGGGCAGGATGTTTGGTTGTTACCAGAATGACTAGTTTTAGAGATAATTTCTCCAGCACACCAGAATCAATAAATCACGCATTGCATAGTATATTTTCTCCTTGAATTATCCAAGCCATTGATTTTCCCCGGCAGTGCCCGCAGTATGTGTAGACTTCAATGTTTGTATGTCCGAGTCCCAGTGATATCAGCATCTCTCTGGCGTGAGCTCTCTGTCATAGTGACGTCAGGGAACTGCAGTTTTGTTACTTGCAATCAATGAAACGAAAAAAGAGAGAGATTTGGGAGGGTTTTTTTTTCACAAGAACATTTTGTTGAGTAGTTTTGGGAATTCTTTAGAGATGCTGCAGCATCATTGCTCAGAAGACGACCTTTCTTTATCATGCAAATGTGTAAAAGGAATGTGGGTCGTAACAGCCATTGATAAATGTTGTCGAAAAGAAAACAAGATCTGAGTAGAAATATGGGAATGGTTTGTATTTAATTATATCCATGTCAATTTTGTAAGCACCAATTGACTTCAGATATTTTTGCGGACAGAAAAGTGAGTGGGTGTCTCATTTCCATGCTCCCATATGTAATGAAACATGTTGATAGAGGGTAGTTAAGGAGAACAGTTGTGTTTGTCTAGCCTAAGGAAATTTGTAATATGAATTTTGAATTGGACAAGAAAGTGCTTCAATGAACATAGTTTGAGACGACATGTCAGCGTACTAGTTGTATCTGTGCATTATTGTTTTGTTTAGATGGATAATCATAATAGTGGGATTGTTGGGGGAGTGCCGACCATGCATATGATGTCACACAGCAAAATGTACACCCTTTTTTTGGAAATCATCTGAATTATTGGAAGTTACACCAACAAATGCATACAGCTTATTTGTCAGCCAATCAACCTGAGCCTCAGGGCTGGAAAAAATGTTAATTCTCTGACTGCAAATCAAATTTTGCAGCAAGCAAATCAAAATTTCCCAAAGACTTTGCATGTTTACCCGTACAAAAGCAGTCAAATTTCCCTCCAGATACCAAATTTTTCCTGCAATGAGCTTCCCACATTGCTGGTTTTTTCCAGCCATGCCTAGCCAAGTCATGCAGAAAGTATTATGTAATTCTTCTGTAGTCTTCCTTTCCACAATTATTCTCTTTGTTTCTTTGGTCAATAATTATTCTGACAATGTTGATAAACAAATGAATGTATAGGGCAAATACTACGGCTAATTTCATCTGCTTGTTCAGTTTTCCTCCAAACATAATGTTGTCACTGTGATGTCAATGAACAAGGTCTGTAATAGCACTGTAGATCCAGGCCACCTCTGATTGAGGGCGCCCTCATTTGGGTCATTTTTCTACTTGCCTGTCCAGAGATTGTACTATTGGAGCAGTGGCATATACTTGCTTTGATGTTCTTGTCATATACTCGTATCATTTTCTAATTTCCTACTCCCTGAGAATCAGGAAATTGAAGCCTAATCATTAAATTAGGGTGGGCCTTTTGCCAAATATTAAAGACAGTCTTATTGAGGCAGAAAAATTAACACAGTATTATACTGTACATGACATTCAGTGTATAAAGATTCTTCAGAGCTCACATTTTTCAAGTATTTCATCAAGCATTGTTAGCTTGAATAATGTCTTGTTTTACCATACACTTCATCAAAAACTGACCTTCTAGCTGAAATGAGTTACATTCTTTTTGTGTTTTTCCCCTTTGCAGGTCCAAGTTTACTCAGAGTAAAGCCTTGAGTAATCCCTGTGATGAATCCATCCATCAGCAGGCCTTGTTGGACAACAGCATCTGCATCACCCATTGATGCTCATTGAGATGAAAATCCATCTTAGGTACGCCTGGGAACACTCAAGCCCTGATGGTGACTGTCGCAGACTGCCGGCGAGACTGTTTGAAAGCTGGTGGCGATGTGTTCCATGGCCAAAGTTAAACCTTTGAAGTGAAAGTCCTTTTACCTAGACTGTTGCAGCTCTTTTAGACTATTTTTGCAGGCTAAGTTGTCTGGAGAACTGACTAAAACAAGGAAATCCATTTTGTGTACACCAAATTTTTCCTCCCTAAGTATTTTTTTCGTCATGTTTCAAATCTTTGTCCTAGCCATGTTTCAGTTGCTCCTTTTTCCCTGTGGCTTGTATATACTTCTTAACTGTACAATCATGTTGCAATGTTGAATGGGTTGTTACTTGCCAGTATTTTCAAGCATTAGTCTTAAAACTACTCCATTACTTATTTTTAAGGGGTACTTAAAACTGTACAGTGGGTACAGGATTTGGGGAAACGACTATTGATAATAGGGGTGTGTGCAAGTGTTGAACGTGCACTGCAGATATAAGATAAGACATTTTAAAGGATGCAGTTTTTCATCAGTTAACTGGTAAACTTTATGTTTCACCCTTACAAAGAGTGATACAATTACAGGGACCACAGAGACAGGTGGTGGTGGTGGGGGGGGGGACTAGGGGGCTTTAGCCCTGACTTTTTTCTGCTGTAGGGCTTTTGGGCCACCTCTCAATGCTCTTATATTGTTGATCATATTATTGTAATATTGAACATAATAGCAAGAGGAAATTTTCTGGTTTTACAGGAATATTTCATTGCGCTTTTAGGGGTATTACTGCCCTATTGCAATCCAAGTTACAGTAAGGGAAGTGTCCCATTTCATAGGGTTACCAGGTAACCTATTTTATCCAATTTGAGGGATACATCACTCCAGCAGTTTTGCCAACCAAGGGGAATTCTAAGGGGAAGAGGTGGCCTTTTTCAAGGAGCCTAGCCGCCTTTTGGTGCAAGATTTTCCACTTTGACATAGGTAATCTATGTGGCCCCTAATTATCTTCTATTTACACTTTATAGCCCACAGGTTAATCAGATACAGTGGTTTATGTTGGCAATATTTATTGTATCCTTCAGTTAACCCCTCTCCACCTACTTCCATGGCTACCAGACCATTATTTTACTCTAGTGCACATTTTTCACCTCATCATTGCAATGGCAAAGACATCACCATTCTCAGTGTTCAAGCATTCTCATAATTCATAATGTACTGGAAATATATTTTTTTAAGGAAATTTCCCACACAATCAAAACCTGTAACATTTGTGTAAAGTATTTTTAGCAAGAGGGTCTTTCTTTTGTGAATGTGGTTACCTGCTCTCAGAAGTTGCTAGAATGTGAATTAGCCTGGTATGTTATGTTGACAGCATGACAGCCTTGACTTCATTGGAGATTATTGAAAACTTACCTACAGCAGAATACATCTGAGCTCATTTCTAAAAACTGGCTTATTAACTATGAATCATACAACCAAAGTCTGCTTCCTTATTCTCACTGACCTATGACCTTCATTACATTGGTGCTAAATTTGTGTGTTGGGTATATACCCTGCATCGGGACAGCAGCGTATAAAGCCAGTTGCTGTATAGTGTATGCATACGGTAACTACTATTAGTAGTTTCCTCATGCAAAAGAAGTGCGAGGGGGAAAAACAGGTGACTCAGAGATCTGGCAAATTTCCTTTGCCTAATTTCTCATAGCAGGTTACAACCCCGATTCCTGTCAGCATGTATTTCCTGACAGGAAAAGTAGAGGCTTCCAAAATTTCTCTCTGGCATTTATACACAGGATGTCTTGTCCTTTGAGTGGGACTTGTATCATACTGTAGTTGTTTGGACATTATTTTTTCATCGTAATAGAAGTTTGGTAGTCTAATACAAGGCAGGTTTTTTGGCATGCCAGTTGGAAATAGCATTACAATCCAAGGTCTTATCACTGCACTTCTACTATTTCACATCGGTATTTCTTTGGCTGGGGAACTCAATTACATCGTTAGTCATAATATGATTACAGTCCTGCTGGTAGATACAACACAGTAATTGCACATCTGAAAAACAGATGTGGGGCGATTTCCTTTTTTCACTTCACATTTTAGAAGACAGCTTTTAAACCATTCATTTTAAATAAAAAAAAGAAGATAGTAATCATCTTAGCATTCAGTTTGCAATGTGTGACACATGGCATTACAAAAAACTCCAAAATCTGATCATTTTTTCTGCCACTAGAAGCCTGTGCTGTTTTTTAACAACACATATTTTAAAATGACGTCATTAAATGCCTCTGGCAGTTTTGCCTTATTGAGGTATATTTATTCAAAATCTTGCAAATTCTGTAAAACATGATAAAAAAAAGTATCTCTCTACAAGATTCAAGGTTTCCATATAACAAAACCAAATATGTAAATGATGACAAAAAAGGAAAAGAAATGCACATTCCCTCCAATGTGTGTGGTTGTGACAATTACCAACAAAGCAAATGAATATGACGATAATAAATCTTACGTCAATAGAAAAATCAGTTGTCAATTTCATATTGGTGAACAACCCCTCTATTATTCCAGTTTCAGCGTCCTGCATGGCTGGTCCTTCACTAAAGCAAGTTAACCAAATTAGAATAATGAGAAGGATAGTTTTCAGTAGATTTGCATGTCTGCTTCAGTTGACATTTTCAAAAGACAACTTAAATAGTGCGTCAGACCTCCCTTTTTTCTTTGCTCTTCTTCATTACAAGATTTGCTTTATTGCTTTTGAGATTTGGTAATCTTTCAAAATGTCATATGAAAATACTGTGGTATTAATAGCAGTAGCGTGCACCCCTAAGCATAGGAAGGTAACTACAAGGACAAAAGGCTGAAAATAAGGCAACCTTGTCAGAGTTATGACGTCAGTTTGCATGAGAAACATCCTTAATGACTGCTCATCACTGTTTAAACTGACACATGATCTATACATGTGCAGCCCCCATACTATAAAACAAGGAGAATGTGTTTTACATGATCGGGTAGTTACACAAATATATGTACAATACACATAGCAGAAAATACACCTAAACAAGACATAACAAGTCTGAAAAAGTTGTCCTGTAGAGCCAGTCACATGGATATTTTCTAAGTGAAGTTTCTACTATTTGTGTAAAGGTAGTAACCTCTTTGCTTGTTCAAGCTTAAGTTTGAACCCACAGCTAGAAAAAAAGGGAAACTTTGTTTTTGTAGTGTCTCTAGAGGAAAATTACTTAGGAAATGAACATACAGGTTGAAATAGGTGGAGATAGGCTCTCATACTATTTTTGTAAGGAAGGCTTAGTGTATGAATGGAGAGATTTTATTACATCTAGGTTAGATTTTATTTTTCCAGATGTTGTAGAGGAATTTATCTTGACAGAGATGGAAAAGAAAATCATGGTCGTCACTTAAACCCTGGTGACTGAGAAAGAGTAAACTTGTTTGGTGCTAGTGGTATGATCACTCACTCCACCTGTGGGCCAGTGATTTTGTTTTTATTCACTGGTATGTAGACATTGCCAGGTTGAGGGTAGCAACAGAATTTCTGTGAACATGTGATTCTCATAACAATGTCTTTAAGAAATATATTTTGTGGAACCAAAATGTCATGTGACAGTATAAATGCTTTTGTTTGGGTTCTTAATATTATGGATAAGATGGTTTTATGGTTCATGAAGGTTTCCAAACAAATTGTAAAGCATTAATTATCCTGGAAGCAGAAGCATACAAGGTGGGTGTAGAATTTTTTAAATACTGTGTAATATGTCTAAATAAAAAGTAAAGAGATGTTTCACAGTTTTAACCAATTCATGGAAGCTTGCTTCATTGAGAATAACAGTTGATTTACAAAGCCAGTGTATGTGGTGTTCAAAAAGATTCTGCACCAATGGAATACTGATTGTTACTTTGAGCAGGGCTTTTCTCTTCTACTGTACCTTTCGATGTTCAGTTCTCTTATATGTATTTTAGTGCATAGCAGAAGTTGGCAGGGGGTATAATGGTTAATGTACTGTATTATTCTTAGAAAAATACTGGATTCATGTCCCATTGAACTCAGCCTTGGCAGGTAAACTCATTATAATGAAAGCAAAAATTAGTGTGGATGACAGCCTTGAAACATTATTTATGAGGATGCACCCTCTGGTAGTTGCAAAGTGAGGACAGTAACCTTCGCTTTAAATTGTGAGGTCTTATGTGAATTTAATTGTATGAGACTTTGTATTTTAAATCTAGATAAAAAGAGGATTCGTGCATGCATTTGCATATTTTAAGAGGGATTCTATATATTACTATATTCTTTTATCTCATAGTGGCCTTAAAAATGCTTCTTACTCTATTGGAAAGATTTAACATACTCTGAAATTTTACCTTTATCGATGTAGAACTTGAAAGTATTGTAAATAAGTTGATACAAATTTTCTATCTAGTTAAAAAGTAGTTTACAAAATGCAGTTGATGAGTTAGGGAGCCCCCTTGTCTTTTTGTAACAGTATGAGAACAGTTTGGGGAAGTACATGCACTCTTTAAGAAAGTGACCTTGTTAAAGGGCTCACAGGGGTATGTATAAAGTTACTGGCATATGAAATGGTTCAAAGTCTTGACTTATTTGGGACAGAAGTTTGGACCCATGTAGTTGTGCACATGAGGGAAGAAAGACCCCTGAGAAATTTCATTCAAAATTATTGACTTAGGTCTTCAAGATTTGCATAGAGTGCTCCCATTGATGTCGTAAGCCCCGCACCTTTTTACAGGCAAAATTGAGTGTTGTGCGCATTTAGTGTAGCTAGCTCAAAAGCAGCTGACCACCTGTGTGTGACTGTTGCACTAAAACACTGATTTGATTTTTGCCTGCAGTGGGGGTGGCTTACCAATTGTGACGTAACATGAAAGCACTCTACAGATCCTTTGTGTCACATCTGAATGTTAATTGCGATTTGCATGTTAATTGCAATTTGCATTTAGAAGAAAGGAAGTGAGCTAAACTGGGCAAGTGATGTCAGAGCCAGGAAGCCCTGAGGACCTTCTTGCATAAAAATTTTTATGGATAGAGGAATTGGCAAACATAGTGACATACAGGAAGGTATTTATATTCATGAAGAGATTTCTGTTGTGTGTGCATACTATGACCTACTAATTATGGGAAACTGAACTTCTTGCAGACAAGAACGAAGCCTATTCATATGATCTCTGTAACATACAAAATATTTCAATTTGAACTCTTAAGTTACATCAACTGAACCCTATGAGTGGCATGTTTTCCATTTATGATATATTTTATATATATATATAGATCTTTAAATGGTGTGTCCGTTTATAATTTGTACATATCAAACTGATGTAAATTAGTCAATTCATATTACTAGTGTTTTCATGATACAGTTTTTAATCTGCGTCAAAGATCTCACTTCATTTTTTGATTCAGGTCAACTTTTTATTTCATGGAAATGGACAATTTAATCGTTTTCACTGAAATTACCTGTTTTAGCTGGTATAAGAGGCCAACTAACTTGTGACTGTTTGTGTCAGTCTGACAACAGAATGAATCAGTGTGATCTATTACCTCAAACATACAAGTGGTTGGGTGCCTGACATATTGAAAGTGTGTGTTTGTACATAATTATCATTTGAGTGCTGTATGCAAAAGTAAACATTGTAAATGTTTTTCTTTTTTAAGTCTCAATTTAGCCATCAGTACAAGGTCTGCTGGACTACAGTAACTTCTTGTGTGTTTTGTTTTATATGCAATTCTGAGAGTGAAAGAAAATATGGCCAAGGGCGAGGGGGGTAGTACACTTCAAAGTGTTTGCGCACCACAGCTAATATATGGTCAGGGTTGAGGTTTCACAATGATAATGAAATTATGGAATTAAAAATCTGGAGAAATTAAAAATCCTCAGTGAATTCGCAGAAGTCATTACGATTTCAATGATGCATTGAAAAACAGAAACAAATCAAAATAGAAGACAATAGGTAGGAATGAGAAGCAGAGGGTACGTAGTGTGAAGAACTCCATGAAGACATCATGAAAATAGTAATTTATTTTGATAAATTAGAAAAGTTCAGCTCCAGAAAAATGCTGTTGAGTGATCGGTCTCAACCCATACTTTTAAAGGGGGGGGGGATATTTCATATTATTGTAATATGTAACATTTATGTGTCATAAGTTTCTGTTTGCAATGTTGAGTTCTGTTTACAGTATATTTAATGCAAAGTAATTTTTTATGAGGCTTAAAGTTTAGGTGATCTTAAAATCAATAGTTTACAAAGTAACAAAAAGAACTCACATAGAGAGAATATTCTTACATTACAGAACAAAGTGCTTTTGGTTTTCCTTCAGAATGCAAAATTCTTTGCAAGATATTTATTTGGTGGCTTTGAATTAATTGAGGTATGAGATTGTTGAACTGTTGCAGTCACAGTCTGGTATATACATGGAAGTTGATCGGGTATGAAAACACTTGTCGGGTATCACTGGATAGCTCTGTCTGTGACACTCTTGATTTATGTTTCATCAGCTCTTGCAATGGCACTCAGCTACAGAAAAAGAATGTTTATTCTAATATCCTCAGAAGTAAAGGTTTGCAATGTGGCTTGGAAATTTCATCCCCTCCATCCAATATTTCTCCAACAGAGATTTTGTAAGTAAATGGAGGAAGCATTGCCTTGGTCCTCATGGGGAATTATGGACAGACTTTGGTCTCCATTTTACTCAATTGGAAAGAAAAGAATCTTGATTTTTCCCAATTATTAGCAATTTCTCTGGTAGTTTGTCAGCATTTGTGGAAAAGTACACGCATTCTTCCTCAACATTTAAGATTGGGTGTGACAGCTAGAAAATGGTTGTTGCACTTGAAAATTAATCTTTCAATCTTTCTTTAGAAAAAGCTAGCTATTCCGTATTTTTTGACCAAAAGATTCATGTTTTGCATGCTATGGTACACATTTGAATATTGGCAGTCTCATATTTGCATGGATTGCTGAAAATGTTGTATAGATTAAAATGTTCTGGGGATTTTGTTTAAGAGCAAATTGGTAAATCCTAGTTCATTGATAGCTTGTCCACTTTCTTTCTTTTGAGCTAGAACTTCTCATCCATGAGCAATCTAGGGTTTTTAAGTACATCTGAATTGACCTTTTAAAAGAAACCAAACTTGATCTAAATTGTTGAGTTCTGTAGTCGCCTGATATTAGGCCGTAATTTGTAATTAATGTAGGCCCTTCCCACGTTTGCAGTCACTAAGCATCTTAAAAAGTTGCATTTTGATGCCTGAATTAAAAAAGTCTTGGGTGTATATTTGTGAGGGAGAAGGTCTTATTACCAGTAGAGGTGAGAGGTCAAGTTTCCAGTAAAGATACAAATGTGTTTGATTTCTTCAGCCACCTAGTTTTTTTTAAAGCCTGTAAGTAAAACTGAAAGCTCACTAGCATGACACCCTTGAAATTAAAGAGACCACATTTACAGCCTACATGAAACTTATATGGGGTGGTTTTGCTCAGAACCTTTTAAGGGGGAGGGAAAAACACAGTCTTTGAGGTTATTGGTTTCTGCTGGATGTCAGATATTATCTGTCAATTGGCAGAACTTGTAACTATGGTGACAGGTACATTCAAATGTAGCATTGTTTAGGGGATGTAGGTCAGGATCACATTGTTTTAAGTAAGTCATTCAATGGTTGGATGGGGACCGAACCTGGAATTATCAGGTGGTCATTGCCTAAGGCCCTTTCACACTCGTCCCTATGGGATGCAATACGATATGAAAAACAAGGATATGTGGCTTTTGCCATTGCTTGTTTACTAGAAAGAGGAAGATGAATTTGGACAATATTGAAGCTAGAAGAGTGTATAGCGCATTGCAGGTTGTTTTTGCATTTGCTCATAATTTTGTTATGACTGAGAACTCAAATTGCCAGTTTGGTATATCTCGTGGCATGATGGTACCATCATTGTATGCATCTTCTTCATATGTTGTTATATCACTGATAGTTTTTGATGGGCTTCCTACTAAACTCCCTCAAAGGAAGTCGAATCTCACCCCAATCTACAGTTGTTGTAGTAGCCCAGAGCAATTCTCAATTGGCACAGCTTTTTTGATTGACAGAAAGTTAGAAATGTGTGGAGTATCGTATCTCACTGTACACAGCATATACTGCATTGAGAGTGTTTTGATTGCACATGGGGGTCTTGTAGTACTTGCCCTGAAGCAATAAGATATGAAAGTGTATGGATAACTATGATCCCTGGTATGGTCACCATTGTTTACTTGTGACTATTGTTATAGTCCTTTTGTTTGTAATAAAAAAAGAAAAAAATACCTTTCACTGCTCCCTCTGCAAATGACTAACAAATCATTTTGCTCTTCACAACAGCTGCTGCATGATGGTTCCAAAATTTACAGAGGGCATTGAGGGGGCATTTATTAGAGAATACACCACAGTCCTTTCTTGATCATTTATAGTCGGTATCCTTTAAAATTTACTACACTGTTCCTAGAAATGTTATTCTTTCAGATCAGAAATATTTGCCTTCTGCTGTACAGTAGGTTTTCGTGCTGCTTGAAAGTTACAAATTTAGATGTAAAAATAACTTGATGTAGAGAAGCATTTTTCTGGTCGTTCAAAGGCGGTATAATCTTACCTTGATAGACAGTGACAATTTCCTGCCTTGCTCTAGTCAGAGCCCGTTCTTCACTTGAAAATGGGAACTGTGTCTAAATTTTTTGAATTTCCATGAGCATCTGTACTACCTATATTGGAGTTTAACTGCTAAAGGTCAAAGGTTAATTATTCAAGGTCTTGCTGCATTGAAAACTGTAATATGTAAGCTTAGTTAGAAGCAAAACTGATTCTGGTTCTGATTCTGGTTGGATACTACAAGCAGTTTTCCACAAACGGGATATATGGTTGTAGGTGTGTAATGATGATGGTGCAAGTCATTGACCAATCGTTAATGTGAAATTATAGCCACCAATTGCATTTAAAATTATAGGACTATTGCCAGATGTATTTGGGGGATGATTGAGCTACTTAAATGTGTGAAGATTTTGCAGAATTATGGAATATGTTTCTGTTGTGAAAGAAGCTAATTGAGTTTATCTATAAATTAATGAAAGTGTTTAAGGGTGTTAACACATAAAAATGCTTATAGTTGACACATTAGTCAAGTTTCATATGGTGAAGTTGCAGAAAAAGTTGAAATTTTGATTTTGTGGCATCCCCACCTGGAACAGTTTTGTGCACAATTTTTAAAAGTGTATGGTCACAAATTTTTGAAAACCAAATTTAGCTGTTCATTACTCACTCATGATAAAGTAATTTGTATATTGGATATGGGGATTTAGTTTGACCATTTGTCATTGGTATCTGAAGAAAACTTAACAGCTTTGGAAAAATTTGTTGAATGTCATGAACCAACTCGATGAGTCGCTTTAATCCTGGTCATTCATTATGTTGTACACCTGTAGATATAGCAAAAGCAGGTGTTCTGCCATGTGACTTCTCCATCAGCTAGGCTAGTATGCTTTGACACAAAACAGAGAAGATTGACAGAAAATTGGATAACAAATTATATTAGAGAGATAGAAGTTTCAGTTTTTGATTTTCTTTTTCCCCCTTTCCTAATGTATCCTTTAAAAATCTGTCAAAAGTTTGCCTTTTAGTTCCTTTTCATGTTGATGACGGGGCCCCAGAACTCTTGACACGCGAAATAACTGGCCTGCAGTCTTACGATATGAAACAAATGGAACCCACTTTTGGAGAAGTAGCACAAATATTCCAGCGGGACCTTCAGATTTGTAATGTTACACTTCTAATGGCTTAAATAGCCCCAAGCTTCGCCATTTCAAAAGGATATTTTTGTCAAAGGAGAATTTGAAGCCTTGCTCTGAGGTATCGTGATTTTAATTTGAACGGAGAGGTTCATGACACTGTGTGCAGCTTAAATTCAGCGTTTGCTCCTTTAATGTAACATTGGCCTTTTAGTGTTTGCTTGACATGTTTGGAAGGTGATGATAAGGCTGCATCCACTAAGTTGGATAGCTTGTCAGAATCTGACTTAGTTCAAAAAAAGAAAAAGGAAGAAAAAAAAAAATGGAAACATGCAGAAACTACAATAGGTGTAAAGATGACATATTGGATGTAGTTCAGGGTGTGGGGGGGGGGGGTATAGCAATGTCCAGGGTGATAATTTAATGACATGACTTCTTATCTGCATGGTTTCCACCAATAAAAACACTTGTCATTTAAAAAAATAAGTAGATTACATGGGTTGTTTTTACGTGAGTTCTCTTTTATCGCACCTGTGTGATAGAACATGCCTCCAAAGTACCCCATAATTTGCAACAGGGGTTTCTCAAGTATTGTGGATAGAGCTTAATGAAAGGTGGTCCAGCAGTCCTTGGTATGTGCTTGTTTGACCCTTCCAGACAACACGAGATGAATGTTTATGGCATCTCGTAAACAGAAATATCTTGCTGCCATTGACCAAGTTGACTGAGTTCCAAATGTGGTCGCATTTCTGAGAAATGTCAGGGAGTTATGAGATAAGATCTATTGTTGTGAAATGCAGGATAATGGAATGGCTGGTAGCCTAGGTGTCTACTGTCCTCTGTTCCTGCTTTGCTGTCTGCTATAGATAAAAGTCATTTAAATGCCTTTTCTCTACTTGTAGGAAAACTAATTTGGAAGGTCTTTATGTTTGCTAAGTTGTAGGTTCATCAATATGTGATACTGTAACAGGACTCTGGTGAACTATTCTTGAAAAATGTGTACCCTTCTCTTGAAAAATGCCTACCCTTCTTTGAATCTCCCTGTCCATATCTGACCCATCAGAAATTTTCATCAGTGTTTTTCAGTTGCACTCACCCTTTCCCACAAACTTATCATACTTACATAAAGGAAAGCAATCCTTTTTGCTGTCTCCCTATCAGTTGACTTTTATAGGATAAATTGACATTTAATGACGCTCTAATTCCTTTCAGTGAAAGAAGTAAAATATCCCGAACAGATAATGACTCAATTCCAACACCTATTGTCAGATTCGCAGAGGCTTTGCATATTGCATAGTGCTAGACATTAGAAAGACACAGTAACTATCATTATATCAGTTACCTTTGTCTGCAGTAATTTTGTATCAGACTTGAAGAAAAGATTTTGTTCTCAGAAGTGTGTAGGTGTTAGTGTGCATGTGTATGTATGCATAATTTCACCTTAGTAGGCAGCTTGTACAGGTCGTTTGCTAATCGGTGAGCTTTACAGTGGTACAAAACGTGTGAGAGAAAGTCTCACGTGGCTTTGTGAACCTGAAAAATTGAAAGGCACGCCAGGCATTGAATAGGCAGGTTGGCTTTAAGGCTTCCTGAATTGAGGGGCCTTACGGAGTTCAAAATTGTACATAGAGAGGAACCAGGCCGGGGAAATAAATGAGGAATTGATTTATTCCTCTCCTTGTTTCATATGTAGGTTAACTGTGTGTCGAACATTCGCTGCTATTTCTCCGACCATAAGGAAGACCTTTCCGCTGTCACATAAGTGCTCATTTACATCAGGATTAGAATGCTGAAAGCCACTGTCATTTAGCTGGTAGTAATTTTGTCCCATCTCCGTCAGACATAATTATCGTGAAGTCTTTTATGCCTTTATTGAGATGAATCAAAACTTGACACTTATGTACATGGGGAACTTTTAAGGCTGTGAGGTTGCATTGCGACTTGCATGCCAGGATAGGTGTTGCTTCTACATCTCATTCTAAAACATTGTATCAGAGATCCTTAGTGCCAAATTATCTGTCTGCCATTGCAAGAGCAAACCAAGAGGTGCCACATTTGATAAGTAAGGGTGAGGAGGGGGCTCATATTTTTTAAGTTGAAGGTATATATCACTGGACCATTACTCAGATTTTTCAGTGAACAAGATGTCAAAAAAAGTGGTCGGTTGTTTCTTAGAGCATATTTAGTGTTTAAACCTTATTAGCTTTGTTTTGTCTGATATGAATATACTTTGAGAGTCAAGTCTTATTAAATGTACATTCGTTTTTAGGGTAAGTTTTTTTCTATTTTTTGGGGTGGTTTTCTTTGTATTGCATGGGGATTATTTTTTAAAAATAGCATAGTGTATAGTCAACCTGGTGTTGATTTGACAGATAAAGAACAGATTCTATATTTTTCTCATGTGTATAAATAAAAATTACAGTCGTTTGAATAAGTAGAAGGGTATGATAAACTGTTTAAGGTCTTACTTAAGTGGAAACCTTCTCTATAGTGAGTAGTAGCTCATTCAAGTTAGATTTCACAAAATTGTTAACTTTGTACATATTTTGCACTTTACTGCCTTTTTTTCGCTTTTTTGTTTTCTGTGTGAAAGAAATCTTTTTACACGTCATATGCAAACTTTAAAGCAGGAAAAATAAAAAAAAAAAAAAAAAGATTTAAGAAGTATTCATAGGGGACAGAAAAAAAAACAATGAAAAATGCTGATTTTGCAAAAGGATGCTTGGCACATTTTGTATAATTATGATTTTTTTTTATCAGCTAAGCAATCGATTTGTCATTTGAGTTACGATCTTTCAAGATGTTGCAAGATACCAAAGGCTATTGACCTTTTAATCATTAATTTTTTTTTGTTCGTTGAAGTTTCCCTTTGGCCTTAACTTGTTGAAATCTTTACCACTGATATGTAAAACTGAGTTACTCGGAACACTTAATGCAAAATGGTTTGTGGAAGGTGATCTTCACGACCTGATACAAGAGATTTGTTTCCTCACATGTGAAATTGGTGACATATTTTGTCAGTGTAGTTTCATTTTTTACTTCATTCATAAACAGATGTGTATCAAATACTCTGTACTTTTTTATTTTATTATTTGTTTGTTTTTTCTCTTGTACATACCTTAATTCCAGTTCTTTGCTTTTGATTTTCAATATATTTCTCTCCAGTATGTGTGTTCCTTTTTTTGCATTGCGGATTCTATCACAAGAACGTGTTCCAGTTGTTATACAAGAGTCCCAGGTTGATAGCACATAGGAAACTGTCTCTTCACAATGCAAATTTTCAGGGAACCCCTTTTTGTAAAGTATGGAATTCTATTTACAAAATTTCCCTGTAGAAATCAGAAAGGTTAATTTGAACATGCATCTGCAAATATCATTTAAAATATTTTGAAAACGTGTTTGCCTCGTTATTTTTTCTTTTGGTCAGTAAAGTGAAAATGTAAAGTAAGTGTGATGTGTTTTAACAAAATTTCTGGAAATCCTCATGTTTGTGTGGTAATGTTCACCATGACTGTTTGACTCAGACTTAATTGGATTTCATGCTTTATTAGTATAAAATTTGATTGGAAAGCACCTTGAAAGCTCAGTGATGTAAAATAGACTTACTCAAGTCTAATGCACGTATCAATTGAATGAAGCACTCTAGCACCAGGACATAGTCATTGCCCACAAGTTCATTGACATACCTCAATCAGTTTTATGACAGACAATGTCTGTATAATGACACACCCCTCAGTCACTGTATTGATGAACTTTTGCAATTTTGACCCACATGTGAGTCACCAATTTGACACTTATGTATGTCCATGCAAAACAGTTTGAAGGTTACCATCTTTGTAGAAATCGAAGTGACCCACAATGAATACCTATTGGTTACTAGATGATAGAAATCTTAGGTGACAATATTGGCATTGTGACTGACATTTGAGTCACACTGAAATTGGTCAATGGTCAGTAAGTGACTGAAATCTGAGGTAGAATGCCTTGCAGTGTTGTCAAGGTCTGTCTGGTAACTGGCAGTATTGGTAATATGTGACCGACAAGTGAGTCCGGCCGGGGTTGGGTGTGTCATTGAATTAACAAGTACATAATATGGTACAGAATATCTTGCAACTTGTTTGTGAGTGGGCATGGAGTCAATTTTGTCTTATTCTTTTATATTCTTGAAATAATTTCCTGGAGACTGGTAATAATCAATGTCACTTTTTTTGAAAATTTTACAATCTATCAGTGCATTGGACAGTCTCTTTGATTGCAGAATTTCACTAGCCTTCCATTTTGAGCCAAGATTTTTTAGCAGTGATGACTATGTGCTCTTTACATGTATTTGCTCTTTGGGAATATACAACAAAAGTTCTGAGATATTCATCAAACAACCTTTTTTTTGGTTTCTCTTCTGGTTTCCTATACTACAATTTTACCTGGAGTCTACCAAAATTTGGAAGAACTGGCACAGATCATTGATTAAATATTAAGTTTGAAAAATGCAGTCAGCTCATATTACACAGCGTGCACAGAGAGTGTTCTAATTGCACGTTAGGGCATTGTATGCTTACCAGGGTATGCCCTGCATCAATGAACTACATTGTGTCTGGATATGGATAAGGATAAGTCATAGACAGCTGTGGGTGGGACTAAGAGTAAGTAGGTTGGGAGAATTAGGAACTCAACTGCCTGTAGTGATTGCCTTTAAAGGTAGGGGATTTCCCCAGTTTATTTCAACGTCTAATCCTGTCTCCGCAAACAGTTCAAATTCTCCTAACCCACAACCCACAAAATTAATCCCATCCAACTGTCTTAAAGTCATTTTCATCCATGTCTACACAATTTCTTGTTTTATTACTTCGATGTGAGTATACAAAACCCAATGTGTAATCAAAACTCTCACAGTACAGTACATGTTGTGTAATTTGAGCCACAGTAAGCTGCATGTTTTGAATTTGCTGTCAATCAATCAGCCATGCCAATTTAGACTGTAGACTACTGCAAAAATTGTAGATTGGGGTGATAGATGACTACCTTTAATGATGGTTGTTTTTGGTCAGTTTCTCAACTGGTACACATCTGGGTTATAATGTGTCTTACTTAAACCTGTTGATCAGGTGGAAAGAAATTTCAGGGATAGAATAAAATACAGGTTGCAGATACAAAGAAAAAAAAATGTAGAAAATGTTTCTTACAAATGATCTCTGATGCGTGTTATAGGTGACAAAGGACCTTAACAAAAATGAGCACATGCATATTGCATCTAATTTTGTATGCAGAAGTCATTATGTATGTGTGCAATGTGCACATGTATGTATCTATCACCACACGTCAGGTATTCAGATCCAGTTATCAGTAATGACTAGAAAATGACTAGAAAATTGTCAGTAATGACCAGAAATAAGCGACGCAACACAATTTAGTCATTTGTTAGTTACTGGCCCACTAAAAAGCCAATATTGTTTGCTTTGTGCCTTTAAATGAGCTAAAGACAAGTGGTGCCATAATGTTGTTACTTTTAGTCAAGTACGAAGACATCAGTCATGACTGGTCTTAAAGGGACATCTATATATATGCTTTCGGAATTTCTTAGTTGAGTAGTGATCAGATTGATGCTGTCATAAACATGATGTTGCCATCATCTGCATATGTCATTTTGTCCTTGATTGTGGCAAATCAATGTGAGATAAGATGGCAATTAGATACCATAACTCCTTTTGGACACATAGCAGACCTTTTAAATTTTTTAGAGAGGATTTCCAGAAATGTTTTCTAGAAAATGGCACACAATCTGGAAAAAGGGGTTGAAAATTACTCACTGATGGTATCAAGTTAACTCCTCTACAACAGTTGAGGGTGTGATGTAAAATTATGGCAATTCTGAAACTTAAAAAAAAAAAAAAAAAGCAAGAAAAAAACATTCATATGGAATCATTTTCCTTGAATTGTGTCAAACGTCCTTGATTGATTGACTAGAAAATGTAAGTGTGACTGATAAAAGAGAACTTTTTGTGTTGACAATTCAAATCATCTTCTTAATGGGTGCGTTATTTCAACGGACATGTAATATTTAAGTGTCAACCCATTGCAGATTTGAAATTGCATTCAAAGATAACTTGAACCTTACCTTGTACAACCTTACAAGCTTGTCATGTTTTGAAAAACAATAATGTTTCCAAATTGTATTGTTCATTATGCATGCTGTTGTTGTTGAAATCAGATTCAAAGTATTGATTCTTACCCCTTGTAAGAAAGCATTGATGATGTTTTACCAAGAATAATTTTAAGAATGTGAATCTGCCAAGACATTGTCACTGTTACAAAACAAAGTGTTAACAGCGGGAGGGATGAGTGTGTTAGTTGCTTATGGGAATGCAAAAATGAAGTTATCACAGGGCATGAACTAAAAACTTACAAACAGCAAATTACATGGGTAGAAATTTACCTTTGGAAGGAATGTCTTGACAAAAAGGAAAGGAATATCTGTTTTCAGACACCATGTACCTTTTCATAGCCTTTCACTCATCCTTGTTGCACTGTTGCACTATGCCTACTATTAAGGCACAACATTTGTTAAGCTCATTGTAAGCCAGTTTGGGCAATCCAGGTACTTTCAAAGTGTTACAAAATATCTCTAATACTTGCTTTAGGGAGATTGATTTGTTAACTGATGCAGTTTATACTCTAGTTGCAGAATGAACCAGTCCAAGGCCACCGCAATCAGTTTGCAACTGAGACATTAACCTCATGCCTAAGTACAGGTGACCTGTATCAAATGGGAAAACTATATGCATACTAGGACATACCATCGACAAGTGTGTTCAGGACTGAGCTTGATATTTCCCCTCTGCCCTCATTTGATGTTGCATGACTGGCTGGGAAGAGGGTTAGAAGGGGTAAAGTCTAGGGTTGAGCCAGTCCTGCGGCCAAATTCTGGCTAGACATGCAATGGCACTGCAAACTGGCAAAGGAGGTACATTGCCAACGTTTAAATATTCCTTTCATTTCTTGCAACTAGTGAATTATGATTGGGTTTGTCAACTGCGGAAAAAAGGTCGGCTAGGGTGAGGTACATTGACTCCAATTGACCTGATGGACTCAAAAAGTTGGACATATTCTCTCTTGTTACTTTAAGACTATTGAAAGCCTTGTACTTCAACTCCAAGGACCTGTTTTGTAGTTTCATTTCTCTGTAAGTGTTTGACCAAACTGTTTTGTGTGAATCCATTAGTCCATGTTGTACTGTACCACTAATGATGTTTCTAGTATTTCAACTTCAGCCATCCATAAAATCATTTGGATAACATTTTTTTAGGTAGTTTCAGTTTTTTTTTTTTCTTTTTTGAGCAAACTGTTGACAAGCAAAAAATATTTGTATCATGTTTCATTTCTTGTACACTTTTTGAATTGATTTTTTTTTTTTTATTTCCACAATTTGTTCCTTTCCCCTTTTCGGGAAGGTATCACCTATGGCTTGTACAGGTATATCTAAATAAATATACAAAAATGAGGAAGGCCAACTGGGGGCTAAACGAATATTTCTCTTTCGTGTCTTTATTCATCGTGTATTTTGATGGTCGTGTACTCTGTATAGATTTTGCATTGAAACAGCTACAGGTGAGTATGGGAGAGGGTTGCCAGTGAATCGTTGAGGCCACCTCATACGTGTACCATGCCCTTCAAAAACAAAATTTCAAGCTTCACCCATGAAGTTTCTTTAGTCTAACTCTCTCCTTGTCAATTTTTCAAAAAGTGTGCTGGGAAAAAAAAGGACCAACCCAAACTTTTAGGGCTGTGGGGAAGACTCCATCCTTCTGGTTACTACTACTGATTTACTTTAGAGTAAAAGTAAAAAATGAAACTGTGATGGACGTGGTGGTTGACAGGCCATAACCATTGTTCCAACTCGGTAGGGAAAATGGGAAGTATCTGAAAAAGACAGGAATTTAAATCCTAGTCTTGAAAATTCATGAATGTTAGGTATTTGGTCTGGAAAAACTGGCCGTATGGTCGTGGAGTTTAAAACAAAACACTTTCGGCAGTCACGGTCACCCTAAGTATGGGTCCATTGCTGGGAAAAATGTGTAAAAATAAAAACCCTTTTTACGAAATTCGTTATTTTCATTTTAGTCTTCTTCAATCTGGAAAGAGTAGGTGTATTTTTTAAAAAGATTGAATTGTAAGCTGGTCGACAAGGTGCTGTTAAGTATTGTATTCGTGCGAGTAATAACTTGTTAATACAATGAGTTTTGTACTGTGCCGTATGTTGAAATAATATGTTCTAATCAGATAGCCTTAAGCTATTCGGAAAATTCGCAATATAACAAGAAAACAAGGTAGCCCCTGCACCCAGCAACAAGGATAACTTGGAAAAGGAGGAAAAACTCAGTGTAATTACATATATTTACTGCTTTCGCTCTGAGTGACCAGAAAATATTGAAGGGAGTCACGTTGAATGAAATTTTCACGAAACTGTTCAACTCGCAGTATGACGAAAAATATGCACGTCCCTACTCGCTTCGATGACGCCTGTTAGAACTTCGTTCACAATGATTGGATCCAAGTTGCAGTTAAGGGAAAGGGGCAGAGCAAGCTTATGGTTGGAAACCTTTAGCCTATACACTGATTCTTGCGACAAAGGCAGAATGTCCTTTCGAAAATTTACCACTCGTTATAGCCGATACATGCTCGAAACTAAAGTTTATGTACGTGGAATGACCATGTAGCTATGCCAATGGAATTAGCGCACTCAACATACATTTCTCAACTTAGCGGGGTGAGGTTAAAGCCCTATCTTACTAAAAAAAAAAAAAAATAACAGCAGGTTGAGAATAGAGCCCTATTTTACCAACAAGCTAACATAGCAGGTGCATGCATAGTCTGGCTGTCTGACGCAAACTAACTTCAAATATCTCGTACATACCAGCGGAATTTTGAAAATGCAGCTGCATTTAAGATGCGATACATCTTTGAGTAATAACCTTCATGTGATACGCTTACACATCAGGGTCGTAGCTAAGGCAGTAAGAGGGGGTGGTGGAGGAACCCCCTCCTTGAGCACATTTTCGGTTCTTAAGCGTCTTCCCTAAAAAAAATGTCTAGTATCTTCCCTCCCGTACTTTTTATAGACTTCTATGCAACTTACAAGTCGTGAGAATTGTCATCTTCGATGATCTGGGCCAGGCAGGTATTTTCAGCCGAAATTTCTTGACCGCTTCGCGCAATCTCATTTTGGCGCTACCATTAGCCAGTCTGTTTCCTGGTTTAGCCCCCCCCCCCCCCCTTTGACAAATTCCCGGCTACCCGCCTGTTAAACATACTTATGACAACCTGTTGTTTTATTTTTCTCCCTTAAATCTGACAAGAAGTCGTTACTGTACTTTTTTGATCCGCAGATTCTATCTCACCACAATGCATTACATGCAGGAACTACGTGAGAGCGCGCCACTGACTAGAGTCTCATTGTGTCTTCTGACTTCGTTGGTGTAACATCAACTTACAGTAGTCTCTTCATCAGTAAGGCATTTCATTATACGGCATTTGCTACGTTCTGTGTCCTGCATGCATATTCAGATATTTACCAAGTTTGGGTAAAATGTTCACTAACCGATGGTCACATATGTAAGTGTTTGGATAATTGTAAAGAATGACTTTTTCATCGCATTTTCCGGTGGCTCTTTACCTGCGTCTCGTATAGATAGACAAAATATCCTAGACCATGTCCTTTAAACCTTGTCACCTTACTCTTACCTAACTCAAGATATCTCGAAAAATTAGTTATTTTTGTTGAAAAATACCTCCTCTTTTCAGAAGTCAGAGAATGTTATGCAATTGGTAATGTGGGCACACTGTCTTAAATTTACTTTTATTTATAACTGAACGTCCTGTTTGCCATTGAAATTCGATAGGCCTGCTGTTGGAATGTTTCGATATCTTTTCCTGTAGCATTACCTTAAGTGGGGTATAGAAAATGTTGCTGAATATTCACTGCAGAGGAGTCAAAATTATAAATAAATTAAATGCAATGTCATATTAATGTTGCGCGATGATATCTCAGATTTCCCATAATGAACTCAATCTTAAAAAATAATATGCATGACTTTGAAAATTAGTATCTTCTGAACGTTTTTGCTGCTGCTGAGATGCAGTTTTCACCTTGGGGTCACTGGGAGTTAAACCGCCCAGCAGTCAGCTGCCCAGTTTCCAACCAACTGGTTTAAGTCGAGCCTTTCACCTCCTGAAAGATGTAATTTTTTCTGCATATTTTGAAGCCAACGGATTTTGTCGCCTAAAATGCCTTGGTCAGTTTTTAAGGGAAATACTGTGTTTAAAATGCTCCAACAAAGAGTACAAAGAAAATGGGACATACACTATCCAACAATTCAGTCTTAAAGGGAAATATTGCGTTTTAAAATGCTACAACATAGCATTAAAAGTAAAAAGCTCTAGTCATTTTGAAGTCATTCAGTTTCAACAATAAACCCCAGCAATAGCTTCATACCAGATAGGGATGAAATTTCCTTGTTAAACAAACGCCATATTTCCCTTAACCGTAAATCCCAGCAATAGCTACATCTCTTCAAAATACTATGCGCAAGAAGAGCCATGGAGGTTGCATCATTTAAAGTGTTGAAAGTTTGGGTGGATAAATTATTCTTGAGTAACAAACAACTGCATTTCTATCTGTGAAGAACTTTTTTCTTGAAAAGAAGCCATACTACCTTATTTTTGATTGTCTATCACCCTGTCTGCGTATGCCTGTGTCAAAAAATATTAGTTTTAAAAGAACAAATTTTTCTTGCAAAGCAAACGCAATATTTCCCTTTAAATCAGTAATCCATTGATAAACATCAAATTACGAGTAACCACTACCACCTGAAACCTTCATTGTCCCCTATATTCATTTCCGTAGTCAGACGGGTTACTGGATTGGGTAGGGGAAAAGATGGCTTTTAGTGAGGTGAAAGACTTTCGCACTGGCAAAATGTGCAAAAATAAAATAAGTCAACAGGTTAACGGCGAAGTGTGGACTTTGCCATGACCCTCCCTTAAGGATTTTCCTGTTTAGCCTCAATAAACGACGCTATACTGGACAATACATACCCTGAGGAGCAGACTCTGTTTTCTCAACTCCTCAAAATAAAGGGCCACGACTTAATTAGCTAGGAATATGTCACATAGCCTGCTACGCAGGTAAGACAACCCAGGGACCGCATCCCAGGTCCGTAGCTACAGGAAAACAGGCTTCATAGAAAAGTAAAACATACCATTGAAACAAAAATACGAATGAAAGTCTTTTGTTGCCTGTGTTTCCAGAGGAGGCAAAAGGGGAGCCTTACACTCAGCTTAGGAGGAATTCAGTCTGAATTTGAAAATAAACTTTTTTTCCGCAACCTGCCTAGTAAGTCCTCTTAAGCGTTAGCAAGGGTCATCATAAATCCATCAAAATTAACGGAGGCCCTTTTCCTGAAACCGTAATTGGTATGCCATGGCCAAGTAATAATGACGTTCGACCTAACGTGCGTGCAGGCGTTTGCACCTTTCTGAAAATTTCCCCACGATTTTCTATTTGTACCTTATAAATTTCATTTACCCCCCCCCCCCCCACCCCATTTGGATGTTACGTATTCATTTTCGGATCCTGCCACAGTGGCTCATTGCATTGTGAGCATGATGAAAAGGGGACAGCATGTGAATTTAGAAGGGCTATTTTTTCTAGTATTAAGGACGTCATATTGATTGCCACTTTCAGCACCTTTCCTGACCTTGGGTCTGCATGTCAGTACATCTTTCACACTTTGAACGTGTTGAGATTTGTGTTATGCCATTTAAGGTGTTAACTCTCTAGTTAGGATGTGACTGTACGAGTAGGAGGGGTCACCCAGAAAAATGAAAAAAAGAAAAACAGTCTCTCCAGTCTCCATTCCCTACTTCTTTCGCTTTTAACGGAAAGAAAGGTATGCTAGTGACGTCACCGATTGCTTCTGTTCTATTATTAGTTGGTTTAGCTGGTTAAGTGATTTGTATGCTTGATATTAATTACAGTGTCGTATGAATCACACAGTTGCACTTTTATTTTGCTCACAGAGGGTCATCGTGGTCATGTCGTACTGGTTGTAAAACAAGAGGCAGCTCCGTAAGTAGCGTTAAAAAGCCTGACTTATATTGCCAAGAAAAATGAGGAAATTAGGGTTTTTCAAACAAAGTAAAAGGAAACATTGCACAATGAAGGTCAGGGTTACATTGAAGGCAAGGAATAGGATGAGCCTTGGCGTCTTATTCGTGTTCTTCTTTCATATACAGCTTAAACAATCATTCATGCCTTTGTGACGTCGAAGTTGTATGTAGGAAATTCCCTACTTTATGGTATTTCCAAAACTCAAATCAGCCGTCTTCAGCGTATTCAGAACATTGCAGCAAGATTAATAACTAGGATTCCATCATCTTCTCATATAACTCTAGTACTTAGAGAACTGCATTGGCTTCCCATTGAAACGCGAATTCGCTTCAAATTATTACTTTATGTATTTAAAACTTGTAAGTTTTTCGGAACCTGTGTATTTGCATGAACTATTGACTTCATATTCTCCAGGTCGTCAAGGTCTTAGAAGTTCATCCCAAAGTCTTCTTAAGGAGCACGTAGCTCAGAATAAGTGGGGAAGTAGGTCTTTTGTTTTTGTCGCACCCAAACTCTGGAACAACCTTCCTTTTTCTATTCGTTATGCAACCTCTGAATATTTTTAAAGAAAAACTTCTTGTCATCTTGGCGGATACCGGTGCTTTACTAAATTGTCATTATTATATTATATTCCGGTGTCAGAATTACATTAAAGGAAAGAAAGGCCGCCATTTTAGAATTTTTGTCATCCTAAAATATCGGAAGCACTATTTCGCAAAAGCCTGGTTCGATCTATGGCCGGACGGCCTTTCAAGCGAAAAGCTGGACAGTTAAATTTTAGACGCCTGTGTACCAGGGCTGATTTATGTACCGGTATCGAGTACAGAAAACCAGGGCTAGAGTCCAGTCCGGGACTCAGACTCGTGATTTCAGAATTTAAAGGTACTCGGCCAGAGAGTTTGCGATTTTTTCCCATTGAGAAAGTATAGGGACTCGAGTCCGAACTGGAGTCCTTGAAAGTTGAAAATCGCCGAACTCGGGACTCGGACTCTCCGGACTAGACCACAGCACTGCGAAAAACATTTTTATCGCCTTCCTGAGGAAAACTGTTCCGCAGGGTGATGTCTGTGTCCAAAGGGGTCCAATGGCATGTAGAAACATCTTGTACGGCAAATATCTGAAAGACGGTACATTACCCCCTTCCCTTACCCGAACCCCCTCCCTTCACCAGAATCCCCCCCCCCCGGTATGGACTGTCGGTGTGAAGCTTTATCAGCAGATATTAGCATGAATGAAAAATCCTGTTTGTTTCGAGGAGACGATCAGGGGGAAAATCTTAAGTGAGGGCGCGCTGCCTTAAGTATGAACCAGGGAGTTGTAAGCTTCAAGTTCCTTTAATGAGGGAAGGTACCGTAATTTCCATTTTTTAAAGTTTCAATTTGGTTTTAAAGTCGTGGCTAGGGCTAGAAAGACGGTTAGAATTACGCGGACAAGTGTTATTTTACCTGGGATCTCATGGGTCGGTATCAGAATTACAAAAACAGTGGGGCATATTTCTAAGAAGCTAATTGGTCCACTTCCACTTTTCCCTCGCTATCCTACGAAAAAAGCGAGAGGGTGGGTAATTGGAATCTGTCGTTATTCTTTGTTCCCTCTTAACCAGTTAATAGTTGATTGGGAAAATCAGTAGCATAGCCAGGATTGTGTTGTGATGGGGGGGGGGGGGGGGCAAGACATGAGGGAAAAGTCTGAGGGGAGAGATAAAAAGCACTACTTTAGGTGTTTTTTGCGTTGCAAGGTTGGGTCATGGGGGGGGGGGGTTCAACCCCCAAAACCACCCGTGGCTACGCCACGGGGGAAGACCCCCCTGTGGGCTGGGGTTGTAGAATATGCCCACGGTATTTCCCGACTATCGTTAAAGTAAGAGGAGACTAAAGAAACAAAAGTTGAAATTGAAGTTGAACCATACTTGACAATAAATAACTTCCATTTTTATAGGGTTGACTGACGCTATATAACACATTCGTGTTGGTGGATCTGATCTAACTAACTATCTGAGAAATTGATTGGAAAGAGGTGGACGTCAAATATTTCGACGGAGGACTTACATCTTATGATCAAGTGAATCTCTCAAACATATCTAGGAGACTAGCCGTGCTTTGAAAAAATACTATATTCCGAAAACGTAAGGAGCAGAACTCTGGACAAAGTACATCTCAAACCAGACTTGATACTCACCCTTTCCGATCAGGGAAAATTTCCTCTAGGAAAATGCACACCCTTGAAAATAACGACTCTTTCAAAGTGAGGAGTTGTATGAAATAAAGGGATTAATTGTCGTGATTGGGGGAAATGCTCTGGTAGGATGCAACCTCAGCAGGAACGTAGCCAGGATTGTGTCATGGGGAGGGGGGTTGGTGTCATGGGGGGGGTGTTGGGGCACGACATGAGGGAAAAGTCCTAGGATAAAGAGAAAAAACCGTTATTTTACGTGTTTTTTGCATTGCAAGGTTGGGTCATGGGGGGGGGGGAGGTTCTGACCCTCCACCCCTAGTTGGAGAGGCAGAATGTACATTGAGCAAAATAGCCCTTAGGCCTAAAAGATTATTTCTTGATAGCGGACAAATAAGAAAATCATATATGATCAAAAATAAAAATCATTTTCCCCTTCCTCCTTGTCATGTGGCCCTGTGGTTGACGGATATTTGTTTCCAACGCCCCATTGATTCTGGCGAGTAAATCCGGAAGTTCACTCCACAGGGGCGTCGATTTGGGGGGGGGAGGGGGACAACCCCCCCCCCTCCCCTCCACTCTTGTGACCTGAAACTTAAAAGTTAGGTTCTACCAAAAAATACTATACATGTAGTTTATGGAAGATGTGCGCCACCGCTTACGATCGAATTGTGTATCAATAATTACACGTTTATACTTTGCAAATCCCCCAAATTTTTGCGCGCTTCGCACACTTGCAGTCTCGTTGTTCTTTTTTTCAATTTGCATATCAAATATACATTATATATCTGTCTCTATGATTATGTCGATTGTTCGAGTGCATCGGGCAGCAGGTGTCAGTGGTTTTGAAGGAGCACAACTTTTTGAAATTTGAAGAAGAGGGATCGTCACCTTCTATGTTTTAATGAAACTGGGCAATCTTTAGTGAATGACCAGCCTGGCAGGCTTAACACATTTTAAGGAAAATATCTCGGTGCACAGTCTGTATGCAACGTCAGGAAAATAAATGAGTTCAAATTCAAAATTTCGACATTAGCACATCACACATGCGTAAAGCGATTCAACCAATTCGTATTTATACCATTATTAGAGGAGTAAAATCACACTGAATTTTGCTAGATTAGACAATTCAATCTGGAATAAGAGGTACATCTCCATCCTCTGTCTGCAGATATTGTGTGATGAGGTGTCATTCTAAACTTCGAAAGGACATATTTTAATGTTTTTGTATCAACAATCTTAGACCGGTAGGTTAGTTAGTTAGTCAGATGTAGTTTTACGGCCCAGTTTCCAACCTATTGGTTCGAGTCGAGCCGGCCACGGCCTTTTTTTCCAGTTGTGGCTCCCTGGTTTGTTTCCCCTACTCCGTTGCTTATGCGGAGCATGACGCACAGCGTCAGTAGGTTCCTTTTTTAGAGTCTTTGGTATGACTCGACCTGGGAAGCGAACCCGGGCCTTCCACGTGAGAGGTGGATGCTCTACCGTTAGATCAAACACGCGGTAGGCCTATGCAACGGTGTGTCATTGGCACCAGTGGGTATCCCCCCCCCCCCCCCCCGTGATTTTCTTGCAGTAGATTGAAGTGTGCTTTGATCAGTTAAATTGATTTTACCTTCTTTCATCAAAAATGGTTCCTTATTATTAGAACTTTCATCCTTTGCAAACTATCACAATTTGCCTTGTGATTCTATTTGGGGCGATGCGCACTGTTTAACAAGGACACTTATAGAATATACCCCGTATTTTAATTCAGATTGACCGTATAGTCCATTGAAGTGATTACCCACTATTTCAAGAATATATTTCGAAAACTTTGGAATTTCCTAGTAACTCAAAATATTGAAACATTTAGCACCACTTCGCATCTGGGCCCCCTTTTCTCAGACACCCATTGGCGTAGCTACAGGGGGCAGGCGGCTCTGAAGAAATGAAGAATTTGTGAAACCAGTCTACAATGTGGTTTTGACAACTCATGAAATTCCGAAATTCCAAATTCTCTTCAAAAGAGCTCCATATTCGTCATTAGTTGTTCCAAAAAAGAAAAATTTTCCGCCCGCTTCGCGCGCCGCAAATTGCAATTCCTAAGCAGAGGTGCTCGTTCATAGCCTCATACCTTCAATTTGGTAAACTTTGCCGAGCTCTGGAGGTGACAAAATCGGAAATTTGCTACATTTGACACCAGATCATCAAGTGAAAACGGTAACTACAGTGCTATTTTTATAAATTTTCTTTCATAAAATTCCAATTTTTTTTCCAATATAAGCTCTTGGCTCAAAAATTTAGTAGGAGAGCCTCATTTCGTAGCCGTTGGATAACATAATATAGCAACAACGATCTTTGGTCGCCGCTCAATCTCAGATTTGACAACAGGATATAAAATTCTTCAGTAATCCCCCAACTTTTCAAATTTGCTCTTAGGAAACTCAGAATCAAAACTTTTACTGCAATACAAGCTCCATATTTTCAAATATTCGGAAAAGGACAAAAGTTTCATCGCGCTTCGCGCGCCGCAAATTACTTCCCTAGTACAGTGGTGTTCACACTTAAAAGTCGTAAAATCTGGATGTTTACCCAGCCCAGCCCATCCTCCTCCCCCCCCCCCCGTAATAAAAATGTGTAGCTACGCCGCTGTGGGCACCTTGGCAGGACAGGAGAAAAAATGGCCAGATGCCCCCCACTTTGAAAATCAAATCGACGCCCTTGTCACTCCCGAAGTAGTTCTGTTTACAGCGAAATGATTTCTTCGTAAGGACACAAAACCTAGGCTCATCGACCCCTTGAACCTTCAGATCTCTACAATTTTGGAAAGATGGTCCAGTCCCGTTACTTCTCTATAGACCTGCTGAAAATACATGTACTACAAATTATCTTAGTTAAATGACCGACAAGCGCGGTGAATGTCTAAACATATTATCAAAACGTATCAGTGTAGATTCAGTTTTAACAAAAACATCCGTTCGACTTATTCTATATTTGTAAAAACGATAACATTTCACCTTAATACACATCAGCAATAGCCTATATGAACATTTATGTGTTCATATGACGTCACTTTTCCTAAAGTTATCTAACATTTTTCTCTCGTCGTACTGCAAAATGAAACATTGATTTTTTTGTCCTAAGACGATTCTGTCATGCAAGCGCTGAAACAGGCTGGTTAAACTGCACTGTAAAAATCGTTCAACTTACACATAGCAAAGAAATCGTAATGACTATCATCGTCACGTGCCGACGTGTGTGATTCTTTCTGTCAGTATTGTACAGTCGTTGGAAGGAAGAACGTGAGTTTTAGTCTGCAGAGTCGTCTTCGTCTTCATCGCCATCAAAGCCGTAATAGCAATTTATCATTACCATGATCAAAAACAATACGACAAACTTTACGCTCTAAAAACAGTAGTCAACTAGGCCCAAGCACCTAACCAGAATGTAGTCAACTTTGGACATACTGCGGTCAAGTTTGACCAAAAAATTACTAGATTTGATACAATGATAGTCAAAATATTTGATTACTATTAAGTTGGTGCATAGTTGGTCACTGGTCAGATCAGGCCAATCCTTTTTAGAGTGTGGATTTTGGGGAAGCAAAAGTCATACCTTCCCCCACATGAACATAGTTGCGTCATTATTTTGGATGAAGTGGTAGCATACACTTTCCATAAAAGTCTTCCCCATCATGCATAATATAATAATCCACCAACTGCCTTTTCCCTGATTCACCCTGTCACAAGCACGTGTTAAGTCCACTGCTAAAGTGATTGACAAAGTTACAAAGTACATAGCTGGAATACTAAATAGCTTCCAAAGATCAATATTGAAAACTACATTCGATCTCCAAAGCCAACGAGGCTAGCCCTTCTCCAAACCAAGTCCCCCTCCCCTTCTAGAAGAAAGTTCTCCACGAGTAGAAAATTTCCAAATAACCACTTCTAAAACACATGCATGGTTAACAGTCAAATGTTCACGAGGGGTTCACAATGACGTAAATCCTAATCATAGCACTTACAATATTGGAAAGCATAACCCATATCCTTCACCAGTAGTGATGGAGAGGGAAGCACGCGTGTAACCAGGGGAGACCGTGATAAAGTTTGGAATATGTTAGTCCTACAGAGAAATTCTTTTTCTTAAGTCCTCCCGACCCTCTGGCAAACGGCCGTTCTGCGAAACTAAACTTTAAACTGCTTCCCAATAAGAAGATATCACGTCCACTGAACAGCTGAAGGGCAACACTTGACAGAGAAATAGAATATTCAGAAATGTTGCCCCCCCCCCCCCACCAGAGAATGGGGCGTGATCTCCAAGCCTAGGGAGATCCCCTGACAGTTCCCCTAAAAGGAAGTGGTTTTTTTGTTTTGCTGCCGTCAAGCCGATCATCTGCAGGATCGCCAGAATTCCAAATTACTGACCAAACCGTCTAGACTTGAAATATTTTGACCTCTGCTTTTTCCTATAGTTATCGACCACACAGAATATAGATGTTTGTAAATTCATTTGGCACGTTTTGGCCGTAAAACGGTACATATTTGGCCGATAGGGAATCGAACAATCTGGCAACAGAACATTGTTCGGTTAAATGAACCTTCGATCTATATTTTGGAACTTCGGACATATGCCCCTGTAGCTGCGAACTTGTACGGTACTATACTGTATTATTAAATGAGGGACGTTCGCCTCACTTTGATTCTACAATTCATCGTTTGATGACGTGGTCACATAACCGAGAGAAAGTGTACAGCGAGATATATTTTGGGGTGACGTGAAAATATGTTTAAATAAGGGCAAATACGTAAAGGTGCGTGTTTTAGAGCCTCACTCTCATCCAAGAAGGCAATCGTGGGTTTAAAAAGATAAAATACTTGGAGAAGAATGGCTCGGTCTGCTAAGTTAAATTGGGTGTTTTGAGGAGAAACCTATGATATATTTCAAGATGCGTGTTGTGTATTCAGACCAATATTGTTGTGTTGTCTAGCTGGCTAAAGGCTTACATATCGGTTGTACATGCAGAATGCATTGGCCTACTAAAGAATTCACAGTGTGTACGATGTCGAATATAATTTTTTAATCTTTTCTATTCTTACACAACTTCACTTTACTGCTTAAGTATGTATACCGTACCTCAGCTCATTCGCGAAGTACGTAGACACGGTTTAGGGCCAGGGTAAAAAGGTTTGTGGGAGGGACATTCTAATTAGGTCAGCTCCTGCGTGACCAAGAAAAAGGAGCTTTGAGGAAACGCTTTTTTATCATACCACCAATGTAATTTTGCTAATTGTTTGAATATTGCGAGCCATTACTGAAAATCAGTCAATTATAGTAGGTAGAATTACTTATTCCATTACACAACCTACAAAGGATCTTGACTTTGTAAGGAACATCGCTTGGACTTACTTTCGTTTTTATGCATCTCATTTCTTCCCTCGTGACTATACTCCTAGTGCACTACCGTCGCATGTCCTTCTCCTTCATGGTTCCCCTTCACTAGCTCCGTGACTGTTCATGATGACGTGGAGATACTGGAGACAGTATTTCCAATCTTTTGCTGTGTTTCATCTCTTCTTTAAAATATTCCCCCAAACCGAGCTCATTAAGTGCATAGTTTAGGAGGCGGACAAGTGTGATTGCAAATCGTTCGTGCAACTTTCTTTTCATGTCAATTATAGCAGGGAGTTGTTTTCTAACAACCCTCTGATCATAGTAAGCGGTAACAAAAGTTTGACTTCGTTTACAGGTTTAGTGATATTTCCATCCCCACGATTATCAGGTTATCGAGAAGGTTGTAGGAAAGGGGAAATGGCGAGAAAAATGCAAAAGAACGACAAGAACAAAGGAAAATACATAAAACAAAACGTATGAAAGGAATTTAAATACCGTTAGCGATAAAAGTGCTATAACCTGCACTCTGAAAATAAAGATGAAATTCAGACCACTCTTAGTAATAGTGAATTTCACCAGGAGTGGAGTGAATATTTACTCCAAACAAAGCGAAATACCCTTCCGAGTGAGTGAGTGCAATATTGCTAAAGGCTGAGTGAACTTTTACGGTGTTTCGGGTGAAATCTACCCTACTTAGTGGTGGTAAGCACACCCTATTGGAGTGGATTTCACACTTATATTGTCAGAGTGTGAAAATAGATTAAGTTGGTGTCCGACAATGACGTCACAAAGACGTCATAAATTAATGCAGAAAATAATTGAAAGTATGATGAAACTGATACGCCCATGCTATTGTCCTGAACGTGGATGATGAAAACTCATTCTTTTAGCAGACGATCAGTGAGAAGATTCAAGGGTAGGTAGTACTGCGCATGCACGTCAAAAACAAAATTTTGAAAAATTAATAAAAAAAAATATCATCAGTGATCTCCTGGTGTCTGATCGTGAATATTAACCGCCATTAATAAGTCGAGACTTTCTTATCCTAAAACGGAAATGAAAAACCTTATCTAAGCGACGAAAATCCTTAGTTCACACAGAAATGGATACGAGTTATGCTGGTATACATTTTATATGAGGTGTATACTTTTTGAAGCTGTTCAAGATAAGGTCTCGCTGGCATGTTGCATTGTTGTAAGCGCTGTCTGGTTGCTTCTTCTTATTCGGTCTACTGTCCTTTTGTGTACTTCCTATAACTTTTGGAGGGTGAAAAACCATTCTTTTAGAGTGAAATAAAGGGTTAAACTCGAATTTTGAAGAGAAAATTCCAATAGAAAAGAGTAAACCCTTTAGGAGTACATGAACATCCTGTCTTTATGTAAGATTCCTCCCTAAATTCACTCTGTTGGAAGTTTAACCAGAGTACACTCTGAACACATCAGAGCGAAATTCACTCCAAAATGAGTGTGATCACTGGTTCCACTCTTTCTAAGAGTAAATTTCCCCCAGAGATGAGTGAATTTCACTCAGCGAGCAGTGATACCTTAAGCATAGAATGAAATACTGCTCTGTGTGGAATTAATTTTCACTCTGAATGGTTCCGATTCGCAATTAATAAGGATGTTTACTGGACACACCACTTTGTAAAGCTGCTTTCGCTCTTCTTTTTAAAAGAAGGGTTTAAAGTCACAACAGGATTAAATATGTTACAGAGGTACTTATCCTAAAGCATTTTGGTGAAATTTGCATCGAAATCCGATGTGTGGTTCTCAAGATATGGGTACACATTTTTGACAAAAAGTGAACTTGAAGTAAACACATATGACATCATATCCCCACATTAGTGCAGTCTTCTGTTTTTCTCTAAACTTTAGAGATGATTTTCTCCTCAACATTCGCTTATTATTAAATATGTGATTGCATAAGTGGCATGAGAACTTTACAAACTTTGCATCCCCCACAGGGAGGTCCTATCCCTATTTACTTCAAGGTCAGCAGTCTGGTAAAACAAAGGGAAACAAGGCATTCCTTGTCAATTGAGGAAGTGATATAAGTTCTGCTCCCCTGAAACAACTCACTTTAGAACACAAATCTACTGATTTCATTTTTTATATCTCGAGAAATACATGTCCGATTTCAATGGAACTTTCACTACATTGTGTAGATTTGCTTCCTCCTTTTTTATGAAAATTAAATTTTTGCTTAAACTTCCCCTTTAAGGTGTATTCACCTGTTCACATGTACTGACAGCTAGAAAAACAATAGGACACATACTAAGCTAAGCATTGGAGTCTGGGAAAACTGTTGGCGTTGTCATTTTGGCGACGGTTAGAGTACATTGGGCCGACAATGTGAAACCATGAGATCACACCTACTTAATTCAATTCCACTTTTGCAGCCTTTGTAAACTTCAATTAATGATACCTCAAGAACCGAAATCGGAAATGTATAAAATTTCACCATAACTCTAGAATATCCCCCTCTGTAACATATCAAACATATGGTTGGAATATTCTTTTAACTTCTCTCTCAAATGTTATATATTTTTGTCAACCTGTTAACACACAGAAGACTTGACCGCCATTCCGTTTGATATCGGGGATTCGTAACCACCGGTTGTATATCAAAGGAAAGGGCCTCCCTGTCTGTCCCGCGATTAGGGCAAACGACGCCACGGTTATTAAATTGAGAGATCGTTAATTCAGTCCATCTTTTTATCGTAGCATATGCACCGGCCTAGTTATCTTTCCCTGTCTCCCCATGGCAAAAAGAGGCTTGCTAAAGTATTGCTTCTAAAGTACTATAACTAGTAGCAGTCCATGTCGCCTTACTAGCTTCAGGCCAATGATTGTAACCGATTAGTCCGGCACGACGGCAAACGACTAGCGTGGACAAACGTGATCTAGGGCGCACCAATTAACCCTAGGGTAACCCATTTCCCATTAATACTGCATGATCAACATACATTCTGTATCTTTCGGCAGACACATTTCCATTGCAAATTTCAAAGATCTCCCTCTCTCCCCCAATGCCCGACCTCCTTCTATTTGTCAAATTAAGAGGTTTCCTTTTACCTAAATCATCGTGTATATTCCCTTTTCGCAGTCATTAAGATGGATGTGTAGGATTAAGTGAAACTGAAGATGGCTAGAGCCTAATTGGGCCGGAGGTTTATCGCGACCTCCTAATGCGTCCTAGTTCTCTTTTAAATCAAACCTTCCGAAATATTTTCGATGGGTCTTCATGATTCATTCTGCACGTTGGTCGATCACAATTTTTACGCGTTCCTCGGTGTCCCTCCCTCCGCGGGTTTTATGGCAGTTTAACGATTCTCTTGGGCTCTGAAGGATACGCCTCGCTAGTTAATGTTTGATGTTCTTTTATCGTGTCTTACGAGGTCTCTTGCGATTTCTTAAACTTGAACACATCTAGGTGAGATGGCTTTCTGGCGAGTACTGCTCGACTCAATTTTCTTGAATTCAAATCATGCTCTTGTGATAGGGAAATTGTGAAGGGTAGCCCCAACTCGGGTCTTAGACATTAACTCGAGTTTCCGGCTTAGTTTGAAATAATCGGGTCGCCGGGCGCCGATAAGTGTTGCTCCGTTTGAACATGTCGTGTACCAGCATATTTGCCGTGAACGACAAAGAGTTTAAAACGTGTTCTACTCCAGATCTTCGCTAAGAACTGGCATGTGTGCCGGCGAATAAACATTATAACTTACTTTGTGCACAATGTAGGACTAACATTGACGGGAAAAGGTCACTAGTATTGCGCGCCTTCGCTTGAAAAATATGGATTCCGCTACAGCTAGATCTTACCGTCTGGTGTTGCCTAGCAACGGTAGTCATCAATTCCCGCGCAAACGGTGACCCTTGTTCTTTTTTATGGAACACAGTGAAAAGATAGAGGCGAGAAAATGCATAGAGATGACGATATTGTCCTTGAATCAGGGTAATAGAATGAAAGGAGTCTGGAGAAATGAAAAGAACGTAGTCAAGTGAAGAAGACGAGGAATATTGACGGCAATAAATTGATGTCCGTAGATAAAAGACAAGACATCGAGTCACGTTCTCTGTCTTCACTCATCGCCAAATATAGTGTAAAGCCACACTGCGAATCCAGCCGGTGGTTTTCCGGTAGTAAGCTAAGATAAATTATAATGAATGGGCATATATGTATAGATAAATTAACAGCCTTCGTTATACCAGTCTTTAATTTGCTGTTCGTTCATCAGGTTGCTTTTAACAGGTTGACATTTTAAGTTGACAGCATGATTAAAAACTGTGTAAGAAATCCATGAAAATTTAGCTAAGAAATATGAATTAGTACCACATAAGAGGTGTTTGGCCTTTAGTATAAAAACAATACTAATAATAAAAGACATGTGAAGTAGGAAAATTTTCAACCGTTGTTAGGAGACATTACATTGTAGTATTATGTAACCGTATTACAGTGCGTGAAGAAGTAATAGGGTGTAATCTGGCGCCCGACATGGGGCGGGTCATTTCTCTCAAGCTTTCGTTTCATATCAGGGGCTTTTGAAGTCCCTGGGAAGGGTTGGGGTAAATTCATCATAATCGCAACCGCCCAACATGTTCAGGAAAATTATATCCGTCATTTGTCAGTATAAGGCTGCCCAAAATGCAAAGTGGTTAAAGTTAGCCCACAGCCCCACGGTCTGATTGGTCTTTGTCTGTGTGCCTATGTTTCAGCTGATCGGAAGTTATCATCACCAGGACACTGTTGGAACTGTTGTCTTGGAGTTGAAGTTGAGGATAGTAACGGGAATAAGGCACGCCAAAACTTCGAACCGGGATCGTTTGATTCACTATTGTGAATGAGTGTTCCCAAATTTCTTCAATGTGTTAAACCATCCACCGCTTCCTCTTCTCACCATCAGATACGCTGAATGCGTCTGTAATCTTAGGTCTCGTGGGCCCTTTCGAGAAGACCCAAAGGGCGTAACCAAAAGTTCCCCATAGGTAAAAGATAACTTCTGCCAGAAGAACTCATGTCCCGAGAAGGGCCCACTAGTAAGTACGACTAACGTTTCTTACCTCGTCATTGTGAAGAACATCTCCATTTTCAATTGGCTGGATGAGACATGCTGGTATTAAGTTAGTTTGTTAGATAGAATTGTATACCCTTAGGAAAATTTACCATGGTAATACCATGGTAAAGTACCATGGTAAATTACCATGGTAAATTACCATGGTATTATTGACAAGTACCATGGTAATTTTACCATGGAATTACCATGATAATACCATGGTAATACCATGGCATTACCATGGTTTAATACCATGGTAAATTTTCCTAAGGGTACCGCCCAGTTTCCAACCGATTGACCGGTATTGAGTCAATGCCAGAGCCTCTCGTGTGATCTCTTGTAAACTGGTGTAGATTCCATCGCTTAATATTACTTTCATAATATGAATTTAACAGCGCAATTGTAACAGCTTGAATTGAGGCCTGCGATCAAGGCGAAAATACCAAAGATATTATAAACGTAGATTTCAAACTCATATCCCTACACTGTTAGACGCCATGACTAAGCACGGGGGCTCAAACGGATGGGCGGAAGTGTTATTGCGCGCATAACTTTGGATAAGGAAAGGAAATTCCCCAGAGACATCATATTAGCTTGAGTGCATTTTCAAAACGAGGTTTATACGCGCACTCAATAGACCCTGTGCACATGATGTCACAGAGAGGAAAGTACGCCCTCCTTTGGGGGCAAAATAAGCCAACGAAGACAATTGTAGCTTATGTGTCAACCAGCAGAATACGCGCATAGTCTGCTACACGTGTAGACGAATTCTTATGCATGCGGCCACGTGTTCCATTGTTTCGCGTTCAAGGATGACGTTAATGTATCGTCAATGCACAATGTCCTTAGATGATTATGCACGTGACGTCAGCGCGTTTCATTTTGGCATGCTGGATGGAAATGATCAAAGGCAGTCGTTGTGTTACCGAAACGCGCACACAAAAGCACCGTAGTAACAATGGTTGTAAAACGGACGCCTGGATGGAAAAGCAGAGAGATGGACAGCGCAATGACGTAGGTGCATAAACCCTATAAACGAATCCGGACAGATTGTGATGGTCTGATTTTAGTCGGCCATTACTGGGGTCCATCACCTTTAATCTTTAAATTTCCTTCCTTTCCTGTTCCATGGATGGTTGTACTCTGAAGTGTATCTTGATTTTCTCAACTTCACTGAATATGAGGATTTGAAAGTCACGTAGACAATTAATAAAGACGATTTAAGGCTGATGGACCCCACAAATGGCTGCCTACAGTCGCTAAAAACGATTTCGAGTAGCAAGTGAAGGCGGTCATTACTATTATCTTCCAGCCTCGAATTGTCTTAATTTTATTGCGTGTATCCAATGCTTAACCCGCATATTCATTGAAACTGATGGAATCAAGAGTTATTTCAGTGTACAATCATCCATGATACATTTAAGCAAGGAACTGGAAAGGTTTAAGCTGACGCACCCCAGTTGTGACCGACTTAGCCCTTCGGGGGCATATTTGCGCGCCTCGGGGGTGGGCGGAAAAGCGGACGTAGCCCGCCCCGCATCGGCTTCCGTAGGCCATTGACCCCGTGACCTTAAACTATTGTCTCTCTCGTTGTTGTGGCCGATTTTTCGGGTATCTACTCGCAGTTTCGAGCTCCGCCTGAAACAGTAAAGATGGGTGATAGCCGAGCTCTCCGCATGGGTCCAAAAGGACCCAAACAACGGTAAAGGGTTAACCAGACCATCAATGGAATGTTCGGATTCGTCTATACCTTTTTCAAAATGTTACACTGGCCTATCATACAGTCTATGATTTAAAAGCCCGTATATCTGTACTATATATTGACCATCATATGATTATTGTGAACAGGGGCGCAAATCTCTGTTTGAGAGGGGGGGGGGGCGCGAAAATCCTTATGATGTGCCCATGAGCATTAAACTGTTCATGTGTGGCGGGCACCGCGAGCCAGAAGCACGAAGCCCCAAAGGGTTCCTGGTGGGATCCAGGGGCAAAGGCCCCTGTCAGTGGCGTAGGCAGGATGGGATTTTGGGGGGCCTAGGTAACAAGAGGGGGTCTGGTACCTCGGAGGGTCAGGCACGGCAAGACTATCTAAGCAGAGCGCCACCATCGGTTGGCGCGGATCGTACAAGGGAATTTTGGGCTTTAAAACCCCTCCAGATTGCCGGAAACGGCACTTCCCACGTGTTTTAAACTGGATGTACCCAGCCGCAAATGCGACAATATTTGAACGGATTTCAGCTTACCTAAGGCAGTACCTTACCCTTTAACAGGAAAACCAAAAGTAGTTGTGTCCCCCTCTGAGAAACATTCTTTGCGTTAGATTTCCTAGATGCAAAATGGTGCTATGTTTGGCAAAACTTTGAATTGATTATAGGCCTAAGTTTTAGGATTTCCCTTTTTGGGGAGCATGAAAAATATCAAAATATTTTTAGTTTATGTACAGATTTGACGAGAGACATACGAACTACCAAAGAAACAATGTGCAAAATGGTGCAGTATTTGTTCATCGGTTCATTACGTAGTCAAAATTAAAATACTACGAAGAAATCTCTCAAAATAATTGAACTGAAAAGCAGAAGTATTGATCATGTGCGAAACACATGAAATCCGGACCTTGGGGACATTTAACAAATCCCCCGGACGCCAGTGCCAACTAGTAAAAAGAGGGCTTGTCGACAAAAATCGTCCTACAGTGGCACTTGTCATGGGCATGAGTGGGGCATGACATATGCCTTCTTGTTAAGGATGGAAGGGAAGAATTATTCGAAGGCAGTACCTTACCTTTACCTGCTTTCGGCATATTTTGTGTATGATAAAGTACAGGAATGGTCGTGTAAGAGTGGTCTCCGGTGTATGATTGCCTTATTTTCAATAAATCAATCAGCCATCCGAAAGGCAGAAAGGGTCTTAACCTAACAAAGTCACATTAAAATTTGTCGTCGAGACTTTCGTTTCATCTTCGAAGTGAAATGCAATAAACGACAAACAGTATCTAATTTAGTGAAGGTAGGCATTTTGAAGTTACTACTTAATTTCATATGTGCGCACAAAATGTGTTTTACACACATTCATCCATGATTTTTTTTTTTAAAATTTTTACGCATTTAATTTATTTACTGTTTTTACGGATATACTTCAAAGTTTATTTCCGTTCAAACATTTTGTTTTTTCAATTACTTTCTCAGGACGCAGAAAATCTTGGGTGAGGGCTGGGGGAGGGGCATGGCTGAAGAAAATCTGGGGGAGGGGGGTCCCTTGACCCCAGGCCCCCCGTGGCTATGCCACTGGTCCCTGTGGGGGTGCAGGGGGAGAAACCCCCGGAAGCTCTTGTGTTCTAGCATTTCCGAAGCTTCAGAAAAACTGTTTCGAACGAAAAAAAAACCCGCAAAAGGTGACTATATTTTTAGGTCTACTAAAATTTTTGGGGCCAAATTACGATTTGCCCCCCCCCCCCCCAATTTTTCACTTGAGGGGCGAAGGCCCCCTTGCCCCCCGGCATTTGCGCCCCTGATTGTGAAGCAAGAATTGGCCTTCTACTGAATTACACTATATTATGCCGAATCTTAACTTTCGTACGTACTACACTTACATACATCTAACTACTACGTCGGGTGGTCTAATGCCTTCAACGTTTAGCGCTTCTACCGATTGAAATGGGGAAGCTTTCCACTTTTCATTCATCATAAATAGAATATAAGTTCCTTTTTTTAGGTTTCAAATCAGGGCTTTTTAACTGGGCGGGGGGGGGGGGGGGACCTTTTTAGTGAGTTTGTCAGGAGTCGAGTTGTCCGGGGCGATTTTGTTTTTAGGGGAAGATTTTGATGGCACACGGGACGATTTTGTGGGAGCCATTTCGTAAGGGGCGACTTGTCTGGGGGAGACTTGTGAATTCATTCTCTTCTGAAGCTGGACACAAGCGCCATTGTTGCTTGACATGATTTATCTTTTTCTGCTTGGGTGCTTCAAAAAGCCCAACTGACCTAGGAGCCGTTTCCTGTTAATAATTGTGGATCAACATACACTCTAAAAACGTCCAGGTCATATTTGAACCGGAAACGGATCAAACGGGTGCTTAACCGAAAAGGATCAAATATTTGACTAGATTATGTTTATTTTGAACACAAAATGGTTTGTTTTGAACCAAAAAATAGTCAAATTATTGATCCTTTTTATGTTAACGGCCCATTTGATCTCTTTCGATTCATTTTGAACTGGACGTTTTTAGAGTGTAAGATAAAATTGGATATATTCTGATATTCCAAGGTGGTATTTTGATGGACTTTACTAATTCATGAAGCCTTCCTTTGGCTTTCCACATAGTATGGCTCAATAGTATGGCTCGATACTGGTACTGTATCGGTTGGCCCTTATCTCACTCTCACATGGATTGTAGAAAAAGGGGACTTCTCTCTCCTAATCCTCTCGAAAATTAAAAATGAGCTCTGACCTAAATGCTTTTCAATATGATCCCGTCAGCCGTCATAAAATGGTTCTTTCCTCTCATGCATGTCTTACTCGTTACTTCAGTAACTCTTACCTGAATTTTCAGGTAACTTTGCGCATGGACCTTCTCAAACGTTGGTTCCATACGAATGCGATGCTTGAGGAATGTTTCATGTACAATCATACCGGATCTGTTCTGCATTGGGGTATATGTAGAAACGTATACGTGATCAAAATCTTCCTTGACTTCAGACGCCGTGACACTTTTCATATACAGTGCACGCTTTGTGCCAGTTGTGGAGAAAAACCGTGCGGAAGCACGCGCTTAATATTGGATTTTATTATTTGTCAAAGATTTTCGGAGAAAAAAAAGCTTTGAATGTTTTACCTGATAAAGTTGTCACGAAAGCAGGGGTTGCTTGACAAACAGTAGGCCTAAATGAGTATTGAGAAGTTGAATGCAAACTTGAGGATTTTGTTGTTTTGCTCTCGGGTAAAACAGTCAATTACGAGACTCATAGAAACGCATTGCAACATCAAACTTTCACGTCAAAGCTGCAACGACAAGTCCGTTTTATCCCACGCGGAAATCTCTGCGAATGATAACTGTCACACGAGAGCCCTGAGAGAAATGATACTTAAACGAAATAATCTTTAAATTGCTGAATCCGTCTGCTTACCAGGATTAATCATCGCCGTTTTTAAGACTGAGGAAAAAAACTTTAGAAAGCAAAATTCTTCTCTCAAGTAATGCTTGGCGTGACTGATTAAAGCATTTTTGGCTGAGATCAATGCCACCCACGTCATTGATTCTGCTGACGAAATGGGTGACGTCACCTAACTTAAACCTCTGATAAAAGGTGTAACGCCAACTCGCTCAAACCGAGGGCGCTACGCCGCTACCTACCAAAAAACTCCGAGTGGTTGATAGTGAAAAAGAGTAAGACAAATTTTCGTTACCCTACCGTTGCACTAAAAAGACATGTTTGATCTCTCTCTTCCCACACGATAATGTGATGAAATGTGCGTAATTGTGATGTTCACAGTAACTTCCCTATACTATGTGAGCACAACTAAGAAGCCCTATTGATATCTTTCTTTAAAATTGACAACGTGACAAACTTTGCTCAATTGATGTTTTTTAACACATGTGAGAAGATGACGAAATTGGCTTATTTGTCGCGTTTTAGTCACTCGACACAAAGAGCACGACAATTAAGAAACTGATGTTGTGTTCCCTCAGAAAAAATATGACAACTAGGTAAGTTTCATTGTTTTTTCTAGTTTCTCGAAACCCTTGGGACGACAATGGAGAAAATTTTGTTGCGTTTTTTTATACAAAGAATGCAATATTGAAGTTATTTTTTTGTTTTCTTTCGTTACCCGACAGAGAAAACGACATAATAGCAAATTTTGTTGTTTTCTCTCACAAAGAATATGTCAATTATGTGAAATTCCTCGTGTTCTGTAACTTTTTCTTGTTTGAAGAGAGAGAGAGAGGACACATGTCCTTTAAGTGCCACGGTATTAACTCCACAACACGAAGGCAATGCATTTGCTCAGTAGTATCACTCTTTGACGTTGGTTTAGTCTAATGAAGTCCGCGGATTGCATCGACGGCTGATGACACGAGTCGTTAGAAATATGTAGGTATGAAAAATTTAATGCAAATGGCGAAATATTATTCAGGTTTCAAGGACGTGACGGGAGAAAGGTTTTTAAATCACGATAAGTATATCCACATGTGAGATGATTTTTGTATAATTTTCATATTGCAGCGTGTTGTTTCCCTCTGACATTTACAGCAGTGACTCGAATTGAGCCGACGGGGTAGGATTCAGCCAGTTGTCGTAGTAATGAGTTGTAATTTCTCTTTATGATCTGATTTGAATGTTTGAAGAATGTAACATAAATTTAAGCTTTCAGTAGTCTCTCTCTCAAGTTCTTTCAAAGTAAAATGTTGAAGCCTGAAGGTGACGTATAGAAACAAATGGTGATTGCTTCCTTCTTCCGCCCCCAAATTACTTTAAGTAGGCAGTGGGGCTTCACCTGTACCAGGATCATTAGCGTACTGAGGGCATTGTGTTATACCCCTTCACTGATGCCAGATTTTAGTTCCTAAAAACGTAAAATGTATTAACACAATGCTACTTCAAAATTTGATTTATGTGGCAGCAGATCGCATGAAAGGACACCCACTAATTTTCCAAACTATTCAAAAGGAAGGGTGCAACCCCTTAGACCCTCTCACCGAGCCATCGACCACATAACAGATTGAATGCCCCCTGAGAGAAATCCGCTTCACCTTACTGGTTATGCATATATTACGTTGCCGTAGATGGAAAAGAGGGTGGGTCATCATCATCATTGCGCAAGATATGGGGAAGATACGAAAATTGATGTTTGAATGAAGGGGAGAGGGACGGGCACACCTTTTAAAGGTACACCTACCGTAAAATTTTCAACGTAGGCCCTTATGCGTTTCTGTATAGCTATACTTAGGTCTGTTGGTTTGGATGTGTGTGCTTGTCTAGCAAAGGTGCATATGGGGATCCATCCCCTCAGGTGGAAAGGGTGCACTCTTTACAATTGAGGATAATCAACCTCCTGATTTAGGGAGGGTTCTTCCTCTTCCTAGGTGTCCATAAGGCAAACTTGTAACCATTTGTGAGCATGGGCGTCCGCAGAAAAAAGTCAGGGGGCAAAGTTTCTAGACGGGGGCAAAACCTCCGAGTCACCATGAATTGACATGAAACATGCGAAAATTTCAGCCCCAAATGCCTCCCAGATCGCCGGAAATGGCATTTCTAAAGCCTATTTTTGGCATAGAAACTTGGAAAACACGTTCTGTTCGGGTTTTTGCTTTGATTTTATACGTTTTTTTCAAATTTTTGATTTTCCAGGGGGTGGGGGTGGGGGCAAGTGCCCCCCTCCTTGCCCTTACCTGCGGACGCCCATGTTTGTAAGCTCCATTTAACCTCCAAAAATATCACGTTTGGACAATGTAGGTCTCATTTTTTACAACCCTAATTCGTCTCAGTTGTAGGTTTTTGCTATTTTTGAAAAAAGTTGGGGATTTTTGAAAATGTCCCAACATCTGTCTCCACAAACCTAACCCTATCCCATGATCCACGACCGTGGTATCTTGTAACCCGTATTCGGTAATTGAGCTTGCAAATCGCACTAGCCGTCATTTCTATCAACACTTTGCGAAGGTGATGGCAAAAACGTCTCGAACTCAAAATGTATGCATAACTAGGTTTGGGCCACTTTTGGGTGAGAGAAAGTTCGTCACTAAATGGCCACTCACACTCATTTTAAAAGAATGGATGTGGGGGGGGGGGGAGACAAAGGTCACATCTACCATTAATTTGGGTTACTACCGTCTACGGAAATCACCAACATGACGTGACATGGAATGATAATTACAATGTGCACCCTTAAAATGTCCTAGTGAAAATTGAATAGAATCTAATCAAGTGCATTGGACACGAACCGCAATCTTGTCCGACTTTTCACTAGATTCGGCTCATGAATGAAACGAATAGTTTCACTTTTTAACCACTTCGAGTAAATTCTGAAACAAAACTTGTCAAATATTTGAAAAGACTCTGGTTAGGGTCCCATTTGATATTTTTAAGAAGGTAGATACAAGCTGGAGTAAAACATATATATGTTCAATTATCAAAAAAGATAATGAAATAATTTTCTTCTGTAAGTTCGAAATGGACGTGGCTCTGTTTATCATTTCCTATAGACTCATTAGGCACTTATTAGGCAAAAGAATCACATGCAAGTAGAGAGAGCATGTTAGTGGTAATCCATAGATTGACGATTCGATTAAAAGCCGTGTATAGGCCTTTGTCAAGGGGAGGACCTACTGTTACATTTGTGTGGTGTAATTCTCTTTTTGTTCTAATATTCGTTTACCCTCTATTGACCTTGACTTTTGATTTCAACAAGCAACCACAAACCGTCGATGACAATAATAAGGAGTTAAGTACACATAACATTCTGATTGAAGTGTTTGTCTCTCACAGCTATCTGTTTCCAGGAAAGAGAGAAAAATATGTCATGTCATTTCCATACGCAAAGGATTTCTTTTTAGCATGTGTGTTTGTTAACAAAACGTCAGGTTTTGAAGGAAACTTGGGACAAGCTAGGCCAATCTCATTTTGACACCGTTATTGGCATTCATGTACAGTTTTTCGAGGTATTACTATTTTGAAAAACCAACAGTTTCCGCTTCAATGGTAAGCTCGTTTCCTCCATTTCGTAAACTATTTCCGCGCCGATTGACTCAGCTGTTTCCTAGAGTATACCGGTATTTTGTTATCCGTTGCATAGAACTTTCTAAAAATAGTCGCTCAGATCAATGAATTTACATTCCTTTAGAAAATGAACATTCTTTTTTATTGACAAAAATATACAGTTTTTGTAACCATCAAGTTATAGATACTACTTCCAAGAAGGTTTCGAACGACAATATCTCTTAATATATAAACAGCGACATTAAATCCTTTGACGGTTACTTACACTGAAAACTCTTTTTGCGAGTGGAAATCGATTTAAATTCCACTATGCTTGGAGTGATGATTACCAGTGGTGGCGCTACGGAGGGCATGAGGGGGACCCCCAAGATGTTGTCTTTGTCTTCTCCAAGTTAGATCAGTTAAAAGTTAGAATAACCGGAAATATAAATTACCTCTCAAGAGATTTAATCTTTCATCCATAACATCAGAGCTAATTGCGAGGGCTTCGACTCCTGGACCCCTACCCCCAGCAACGGGCGTTTTGGACGCGGTTTCTCACTGCGCCCCCAAATATTTATCCCCAGCATTGTCCTTTGCCCTTAGTTTCCCCCCTTCCTCAGTTTTGACATTTTGGCACAGCCATTGATAATTGCTAACCCTGAAGGAGTGAAAACGTCACTCGATGGAGAGTGAGTTGTCACGCGAAACAGAGAGTGGTCTGTGGTTGATTTTCATCATTTTACATTCAGAGCGACGAGAGCGTCCGGAGGAATGATCACCGCGTGTCTGGTCTAACGGTAAGAGCATCCGCCTCTCACTCAGAAGGCCCGAGTTCTATTCCCATGTCGAGTCATAGCAAAGACTCTATTGGAATCTAATGCCGTTGTGCGTGATGCTCAGCATAAGCAATGGAGTAGGGAAAACAAGCCAGTGGGCCACAATTGGAGAAAGGCCGTGGCCGGCTCGACTTTAGCCCGCGGAGCGGACGAAGTCTTTTCGTTCAGCTCATCGCTTCGAAAAACTAACTGAGGGGTGGCAGCTACAGAGGCGCTACGCAGGCTAGCTCTGCTTGGACCAATAGGTTCGAAACTCTGCCGTAAAACTATGTAGGGCCTAACTGACTAACGGAGGAATGATCATACATTTCCAGGCGCGTATCTAAGGGTGTCCCGGATCTAAGCTTGAAAAGCAAAATAATTGTAACGAAGGATCTCTATAGACATAAGTAAGTTAACGGCACAATATGGCACCATTTTGCATCTACAGACCTACGAATGGGGGTGGGGGGGGGGGGGTGGGTCCACCCTGTCCCTTAGACCTTCCATATCAAACTCTGTTTTTACAACAAATTTGTTGCATGCAAGTGTATGTTCGTGTCTTCTCTTATGGCAATTTTCTAACTGTGGAGTTTTGGATCGTTTCTAGTCATCTACATATGGTATTTGTATTCTAAATCATTACTAAAATCAAGGCTCAAAGATGGATTGCAGCAATTATTCACCATCACTTTGGTACCGAATTCGCCTACGCATAGCACTTAAAAAGTTCTTGGCCTATTATCTGCTTTGGGTGGGATATTTCTCCAAGGATAAATAAGGACGAATTTTGGAAATCTTGAAAAAAGATGCACAGGCTATAGAATTAAAGACCCAGTTCTCTCACTCCAAACAGTACCAATTCTCCCAACCTTCTAACTCAAGTCCTTCTCACAATTTTCTGAAATTCATCCTCATCCTGGTACAATCTCAGTTTGTTGCTTCAAGGTGAGTATAGAAAAACGCAATGTATATAATGAAAACACTCTCAGTACCGTTCATGTTGTGTAATATAAGCTTTGGTTCTCTGCATTGTTTGAAATAGCTGACAATCAAAGAGCTGAGCTAATTGAGAATTTCGGTACACCCGCGCCAAAATTGTAGTTTGGGGTGAGAGGTTTTTCCGGGTTATGGTAGAAAAATTATACTTCTCTCGTTCGTCCAGTGCAAACTACGGCTTTGTACGGCAACGAAGGTTATGCGCATATACTCGATGCAGTAAAGCCGCGAAGCGCTGCTTGACGTTTTGAGGCTGTAAAATTCACCATGCAGCAAAAACAAAAACAAAAAAAAAAAAAAGAAGAAGAAGAAGAAGAAAAAAAAAAAAAAAACACGTACTTGAACAGTTATTTAATTTGTCAGTATTAGCTCAAAATGTTTTGTATTTATATCCTTGCAAAAAGCACAAGGATGTAGGCTACACATATAATTGGAAATATACAATCTTACCTGCAATATTCTTTAGCAAAAACTGAAGTTTGAAGGGGAGGAACTATAGGAACTAAATAGAGCAGGAAATGGGAAAGGGTACACCAAGCTACAGGTGCTTATGGAAAGTGTGATGGTTAAGTGGTCTTAAGTCTCTGTAAAGCCCATTGGTGTGAGTTTTAAATCGAAGAATAAACTGAATCTCGTAATCTGTTTTGTGCGGGTGCCTTAAAGTTGGAGGATAATATAGTCATTTAAGATTAAGAAGAGAATGATTCGGGAGGTTAAAGAGATCAGCAACCAGACAACTGGAACCCCCCCCCCCCCCCCACTATTCCCAAGTACTTCTTATAATTAAAACGTACGGTATAGTCTGAAATGTGTTTCAGTTTCTCGTATACACCAGCAGATCAGGGAGTTGTTGGAGACACAGATATATATAATACTGGACAACTTGCAACAAAAATTGGTATCAGTAAGGGTATAAAGCCTCCTATATACTCCAATACCGTTTTGTAATTTGAAATGACGTTCTGCAATCTAAAATGTGGTCAATCATACAACTTAATTTCAACGATTATTTCATTTTGAAGTAAAATTTACACGCCCCGGCCGCGCTTACTCTTAAAAAGTATACGACAAAGCTGGTGAATGGTATTTTCTACACGATCCTGGTTGATTTAACCAAGAAATCTTACCGTATTCAAAATGACCAAAACTGGATAAAACTTAAATAATAATCAGGTATTTGGTTAAATACACCAGTGTATTTGTTAATTTGAAAAAGAATTCCTGCTTCAAATAACCGGATTTTTGTGGGTGGCACACTGACCCCGAAACTTCACCAGGAGATTTATAGAGTGCACGTACTGTATGTTTCGAACGGAAGAGTATAACAATGCGCGCAAAAACGACTCATCGAGACCGTCATTCGGGAATTTATCAAGTAACCTGCAGTATTCCCAGAATTTTTTTGAAGTAATTTTTAGAACCAACCCTTTTCCTGCAATGAATGCAGGGGGCAAGTTAGCGATATTCATTTCTATAAGAAACACGTGCCAACTAATAACGGTTCCCTTTAAGACAGCATGGCATCGTATCTTTCTATTTTATCATTTTCCATCAACCAAAACTTACTTGTTCCCTGTTTACCTCGTTCAAAAAGCATATTAAGAGCCTAAAAATTCTGAAAATAAGTTAAAAGCAGACTGACAGGACGCCTATAACACAGTGCACGATTACTCCACATGACTTTCGGTCTAGTGGCCAAGTAAACTCGGATTATATGCTAATATCAGCAAGAAGTACATACTTAACAATTACGGGGAATTCTTCCATAATCATAGCGTAATTTTTAAGTATGTACTTCTTGCTAACTATAGAACTATTGAGACGGCTCTTAAAGTAAGACTGACAAATAACTCTATAGGAGTGAAAGTAACCCTGTCCACTTGAAATTTTCAACCCAAATTCAGATTCAGATTTTATCGATAAAAGAGTCGTTTTCACCTTACGACATTTGTTAGATGGAAAAAATGGATTTGTTCCAATGACAGAATTTTTTTTCATACCTTATGACGAACCTCCTTCCGAACTGAACACTTTTTCAGGAAAGAAAGAATAGACCTAGATATCCCATTTGGAAGAGGGAGGGGGGGGGGGATAGGAGGGGAGGGGGTGGAAGGGCAACAGAATCAAATATTACCATCACCCTTATATTAGTTTTCTGCCCCAGAAAATATTTTTCGAGCCATCTCGCCCCCTTCAGTATACCTTGTATGGCCACAGGTCCTCCCAAATCTTTGCGATCTAGAGTAGAAATCAACTGAAATGCTACTCTACTTGCAGAGGTTATTTACTCTAGCAGAGTGAAAATGTCACCCGAGGGAGAATGAAACGTCACTCGAAGTACAGATTGGTCACTGCGGCCTAGTCAATCTTTGTGTTTTTCAGTCATTGACAGTTAAAGAGATGAACATGAATTTCGCTGAGTATTACCAATAATGACGAGAAAAATTCGTCCAAAAATACTTTCAAAAGCCATCCGAGCACACGTAATCAAGTTGATCAGTCTTTTTTTTTTTTTTGAAAACAAAAATGAGAAGTTAGCTACACCTCTTACAGGCAGAGAGGCAGCCTGCGAAGCGTCTTTGTGGTGGCCGCCCGTCGACACTGAAGTGATAATCTGGCCGAAAAAGGACTCTTCGAAAAAAAAATACTCGCCGTTCCGTAGGGTATACCTCATCTGATCCTGCTTTCTTTGGAGGGCTGTTTCTTTAAAATTTAGGCATAACCCGAAATTTAAACATAGTCCTGACCCGGGTTAAAAAGGCCTGCGTAAGCGAGTTAAATTAATATAGCTGATTGTAAAAATGTAGGCGATGTTTCCACTGCTCATTTCCTCTATCAATTTAAAAAAAAAAACTGGATCGTCGGTCATGTACTTTCACATTCAGCTAGTAAGGTCATATTCGGTAGTTCATATTGCGGTAGGTATTTATACAGAAAAACCACAAACCCTCCAATAATTTTGAAATCCAATAAAACGTCATATAATTTCAAACAGAAGGCGAAGTTGGCAGAGACGAGCTCGATGGACGAACCGAAAACGCCTACCGATTAGTACGGCTGACTGATTCATTTTTCTATAAAAAGTTGGACAAGGAAAAGTTGGACTAGAAAATTTTGGTTTTGTTCACTGCCCATGAAAGTAACTTAACTAAAAGTGAGAGTGAAGACAAAAGTCGTTTTTCAACCGTGTCCCCGTTCAAGCACTGAGGAGCGGAGGTATATTCTACTGAATCTATTCTGTAGTCCTATAGTTTCTTTTAGCTGGGTAGAAGCTGACCGAGTTACTCAAAGCTTTCAGCGAAAGTAAGGCCTAGCTGGGTAAAAGTGATTAAACTTAGAGCTGAAATGGAAAAAATCACGGTCATAGTATGGTAAATTGAAAGAGCCACGAACGGCCAACTTGTCAGCTTTGATAGAATTGCATAGTTTGCAGACGGGAAAAACTTCGACAAGATTTTAGAGAGAGGTCAGTCTACTTTTTGGATTTAGTGTGAAAATCAAGACGAAACAGATATTAATGAGGGTATGTTACTTTCCATGTGCGTATGTAAAAGCTGACCAGGGGTTCTACGAAAACTTTCAATACAAATATATTCTGGCGAGACATAGCTCGTCCCATATCGTGAGAAGCCTTGGCACGCGGCAAGAAACGAGCCTAGAAAAATCACATGTCATTTATCGTGAAGCAAAACGCTCCGTCGGAGGCTTTCCAAAGCCGTGAAAAAACTCCCATGCCCAAACAGCGAAGAATTAATAAATAAGAAAAGATAAGAGAAAGCGAATGACACAAAATTGAACCTCAGGGCGGCACAAATAAAAATGAAATTCAAATTGAGCATGTTTGAAATTTTTTTGCTTGTCTCTCGTACCCTGCTTAAGCCCCTCTTCTTTTTCTGAGCCCTGGAATCATAGACCCAGAGGCCAGAGAGTCGTAGTTGCTTTATGGTTTCTCTACAAATATAATTTGAATATTCGTCGCGGCCTCCTCTAGCTCTGAATATGCCCACAAGTCTTCCTGTCAAATTTTTTTTTCTCTCTCTTCCTTTTTTCTCATATACGAAAGAGGGGGAAATAGTGCCGTTGTCTAATCTCTTGGAAAAAAATGTAAAAGAAGAATAAAGCAAGTGTCATGGGAAGGCTTCATATATGCAGTACAGGGGATGCGAAAGGAGCGCTGAGAGAGACTTTGTACGAAACCGTTATCTTCCTCTAATATCTCATTTCAGTTGTAGCTTGAAACACGCCGTGAGTACAATTTGGGAATAAAATCCCGAATCTCATAAAATTAGGGCTGTATTATCACTTGTAGCGGAACGCAAACTCATCGTAAATAGTTGTGAGTTCCTACGCAAATGACGCGGTTAAGTTTATCCTCGCCTCCGTTTACGTGGGCGGATTTATTTTCGTGGGAGGAAGTTGTCAGTCATGCAATGTTTAGAAGATGGCGCTAATTCATATTAACATATGGATTTGAATATATTTCTAACGAATTTCGGTTTTACAATGGGTCTAACCTAAATGTATCTTCTTTCAAGGAAACAGTGTCTTCAAGTTGACGAACCTTCGATATAGCAACCCTTCAGTCTAACGCACCATCGACCTATTGAAAAATGTTTTTCCTAGGGTCGGGGTCTCCAAACGATGTTATTTCATGTCCCATTTCATTTATTTGCTAACCAGGGACATTGATAGCTGCCGATGATGTTCCGTGTGAGAAGTTTGATTTTTTTCTTGGTTATGCAGTCTTCAACTGGATTCCCGTCACATTCTACTCCACTTTTAACAATATGTATTGAAGCTCTGCAACTAAAGCTGTAAAGCCTACAACGGAATAATTGTAGAGTAGTTAGAGTTTAACGGCCCAGTTTCCAACCTATTGGTTCAAGTCGAGCCGGCCACGGCGATCTCTTTCCAGTTGAGGCTCACTGGCTTGTTTTCCCTTCTCCATTGCTTTTGCCGAGCATCACGCACAACCTCCATAGGTTTCATTTTAGAGTCTTTGGCATGACTCGAAGAAAGATCTACTGGGCACGCAAAACCCGCTTGAAGTTAATTTCGCGTTAATAAAACGAATATTATTTTGACTCATCGTTTGTCTTTAATGAAAGGTTTGTCAATTTTTCCTTCTCTCTTCTGTATCTTTTTGGGCGTTCCCTATTTCGAAGACCCCATCCGCAAACCACCCCATGTGGGCTGGGGGTTGTACGATATGCCCACGGTATTTCCCGCCTGTCGTAAGAGGCGACTAAATTTGAACTTGAACCATACTTGAACAAAATAAACTGACGAGTTGACTGACACTATATAATACATTCGTGTTGATGTGTCGTTAAATCTTATCTATAATTTGGGCATAATCCGCAAACCACTAGCATTTAGATGGCGGACCGTGCTGAAGTTTCCGACGATGGGTTGATCAAATGTTGCTATGAAGTTTCAAAAAAGGAGGACCTGTCCATGTCTAAGGGTGTGCTGCCCTCACTATAAAAAACTTTGGCTTTTGGAAGAAGGATTAAAATAGTGCTTCGTTTTGTAATACTTATTAGCATACGGGTGTTCATAAAGGACTACTTTCTTTGACTTGTGTAGGTCTTTCTCCACCCACCGTGATGGACATATAGGGGCGCTTGCCAGGATTTGCAGCCTTAGCTGTTTAGGTCTATAAGGAATATATGGCACTATTTGCCACTGTTCATGTTGCTCAAACTGATCAATATTACAGCATTTTGGCATCCACAGCTGCTATAATTGATTAATGCAGCCAAAAGAAGTAAGAAAATGAATGAGAAAATAATAAGAAAATAATGAAAGAATTTTATACAGTGTTACCTTTCCTGCAGGTTTGAGATTTGCAATATATCTTTATTTCAAAAATTGTCAAAACTTCTGAAAGTTAATATTTTAAGTTCTCAATTCGCTTCATCAGATATAGAAATTTAAATACAAAAGTCATAGCTTGCTATGTTGTGTTTCTTAAACAACTCACATTACATGTTTCCTTTTTTCTTTCAAAATTTAAATGCCTTCGAAACATAATGGCATAAGAAGATGGATAAAAAAGTACAGAACTCTAAAAAAGTAAGAAAATAACCATATCCATCACGAACTTGCCATGGTTTTGTGACAAACGAGGAAAACAAACACATGATACTCAAGTAATACAAATACATCACAATCATTCTGTCTTTCTCCTTTTCAAAATGAATTTTAAATTTTAAAATTGTGTCTACGTTAAACGGTGACTAAGACATTTTCACTACTGACCCTTTGACCGCTATGACTCAGTTGCATTTTTCAAACTTTGGAGAGGTATATTTAAAGGCCCAGTTCTCTTACCCCAAACAGTACCAATTCTCCTAACCTTCTTACTTAAGCCCCTCCCACCATTGTCTGAAATTCATCCTCATCCAGATACAATCTCAGTTTATTGCTTCGAGGTGAGTATAGAAAAACTTCAACTAATATAATCAAAACACTCTCAGTACTGTTCATGCTCTGTAATATAAGCTTTGGTATTCTGCATTGTTTGAATTAGCGGTCAATCAAAGAGCTGAGCCAATTTAGAAGTTTGGTGCCCCCGTACCAAAATTGTAGTTTGGGGTGAGAGGTTTGGCCCTTTAAAATAAAACTACCCTGAAGCAACATTCTCTAAAAGAAAAAAAAATAACTGTGATTTTAAAGGAAAAAGTTAACTTATCAAAATTGACTGTACCTTCATAACCTCATTCATAATTGGATGCCTTTATGTAGTAAAGTATTTTGGTCACTGATTTGTATGATGCATTCAAGATGAATTGTTGTTTGACCTTTCTTATTTGATATTTACATTTTGCAAATAAACAAAAAAAACGAAAAAAAAAAAAAAAAGAAAAAATCGAGGATTGGAAGATTTAGCAAATGTTTAGAAATAACTCAAAATGACAGGCTGTCCCATTTGAGGGCAGACTAAAATTTAAATTTTAAAAAATATCACATATTTTATATCATTTATCTTTCATTATACTGAGTAATTCTATTTTTATGAAAATAAAGATCGAAAGATTTATTAGTTAACATATCTTATTATTACTTTTTAGTCTAAGACACTTTTTTAGTCTAACGGCTCTGAGACCCTTCAGGACAGGAGGGGGGCCAACTGTCCCCTCCCTTAAGGCACCTTCTCTTATCACAAAATATTATTTTAAAGACATCACTGAAAGACATATTTGTAAACTCAAAAAAGAATACATATTTGAAAAATAAAAATATGTTTGCAGGAAAACAGAAAGGTGAGATTCTTTCAACTTTGGCCCCAAAGAAAATGACAGCAAACTGAGCCAAACACCTATCCCTTACTCAGTACAATAGTGCTGTTAAAAATTTAAGAATAACACCTGATTTGGAGCATGCCCCTCTTCAGAAAAAAATCCCTTTTAAAGACCTTTTCAACCTTTTAAGGATATCATGTTTGCAAAGTTTTAAACCTTTGGGGCCTCTGTTGAGCCTGATGACATTTGAACTTCACCAAAAATGGAAGTGTTTCTCAAATCACTTTGTATGGGCAATGAGCATGCTAAGTGTGAGATCCTTCACTGTTTTCCATCTTGGGATATCATGTTGATAAGGTTTTAACCTTCTGACCTCTGGTCCCACTAAATGACCTTTGACCTCCACCAACAACAATAGGGTCCATCTACTTAATATGGGCAATACACAGGCCAAGTATGAGAACACTCACTGCTACCCTACTTGAGATATAATGTTTACAAGGCTTTGATCATTTATTTTTTGACCTCTGGTTACCCTAAATTATGCACCTTTGACCTCCACCAAATTGGATTGGGATCATCTCCTTAATACTGCTAACTTACACACTAAACATGAGAGCAGGCACACATACCCTTCTTTTGATATGGTGTTTGTAAAGATTTGAAATTTGACCTCTCATGACCCCCAAAAACCTTTGACCTCCACCAAAAACAATAGGAATACTCAATATGGCAAACCCACACACCACATAAGAAATGAGTCATATTTGCCCTCCTTGAGATATTGTGTTTACAAGCAAAAGTGTCACATACATACAAACTCACACAAGACACCACCATCGCATTGATTCCTGTCTGCTTTTGGCAAGGAATCAAAAAGATATCCCTTAATTTTGGTCTCACAGACTCTTTTAATAATATTTGACCCAGTGGATCCCATTTGATTTTCAGGTAAGACTTCATTATAAGTATGATTTGTTTTAAAGGCTTTTTAAACTTAGAGGTAGTGTGACATGTCAGCAAAATGACCTGAATTTAACTGGCAGTTACAGAGTGAACTTTTCTAAGAAAAGTCTGGTGGAATCATTTCAATATCTATTACGGTTCTCAAGATACACTTCTTCAAAGTTCCAGTGTTTCTGAAGTAACTTGTTACTTATGCGAAAATAATGATGTGGAGTGTTGCACAGTGTTGACATTTCTTTTGTTAACCCTATATGAAGTATATCTTAATTACTGATCACAAAGTTTATGGTTCAATAATTGATTCTGATGATTTTCAAGGACACGATTTACAATTCCAAAATAAAACCCTTAAGACATACTAAAGTTACAACTGTCATTTGAAACTATGTCTGCAAAAAACAAAGGATAACATCAACCATAAATTATGGCATGTGCCTCTCATGACATCACAAAAATTTGGTCAATTTTTGACCAATTTTGATTAGAATTGTGGCTATTTCCTTGGTTTTTAAAGCTTTTTACATGGATTGTCCAATTTTGTCACTTTCATGTCACACGACCTTTGAAAGATAGGTATTCAATCCACTAAAGGATAATTTCATCAAAATAGCTTGCCACAAAAGGGCACATTGCCTTGTTTTATCCAAAATATATGAATGTTAATACTCAATTTTCCTTTTTCTCAGGCATCAGTTTGTGTTTCATAACAAATATTGGAACCAGGGATGACCCAATTAGACCACAACAACTTGCCACCACTCCTGGGCCTGAGTAACTTACTTCAAGAGCCAACCCTGCCATAAATGGGGCTACCATACGGGCCACAGACATCATGGACTGGGACATACCCAGCAGGGCTCCAGTGTCCTCCCCTTTGCAACGTAATATGGACATGTCAGTTATGCAAACTCTGAGGATCGAGTTAGACATTGATATACAAGCAATACCTGCTAGGAATAAGGGTATAGTGGGTGCAAATGTCATGCTGGCTAAAGTAATTGTCTGCACAATGCATGCATGGAAAAGCAGGTGTGGCAGACCCGAATATAGCGATGAAATCCTTCCAACCCCAAAGCTGGCCAACACACTCATCAGTGAACTGAAGGATATTATCCAGCCAGTCATCTTTGGAGAGCTATCAAATTTTTTCTCCAGGAACAGTGAAAAATTACTGTGGTAGATCATCAGTGAGAATCCCATGATCATCCGGACGGCAAATATGTCTGCTCCTACTTTCAGAATTTGACGGAAGGATGAAACAAACTGCGATAAGTTAAAAGAGAATTCTTCTGAAGTGAAGGTGTCCACTGAGGGGGAGTGTTTGAGGTGGCCTGGGGTATGTTCTTCCAAGCAGAAATACACCAGTGCTGTGTAAAAAATTAAAAGAATAGAAAGAAAGGAAAAAGTGAACTATGTATGATTCATAGATGTATATATTATATATTGATGTTTGGCATCGATTTTACTCTGTGTGGGCCAACATATTCCAAGTGGGAAGATCTATTTTAAGACTGCTATGTTGATTGTATCAGTGACTCCTACTGATGTAATGGTTGATTCCAACAAAAGATAATTGCTAATATATATTATTATTTTTAGTATGCTGAGTAGAAATATGAGAAAGGTAAAAGAAAAATAAAAATTTGGTTTTCATGCATTCAGATTTTGACCGACTGCATGCATGGTCAAGTTGGTTAGAGCACCAGACTTGCAGTCGGGAGGTTGAAGGTTCAAGTCCTGGCCGGTCCACGCCATTGTGCTTGGTGCTCAGCATAAGCAGTGGAGTAGGGACAACAAGCTTGTTAGCCACAACAGGCAAAAAAGCAGTGGTCAGCTTGATTTGAACCAATTAGTTGGAAACTGGGCTGTAAAACTCCAACTAACTAACAAATTTGTTTTTGGCTTTGCTCTGCTACACCTAGTGAATTATCCAGATCATTTCTTCAATGTGACATTCTGAATTGACAACATTGGGAGGTATCTTAGGGGCGGGGCTTGTCTCTCTACTTTGGATTTTTTTTGACTTGGAAGACTTCTATAAGGCAATGGTTCAATATTTAAAAATCCTTGAAAATAACACAAGAGGTACTGTGCAATTTGTAATGGCTTATTCTTGCTAAATTCTGTCAAGGTTATTTCTTTTAGATTAACACTTGAGAAAAAAGAGAATAACAATAGTCCATTGTTACATGTTCATTTGACTTGTTTAATATAGCTTGATTAATTTCAGTGATAATGATAATAAACATTTTTTAGATAATTCAATATCAATAAATCTTGTTCATGTTGACAAATTCATTTAAATGTATTATACTTTAAACATGATCAAAATTATTTAAGGAATTCTCATAAATTTGTACAGTAAGTAATGAACACACCATTCAACAAAGACCAAATTGAAAAGATTCAGGTAAATATTAATTGGCTATTTCAGTTTTCATCTTTTCTTTTTTGACTGGGTCATGATTAGTGTACCAATTTCTCTCCAATTAATGTACCAATTTCTCTCCAATTAATGTACCAATTTCTCTCCAATTAATGTACCAATTTCTCTCCAATTAATGTACCAATTTCTCTCCAATTAATGTGCCAATTTCTCTCCCATGTTCCTGCAAAGCCTCCCCTTTGTCTTGTTCTCCACCAGAAATAACTCAAACTAAAGCACCAGTGTAAACTTGTGCAATGCTCTGTAAATTTAATGGAACTTTCATATCATCCCCTATCTGATGTAAGGACGAATCGGAAATTGGAAGAGTGACCAATGTGAAAATTTGGCACTGTGACGAATTCAATTTTTCAAATCTGCTTATCATTTGCTTTCAATTTAGCTTTAAAAATTGGAATGACCATGTAATACATAATATTTACTTCAATTTCAATCCCAAAAGTGATGATGAATAAGGCAAAAATCATTAGACTGAGACAAAATTTGTCACTATTTAAAAATGGAAAATCCACAGATTTGTGGTTTTTGCAATTCCTCAGAACACAGAAGGGGGGCGATATTTTACCAGCAAACCTGCTTTCCCTCCCACCTCTGACCCCATCCCTAGATGGCTCAAAGTAACCTGTTGGTGCCCTCTTTTTCTTTTAACCACTTTATCTCAATCTGCTGGATTTCTCTGAAGAGTTGTTAAAGGCAGTCTAGGAAGTATTTCTTGCCAAACATGTCTGTATCACAGACTTTCGATATACATGAACAGAGTATGTAATGCGTTGCAAAGTTCCTATTCCTTAAATTGTCACAACTGACTGGGACAAAAAGGGTGCACCAAGATAGCCGCCGTGAAACTATAATTTGTATGATTTGATGACGGCTCTGAAATATTTTAAACAAAAGTTTAATTTGAATAAGAAACAATAACATATTCCTGCAATATGTGTAGTTAATTTGACCATACATTGTATCAATTCAAAAATATTTCAAGTTTCTTGCAAATCTGTTGTTTTTAACTACTTAAGCAAGTCCAAACATTCACACACAAAACCATAGCAGACAGCCATCTTGCTATGTATGCCTATACTCACACATACGATAGTCACAATCTAACGTGCAGATATGCTCTTTCCATGTACAGGAAGTTGGTGATGTGTATACAATGCCAAACAACAGATGAGCCTGACTTACACTGAGCTGCCAAAATGCATTCAATGAATACATTCTCACTGTGATAAAACCTCCTACATACACTTTTTATACTGTACAATAGCATCTTCTTTTCACACATTATTCCTGGTGCAGTTTGCCATTCATCTTTAAAGGGGCAATCATGATTTGACGGACAATATTAACCTTTTGTTTGAGACTTCAATTTTCCTTTTTAACTGGTTATTTACCAGAATCAACAGACAATGAAGAGTTCTTTCAAGTGTGAAGAAATATTAGTTCTACATTAATTAGTACTGTTGAATAGGAATTAAGTAATTTTGTTTGGATCAAAAAATTTCAAACAGTTGCAAGTCTAGACAACCTCATCCAAACAGTGGCCAATCAAAATGTCCCACCATGATGACAGGCCATTTTTTGTTACTAATTTTAACTCAATTTGTAATTGTTTTGCAGCATTTCAGTTATGGTAAACTTGTAATAACATACTCTTATTGCCCCTTTCATTGAAGGCACAGACCACTGTGCAGGGGTCTGGTACCTCTCTTTATCCAAGTCAAATGTGAAACATGGGAATGCGTGCTAGCCCCTTAGATAGCCCAGTGGCCCCGCTGGCCACAGTGGAAGAGCCAGACTATCTTAGGGAAGTACCATCATCTATTGGCACTGAGTGCACAAGACTTTTTAGAAGAACCACATCCAAGATCTATGGAAGTTGCACTTATTGGACATTTAAACAAAGATAAATGTGGAAGGTGGCCCCAATTAGTAACTCTAAGTAGTATATTGCTTGGAGACCTTCTTTCTTTTTCCCAACTTATTTCATTATTACCACACCACTAAAATCTCCACCAACACCTAAGAATGGGCTGCCACCACTAGTTGCTGGCCCTGGGCCTAGACTTAATGTTGTCACACTAATTTTTCCTGACTTGAAAAAAATGACTTTGTATTTCTTGATACTTAAGGCAAGTTGTTTTAGAATAACCAATAACCATCCTGCCACCCTCCACTCAATGATCCTCCCTCCACCCTCCACTCAATGATCCTCCCTCCACTAAAAACAGAGAGCAAAGAACATAAAAAAAACCATCAAAAACAAAAATTAGAGATAAATGAAGCTTGTTATATTAAATGTCCATGATACAAGACTAATCTTAAATATAAATACTGAGATGAATACCATGATGAATCCATGACAAATGCAGGACAGTACTTCCTAACTGTAAGTAAACAAAGCAAGTCCTGCAAACTTCTAACAATAAAATATGGAAAAATGGAGTTCAGGATCATGGCTATCCATATCAGTAGACTAGTATTGTTCAATCATAGGGATGCTGTAGTTTGAGGACTAAGCTACTGTATTGAGAGCACTGTTCTCAAAATGCTATTTGCTGTTTTTATACATTTAAATTTTTGAGAGCTGTCCCAGAAGAGTCATTTTGAGAATGACAATCAATGACCTTGAGATGCAAAATTAAAGTGTCCACCCCCTTAAGAATTACAATGGAAGAGCCCAATCCTGATAGACAGTGACCATGATCCAATGGAATCTGAGATGATGTAAAGCAGCAAAATAAATAAATAAATAAATAATAAAATATAAAAGTGTGTTTCTCTCGGGTTTGTTCATTACACGTTTGGATATGAAGACAGATCTGGGCGGAGGGGGGAGGCAGGCAGGCAACTGGGGCAGTCACTCCAAAGAGCAGTCTTGTTTCCCCAGCAAAAAAAATTGTTAAGTACTCATATCCTATGAAAACATCACTGCATTTTTTGCACATGATGATATCTCCTTTCTCAAACTCCTCCACCATTTCCTCTCTCCCCTGCCCCCTCCCCATGATGACAAGAAGCTGGATCTGTCCTTGTCTCGAGAGTAAATTTGCTCCGATCGACTTGTACCAACAACTCTACATATCAATCTTCCTTGAGGGGTTGTTCTTTCATTTAATCATTTTTCTTAACTTCTTGTTCTTCCTCATTTTTATTCACTATGCTGCTCCAAAAGAGGTATGTTCCTCCTGTTGAAAGAAATATGCTTATTATCCCTGGACCAAAAGTGGTGAACTCCAAGGCTACCCCAGAGAGAAATGGTGAGATGATTCTAGCAAAGGCCATGGTTGATTGACTTAGCCCCAAAAGGGCCCCAGTCTCCTCGGTCCCAGCTCTCTGAATAGATAAATCAGTCACACAGATTCGAATCATGGAAGTCGCCAAGGACAAAAATGTTATCCCAACCACAAAGGGGGGAAGCCCCAAGGATGTAGTCATTAGGGTGAGGGTGGAAACAAGCAACAAGCTGGAATGAAATCCTAGTTTGGGCAAATTGTTGTAATACTTGGCGACATATCCTGCCAAAAATCCTGCAGTAGTACTGACTATGGCTCCATATGATATCAACCATCCCGTCGTCTGAGCTGAAGCATTGAACTTCTTCTCCAGATAGAGGGAGTAGTTACTTCTTAAGACGATGACTGAGGCTCCAAGAAGGAATCTAATCAGGAAGATATCCCTTCCACTTTTAAGGAGATGACTAAATGATTTGATGAAGTTGGATGGGTTGAAACTGAAATCATCTGCAGTGAAGTTTGCAATAGACTGTGTGTGTGGCATTCCTTGATGTCCAATTTGTTCCAAGAAGAAGTAAACCACAACTGCAAGAGAAAAGGAAAGTGATAATTGAAATTTACATGAAAAGTTGACTAAAGGCCTGATCATCTCACCCGGCCCATACAAAAAAAGGTGCGTTAACCCACAGTGTCTGGAACCATGTGTGATCACACATGGAAAACAAAATAATCACCTGCATTTTTGGAACCATCTACACACAGGTTTGACACAGGTTTGTCACACCTTTCCTTGCCTTTAATATTAAGCCACAGGTTTTGTCACAGAATTCTTTGTTAACACCAGTTTTAATCAGCACAGGTTTTGCATGTAAAACCTGTGTCAAACCTGTAGCAAATGGTCAACCTGTGTCAATGTCAAGGAAAAACACAGGTTTTCATGTAAAAACCTGTGATAATCCCTGGAAAAAAACACACAAAAATCTGAGGATTTGGAACTAATTGCCTATTTTGTAAAAACAAAAACAGTTCCAATTCTCATAACCTTCTTACTTAAACCCTCCCCACAACTGTCTAAAAGTCAACACCACACCCAAACTACAATTTTTGTAGAGGTCCACAGAAACTCTCAATTGGCCCATCTCTTTGACTGACATCTAGTTCAAAAAATGCAGAGTACAAGAGCTCATATTACACAGCATGTACTGTACTGAGAGTATTTTGAATACACACTGAGGTCTTGTATAGTCAGAAACAATTAACCTCTGGTATAAACAAAGGTTGTTTCTGGATGACACAGTTGTGTGGGAGGGATTTAAGAAGTAGAATTGGAACTTTTTGAGGTGAGAGGATTAGCCCTTCAAACTTTTTGTCTGCACAAAGGATGTTTTGTCCAGGTGCTAAAATACCTTTAATTTACAAATTTAGTAAAGGTGAGGCATCCTGACAAAACAGGTAATGGAGAACACTGCATCACAAATACACTGTACACTGTATGTCTTCTTCAGACATCACAAATTTGCATATGCTGCTCATGTTACTCATGATAAAATAAGGAATGAGAAAAAGCCAGGCTGTCAAATTTTCAATGTATATTTGAAGATTTCCATGGAGTTGATGTCATTTTGTGGGTTACTGTTGATTCCTTTATATGTCAACTGCAAAAAGCCATTGTAGGTGTAAAAAAAATTCCCTCTTTACTACAAGACCGACCCCATCCCTGCCCGCCTGAGATATTACTACATCCATAACTTTTGCCCAAGTTGGTGGAAACTATTAATAGTTAATACAGCAGCACATGGTATAAATGTTGTGTCAAAGTTCTTCTGATTTGGCAAAATCAATCACAGAAATTGTGGAAGGATGTCAAAACTAATATTTGTAATGAATTTACTTTGTAAAGTCAGAAAAGAAGTGGTTTTGCCCAAAGAGGTGCGACTGCAAGATTCCTAAAACATCTGCTTTTTAAAACCCTCTGGGTGTTTTGTTCTCATTTTAAATTTGCCAAATGCATACAAAAGAAACAGGGAAATCTTAAAAAACTAAACCAGTAAAGTATGAAATTCTCCAAGACCATTTCAAAGGAAAAACCATGTCGCTTTTGCAGTGTAATGTTATACAAGGGCACAGCACAGGCACAATGCATACAGCCAGCACAAGCAGAAATATTGGACCAGCAAAAGCATTAAAATCTGGGAGCATCTTTTTCGAGGCTCAGAATTGCTTATTAAAATATTTATTTGAATGAAGGAAAAGACATAAAATTTTGTAAGTAAACAGCCAAAATTAAAACAGCACAACCCCATCTGAAACAGACTTATTAAAGATGGGCATGTTGTGAGTTAAAGGCATATTCTGGAGACAAAATTTGTTAACTTTGAAATAAGCAGAAAAATTTTCTCTTTCAGAAGGTGAAAATGGCATCTCCATAGCTTATAACATTCGGAAGATACAAATTTTAAAAGTAAGTACTGCAAATTTTTCTTGGAATTTGATGCCATCATGGGAAATCTGTGATGTCATCGTGGCACATTAATTTTACATTGCATTCACTTTACTTAAAATTATGACAATGCTGCTGGCAATAGTAAGCAATATTGTTGCTTGTACTCTATGTATGGTGAAGGGTAATGCTAGATCTACAGGAAAAGATATTTAAACATTCCAACAGTATCAAATTTCAAGGACAAACAGGATGTCCAATTATAACGAAAAACAAAAGGAATTCGAATCAATGTGCCCACATAACATAACTTTTTGTGGCTTTGTTGAAAAGTAGATGTACCAAAAAAATAAAAAAAAAAATAACCAATCTTCAAAGTGAAATATCTTGAGTTAGGAAAATGGTATTGTGATAGGTTTTGAAGGGCATGGTGTGGAATATTTTTGTTTTTCTGACAAGACAGAGGTGAAAATCTACTAGAACATGCCTGTAATCATGGATAATGCAGTGTCCCTTGAACATAATAACTCAATAAAAGTAGCAGATAGTACAAAGTATGAAAGAATATGATTACACAATGCACAGAAATATACTATTTATAAAATCTAATGCTAAGCTTAAATGGGAATTGAAATTATGTATTTCATGTCTTGATGGGTAGTTTTGAAGACATTTTAAAATTAAGTGGCCATTTCACTTAAATTACATTTATATACAGTAAATGTAGTGCAAAATGCAAATCATCTGTACAATTAAAAAAAACAAAATACAAAGATGTAAGAAATCTGTTAAATGTATATCAAGCAATATCAACCATGAAATTTTATTACAAATCATACAATCCACTTAAGGTCTGAAAATTTCATTAAATTTCTCAACATTTTTCATCTATCTTTGGCAAAAATGGTATTGTGCTAAATGATACTGCAATTAATACCTTCACTCAAAAAACTGGTGCCTTAGCTTCCATCTGCCCCTGACCCTTTCTTGTGCCTCTCCCTCAAAAAATGTCACTTAAAATGAAAAATATGCAGTATACGCTAGTTAATACTTATGTTGGGAGAAGTTTTCTCCAAAGGTTGCTATTTTTTGGACTTAAACTGTCAACTTAGAGAAAAAGCGTCTCTATTTATGGGGGTTGGATTTGTGAGGCTATGTCAGTATTTCCAGCGTCTAATCCTAAAGTCCAATAAATCTGTGAATTCCAAACCTTTTAATCATCACCAACCATCAAAATTTATACAAAATGGGAAACAAGTTTGTCCCAGGGAGCATCAAGCCCTGGGAATATCAGATTAACCTCTGAGCTAACATACCTTACAAAACATTTCAGGGGAAATTCTGGTATTACATTTCTTATATGGAAAACATAAGATGGGAAACAAGTTTGTCCCTGTGAACATCAAACCCTGGGAACATCAGATTAACCTCTGAGTTAACACACCTTATGAAACACTTCAGAGGAAATTCTGGTATTACGTTTCTTATATGGAAAACACAAAATGGGAAACAAGTTTGTCCCAGGGAACATTGAACCCTCGGAACATCAGATTAACCTTTGAGTTAACATACCTTACAAAATATTTCAGAGGAAATTCTAGTATTACGTTTCTTATATGGAAAACACAAAATGGGAAACAAGTTTGTCCCAGGGAACATCGAACCCTCAGAACATCAGATTAGCCTCTGAGTTAACATACCTTACAAAACATTTCAGAGGAAATTCTTGTATTATGTTTCTCATATGGAACACACATCCCATATTACTGTACCAGAAGAAAGCAATGCAAAGATAGGTGGAAAGGATGAAAGGGCAAAAGCAGTTGCCCCAAATATATCTTGAAACTACAGTGAGTCCCACAAATTTCCCCATATTTCATTTCATTTATTTGTTTCATCACATTACATATTATAATATGATGTGAAAGGAAGTCATCCAGAAAACCAAAATTGGCTTAACAAGGTGGATGACTCCCTATAACCAAGAAAAAAAGATAATAGATATTTACAATTTCTACAAAAAAACAGCAAACAAAAACATACATTCATAACTAAGACATGTCTCCGTATTATACACTCACATTTGGAAAAATTATGAGCATACTTGAAAGATATTAAGAATAATTTCAATTTCACCAAGGGAACTTAATAATTATCAATGATGCCTGCCTTAATCGCCTTCTTAAAGATAAACAGAGAGGCAGAATTTTTTACTGAGTCTGTGAGGGTATTCCAGATTTTAGTGCTACGATTACGCAAGCTAAACGATCCAATGTTCGTACGATAGTAATGACGATGGGCAGATTTAGCGTGTCTAGTACTATGCCTATGAACAGAAGTATTGCTAATTATAAAATTATGAAATGTATCTGGTAGTAGTCTATTCCAAGCCTTGTAAGAAAATACAGCAATGTTGTAATCAATGATGTCGGTAAATTTGAGTAATTGAAACTTTTTAAATAGTGGGTTGGTGTGGTCCCTGGGACCTGCATGAGCTAAATGGTGAACCGCTCGTTTCTGCAAAGTAGTTAGTTGGCTAAGGTAAGAACTGTTAGCCCCGCTCCAGACAATGGAACAATAATTTAAGTGGGGAATAATTAAAGTCTGGTATAGTGTCATGAGTATATTTCTTGGCAAAAAGTGTTTTAGTTTGGATAGTACGCCCACGTTTCTTGAAATCGTCTATACGCATCTATTGTGTCATTTCAGGAGTTTAACACTGAATATTCAAGATAGCAAAGAAATAACTTACTCTTGAAAATTTCATACTTTGGTGAGAAAAATAGTATTGTCACATGATTCAGGAGCCAATAATGAAATACATTAGACTACCTCACTAATCCAAATACAGGGGTGACTAGATATTCCCCACTTTTGAGAAATTTTGGGGCTAATGCTCATGTGTTTAAGGAGCAATGCCCTAAAAAACTTGCTAGCAATAGTGTTAATTCCAAACCTAGTTCCTAAACCTTAACAAAGAATATCCTACAATCAATGAACAATACAATGGCAACAGCCAGTCAAGTAATTGCTTGTGAAAGAGTGTGCATCAGCTAATATTATCCCCCTACTATAGAACCATGACCATCTACATTCCATTGGTTCTACTACATTTCATAGCATTTTACATGTCCTGTCACAGAGCCAAATTGCCCTATGTATGGTGCATGCACCTTTAAAATCCTTGCCAAGGATGCCAGAATATTGGGCTGTAGGGCTATCATGCCCAACTGACAAATGGGAATCTTTTTAGTTTTGTGACAAAATTAGAAAATTTTTGTGATAAATTTTTCAACTGAATGATACTGGTTACCATCAAGCAATGGTAATTGGAAGCTCACTGATTGTTTAGTTTATACATAGTAAAGGTTTACTGGGTCATGCAACTCATCCTTTGAAGAACTCTTAAAGGCAAATATTCATCACCCAGACAGATCCAATTTTCTAAACCTGCTTCTTGTTCCTCCTACAACTGTCTCAAACTCCTCATCCAAACACAGTGCCTGTTCATTGCTTCTGGGCATGTCATGGTGAGTATTTATGTACATAAGACCCTAATGTGTAATCAGAACACTCTCAGTGCATGCTGTGTTATATGAGCTACTCTGAATTTTTTAATCTGATGTCAGTCAAAGAGCTGTACCAAATTAGAATTACTGTGGACTTCTGGTAAAATTTTAACCCTTTACCAATGTGCTCCGATCGGGGCATATTTGCACGCCTCGGGAGTGGGCGGAAAAGCGGACGTAGCCCGCCCCGCATCGGCTTCCGTAGGCCATTGACCCCGTGACCTTAAACTATTGTCTCTCTCACTGTTGTGGCCGAATTTTCGGGTAGCTACTCGCAGTTTCGAGCTCCGCCTGAAACAGTAAAGATGTGTGACAGCCGAGCTCTCCGCATGGGTCCAAAAGGACCCAAACAACAGTAAAGGGTTAAAATAAGCCTGTGGAGTGTGTTTACTGCAAAGCTGATGCCACTGACTCTGCGTGTGTGCACGTAAACCTTCAGCCGAGTGGTGCAGATATTTTAGCTTAACCCATTACCATTGTGCTCCGATCGGGGCATATTTGCGCGCCTCGGGAGTGGGCGGAAAAGCGGACGTAGTCCGCCCCGCATCGGCTTCCGTAGGCCATTGACCCCGTGACCTTAAACTATTGTCTCTCTCGCTGTTGTGGCCGAATTTTTGGGTAGCTACTCGCAGTTTCGAGCTCCGCCTGAAACAGTAAAGATGTGTGACAGCCGAGCTCTCCGCATGGGTCCAAAAGGACCCAAACAACGGTAAAGGGTTAATATGGGGTGAGGAATGACTGCCTTTGAGGCCACAGGTATCAAAACTAAAAAACAAAAATATTACTTCCCAAATCGGGACAACTAGGTTGTCTTTTTTTTTTGTCTATTTTTTTAAACATAAACATTGAAAATTTCTTCCCACAAATAACTGTGGTGGATGATCAAAAATATTAGCCTTTGAGTATGGTTATGCCAACTTCCTACTCCTACTTTCAGCATCTGAAAAATTGGACCAAACGAATCCTGAAGAGCTATTTTTAAAAAAGCAGGTCGGCAGGGGTTACATTTCGGTTTTCAAGAACAGTTATTCCCAGTTGGCTGCTTGGATTTCTCCCTGCAGAAAAGTGGAATCAACCTGTGGGATGGAAGGAAATAAGCACACAATGAAACAAATTTATTTTTTACTCTTCCATTTTTCTTCAGAGGCAAAAAAAACTTGAATGGTCATTCAAACAGGGTCATGGTCACAATCGTGTCATATGAAAGGGGTTGTTGAAGTACTGCAGCAAAATGGAAATGGTGCAACACTTGCATCTACAATGTCACCCTTTCATTGTGACTACTGTTTTTATTGAAATTATTTTGTTTTTCAAATATGGGCATCAACCTGTAAAATACATCGGGCCCACATCTTATATACGGTATCTGTACTTGGCATATATTCAGATAATATTCTCTTTCTCTTATGGACATTTATCCTAAGCTCTGCACTGAATATATTTGACCTACTTCCCATACAGTGTTAAAAATCAAAGAGAAAAATTTGTTTTAAAAATAACGACCACAAGTATGCTAACAACTTTAATATATGCAAACCACAAGGGAGAAAGATTTTGCAATACTTTACAAAACTCGCAATAATACAATATTTGATGATCAAAAATGAGGCTTTGTAATTTAAAGGCCTGAAACCTTGAGTGGATTATCAATCTCATTATAAGATCTTTATTGAGTAAGATAACATGTCCACCCACTGATTATGTCTTAGTTACCGTATTTACTCTATTAAACGCCCCCTCTCTAATAAACGCCCCCCAACTTTTTCGTCACATTGCATAAACTGAAATTGTCAATTCCAAAGACAATATGGTAAAAGGAAAATGAAATAGTCCTACCTTGAAGCCACGAAATCTCCTTAAGTCCCATATCCTAAAGTAAAAGGCATGTTTCTGCAACTTATTTCTGTTGATATCCATCAAGCTATCACATACCGCGAACCTGTGCTGCTTCATTTGCGGTTCGAAAGTGGTACAGTACTATACTGTACATACCGTAGGTATAAAAATAGTCGCTAGCCTATCCGAACAGCCTAACTACATGAAAATCCAAATTCACCACAGGAAAACTGTTTAACAGTGAAATGCGGTGAACGCGCATGTACTGCTAATGGTACTACTCACGGTAACTTTTATGCAATTACCGTATGTACGTGCGTATAGCCGGCCGGTCAGTATAGTAACGTGAGGCCTGGCTGTATACTGTGTACAGCATGCATGCATACATGCCGCGGACTCCTAAAAAAGTCACTTCTGTGTGTAACGTTACATATCAAGATGTTGGCGAAAGTTGATCACACTTGCAAAGTTCACAGTGTTGTTCGTGGCTACCATATTTATAGGAAAGTTTGGTTACCGATTATTGGGGAGGAGCTCACAGCTGATTGTGAAGCTGAAAACCAAATGGGCAAATACGCCATAGTAGTTTATCAGAAGGGCTCAGATAAGAAACAAGTTGTGGGGCACTTGCATAGAGAAAAGTCACGTAAATTTGACTCCAATAAACGCCCCCTTTAACGAAAATTAATTAATAGAGTACATACGGTATGCTTCTGTTATTTCACAATTTTAATCTTCATTCCCATATTAGTGGACACTCAGCCTCTGATTATGAAGTTGTTTTCCTGTTTCAGGTTAAGAGCTTATATCTGGCTTTTAAAATTGGAAGGCTCAATCTGTTTTTTGTTTATATTTTTTTCATTTTGTCACATATTAAATTTCATTCATATTTTGATGTCTTGAATTTCATTAGTTTCTTGAATTTCATCCATGTCTTGAGTTTTTCCATGTTTGATTCATGTCTTGAGTGTCATTCATGTCTGATTCATGTCTTGAGTTTTATCCATGCCTGATTCATGTCTTGAGTTTCATTCACATCTGATTCATGTCTTGAGTTTCATTCATGTCTAATTCATGTCTTGAGTTTCACTCATGTCTGATTCATGTCTTGAGTTTTATCCATGCCTGATTCATGTCTTTGAGTTTCATTCACATCTGATTCATGTCTTGAGTTTCATTTATGTCTTATTCATGTCTTGAGTTTCACTCATGTCTGATTCATGCCTCGAGTTTCATTCATGTCTTATCCATGTCTTGAGTTTCACTCATGTCTGATTCATGTCTTGAGTTTCATTCAAGTTTCCACAGCTTGAAAATTTTTCTGATGTCTTGTTGCCCTGTCAGGTAAACCCATCTTCCGAAATTAGTAGCCTTAGTTTTTGGTTGCCAAAATAAAAGATCAAGGAAATTATGCTTAAGTGTATTATTATTTACTACTTCTGTTGCTCTCTGCATTGGCAGTCAACAAAGTTAAACACTGAGAGTTCCATGTGAACACACGGGCATATGTTTCAGGAACATACATACTACTGTTAGTTACAGGGACCTGAATTCAGGTGCCTGGCTGGGTATGTTCTGCTCTGCAATTTATGAACTTCTGTTCTGATATATTTTGACATCACGAGAGACACTTCATTTTGATATTAAAGGTGAGAATGGAACCACTGTCTGACTTTCAGTGAAAATTACTGATTTTTCTGGGTTTCAAAATTTCCAGGCCTTGAAATAGTTTTCCAAATCTGCATGGCTTCTCCAGGTTTACCATGAGAGCAGCAACCCTACCTTCTTCAATCCTACAGTATGAATATCACTTTCTGTTATACAGTGAAATGCAATTAAGTCATGTTTATAGATCCTTACTAGAATTCTAATTTTGAATCCATTTTTTCCTTTGTCTAAGTGAAGTTAATATCAAAATTTCCAACTCAGTAACTGCCAAAGGTGTAATAATAGCACAAGCTTCCAATCTACCAGGCTGAATAAAGCTCCCTCTCTGTAGATGCTCTGCATTCTGGGATTATGATTTTCAGATGCTGTCCTAGTAAATGCTGATGCAAGATGGGACATCATGTCTGTCTGTCTGTTCATCTAATATCAAATTGTATAATTGGGCAATGCAGGATTTGCAGTGGATACCCTTCATACAAACTGCCTCTAATTCAAAAGAGCTAACATCTCATAACTCAACCATTTGGGGTTAGCTGGAGTAAGAGAAAGCTGGAAAAGGGAATTTTTATGTCTGAAAACAAGTTTCAGTCGGACTTTAACCTTGCTTGCGAAGTGGGTTGAGTTTGATCGAGTCTGTGATGAAGAGCCAATTTACAGATGTTTTGACTTGCTCAGTGTTTGATTAGGTTTATTATTCACAGCAGGTTGTTCGTGACCATTCCTCTAAACAGGCATTATTTGAGTCAGACTTACTCTTGGTTTACTTGCTAAGGCCTAGAGAGGTCATAGTTAGAGGCGATTTATGTGAATGAGGTATAGGACTAGTTCATGGTGCTATGGTCTTATATGTACCAAATAAAAAGTTTCTTTTAGAGATTTACTCATATTTTTGATTTTCAAGTTACAGTGTTTACCACATTTCATCATACAGCTATTTGCCAGCTATTATACTAATATTAAAAATTGTGCCATTGTGTCATATCTTCACTATTTGCACTATTTCTTTTAAAGAATATTTGCAGTCATGAAAATGCCAGCTTTCAGCATTTTCAACTTAAATTTCATTTGATCTGCCATTGCATGACAATTTTGCAGGTAGATTTTAGAACTCCAAATTTTCCCTATGCCCCCAAACATCAAAGAATAAATTTTTCATTACAAAATGTTGCACTGGCATTTAGTTGTGATAGGACATATAGTAGGGAAGAGTAAGCCTACAGTAGAGCACTGTTGATTACGAGGCACAGTTGATCACATCAAATATTTCACAAGTGTTAAAGAAAGGAATGTAAATCACATGGCCATTTACTTTAAATACCCTACAGTAGTATCTTTGATCCAAATGAAAAAAAAAAAACCATCGAAATTAATGTACCTTTTGATGGGCTGATAACCATTTTATTTTGACAAACGATTTCTCTTTTCAACTCAATATAATCCCAGGCCGGCCTAGTGGCCTTGCCACAACTTTTGGCAACAACTAGATTCATACAAAGTTCCACATGGAGTGCATCCATGGGTTTTAGGTTGGTGTAAAGAACACAACTTAGATTTATGAAATTTTCAGTGATTAAGTATTTTGAAAACTACATGGAAATTGTATGTGTTGGACACAGTGGATATGGATCAGTGGAATGAAATAATATTCAATGTTGGAGGGTTTCATTCATGCATACATTCATGTGCATGTTACTTAGTAGCAATACCAGATATACTTTCTATATACAGGAGTGAGCCTATAGTCAAAACCTAAGTATGAAAAGTTTCCCAAAAGAAGGGAGAAATATTTCTTTAGATGTGAGCAGTCCAAAACAACCTTCAGTGGCCTAATTGCAAAGTTTTTCTTTGGGTCTAATTTCAGGCTGTGAAAATAGCATGCGAGACTCAGTCATAACCTATACACTACTACGATCCGGTTGAAGTGAAGCGACCAAATAATTCAACGAATTAAGTCACACACGTGCTGTCACTGCGATAAAGAATAGAAAGGTCGACCGGATAAGTTACCTTTTAGGAGGTGCAGGTGTCTTCTACTGAAATCATAGGGAGTATAAGAGTGTATCTTGGCTAAAAAGTTCCCAACGATTTGTACCAAAGGTATTTTTGAAGTTTGCAAATGGGAGACAAATCTTTAACCAGAATGCAAAAATGCATTGAGGTTTCGATGATACATAAATGTACTGTTTTTCAAATTTGACATCATGCACCACTATCTTCTCACTCAAATGTTATACTAGCAAGTTCAAAAAATAATGTTGTTATTCCAGATGCCCTTTTGACCTCCACAAAAGCCATACATAGATAGATTAAACCAACATCTTGAGATATAACTTTAACAAGATTTGAAGACTTTGACCCCTGGTGACCTGAAATGACCTTTGACCTCCGCCAAAAAAGAAAAAGGGCACATCTCCTGACTAAAACACATCTACATACCAAATGTGAAATCTATCCAAGTTTCCTATCTTGAGATATCGTGTTAACGAGATTTTCAGACTTTGGCCCACATTGACCCCAGATGATCTTTTACCTCCGCAAAAAACAATAGGGACCATCTCCTGACTAAAACCCATCAACATACCAAATATGAAATCTACCTAAGCTTCCTATCTTGAGATATTGTGTTAACAAGATTTTCAGACTTTGACCCCCAGTGACCCCAGATGACCTTTGACCTCCGCAAAAAACAATAGGGACCATCTCCTGAATAAAACGCATCAACATACCAAATATGAAATCCAACCAAGCTTCCCATCTTGAGATATCGTGTTAACGAGGTTTTCAGACTTTGACCCCCAGTGACCCCAGATGACCTTTGACCTCCGCAAAAAACAATAGGGACCATCTACTGACTAAAACGCATCAACATACCAAATATGAAATCCAACCAAGCTTCCTATCTTGAGATATCGTGTTAACGAGATTTTAAGACTTTGACCCCCAGTGACCCCAGATGACCTTTGACCTCCGCAAAAAACAATAGGGACCATCTCCTGACTAAAACGCATCAACATACCAAATATGAAATCCAACCAAGCTTCCTATCTTGAGATATCGTGTTAACGAGATTTTAAGACTTTGGCCCACAGTGACCCCAGATGACATTTGACCTCCGCAAAAAAACAATAGGGACCATCTCCTTGCTGAAATGCATCAACATACCAAATATGAAATCCAACCAAGCTTCCTACCTTGAGATATCGTGTTAACGAGATTTTAAGACTTTGGCCCACAGTGACCCCAGATGACATTTGACCTCCGCAAAAAAACAATAGGGACCATCTCCTGACTGAAATGCATCAACATACCAAATATGAAATCCAACCAAGCTTCCTATCTTGAGATATCGTGTTAACGAGATTTTCAGACTTTGACCCCCGGTGACCCCAGATGACCTTTGACCTCCGCAAAAAACAATAGGGACCATCTCCTGACTAAAACGCATCAACATACCAAATATGAAATCCAACCAAGCTTCCTATCTTGAGATATCGTGTTAACGAGATTTTCAGACTTTGACCCCCGGTGACCCCAGATGACCTTAAACCTCCACAAAAAACAATAGGGACCATCTCCTGACTAAAACCCATCAACATACCAAATATGAAATCCAACCAAGCTTCCTATCTTGAGATATCGTGTTAATGAGATTTTAAGACTTTGGCCCACAGTGACCCCAGATGACCTTTGACCTCCGCAAAAAACAATAGGGACCATCTCCTGACTGAAATGCATCAACATACCAAATATGAAATCCAACCAAGCTTCCCATCTTGAGATATCGTGTTAACGAGATTTTCAGACTTTGACCCCCAGTGACCCCAGATGACCTTTGACCTCCGCCAAAACAATAGGGACCATCTCCTGACTATAACGCAATCAACATACCAAATATGGAATCCAACCAAGCTTCCTATCTTGAGATATCGTGTTAACGAGATTTTCAGACTTTGACCCCCAGTGACCCCAGATGACCTTTGACCTCCGCAAAAAACAATAGGGAACATCTCCTGACTGAAATGCATCAACATACCAAATATGAAATCCAACCAAGCTTCCCATCTTGAGATATCGTGTTAACGAGATTTTCAGACTTTGACCCCCAGTGACCCCAGATGACCTTTGACCTCCGCAAAAAACAATAGGGACCATCTCCTGACTAAAACGCATCAACATACCAAATATGAAATCCAACCAAGCTTCCCATCTTGAGATATCCTGTTAACGAGATTTTCAGACTTTGACCCCCAGTGACCCCAGATGACCTTTGACCTCTGCAAAAAACAATAGGGACCATCTCCTGACTAAAACGCATCAACATACCAAATATGAAATCCAACCAAGCTTCCTATCTTGAGATATCGTGTTAACGAGATTTTAAGACTTTGACCCCCAGTGACCCCAGATGACCTTTGACCTCTGCAAAAAACAATAGGGACCATCTCCTGACTAAAACACATCAACATACCAAATATGAAATCCAACCAAGCTTCCTATCTTGAGATATCGTGTTAACGAGATTTTCAGACTTTGACCCCCTGTGACCCCAGATGACCTTTGACCTCTACCAAAAACAATAGGGTTCTTCCTCTCAATATGGCGCATCTATGTACCAAGTTTGAAAACTGTCGGACATTCCTATCTTGAGATATCGTGTTAACGAGCAAAGTGTCACAAACACACACACACACATACATCCACACATACACACACACACACACACGCACATACACACATACATACACACACACGCCATCATGAATGCATAGGTTTCTCTTTCATCGAAACCAAAAATGATTTAAAACAATATTTTGTCGAAGTATTATCAAAATAAATATTAGCCCTCCATGCAAGAAACACGGTAATATTTTACTTTGCTCTATGTTGATATAAGGTCACAACCAGTAACTGACCCGAACGCATGTATTGTGCATGCTATTACGCAACTGCGGTCGAAAATCCATCCGGACGTGTGACCTTTCAGATGATACAATGCCTTTCACTTAAATAATTGGGAGTAAAGCTGTATCTTGAACTAAAAAAACCTCACAATTCTTTGTGAGAGCATCGAAGTACCTTTTACCATGCATAACAAGTAGTAAAATTATAATTCTAAGCAAAAATGTTGACAAAGTAGTGATGTATAAATGTCAGTCACTTTGTGAAAACATGAAAATATTTGACTTTGCCCTGCTATCAAGTAATATACAACCACTTAGTAAAACACAGCTTCTTCAAGATTGCTACATTTTACAGAAGGTACAAATATTTCTGACGGCCTCATGTGGACATATTTCCTAGATGAAATTTGATGTTTATGCAATTATGCAATCAGAAATTACAAATATACCCGATGAAAGTCACAGTATTTTTCAAAAGGAAACAAACAGGCAAACATTGCAATATATATTTGGTAAAATTAAGTGTCCAGCAATACCATTCACACAGATGTCCCTCTTAAAAATGATCTACCCTTGCAACAACAACCTCAATCATCCAAAATGAAGACAGTCTTTGGCTTGGTACTATTCTACTGAAAACAAAACAAAGAAATAATTCTCAATCGTTGAGCTTACAAACCATAGCTTCAGCCAACACTAAAATGCACGATCCTACACATGTTTTGCAAAAGTGTAGTCTGCATGAGTCCAAAGGATTTCCCTTTCGGGAAACCAAAAATGACCCTCTGCAGCACTGAAAAAAAAAAATCAAATGGTCAAATTGATCCACTATGTCCCTGTGGCCACCCTACTCACTGGTGAAAGTCTATGCTGGAGTGAAATGAAACATTTAAGTAACAGTTTTGTTCTGTATGGCATCTTGTAAACTTGAGTCATATTAAATTATATTATTGTAGGCTTGGTACACTGCACCATTTATCATGGGGGAACAGCTCACTCTTCCATTAGCCAATAACTTGAAAACCAAAAAATACATTTTGACTAAGATAGGTGTTATGGGTAACTAGCTATATACACCACATGTATGGTATTAGACATAAATCAGTGAACTGCAACTGGAAAAAAGGCCGTGGCCGGCTCCACTTGGACCAAAAGGTTGGAAACTGGGCCGTAAAACTCCATCTAACTAACTAACTAACCAACTAGACAACAATCAAGAAGAGTATGTGTTCGTCCATTAAAGAGATATGTTAGCTCTTGACCTGAAAAATTCTGATCCAATGAGTCCCACTTTCCCCGGCTTACATACAGTATGTCTAGAAAATGCTCTTAATCAGGTTAAGTACCCCCTCTCCCCCAACAAGTATCTCCCATGAGCTGTGCCTGCATTATACTCACCAATTGCATGACAATATTTTTGAAATGATAACATTTATACAAAATCAACATGCTGATCAGCAAGACAAGACTCCATGATCAGGCACGGAGCCTGCTCGCTTACACACATGTACCATATGTACACTGTACACTACTGCATACCTACATCACATAAACTGTACCCATGTACATTCACACATATGCTGAGGGAAAAAAGTAGATTTACCTACATGCATATGGAAGAAATATTAATCATTACCTAAAGATAATAGTGTATGTGCATACAGCTTTACAATGCACATATGTAGGTGATTGATGGCTCTTCATAGTTTCAAAAGTGTGACAATTGGTGGAGACAACAAGCTGTCATGGTTATAGCATTCTGAATCTCTCGTACGATCATTTTTATTTTCTGTTTTCAGTAATATTGTTGTATGCAATTATCAGCTAGATGAAAAATGAGTTTGAATTTCATATTTGCATTCTGGATTGGTTTGTATAGTAACAAAACTATTGCTTCATGTGACAAAAAATTGTCAAAACTAATGCAAGGACCATTTATTTCTTAAAATGTGAGACTAAAAAATTACGTTTCTGACATAATGTCTTGAAGAGGACAAGTTGCTATGGTGACACATCAGGAGAGAATATTAATTTAAATCTGTTGTTGCATATATCAAGTGCCATTAAGTTTATAGCTTTATCCTTTATCACAACTAATCATTGTGTACAACTTAAAAAGTAGGGGCCAGTGGCAATTGCTACCTGGGACAAGAGGGGGCATTTGTCCCCAGAATTTGTTCTTGACCCACTTCCCCCCAGTTAGGTCAGTTAGGAGTTGGGATAACCAAAAGAAATAAATACTGTAGTGTACCTCTCCAAAGAATAATAATAATATTTCATCCAGAGATAGGCATAAACCTCAGAGCTTCTGGGGGCTTCTCCCCCTGGACCCGACCTCATGGAACTGGCACTTTGGGTTCAGTTTGTCCTGTGTTTGAAACAACCAATAATTGAATACAACTTGAAAAGTAGGGGCTAGTGGCAATTGCTACCTGGGACAAGAGGGGGCATTTGCCCCCAGAATTTGTTCTTGACCCACTTCCCCCCAGTTAGGTCAGTTAGGAGTTGGGATAACCAAAAGAAATAAATGCTGTAGTGTACCTCTCCAAAGAATAATAATATTTCATCCACAGATATGCATTAACCTCAGAGCTTCTGGGGGCTTCTCCCCCTGGACCCGACCTCATGGAACGGGCACTTTGGGCTCAGTTTTGCCCTGTGTTTGAAAAATTTTGCCCCCAACATGGTAATAATAAATTTTTTGTCGCATAAACTTGGTGGTAATTATAAATACAAGTATGTTCCTCTTTAACATTTCAAAAACAAATTTGGACTATTCTTTTAATGGTTTGCCTCCTTGCAGTGTTGTACAATATAGTAGTCTTAGGAAACTTAACAGCATGCACAATAGTTGCAAACGTTGAGGTGAAAATATTCTTTAAACAGCAGAAAGATAAACTCAACAAGATAGGAGGTCTGATCATTCCCTCCTCAGTAGTGAACTTCAAATTTTGTTTATCTAAAATGCCAGATGTTGCAAAATTGCATCTACAAAATGGGATCCTTGCAGCCCTTCATCAGTGCAAGTGAATGAATTGGTCATGGAAAACATTTTCCTGCCATTATTTCCTCTTTTCCCCGTGTTGTATGTAGACCTGACATATAGATAGAAGTGACTTAGGAATATTACTAAATAGCATTACACCTAAATTTTGCAAAACAAACTATGAAAAAAGGCATAAAAATGTCTTCCAAAAGCTATTTTCATATATGTGCCAAGTTTGTTTCCTTAAAGTACAACCTGAGTGACAGAAGCTTTACAAAGTTTGATGTGACCCCTTCTTGCCCCCACCAACAAGACGAGCCCCTCAATTGCAGCATCAAATCAAGGGATTTCTGCCAATAACTTTTGTAAAATACAAAATGGTCTAAAAGCAATTTTTTTTAATCTCTCTAGTATAAAGCATCAAGTCTTAAGCTCAGCTAAGGTAACACTGAATGATCTTGTGCAAAAATGTATTTTTGTGGAGGCAACTTTAAATATAAAAGATGTATTTTAATGTGTAAGGGATTATGATTTCTCAAAATTTCCTCCCCACTCTGTACCAATTGATGGTGAAACTCAGCTTAGATAGTCTTTCAGGCAGGATTACCAATTTCTGGAAGAGAATCACTTCTAATTGTCCCACATCCCACACCAACCTCCTTCAAAACGTCTGGCTCCTTCCAGTTAGAAAAGCTTCATTACAAATGAAATCTCACTTTGAACTTATCCAACTTCAATTTTAGAAACAATGTTCCAATAGAATTGCCCTAAAATGACCTAAATACCTCACAGATAAACACCAAAAGCTCCCAAGGACTTCACCTAATGGACCCAATTTGCCCCTGAACCAAACCAGGGGCCCTAATGTGTGACCCTGGACCCCACCCATTAGGAGTTTCACACTCCCTGTGCCATGGTGCTTCTGACACCATTAGTAACCCCCTGCAAAATCCTGGTGCCCAGGTATCCCTACAATGAAAAATCTGGCATAGCCACTGTGTGATATTGCACCTCATTCTGCTACATAAGCAAAGCTGCTGAAGAAAAAATACAAAATTGTGCACTCAATATTTGTTCGGCAAACTTTTGTATACTGTAGCAAATTTCTAGTTTCCATCAATTCTGTAATCTAGAATCCCAGACCCTCAATAAAAATTTTGAACACATAATTTTTCCCTGTAGTGATGCACTGCATAACCACATTCTTGATGGTGCAATAATACCTTCAATGTAGAAAGTGGAAAGGGGCATACAAGGGAGAGGGGAAGAAGGGAAGAATTCAGCATTTAAGTTCATCAATACTCTTTTGGAATGTACAGGTTTTATATTCTTTAGAGCAATAGGTCCATCAATAAAATTTTAAGTTCATTTGCTTAGCAAGTTTTAACTGAAAAATACACAAGCTAAAGAGATTTTAAATGAAAACTGTGATGTTTCAATGCTAGAGGGGTTACTACCTCAGAAGTAGCAACAGAGGCATAATGGGACTTTATCATTTGGGGGGGGGGGGGGGTTGGATGGGGCTGAGAGGGCAAAGTGTTGAGAGACTACAAGGTGAGACAAACAGAAATGATGATAATATAAGTGAAGGGTCATTTTCTGTTGGAGTATAGTGTACTGAGAGAATTTTGGAAAAAAATGCCTCAAAGGTTGCCATAAATAGCACTACTTCTCTTTTACTGTATATAAATTAAATCCATACTTGCAAGGGGTGTCTGTGAAGGTTTTGTCTTTAAAACCCTTTTGACCCCAATTTTTTCCCCTTCAAATTTCATTGATAGGGGGAAGCAGGGAGAGGGCACTTGACTGGGGGTGTCTCACCCCATCCCAGCTCCCTTCTGGTTATGCCAACAACCAGAGAAAATGGGTGTGTTAGCCTTCTTATAGCAATATACCCCCAAAATAATTTTCTTCATGAAATATAGTGCCTAGAAAATACTGCACACAATCTTTAGTGTACAGTATTCTTCCCAAGAAACCTAAAAACAGGTTTCTGGGAAAGACAATTTTTGTCCAGGACACTGAACTAATGTCTGCAATCAGCATTTCAGGTAATCAGTGAGTTAGAAACCTGTGTGAATCAAGCCTGAATCTTATTGAGGATTATAGCGGTATTCTTAGACTCCAGTGGTGTTGCCAGACAAATGTCTTTCTGGTAGATTACACCAAGTAATCAAAACCCACAGTACTGCCAACTTAGTTCAAAGACATTTTCTTAAACTATGTTAAGTTTCTTGACCTTCTATAGGGCATCCCTTATAAAGTAATTTAAATATTAAGTGTATGGTATATGGTAGATTTCTCACTAAATTAAGTCATTGAAACGAAGGATATGATTAGTACCCACAGAAACCTTGACATTCTCACAGCAAACACATTTTTGAAGAACTGCATGAGATGCTTCTACAATAAAAAGCCTAATATAATGACTGCATCAATTCCAATGCAAAAGATTTTCATAATTTGTTAACAGTCACAAAGAGATGGAAGGAGGAACTAGGAGGGGAACAAAGCCCTCATTGAATAATTTTTTACCCCTAGATCAATCATTATCTTTACAAGAATGCACTTTATCATGTATCCCCCCAGAAAAACATTTCCCCCACACAAGCAATTTTCCTCTCCAAATTTAATCTGGCTATGGGCCTGCATGTATCTACAAGGTTTGACAATGTGAAGGGTAAACACACTTTCTCATTAAATGTTACCCCTCCCCTGCTCTCCCCGTCCCTTTCCAGAAACAAATTTTGGAAACCATTGGTATTACAGAAGAGTCCACAATCTGACCAGCAATATTTCTACTTGTGTAAACTTGAAACACAATTTTGCTTTCCATTCCTATTATTAATACTACTCTGCCTACATGTCACCAGACATACCATGGGAAGAGGGTGTGGGAACTATTCCCCACCCCCAGTTTGTGTAAAAATGGCTGATCTATAATTGCAAAATGGAAGAGCAGTCTTTGCTATCAGGAAGTTTTCTTAAGGTAACAAAATCTTTGAATTTTAAGTTTGTAAACACACTTTTAAGACCCCTAATAACATTCCCATTTGCATCTGAGCCCCACTTAAGGTAGTTTCAACAGGGAAGGTAACCCCTTCCCCTGTAATTGTGACAACTTTGCAAAGGTTTTAGAGTCTGAAGATATAATTTATCATAATATTCAAAACTCATCAAAGAACCCATACATCGGTATAAAAATTTGGGCAACATGGTTGGAAGTTCAAGATACGTGCAAAATTGACGTTGCCAGTCCCACTGCAAAATATTAACTCAAAAGAAAATTAATCCCTAAATGCCTATGCTTCAAGATACCCTGGTAAAATAGTTAAAACTTCAATAATAATGCCACAGAAAAATTTAAATATTAACCCCCTTCCAGAAAAAAAATATTGAAACCTATATGCCAATGCTACTCCATATCCTGGTAGCATCACTAACTTTTAAAGTGGCTCATTCAGTTGGTTCTTGAAATTCAACAAATTTTTCCAAGCCTGTTAAGTTTTTTCCACATAACAATGACAGATGGTCAAACTAAGACAATCCCCATATCATTCACACAAAAAACTGTCTTATGAGTGAGCATTTAATGGTCCAATTCGGTTTTCAAAATTTTGTGACCAGACACTCTTTCAAATTATGTGCAAAACTGTTACATGTCAAGACATCACAAAATTCAAAATTTTAACTTTTTCCATAACTATTGGATATGACAATTGACTCATCATGTTAAACTGCAAGCATTGTCATGTGATAGTGACCCTTTAACACTCTCATTAAGGTATCAATATCAACTCAATGAGCCCCCTTAAGAGTATGGAACAGCAGGCCGAATAATTGACAAATGTAGCCTAATCAGAGCCATGATTTCAAACCTGGGGCCCGTTCCACAAAGAGTTACGCATGATCTTAAGTATGATTTACTGTTGGCTTAAGTATGGTGAATCAAACTTAAGATTGTGCGTAACTCTTTGTGGAATGGCCCCCTGATCTCTACCTATTTTAATGTCGTTTCATCACACCAAACTACAATTTTATCAGTACTGTACAGAAATTATCAATTTTCAGAGCTCTTTGATTAACATCAAATTTAAAGAATGCAGGGTAGCTCATATTACACAGCATGCTCTGAAAGTGTTCTGACTAAACATAAGGGCATTGTACACTGACCAGTGTATGTCCAAAAGCAATAAACTGGGATTGTGCATGGACAAGAATGAGTTTTTGACAGTTGTGGGAGCGGCTAAAGTAAGCAGGTTGGGAGAATTGGAATTGTCCGAGGTGATGAAATATTGTCTTTAAAATTTGAAATTCTTTTTGGAGATTGTTTGTACCAACCAAAATGTCAAATTGGCTGGATAACGTACAAAATGATATTCAGAAATCACTTCCTTCTTTGAGACTGAAAACAAAGTAGCTGTGGAAACTTGGAAAGTACACATACTGTAAAAACAAAATTGGTAGGAGACTGTCTAGAGAGAGAATTTTATTTTTATTTGTATTTTAAATATCCTACAAATGTTTTAAAACAAAAATAGAAGTCAACTCCTCCTGCATTTAAAACATGTTCAACATATTATCCACAGGATAAGAAACCTCAAAAAGAAAAAAAAAATGAAGAGTGAAACTATTTTCCTTTCTGCCAGCCAAATTGTGAATGAAGTTGTTATAAAAGAGTAAAAACTGCTAGAAGTAGTACACACATTCTTCAGGAAGTGCAGCGACCTTGCTGTAATAAAGATACACGAGGGTTGGAGTCTATCAATGTTCTCTCCTGAGGATACTCTCTCTATAACATTCGCTGATTGATTGCACTTTTGTGACGGAAGGAAAACATGCCATACATCAAAGCCCGCATCTCACATTAATCCGTCTCTTGATGAGACCCTGAATTATATTCCCTCTGCTGACTTGAGACTGAGATTGTCTATGATGTACGATAATACCGCGAAGTAAAACTTGAGCGTGGCAAAAGAGAATTTCAGATGGAAAATCATGATAGATGCTCTGAGACAGTAGTGTGAGAGGGTGAAATGGTGCATTGGAAGGGCAATCATACGCGTGGGGATAGTAGTATCAAACAGTTTGGATTTAAGAGCAAAAGGTTCGGGAAATGATTCCTTACACTGCACTAACAATTTTAATCTCATGTGACCTGAAAACTGAATGAATTAATGACTGAAGTTATAATGACATCAGATTGAATGACTTCCATATACCATTCTAGTTTTTGAAAAACAAAGGTTCTTGTGACTTATAAAATGTTCTTTACAAGGATTTTGCTGTCTTCCTGAATGAAATCATGCCCATGACATGTCCTAAATTAGAAAAATGTTCATTAAAAGCAGAGGGTACTTATTGTAAGCAATCTCATGAAATTTCGGTTGAAATTGTTTAAGGGCATCGTGAGATCCATGGTTCTCATGATATCAGCAGTTAATTAATTTTTTAATTTCTGCAACAGAGAGTGAACTTGAAGCAAGCACACTATAATATCACATCCTGACATTAATTAGGAGTCTTGGGGTTTTTCTTCAAATTTTTACATTTGAAATGAAAGTTTAACTAAGTTGAGTAGATTGAAAACCCCTCTCACATATGTAAGTTACAACTTTGCTTTTAATCTTTCCTTCTAGGCAGTAATCAGAGTTTGTTTCGCAACCTTTTTACAACTTCAATCCTGCACACATTTGTACATTGACTTAAAACTAACCAAAAATATCTGTGATCACAGTACAAACTGCATGATTGGCTCATTGTAGTGGGACCTGTCTAGTCTTGCATCTGTGTGGAATTTTGTTTCCCCAACAATATTCACAAATTTTCATTCATCAATAATTAGTACAAAATTGCATTTTCTTCTTACCTGAAAGACCTCTCCAATGCTTCTATTTTCTGGTATACAATCAAATGAGAAGGAGCTGGTAAAAATAGGTTAATATTTTCTGTCAGACTCTTATTACAGGAACATTATGTACTAAACAACAAATGAGGCACTGAATTCTTCCCTTAGGTGTTTTTTGCCAAATATTGATAATCTGGCCTTATTATCATCAAACACAGCATTATGGGTCATTTGGCCCAGAAAAATTCTTGCCTCTTTAGATGTAGATCTTGAATTTGCCTATATCTGGAGGAAAAGTTTATATGTGAAGCATAAATTTCAGTTCCATCCATAGTCCTATGTTCCCAAATGGAATGTTCATTGTGTACCGTTTTTAGAACGTTTTACTTTTTCAAAGTGTATTTCACATTTGGGTGCAGGTTCTAAAATTTGGCATGTTGATCATTTCTAAGCTGAATTGTGCACATAAATGGTCCAGGGCAAGATTCACTGACATTTGCATACGTTTTGTCAAAATACTATACTTATGGACTGATGGATTGTGGAAGCACAAGTTTCCATAAAAGGTATTCACCTTAACAGCTTATATAATCTGTAAGGATGCAACTGTTCTACAATGAATGCACAATGGCCAATTGTGTGAGCTGGTCACAGCTTGTGTTGTCCAATTTTGAGCCACTCACATTGTCTCTAATCATTAAATGATGCACAATGTGTTCTGGTGCAACATGTGAGGTGTGAGGCTCTCTACCTTGGTACAATCCCCCTTTGTAATGTACAGGATATTAAAGTTGCTGTGGCATTTTGGTACTAACAGCAACTCTGGAACTTGTGTACAAAATTATTACACAAATTATTTACCAAGTTTTGTCTTCAAAATCAACAAACAGAAAGGTTCATTGAATAAAAAGGCTTACAGAAGTTTTTGTTTCATGATTCCTTTATGTAGGAATAACAGGAAGGGGGAGGGGGTAGGGGGAAAGACAGACACAGCAACTGAATGGAAATGTTATTATGAAGTACCATAGAAAAGGAATCTTTCTTTTTACTGAATTACAAAAGAGATAAATCCAAAAGGGGCAAAACAAGAAAAAACACCTTTTCAATGTGCCAGACAATTGTTTCCAAGAGCAGGGCAATATTGTATTATAAAATTTACCAAAGAATAACTGATTGGTTAAAGCATTTCTACGGTCCTGGTTACTGGCCTGCAACACTTACAAAATGTGAAACATGTTACAGGCTTCTATTTTTTTGGCAAAGGTCCATGTTCTATGAGGCTCTTGGCAGGTACAGAACATAATGTGTCTATTTGGGCAATCCCACTCTGCTAAGTAGAATATCCAAAGACGTAAGTAAAGAAGACGTTTTTATCTAAAATGTTTACTCAGGATTGTCAGAAGTTTAGGGGAAGGTTTTCCTCTGAGAAAACTTTTAACTGAGGTCTGGTTGTAAAATTTTCACCTTTTACTTTTTTATCATGAGTAGCTTCATGCATCAGAAATTACATCCCACACTTAGCTGATTTCCTGATAAGTTAGCTCCAGACTTCCGATTTCTAGAAATCAGAAAATTTCCAGAACTTTTTCTGCTTTTATTAGAACTCATGATTGGAAAACCCAACTTCAAACTCTGACAAAAACATTGTAGGCCATGTTTAATACACAGTACTGAGGAACAAAGGTGCTACCATATACTGCAAGATTTTAACACTTAGCATCTAAAATTTCAATCAGGATCAAGCCATATCCAAACAAGGTACTAAAGAGAGCTAAACTTTTTCCACTGGCCAAGTGAAAAATCTTTCAAGGAGGGGGAAGCCTAATCTGCAAAAATGTTTCAAGTCAAAGGAAAACTTCAAACTCTCTAAGAAGCAAAAAAAAAAAAAAAAAAACAAGGGGTTCACCTCTCCTTGGCCAAGGGGCCTGCCAGGATATAAAAAATCATACTTAAAAAGTGTAAAGCTGAACTTCACAGAGAGGGGATAAATAATCAATTTCTTAATCCCATAAAAAGGGAGGGGTAATATTGATGTATAAAAGGTACACTGCTTTCAGTCCTGCTAACATACACTGGTTATTTTTCTAGGTCCTACCTCCCCTAAGCTCTATGAACGCCCTCTATCCTTCACCTCCGACAAAGATTTTTGTGCAAAATGCCAACAATACAACATCATGATTTGACTCATAGTTATAAATATTGCTTGACAATACTGCATCCATAATATGAGATGCATAATATTAGCTTACTACTCTACTACTGCGAAAGCCACCCACTTCTAAAAACTTTCACACAGCATGCAGATTCTAAAGAAACATGTTAATCTTATCTGGGTCACAGAGCCTACAGAGCTTCATTTTATTGGATATTCCCCCGTCGACTTTTACAACAAAATGTTTAGATAGAAGAGTCACTGCCTAGTATCATTTTCCATCATAAAATGTTTCAGATTTCAATAAATCCATTTACGGCATTTTTAGCGACGAAATTGTACCACAAGTTATAACCATCCCAGTTGATTGCTTTACTATTATGTCCTGTCATAGTTTAGTAGCAAGTGCTTTCAATCCTATTAAATGGGATTCCCAATCTACCATTCATAAAAAGAATAAGAAATGTTTATAATTATTTTTAGAAAATTTATGACTTCACCTGTATTGATTGCTTTTGATGTTGGAAAACTTTAATATCTGTAGATATTTGACTTCAAATATAAGTGTCAATTTAAAACTTACAAACCTGTATTCATGAATGACATTTTTATCCATCAACTTTGTGAGAAGAGAAAAAACATACAGTGATTTCTTTTCAGGCCTAGTTAATATCACAGGCAGGTCTAGTTGGAGGATTTTGAATGGCAGCTGCAGCAATTTGTCAGTCAGGAAGTTACATGAGATTTACAGTATTAAACCACACAACTACACAAATGTGTTATATGGGGACAGCTCGATATCCATACGGGTTTTTATTCATAAGGTTCATTGTTCATAAGAGTCATTATTCATAACATGATGAACAACAAAAAATAAGGTTTGTTATTCATAAGGTTCTTATCCATAAAAATGAAGGATAAAAAAGGCTCATTACTCATGAGGTTCGTTATTCATAATTAAAAAAATAAGGTTCGATATTCATAATCGAAAAAAAGGTTCAAGATATTCATAATAAAAAAGTGTTCCACATTCATAATTAAAAATAAGGGTTGTTACACATAATTGAAAATAAGGTTCATTTTTCATAATGGAAAATAATATTTGTTGTATATAATCATAAAAAAGATTTGGTATTCAAAATTGAAAAGAGGTTCGAAGTAAGTTTCAAAAACCTTTGAACCATCAAGTAAATCTTTATCTTAATACTTCACAGCTATATACCACCTCAAGAATGGTTTGAAAGTGGGTGTTTTTTCTTCTCTTTTCAAATTTGCTTCACATTTCCGATTTGAAATTTTTCTTGGTATCGCATCAAATTTATTTCAAGAAACAAGGAAGGAAAGAATCTTGTAGTAAACCAGAACGGTTAATTGCAAGTAGGCGATCAACAAAGGAAAGGGTTCAAACCAATTGAAATCCCCCATGACCCAAGCTTGGAAAAATATACTGGCAAAAAAAAAACATTGATTGATGTTAACATTATTATGTTTAAATCACAAATATTGCACAATTTTGTACCTGGATACCCACCAAAACAATTTTTTTTTCCAGAAATGGAGGGAGCAACCCTTCCCCTTTGTCCCTCCCCTATGTCACACTCCAAAACCCACTTTCACTGCAATAAACTGGCCATTCCCCTGAACATTATTTTAAAGATTATATTATTTGGTTTTGATAAGAGTTTCACATTTGCCAGCTATTACGATCTCTCTCTTGAACGATGCAAAAATCAGATTTTTTTTAATACTTTTGTTTACTTTTGTTTTCCAGAATCTGATTGCTGCAGTAACAAAATGATTACCTTCAGACATCTGTACAAACAATTTCCTTTTTCAGTTGTTTGGTGAACTTAGTACCCATTTTACTTGTCTTATCTGACTTAAGATATCAATCTTCTTACTAAAACTAGGAGTCATTCTGTTTATGATAGGCAAATCCTTTGGTTGCCTCAGCGTTGATCAGATTCAACTTCTGATCTGATTTGAAAATTTTTTAGCCAAAACTTCTTTTAAAAAAAAAAAATGAATTTCAATGCTTTGGAGCACGGTCAAAACAAGAAAGCAATCCACAGAGTTGCAAATATTTCAAAGATTCAGTGAAAATGATAGTAACAATACTTTCCTTTCATGCAGCACTTTTTATCAGTGATAAATCTCTACCTACTTTAATTTACATACATGATTTACTAAATTTTACTTGTCATTTGGAGCCGTTCTAAAGCCCTTCAGGTCTTAACAAACTAGTGAAGCCCTTGTGATAATAGTTTAATTTCACATGCATTAGTGATCATGTCTACCCCTGTGGGTTGCAGGCTGTAGAATATGCCCATGGTATTCCCTGCCTGTCGAAAGAGGCAACTAAACGGGAGGACTTGAACAGTATTTGAACAGTATGACATATATGTTGGTGTGTTGTTAAATCTTATCTAACTAACAAAATTATGAATCATATCCAAATTTCTAAAGTGAACATATTACTTGTAAGGTGCACCCTCTAAATCCCGGGCATGGGTGAGTCAAATGTGCGTCATGTTGACCAAGGTGTGATGCAGGGGTGTGTCAAAATTCTCCAAATGTTGACTGAAAGCAACCAAATATGTGTGGTATAAGATGGGTCATATTCTACAGGATATGTGTGTGTTTCAAAGTCTATGAAATGATTGGTCAACCGTGTGACTGAGAGTGAGTCAATTGCACATAAATGTTTGACTCTCCTAACAAACATGGGCCCAACTTGCTCCTGTCTCAACAGGTGAATCTTACAGTTGATAAGTGAATAATTACCCAACCAAGGAAGTCACAGGTCCTGTTTTATTTGGTATGAGCCAACCACAGTTTCAAGGAGGGTGGTCATCCCTAACCCAAACTAACTGTGCAGACATTCCTCAGGCTACTAGGTTGTAGGAGGTGGAATCAGCTCTCCCTGATGGGAAAATAACCCAACTCAGCAAAAGCAATGAATTGCAAAAAAGGAAGAGGAGAGCAAAGTTTGCATGCACCCAAAATTTAGAGTTTTATTGCAAGAATTTGGCAAAATTTGGATTTTCATAGAAAACAATCTTTGAAATTTCAGGACAGATTTGTTTCTGTTTTTAGAGCATCTGCCCAATCTGAGCACAATCAAGCATATTTTCAGAGCCACTGAGAGTTGATGTGATTATATATTTTGTCCAATGGACTGAAGCTCCCAGATAAAATTGGAAAATGGAAAGGGGTCCATGGCTCCTTCTGCCGGCTGCTGGGACACCTTCTACTAGGTCCCATTTGCAAGTCTATGATTTAAACTCTCAGTATTACAGTGATTCAAGCTTCTACATGAAAAGTATTAAAGCTATGGCAAGTTGGCAACTACTGTAAACTGTTAAATCTGTTCAATATTGGTAGAAAATGAAAATTGGAATATTAATTGGAATGTTTTTTGAATAATATTGAAATGAAAAAATGAGAACAAAAGGATTACTCACTGACACTTGGTTAAAAACAATCTAATGATAATACTGAGTGCTTATATTGTCAGTTGTCTCCACACACAGCAGTACATACTGATGAAAGCAGTACAGTGCACAATGCTCCATGTACAGTGTTAAACTGGACACGGAACTTCATTCTATAACAGTAAGATTTGGGCTTTGATAGTAACAGATGGGTATCATTTATGAACTGCTGTGAAATCAAAAATAAAAAAAAAATGTTCATTCAACAAAATGCACTCCCTTTTACTTCCATTCTTTATTAAACTACCATATTGTGAAAGGATGTTAGCAGATTGTAATACACGTGACCAGTAGGCTTCTGCTAAATTTGTTTTTGAATTTTGCCACTAGAATTCATGGAACTCAATAAAAGATATTATCAAAATTACCCAGAAAAGGCCTTTTCCGTGTTTCAAACCATGCCTATTTTAAGAGCTGTATATTCAATGAAGAAACTCAGCATTAACATCTACAGTACAGTATGTCTCACTTCTACAAAACAACAGACCATTTTAACATTATTGATATCAAGATAAGTGGACAGGAAGCTCATTGATGAATTCTGAATTTGTAGTGGTCAACTAGGAATGACAAAAACTTGGTTTACCAAGTATACTACTGTCATAAACATCCAAGTGCTCTAGTCAAGGCATAATTTGTAATCTAGTTCACTTTTTATGTTGCTGTGACTTACTATAATACTCTACGCAAATTTATACACAGAAAAGTAGCAGTTTTTTTAAACTAAAACCCTAAAGATTGCTCTAATTTAATGACAAAGACATCAATTTATTTCAAAAAACTTCTTCAGAAAACTTGATGTTTGGGTAGAATTAACCTGCTTATATTTCTCAACAATGTTTCCAGTGTCAGTGTTTATGTTAAGAACTTGGGTAGGAATTCCCACCCCCCCCCCCCCCCCCCCAAAAAAAAAAAAAAAAAAAATGAAAGGAAGATTCAAAAGCAGGGTGATACATCATTCCATGCCATGGTTTTTTGTTGAGTGGGTTTTCTTGAATGAATGGATTTTGTAATACATGTCATAGTGGTGCGCCAGATGCGGTGTCAGCTGTGCTTATTTGGATTGCAGATCAAGTTTCATAAAGCCAAAGGCACAAACTTTCTGAAGATTCCATAGCCAGGTACTGTGTCCTATGCAAAGCAAAATTTTGTACTTCTATATTGGGCAAACAGGGAAGTGTGCAGGAATTTCTGGCATTGTATTTTATAAGGGCAATATTCTGAAGAAACTTTTGTGGTTCCCACAATCGCACCACTTGGCACTAACAGTACACTGAGCAGTATCCAACCATTCAACTGAACAAATTGTGTCAATCACGCATCCTACATGCATTATCTAGCAAAGCTGTTGGGAGGTCTCCAAGGCTGAGAGTATTAGCCCATTGATGTTGATATGATTTGAGGAAGTTTTGGACATTTTTAGATTAGGATACATTTTGCTATCATTTTTAAAGGACAATTTCAAACTCAGAAATGATTTGCACTGGTCCCCTACCACGTGCTGTGGGTGTCCTAAGAAGTTTCAATGGGATGGAGGGATACAAAACTTTGATTCATCACATCCAGATAAATTCTTTACTCCCAGAAAAAAACAGCACTTAATTGATTAATATTGGCACATTTTACAGGGATATAACCCAGAATTTGCCAGATCTAGGTTCAAACTATATGGAAAGTAATAGTTTGGTACAAAGTGCTAAAAATGTTTTGAATGAATGCTTTAGAGATTGTGGAAATTGCCACTTCCTAGACCTTGAGTTTCATTTAATTATATTCTATTTTAAAATTTTGCCATTAGGAAATCATCTAGTGATATCTCAAAAAATAAATATCATTTTTTCTTCAAGTTTCTTTTCTTTACTATTGATTTTCTAGATTTTCTAGGGGCAAAATTGCCCCCCTTACTCCTACCTGAAGATGCCCATCCCCCCCCCCCCCGGCTCCAACAGTCATGTTTAATCAAGGGAATGATCTGTGTGTATCTGACACTTTGTGACAAGGATACAGTGAAAACTATATTTGAAACATGCAAGACAGCGTCTGCTTCAGGTTAATTTACTTAAATCAACTGCAGTCCGTGAGAAGGCTTATCACACGGTTTGCTGGTGTAACCATAGCAACAGTAGACATGACTTATGGGACTGCCAGAAGTCTTGTTCGACCATACTTAGTAACTCCTACTGGTAGGCTACAGTCAGATGATGGTTCATTATCATCTGGGATAAATTTCAGGAAAATCTCCCATGAATTAATACCGTAATACCGTAGTAGTAGGCCTAAAGTGTTGTCTTAGACTAAGTTCGTTCTTTTTACTCTTCTTCATTGACTAAGAAAAGCAAAATGCTATGGGAATACCCCACAAAGATAATCCTACATTTATTAGTACGATGCAACCTTAGTTTACCTATCTTAACTTGCCTATAGCTAGGATCTTGTGAACTTGAAAGATAAAATCTTGGTAAAAACTTACCAGCTGAATGGTTGACATAAAAGGAAGCTGATGATGCTACCTCCAGGTGCACCTTCCTCAGATGATAATCAAGGGCTTGTCCCATTCAGAAACTTTACCGAAAAGGTTCTCATCAATAACTTTAGTGGGCCTCCAACAGCACAACTTTAGAACAAGCTCAGAAGAGTGTACTTGAAAAAGGGTGACCTTTACCCCCTTGGGCTATCATGCGCTGTGCAAATACCTGAGAAAATTTCATCCTCAGAAATTTGTTCCATTTGTTTGCTTTGAATGATCAGAGAAGATCATGCTTCAACAAGCAGAAAATGTAAACCGTGCATGATGATGTATGTCTTTGGCACTGAATGTAGAAATACAGTAACGACCATTTTGAAACATAAAATGGGTGTCACAATTATCTCCTTTAACCCCTTACAGAACTGTGCAACATGTCTAGCTTTCAAGTGTAAATCTGACTCATCGTGTCTGCTAAGCTCATGAATAACCTGTGTTCAATAATTCAGGAGAGAAACCTATCCTAAATTGATAAGAACTCTAGAGAAGCCGGTCACACAGACAGCCGCAGTGGCTTGGCGTTCAGCTTCGTGTGAAGTTCTATGGACACACTGTTTTCTTTTGTGCTGGTTATGGAACATTTCCTGAGCATTTCATGGATGAAAGCACATATTTTATACTCCATATTTCCTACAAATTCTGGAGAATCAATTTTTGTGACTTTTACATGACTTCTCCTGAACGAAAAAAGGAATTTCCATGGTCTTCCTCTTAACATTTCCCACAAAATCACCCCCCCCCCCCAAAAAAAAAATTTCAGTTGGACATAATCATCAATTTTGATCTAACAAGTAAGAAAACAATTTGATATTTCAAGTGTGAATGGTACAATGGCACTTTGTGAAAATTTCCATGACTTTTCCATGACTTCACAAAATTTCCACTTTTCCAGACCTAAGAAACTTTTCAAAATGCACATGACTTTTCCAGGTTTTCCATGATCATGGGAATGAAGATGCTCTTTTAAATTTGACATAATCCAAAGTACCTGCCATGTGCCTACTACGACAGGTTGTTAACAAAGGAAGTCTTTAAGGTACTTTTTAAAGTAAAGAAAGTTTGCCACACATCAGATATTGATATGTATTTGAGTATAAACATAAACCTAGAGTGTGGCAACATTTCACTCTTACTGGACAACCTCTCAGTATTCACACGAATATGTATGTGTGACTTTGCCTCATAGCTGGCAACCAGAATTTCTTAGAAGTGACCAAGGCAAATATAAGTTCAGAGAATTAGTTTGACTCTGCCAATAAGTAGAAACTGTATTATTTCAAGTGCACTTGATTTTCAAAGTATATGATAAAATACATGTTTACTCACCAGCATTAATTAGGAATAGACTTGCAGTAATGAAAGCAACTCTTCTTATACCACTAATGTCATCTGCTAAGTATCCACCGCACACTGGTCCAATGATGAAACCAATACTGGATATGGCATTGAAACGACCAAACACCTTTGGTCTTTCATTTTTTGGAGTTATTTGGGCTAAATATGCTTTTGCTGTTGATGAGCTATGCTTAAATAAACCTGTAAAAATGAAATAAAAAAACATAAGAAATATATTTTCTGGTGCTCAACCTCCCAGTAGTAAGGGTAAGGGGGTTTCATTTGGATTTTAGAGTTAGGTTCTCTGATTTAGCAAACCTTCCAACAAACTCAAGCCCATAGCCAAAAGTGAGGGGAGTGGCTAAGGGGAGTGGCTAAGGGGAGTGGCGAAGGGGAGGAGAGGGCAGTTGACTAGTTACATGTGATTTAATAAGACACCAACACAATGTAGTGGCAGTTAAGATAAGGAAGTAAAGTTCAAATACCTTTTCAAATATGGTACATGTCCTTCCCTACAGTAGCCTCTTACAACAGACAAGGATAAGCATGCCACTGGGCACATTTTACAACTACTAGTAGAAGGGGAGGGTAAAATAACCCATTAGCAGTTCTGTCTCCTTCAATTCCTTGTCTGGTCATTCTAAGTTATAATTTTGTGCCTCAACTTACAAACGTCTGGTTAAATATAGCTTTTATACAGTCTTGGGGCACTGGTTTGTTTTCCCTACTCTATTGCTTTCTGTCTGCAGAGCATCATGCACAATATATTTGAAGTCTTTGCTATGACTCAAACTGGGAATGAAACCCTGACTTCCCCAGCAAAAGTAAGATGCACTATCATCTAGAACACACACCCTCTCCTTGTCTCCCCTTCCCCCTCCTCCCTTGGCTTGGGGTCAGAAAATTTGCCCATGGTACCATTGTAAGAGGCAACTAAAGGGTAGGATTTGCCCTTTTTTAATTTTTAACTGTATTTGAAACCAGACCTACACTTAGACTGTATTTGAAACGGTATTTAAAATAAATTACCTTTTATCTAGTAGACACTATGGTATATAATACACTGGCGTTGGTGTGCCACTTAATCTTATCTAACATAATAAATAACCTTGACTGGCTATAGACCTGAATGTGCCATGCATACCCATACTATTTGGGTTAAATAAGGTTGTGGTATAGAGTAGTAAAGTGTGATGTCATTTTAGCCACTGGTTCTGTACAGACAAAATCCTGTATTGCTTTATCAAAGGGCTCAACTTGAGTATATTGCAGTGAAATGCAGTGAAATTCTTTAATAAATGAGGGTCCTGTATAAGGTTTTATGTATATTCAAAAAAGGAACCTACTGCCGTTGTGTGTGATGCTTCCCATAAGCAATGGAGTAGGGAAACAAGCCAGTGAGCCACAACTGGAAAAAAGGCCGTGGCCAGTTCGACATGGACCAATAGGTTGGAAACTGGGCCGTAAAACTCTATCTACCTTACAAACTTTATGTATATTCAAGGTATTGTTACAAATTTTTTCAGGTTGTGTTAAATTCTGTTAACTTTTGAACTGTAATGTTTAAGATGGTTTCGTAAATCTGGTATAGGGAGATTTACACAGAATTGTGTCTCTTTCAGTGAAATACACTATGGACCCATTAACATTTTTTACAGACTGAAGTTAATCTCATTTCAAAAATGAAATTAATAATGTGAGGTGTCATACGCCCGGGAACATACCGGTAATTATTACTTGGTGCAAGTTGCACTTTTGTAGTCAATGAAAGGTACATTTTGTGCATCATTTTAAACCATGTGTATCCTACAATATGTTTGCACATAAAAGTGTAGTGGCTAGTAGTGGTGTAGTCCCTATCGCTTTGTACGGGGAGCCTATGCATTACTAAATTTAAATGTTTTTGTCAGTTGCAGGGATTTTTAAAGAAATAAGTAAAATAGTATTGTTCCACAGGTAGTAGGAGTGCCATTGTGACAAATATTCAGCTTCACTTTTTGCCATGTGGTTTTGCAATTGAAATCACAATTTTTGAAGGTATTGTGTTAAGTATGTTAGGCTAATGAGGTCAAAGTTTGTGTAGAGCCATCGCCATGGGAACTAAGCAGAAGTGACGACAGCACCCTTGGTACTATATAGCTTAGATAATTTTCAATTATTAATACTAACCAGACAAAACTCACCTGAGATGACTCTGGATATAACAAGAATGAATAAATTTGTTGCTACTCCTCTCACTGCATACCCTAAAGCAGAGAAAACTAAACAAAATAAAAGGATTTTTCTTCTTCCAAGTACATCGCTCAATTTTCCCTGAAGAAAAAACAGACAAAAGCAAATACACTGTAATTCCTGCAATTTCATATTTAAATGTACTTTGAAACAGCTGTGGCTACCCATGACTGCATAGTCAAGTGGTTAGAGCACTTAACTTACAACCAGGAGGTTGGGAGTCTAACTGCTTGCTGGGTCATACCGAAGACTTAAAAAAATGGAACCTTCTGCAATTGTGCTTGGTAACTCTATCTAACCTACTGTAGGTCATTTGGTACTACCGATAATGTTGATTTGAATGATTTCTGCTTTTGCTTATTATTCCAAAGATTTCAATAACTATTTGTATTTTCAACTTTCATTAACCAGAATGCAAAAATGCATTGAGGTTTCGATGATACATAAATGTACTTTTTCAAATTTGCCATCATGCACCATTATCTTCTCATTATACTAGCATGTTCAAAAAATTAATTTTGTTATTCCAGATGCCCTTCTGACCTCCAGAAAAGCCATACATAGATAGATAGACATCTAGAGATATCGTTTTAACAAGATTTTCAGTCTTTGACCCCCGGTGACCTTAAATGACCTTTGACCTCCGCCAAAAAAATAGGGACCATCTCCTGACTATAATGCATTTACTACATACCAAATATGAAATCTATCCCAGTTTCCTGTTTACAAGATTTTCAGACTTTGACCACTGGGGACCCCAGATGAATTTTGACCTTGGCCACAGGGACCATCTCCTGACCATAAGCCATCCACATACCCAATATGAAATCTATCCCAGTTTCCTATCTTGAGATATCATGTTTACAAGATTTTCAGTCTTTGACCGCTGGTGGCCCCAGATGACCTTTGACCTCCGCCAAAGACTACAGGGACCATCTCCTAACCATACCCCATCCCTAACACCCCATATGAAATCTATCCAAGTTTCCTATCTTGAGATATCGTGTTAACAATATTTTCATACTTTCACCCCCATTGACCGCAGATGACCTTTGACCTCCGCAAAAACAGTAGCGACCATCTCCCGACTATAACGCATCCTGACTATAAAGCATCTACGAATCAAATATTTATCCAAGTTTTCGATCTTGAGATATGGTGTTAACAATATTTTAAGACTTTGACCCCCGGTGACCCCAGATGACCTTTGGCATCAGCGCAAAACAATAGGAACCATCTCCTGACCATAATGCATCAACACACCAAATATGAAATCTATCCAAGTTTCCTATCTTAAGATATCGTGTTAACAAGATTTTCAGACTTTGACCCCTGGTGACCCCAGATGACCTTTGACTTCTGCCAAAAACAATAGGGGCCATCTCTTGACCATAACACATCAACACACCAAATATGAAATCTATCCAAGTTTCCCATCTTGAGATATCGTGTTGATGAGATTTTCAGACTTTGACCTATGGTGACCCCAGATGACCTTTGACCTCTGCCAGAAACAACAGGGACCATCTCCTGACCATAATGCATCAACAAACCAAAGATGAAATCTATCCAAGTTTCCTATCTTGAGATATCGTGTTAACAAGATTTTCAGACTTTGACCCCCGGTGACCCTAGATGACCTTTGACCTCCACCAAAAACAATAGGGACCATCTCCTGACCATAACGCATCCACATACTAAATATGAAATCTATCCAAGTTTCCTATCTTGAGATATCGTGCTAACAAGATTTTCGAATTTGATCCTGGGTGACCCCAGATGACCTTTGACCTCTGCCAAAAACAATAGGGGCCATCTCTTGACCATAACGCATCAAAATATCAAATATGAAATCTATCCAAGTTTCCTATCTTGAGAAATTGTGTTAACGAGATTTTCAGACTTTGACCCCTGGTGACCCCAGATGACCTTTGACCTCTGACAAAAACAATAGGGACCATCTCCTGACCATAACGCATCAACATACCCAAATATGAAATCTATCCAAGTTTCCTATCTTGAGATATCGTGCTAAAAAGATTTTCAGACTTTGACCCCTGGTAACCCTAGATGACCTTTGACCTCTGCCAAAAACAATAGGGACTATCTTCTCACCATAAGGCATCCACACATCAAATATGAAATCTATCCAAGTTTCCTATTTTGAGATATCATGCTAACAAAATTTTCAGAAATTGACCCCTGGTGACCCCAGATGACCTTTGATCTCCGCCAAAAACAATAGGGTTCTTACTCTCAATATGGCACATCCATGTACCAAGTTTGAAAACTGTCAGACATCTTGTGATATCGTGCTAACAAGCAAAGTGTCACAAACACACACACACACACACATACATACACATGCCATCATAATTGCATAGGCTTCTCTTATCATCGAAACCAAAAATCTATCCGATTATTACTTTCCCTTTGAGACTGTCCTTCCAAACACCACTAGATCAGATTTAGGAGTTCCAGGTTGTGTTCATTCATGCTGTTACAATGCTCATTGCTGAAATGCAGCACCGAAGCTTCTGGAAACTCAAAATCAAGCAGTGTGGCTGACTCTGCAGTTATTTTTTGTATAATGTGTGGGATGTTTATTCTGAAAGGTTGCACAGTGGTGCTTGTCTAATTTCTCAAACAATAGACTCAATTGATGGTTAGCAGCAAGTTTCTCTTGCACCTTGTTGATAAAAATAGTTATGGTCAACAAGACCTATTGTAACTGGGAATTTGTTTGCTCAATAAAATAAGTATGAGGGGGGGGGGTTGGATATATGGAATGAACTACAGGGGTGCTGTGTTTGGCTCATTCGACCTATGCAAAGCACCTTTTTGGATAAATGTGACAGCATTGCCCATCAAAGACAGACCCCTTTAAGTAAACAAGGTTCTGAACGGGAAAGAAATGGCTCTCAGGGGAAGCAAAATTACTTTATGGAAGTAAAATGAGAAAAGTATATTAAATCTATGGCAGCTGAATTTTTTTAAAGGATGGAAACTTGACACCCAAATTATGTTTTGATAAGGGAGGGGGGCTTACAAAATTATCAAATGGTAGGCTGCTGTTCTTTGATTGACATCAAATTAACAGTAAAAGATGCATGGGAGTAGCTCACATTACACAGCATGCACAGAGTGTGCATTGATCACACATTAGGGTCTTACATGTTTACCAAGGTACTGCATACGCTGAAGCAATAAACTTTGACTGTGTCCACACAAGAAGGAACCTTAAACAGCTTTGAGAGGGGCTGAAAAACTTTGCAAGAATTGGGAATGTCTCAGGTGAGAAGATTTTGCTTTTGCAGGGTAAAGAGAAACCTGAAAAAAGTGACTTACCACAACTGGACCTGAGATAAACTGCAAACCACCATAAACTGAACCTGCAAAGTATAAGAAAATTCATAAATTACAGAAATTTTATAGTTGAAAACTTGATGCAATTTCAAAATTACAAAAACTCACCAACTGTAAATTTAGGTCTTTAACAATAATAAGACCACTTTTGGAATCCATTCCTTATAAAGTATGGTACACATCCACAATTGATTAATTGTGCCTCCAAATTATTCAAAGCCATTTCCATCTTCTTGGTGAATAGTGAAACTTACAAGATGACATTGTGCCTTCTTTTCTTAAAGCATGAGTGGGGACAGGTCCAAATTAGGTACCAAATGAGAGGGATGGCTATGAAGGGCTTCATAGGAAGAGGGCTAGATGTGTTAAAATGCATAAAGTGAGTGGTTAGATGTCACGGCTGGATATTTTCCAGGGGGGATTATTAAGTCCCTCCCCCCTCCTTAGCTACATGCTTTGGTGGGGAGATATTATACGAAAGATACCGGCATGGTTTTTTTTCACTGATTATACTAAAGGGACAAACCTTACCAATTAAGCCTACAAGAGATGGGGAGGCACCAAGACTGGTTGCATGTCTAGACAGTAGAGGAATGATGATGCTGACACCAAATAAATCCTGTGCCAAAGAAAGGAGAAAATAAGCACTTCGTCAAATCAAAATTGAGCAGAGATGTGTTAAAAGAGCCTGCCCTCTCAACCCAAACAACAATCATTGTAGCAGTCTACATAAATTCTCTATTTGCTCAGCTCTTTGATTGGCAGCTAATTCAAACAATGGACAGTATCATATAACACAGCATGGACTGTATTGAGAGTGTTTTGATTTATACACAGTGCACTTTTATAGTCATCCTGAAGCACTAAATTGAGATTGCATCTGGAAGAGGATGAATTTTAGACATACTATATGTGGGAGGGGCTTAAGTAAGAAGGTTAGAAGAATTGAAACTGTTTGGGGTGAGTGAATTGGGGCTTCAATCAATGCATGATTTTAAAGACTGAAATTTGCACAATGTTTAAAGAATGAAATGAAGCCTGACCTTGAGCTTGTACAATTTCCAGGAGTGCTACTATTCCATACTTTCCCACTAAATACCATCCCAGAAAACGTAACTTCTAACAGAGAAAACGGATATCTAACAGGTGATTCACAATACTAAGTTCGCAACACTCAGCATTCTGCACTTTTTATGTTAAATACTAAACACTGGAAAATTGGAACATTCTGATTTTATGGGTTTCAAGCTTCAGATAATGGAACAGTTCTGTTTAAACAGAGGCCGCGGAGCTAATTTTGAAGCAGCCCAATGTGTCCAATAAAATCAATGCAGTTTCAGGCGGCCCAAAATGCCTACAGCAAAAAAAGTGCGGGGGCTGAAGCCCCCTAGCCCCCCCCCTGTCTCCGCAGTCCCTGTTAAAATGAAACGGTTGACATGTATACAATACCACTCCTCAGGAGATAACAGCAAGTAGTGTGGTAGGTGTGCTGTTTTATTAAACTTTCATGAGGTCCCATTCTTCATTTGCATGACAAAGTCACAATTAAAAATAACAATTTGAAAAGAGTATAATGGCCAGGGATCTCACTCCCTTGCCTCAATTACCACAGGCAAAAGTGAAGGGGGGGGGGAAGAGAGGAGAAGGGACTATGTTTTTAATGGGAAGTTTCTGCAAAAAAAATTAATTTAATATGAAAGAAGAACCAAATCACAGTCTGGTGAAATTTTCATTCCAATCAGGCATATTCTTTGAGATACCAGTAAATGAAGTTACAAGATTTGCGTTTCAAAGTAAGTTTGCAAGCAGCAGAGGTTCACTGCCATATGTATGAGGCAGGGTGCAGGGGGGCACGCAGTGTCCCAATTTGAACTGACCTCACTGTAGAAATGCAAAGTTTGTGAAGTTCCCATGCTGCTAATGCAATCAGATTCTGATAATATGGGATTGCCAACATGGGTGAAAAAAAAGTTGGGAAGCTGGGAGGCTATGTGCCAGGGAATTTGGGCATGTGAATTTAGGGAAATTTCCCTTTTCTGTACATGAAAATATAGGGAGAAATAGGAAATTCTACTCTCTTCCTGGGAAATAATCTTACTCCCTTCCTAGGAAATAAAAAGTTTTTCCAGCTCTGATTGTTGAGGCTGTAAAGTTACAGTAACAGAAAAGATTGAAATTCTCTGTACAAACTTTATGGCAGAGGTTGTTTTGGAAAAATATAATGGCCAAGTTTTTGGCTAAAAATCTGAAATAGTTTAGAGGAAGGACTTAGGTCTTGAAAAAAATAAAACGACATGAGATTTTTATAACTTCAAATGCTAACACAAATTGTTGTTAAGGAATTTATTCCAGTTTTTAACAAAGGGCAACATTCAAGTTACATGGCAAATGACTCCCTACAGTACAAAAAGCTTTCCTCTTTTGGACCACAGGCACCTGGTACTACAGAAGTATACTGTAGGCTAGCCAAGGTAGCCGGTCGTTTTGCCCCCTTGCCAGTTCGCCCCCAACCAGTTTGCCCCCTAAATACCAGTTCTCCCCCAAGCATAAACCAGTTCGCCCCCTAAGACTTGCCAGTTCGCCCCCAAAGACCTACCGGTTCGCCCCCTAATCTTTCTAAAGCAGGTCCCTTTAAAACAAGTGAATGTTTTTGAACAAACGATGTCCACGAAGTGAAGTTTCTCATTCTCTTTTTCAGGATGAGATTGAGTTCATTTTTAAAGGTGAAACAAGTTGTTCATTTGTACTAACTCATAACGTTATCGTACGCTCGTGCGCAATTGTTGAGTGTTAATTGTGTTGATTATGATTGATAGTACTGATGTACGCTTTCTGTCTGCGTTATTGTTACTACATGGTGCGTGACGTGCTTCTTTGTGTAAACGTTCGCACATCATATTTTGTGATTGTTTTGTTTGATTCTATTTATAATTTCCAATAAATGGCGCAAAAATCGAAAATGGGTTAAAAAATTTTAAACTTGCTTGTGAAACTTAATTCTGGACGTGCAAGAGAATACCAGGTCAACTTAACATATGACTGGTTGGTGTGTCAGATAAGGCACTGCCTACCCTTACTTGACTTGGTTTTTGTCACATTCTTGCCAACTGTTGTAACTTTTTTAAAATTTCTGTTATGACAACTACTGTACAAAACTGCATTTGAAGGTCAGTTTATGCAATGTCTTACTCATAAGTATCTGGCGGCAAAACGACCTCCTCTATGGGGGCAAAACAACTTCCACGACGGGGGCGAACTGGCAAGGGGGGGCAAAACGACCAGGGCGAACTGGTTGGGGGCGAACTGGCAAAGGGGGGGAATGACCGGTAACCCTGGCCAACACTATACGGAAAGTAACTGTAGGACATAAGCTAAGGTTTCACAATATACTGGTATTTCCGTAAGTACCGGTACGTACCGGTACCGGTGCGGTACGGTACCACCAACCTAAAGGTACCAAAGTATCGGGGAGACTCGGTACTCAACTGTAAGGTGAAAATCTTTTCTCAAAATTATAGCATTTAAATTAGAATGATACTAAAATGTAACAAACGTCCATTTGATAAATGCCCCATGTCTCTAAACATTATAATATAAACAGGGAATAGTCACTTCATAATCATTTCGCACCATTTCAGTCACAAATCCCCCCTAAGAATTTCGGAAATTGCCGTTTAATGTTACTTTCGCAGAACTAGCCCCATCCACACTAAAAAGGAACTTGCTTTCTATCGACATTCCGCGCAATCTCAGAACAATCCCTACCAGCGCTAGCTTCGCCCGCGCCTTCACATTGTGTATTTAATTAGACGGACACGATTAGTCAACTTTGCGGTGAAAATCTTTTCTCAAAAATAAAGCATTGAATTTGAATGATACTTGAATGAAACAAAAACCCATTTGATAAATGCGCCGTGTCTCTAAGGATTGCAATACAAACAGGGAACATTCACTTGATAATCGTTTTGCGCTATTTCAGTCACAAATCCCCCTACAAATTTCGGAAAGTGCTGTTTAACGTTACTTTCGCAGAACTAGTACCTTCCACACTAACAGGGCCCTTGCTTTCTTTTGGCATTCTGCGCAACCCCCGAACGATCGCTGCTCACCAGCAAATGCTTTCACATGGTGTATTGCGAATAGATACCATGCGTTGATTGATAAAATTCACTTTGATTACGATAGCACACAACATTATACGAGTGCGAAATTCGTTGTAAGCAGACAAAGAATCATAGCATTGCAAGCTCTGACATGAACGTTGCATCAACGATTTCTGATTTTAACACAGTGATTCAGTGGGACCGTTCCATAACGTCCACTGTCTATGTCTGTGGGAGAAAAACTTTGGTACGAACGCAACGAACGTTCTTTCAGAAATTACTGTAACACAGTGAAGCAATGGGACGGAACACACAGTAAATCCCGCTTAAATCATTGGCTTGCGTGTTCAGTTCAACTGATCAACTCACTTGCTTTGTTGTATTGCTCTACGTACTGAAGAACAGTATACTGTAGTGTTATTGTACAACGGATTGCTGCGCGATGCATTCGTAAATTCAATCTTGAAGCACTTTGATTGAGTTTTGATAGTGATTACTCAGCAGGAAGAAAGCTTGATGAATCAGTCTTTTATGGAAATATTTTTGTAAAGTTCTACTTAATAACTTTTGGTTATACTTTAGGAGGGGGGTTGTTATTATTTGCAGAAATTATTTTTGCAATCTTCATTACAATCCTGAGTGCTCTTGTCATCTTGTGGGGTCTAGCTCCGGTGCGGACGTGCAGTGCTGATTTATTGTGTGTCCCGAAATTATCGGACGCTAAATTTGCGGAGAGGTTATTTCTTTTTTTGTTTACCGATTTGTTTAGTGTGGGGTGACTAAATGTTATAAAAAATATTGAAACGGGAGGCAGGGATTATCAGAAGACTTCACTTATGTCAATGCATGGTATTTTTACGGATATTTTGCATGTGATGCTATCCTACTTTTTTACTCTTCTGGTACCGGTATTACGGTAATACCGGTACCATTTGTGGCGGTACCGACGGTACCAATTATCAGCACTTGGTACCGTGAAACCCTAGTAGGACATGGCATCTGGCTCCGACCAAAGTTTCCCACTTTAGTGGTCCAGTTCATCACATTACTGACTTAAACCTGCAAAAGTTTACAAGGGCATCTCTTTAGTTCCCAGGTAAGTACGATCGGAATAGGCCTAGTTTACCCCTGCTTCAATTGATGTTTTGAATGTTTACAAAGATTGAAGAACTCATCCTAATGTTAGGCCTAGATGCTATTGCCTAATTACCAATTTTATTAGGGTTGGGGCTTAGGGCACCTCTTAAGCTTGGGCCGGTGTTGTACTGTCCTCAGGATGTGTCATCGTGGACCAAAAGGAGTTCTAAGACTGGCTAGGCTAGGCTAGGCCTAAGTTACTGTAAAATGACCCTTACCAAAAATCCCACAATATACAAACAATTAGTTAAACGAAACTTCTTTTCCTCTGTTAGCTTCAAACTATTCTCAGTTGCTTCCGCAGCCATTTTGTCTCTTCCTCATTCCAGGTCCAGACAAGGGCGGATCTTTACCAACAGAGCGTTATTTTCTCACGCTGAACAATAATCCTGTTGGAAAATAAATAATGTATTGCAAATACGATTATTGGATAACGTAGGTACCCATTTAGCGACAAATTTATTCAACGTTGACTTTTTAAAACACTTCACTTCCACTTTATCGAAAAAACTCAAAATATGAAAAAGGCTTTAGAAGTTTAATTGATTTCACAATGAATAACAAATAATTAAAATATTCAATTTACTGATTGTATTGTAATTTTGGTGGGTTTGTTGGTATTTACTGGAATTTACAACTTATCCAAGGAAATATGATGATTTTCACCCTCTCGGCAGGGTGACGTTGATTTGAGTCCATGATTTCTGCTACTATAATACTATGCAGTATGCTAGCTTTCGAAGAACATGGCTAGCCAATTCAGAGATGTTTTGCGGGATTTTGCGCTCGAAAAGATGAAAGAAATCGAAAAGCAAGATACATCGAGCAGAAAAGGATCTTCGTAAGGGTTTTGGACTCAATTTAACGAAAATTAGATGGGTTAAAATGTATTAAATTAGAACCAGTTGTTAAGATGACGAGAATGCTTTTAATGAACTACAACGTTACCTGCGTTGTTAACACAGTATAATCTGGGCCTGGGCCTAACTTAGGCATGTTACGGCCACAAACCAACCAAACGTTGCACCTGTCTTTGCCGAAGCAGTCCAAGTCGTCCCCAAGTCGTCCCCAAGCCAAGTCAGCCCCAAGTCAACTGGCCCCAAGCCAACTCGGCCTCAACTTCAACTTCAAGCTAAGTCGTCCCCAAGCCAACTCATGCCCAAGCCAAGTGGGCCCCAAACCGAGTCGGTCCCAATATGAAAAATGGTGTGATTTCCTACACTTAACATGCAAAAGTGACTTGTGTGATATTAGGCTATCTCTCACACAAGTTCTATAGTGGTGGGTTCTAAGTTCGAACGGGTTCTTAATTCGAACACCTCATTTAAATGGAATATTTATTCACAGACAGATGCAAAATAATTGTCAATTTTTACTATACCATATGGAGCCATAATTATTTCTTCATGGTGTTTCAAGTAATTGAAGAAAATACTGTCTAATGACTGATATATGGATGATTTTAATTAGATGTTCGAATTAAGAACCTGTTCGAACTTTGAACCAACCATTATACAACAAGTGTAGGCCATTAATATACATGGTAGCTATCTCAAGAGTGTTAAAATCGTGGTAATATGTAATGTAGGTAGGTCCCAGGGGTGTTTGGTCAACTCAGTCCCTGAGACAACTCGGCCTGGACATCTCGGCCCCTGGACAAGTTGGCCACCGAGTTGTCTGGGGGCCAACTTGTCTGGGGCCGAGTTGTCCAGGGGCCAAGATGAGCGGGCCGAGTTGTTCCAGGGGCAGAGCTGCATGACGGTAAACCGGTCCAGGTCCGGCCGACTCTCCAAAAACTCAGTGAGGTGTTCACGACCAATAATATTCTCGTGATACTGTATATTAACCATGGTGGTCGGTAAAATTCTTGAATTCGCTTAAAAATTCTTTCGTGATGCGGGAGGGTGTTTCCCAGCAAACTAATTTAGAAACTTTTCAGTGATGTTTTTCAATAGGAAATGCCCAAAAATCACACCATATTGCATAGAAAATCACACCATTTTTCATATTGGGGCCGACTTGGTTTGGGGCCGACTTGGCTTGGGGGAAGAGTTGGCTTGGGGCAGACTTTGCACGGGGCCAAGTTGGTTGGGGGCGAGTTGGTTTGGGGATGACTTGGCCTGAAAGCATCTTTGCAGCATGCTGTTCTACTTGTATGCCTACTGCCTTTTACATAAGAGCAAGTTTGATAATTCAGTGCCCCATAGAATTTTCAGGAAATGTGCAGATAGGCCTACATGAATAAAGCTCAGCACATCTGGCTAAGTACTCCTTTGCCTTGCTTCCATGCAGAAAAACTTAGTCATTTTCTTTCCTTTATCAAAGTTTGGTAAGCCTTATCAAAGTAACTCCATGAAGATGTTTTGATCCCCCCTTTCAACAGATTAGAATGCTTGTAACAAAATGGTAGATTGTTTGCTATGCACAATGCAAAATCTCACAATTCAATTCAATTAATTGATTTTCCACAAAAATCATAAATAATAGGAGCAAATATAGAATAACAGAAAATGGTGGAGGAAGCCTGAAAAAGCAAAAAGCTTGTACTAAGCAGGCCACCTTTATAAGAAGTATAAAAAACTAAAGACAAAAAGAAGATCAATAACATAACACAAAGTAACAGCCAACCTCCCCTCCCAGAAACCCTAAACACCCACCACCCCTGAGGGAGTAAATAATAATAACATCAATACTTATCAATTATATGTAATTAAAGGTAAAGAGCAGTCCTCCCCAAACTTATTTTGAAGAAAAAGCTAAATAACACAGTTTGTCTTATTTGTCTTCAGAGTATCTTTCATTACACATTTAATGACTTCACTCTTGAATATTCAAGGTAAACCAAACAGTTATTCCTGGTAAATTTCACATTTGAAGAGAAAAAATGTCACATGATTCCCAACAGCCAATCATGAAACTGGACAGTCTACTACACTACTTCAGTTTGGGATGACTGCTCTTGCCCTTTAAATTTTTTGATAAATGAGGAAAGTGAGGAAATGCTTTTTAGCTTAGGATCAAGGTAGTTCCATAATTGAAACGTGGAACTAACAAATCACTTTTTACGTATTAACCTCAGTGTTGACTCTATATAGGTGAAAGTTTTCTGAATGCCTGGTACAGTAGTTGTGGACAGATTTATTAAGATGAAAGATACTCTGAAATATGGAAGATAGTAACTCATGACTAATTGAATTGTGAACATAAAGATACCCATTTGGTGCTTATACATGTAAATGTCAAAAACACTTAAAATATTTAATTCTTTAAAAAGATCAGCTGTGTGTTCCAGTGGCATAGCCAGGGGGGAGGCCTGGGGGGCTTAGGCCCCCCAGATTTTCTTCAGGCTCCCCTAGATTTTTTGTGTCCTGATAAAGTAATTGAGAATATATAAAATGTTTTGAAGGGAAATAAACTTTGAAGTATATTTTCAAAAACAGTAAATAAATAAAATGTGCAACAATTAAGAAAACATGCATGAATGTATGTAAAACACATTTTGTGTGCAGGTATTCATAACCGTCTGCTTTGTAAATTACAAAACTATGGTATTAGAGGCAACACCCTTAACTGGATTGCTAATTTCCTTAAGTCCCGGAAGCAGAGAGTTGTAGTGAGTGGTGATTTTTCTGATTGGGTGGATGTTATCTCTGGTGTTCCCCAAGGTACAGTCTTGGGTCCCCTGTTGTTTTTAGTTTATATTAATGACCTGCCTGATAATATCTCTTCTGAAGTAAGACTTTTTGCTGACGACTGTGTAATTTATAGACAGATAAAGAATAATCTTGACCAGGTTCAGCTCCAAAATGATCTAAACACCCTTTCTGAGTGGCAAAATAAATGGCAAATGCACTTTAATACCAAGAAGTGCTTTTCTATGAGGATTACTCACTCAAGGAAACCCAAGTTTTTTAATTATACTCTAGATAACGATACCCTGGAGTCTGCCGATTGCCACACTTATCTGGGAGTTGACATCTCTAATACCCTTACCTGGAATAGACATATTAATCGTATCACTTCGTCAGCAAATAGGTCTTTGGCTTTTATTAAAAGAAATTTATACTCCTGCCCCAGGAGTGTCAAAGCTAATGCCTATCTCACACTTGTTAGGCCTTTATTGGAGTATTCATCTTCTGTTTGGGATCCCTACACCACTTCCCTATCCAATAAGGTTGAGCAAATTCAGCGTAGGGCTGCTAGGTTTGTTTATAATGACTATTCACCCCATAGTAGTGTGACTGAAATGCTAAACGACCTAGGGTGGGATAGTCTCAAAAACAGGCGTACTGCCAACAGGCTAGCAATTCTTCACAAAGCCAGATTGGGCCTCCTAGCCTTGCCAATCAACAACCTACAACCGGCCCGGCGGCCCTCTAGGCATCACCATTCTAATAGCTTTACAAATAGAGCAACCAATAAGGACTGCTACAAATACAGTTTCTTTCCTCGGACCGTCAGAGACTGGAACCTACTCCCCCAGAACATTACAGATCTCGAGGACCCCAAGCAATTCAAGAGCGCAGCCTTGAGGATCCTCAGACGGGATGACTAACTACATGCACACACTCAACCCTGCACGTTTGACTCCACCAGGAGTGTTGTGCAGTATTTTTCCAGATCCAGATCCAGTATGAAATCATGTAATAACTTCAAAATGCCTACGTACTTTCGCTAAATTAGATAACTTGTATAATCTGCACTGTCGTTAATTGCATTTCACTTCGGAGATGAAACGAACGTCTTGACGACAAACTCGAATGTGACTTTATTTGGTTAAGACGCTTTCTGCCTTTCGTATGGCTGGTTGATTTACTGAAAACAAGGCAATCATACACTAGAGACCATTCTTACACGACCATTGCTATATTTTTATTTTTTATTCCTATGTTTGGCTTTGCTCCTAAAGTTACTGTAAAGCATGTTTCTCCTTCAAAATCAAATGCCATAGTACTTCCCGATTCCAATCTCTCCCTTTACCCCGCCCCACTCCTGAATTTAATTCATAGCAGTGGCATAGCCAGGGGGGCCTGGGGCCTAGGTCCCCAAGATTTTCTTCAGGACCCAGATTTTTTGCATCCTGATAAAGTAATTGAGAAAAAAATGTTTGAACCGAAATAAACAAGGCAATCATACACTGGAGACCATTCTTACACGACCATTCTTATACTTTATCATGCAAAAAATATGCCATAAGGGTGAGGTACTGCCTTCTAATAATTCTTCCCATCCAGCAGGCCTGTGTCGTGTTTCACTCCTGCCTATGACAGGTGCCGCTGTAGAACGATTTCTTCTGCAAGTCCTCTTTTTACTAGTTTGCACTGGCATCCGGGCGAATTTGTAAAATGTCTGCAAGCTCCACATTTCATGTGTTTCCCACAGGATACATACTTCTGCTTTGCGGTTTAATATTTTGAGAGATTTACTTGTAGTATTTTAATTTTGACTACGTAATGTACCGATGATTGAACAAATACTGCACCTTTTTGCATCTAAACACCGCCAAAAACCAGAAAACATTGTCTTTTTTTGGTAGTATGTATGTCACTTGTAAAATCTCTGCAAAGACTAAAAATGAGTATTTTGGAATTTTTCATGCTCCAAAAAAGAAAAATCCTAAAACGTAGGCCTATAATCATTTCAAAGTTTTGCCAAACATGGCAGCATTTTGCATGTAGGAAATCTAACGCATAGAAAATTTCTCAGAGGAGGACACAACTACTTTTGATTTTCCTATTAAAGCTGAAATTCATTCAAATATTGCTGCATTTGTGATCTACGTCCTCCTGAAGTTTACAATTTTTCCCAAGGGAAAGGGAGATACCGGTTCCCTTTAGTCTCATCCTCCAGGCCACAGATCAGAAATGCACGGTTTTGGGGTCCCTAAAAATGTATGTATTACCATTGTTCATAGATTGATTTTTATTCTCATTTTTTGAGAAGTGACAGACATGAGATTCGAATTTCAAGGCTGGGTACATGCAGCTTAAAACGTGTGGGAAGTGCCGTTTCCGGCCATCTGGAGGGTCTGCAAAGCCCAAAATTTTCTTATACGCTCCACGGCAACTGATGGTGGCGCTCCACTTAGATAGTCTTGCCACCCCTGACCCTCGGAGGTACCAGGCCCCCCCACTTGTTACCTAGGCCCCCCTAAAAATTCAATCCTGGCTACCCCACTGGTTTTGTTACATAATGAGTCAACGTGGCATTTTCATGTCAAGTGGGGATCTATGAGTAGCCTTAACAGAATCAGATTGATTTATAAAAGAAATATCAATGCAAATTACTTATGTTGGGTGATTTCTTCCTACTAGACTGGAACAGCATGAAATGCATCTTTTTGACGTTCAGAGACAGTTTGTTTTCTTTGAACCAGTAACACACACGAGCAAGCTCGGCATTTAGTATAGAGACATTAGAAGTGGGATCATCTGTTCTAAATAAGATACTAGTGTCATCTGGGAATAGTACAGATTTCAACTTATTGAAAAGAAGAGATCGTTGATGTAGATTAAGGAATAACAGGGGACCTAAAAAAGACCCCTGGGGTACACCATAGGATATATCTTTGAAAGAAGAAGAACAGTTATTGATGCAAACAAGTTTTTACGATCAGATAAATAATTTACAGTACCAACCAATCATGAGCCTCCTTAACTTTGGGATGAGACATAAAAAGGATGAAATATTGACAAATTTTAAAGGCAAAGGGATGAAATTTTGACAAATTTTAAAGGCAAAGAGATGAAATGTTGACAAATTTTAAAGGCAAAGAGATGAAATTTTGACAAATTTTAAAGGCAAAGAGATGAAATTTTGACAAATTTAAAAAGGCAAAGAGATGAAATTTTGACAAGTTTCTTAAGTATCTAAAATTTTTGGAAAATTAATTTGAGGTTTAATATAGGCTTTGTCTTTTTCTCTACATACATGATAGACAAGTGATGGGAAATCATTTGTAAACACTTGTACTGCATACTGTAGGGTTTTCTCTTGCATTCGTTCATGAGGTGGCTTAAGTTTGTCTTCTACCCCACAAAAAATTATTCTACCTGCACTCTACTAGCTATTAAAGAAGTAATATAGTAGTTTCCATGCCATGCTGGTGTAATTTGCTGGGTAATTTTACCCTCGTATCACCTTAGAACCTCTCAAACACAAAACACCTGAGCACTAAATTTTCAAATGTGTTTTTGGTTGCTTCACAGGTCCAGCAAAAGTGGAAGGGAGAAAAAGGATGCTGGTGACAAAACCCAAACTTCAGATAAGGACCGGGACAAAACTGACTTAAGGGCATTAATATCATCCAGATTGGCTGCAATGGCCGCTGAGATGAAAGAAAATGAATCCAAAGAAAAGAAAGACTTGCAGAAAAAACACCATAAACACTCGAAAAGGGAGGAACACAGTCGTAAAAGTAAGAAAAAAGACAAAAAGCATTCCTCATCAAAACACAAGAGAAAGCATAAAAAGAAATCTTCGCACCACCGTAGTGGACATCACTCCAAGAAGGACAAAACAAAGAAGGGAAGTACTGTTCCTGAAATGGAGGACAATAAACATGAGGCTAAAGAGACTGTTGTCATGGAAATGAAGACAGATGAAGCAGACCCTAGTGGAAGTGATACACAGAATACTGATTCTGAGGATAACTCAATGGATAGTGATTCAGAGAGATCTGTGTCTCCACCTTTTCAAGTTGGGAAAGAAATTGAAAATGTAGATTTTGAGGGACAGTTTTCAAAAAGTTCATCAATAACTCAGCATGCTGATGAAAATGTGGTTGCTAAGGAGGATGGAGATGCATGTATAGAGGAAAGGAGTGTAAGTAGCAGAAGCAACAGTGAAAAAAATGGTGGAGATGAAAAAGACTTGTTAATCAAAGACAACATTGATAAAAATGTCAAGGAGAATATATTGAAGTCTGATCTTACTTCATCTGAGAGGCATTTTGGAAGTTTGGAGGAGACAATTGTGTCGTCCCTTTCACATGGTCCAAAGGAATCAAAACAAATTTTGGGTAAGAACGTTGATACCAGAGTGGAATCTTCTCAAATTAGTTCAAAAGAGAAAGCCAGTGATACATCAGCCATGATATCTCAGTTAAATTCCAAAGTGGCTCCTATTGAAAGTATAAATCTTCTGTCAGCATCGGAGGTCATTAGTTCTGGAAGTGGTATGAGCAAAATGGATACGCAGGAGAAAAACAACATTTCTAAAGGTAATAAGGCATCATTGTCTCCCAAAGATGGGGATGATATGCCTGATGCTTGTGAGGTACAAAATTCGAATGTTAAAACAGAATCTTTACCACAGAAGAGTCAGGCCAAAACGAAGGTCATTAAAATTAATATCAAAACTCAAGAACTCCCTGAAAATACTCAAAAAGCAGCTGAAGAGGGAAATTCTGATTTTACGAAAGCTGTTGATGAGTCCGAAGAGTCTGAGGATGAAGTTGAAGATAAAGAGAACAGTTCAGGGAAGCCTTGGAGAATTGTTCCAGAGGAAGGTGAACTAACTCCCTCTTCCAGTGAAGACGAGGACGACAAAGAAGAGGCAGGGATTTCAGAGGAGAATAAGGATATTAAGGAGAAAAGACATAAACACAGAAAACATAGAAAGAGGAAAAAAAGCAAACGAGATGGGAGGGAGGAGGGAGAGATTGTGGAAAAGAAAAAGAGGAAGAGAGATGTACCAGAAAGTGATTCTGCTAATAGCAAAGATAAAGAGAGTTCATCAGTAAATGATGGAGACAAAAAAGATGAACAGAAATCATCATCACCTCAAAGAAAGTCAGTCAAGTCTTCAGTAAGCTCAGTAGTAAAAAGTCAGACTGTGGGGGGTAATCCTCCCAAAAAATCTAGGTCAAGGTCTAGGACTCCCAGGAGCCCTAGGTCATATTCTAGCAGAGACTATTATCATAGGTCTAGGTCAAGAAGTCCAAGGTCCCGCAGATCAAGATCACCAAGGAACCACTACAAGGACAAGTTTGACCGGGGATGGAGACGATCTAGGTCGACAGAAAGAGGGCACTACAGAAGCAGATCGGGTTCAAAAGAGCGTTCAAGGTCAAGGGATAGAAGGAGGTATAGAAGTAGGTCTAATTCAAGGGAAAGGTCGTGGTCAAGGGGCAGAGGGAGAAGGAGAAGTCGGTCATTCTCCAAGGGTCGCCATAGAAGCAAATCGCCATCAGTTGAGAGAAAGAGGCGGGAGCGTTCCTTTACACCTGTGGAAGAAATTGACAAAAAGAAGTTGCTGGAGATTGCGAAGGCAAATGCATACATGTATCAGAGGGTGCTCTCTGGAGATCTGCCAGCTAGTACTAAGGTAGTCCAGACAGGCAACTCTACTGGTAGCACACAAAATGAAAGGTCTACAGGTAATGTACTTTTATACTTTTTTATGTAGCAATTTAAGTGGCTATGGGACGATAGACCAGTGTTAAGATTGGGGGATACCAAAACCAAAGGCCTGAGGGAATTTCCCCTTCTCTAATTTTTTTCCCAAGAAAAAATTAAAAATTTCCAAAATGCTCAGCTCAGCACAAATCTCAGAGCAAACTTATCTCTCTCATTAGTAGAATGAAACAAACCGTACAAAGAGATCTTATATGTGGTTGGTCTGGAAATGTAAAAAAAATAGTCCTACTATATCTCCACTCTTCTACAATATTCATGTAGGCGAAGGCACCACATTGGACAGATTGCTTCATGCTGCATTTCTGCTGGGCTCCAAATTGAATTAGGGTATCCAATGAAATTACAAACTTATCTTTACCCACCGTGCCCCTCCAAAAAATATGAAAAAACAAATTTATAATGTCTAGTCATAACAGGGTGTGTGCTTATGACAAACTCAAACCTGCCAACTTCAAAGTAGTTGAAAACCTTTAAGAGGTTCTTTTAAAATACCAGGAGATAACATCTTACTGTATACCTGTACACTGCATAACATAAACAAGCCTCATTTTCTGTTTGTCTTTTGTTTAATTTTTTATGAAAATTGTTTTCCAAATTTTTTTGATCATCCTCTTTACAAAGAAAAATGCCATCTGCAAAGGAGAGTGTTTAGTTTGACAAGTTCAAATGGCTGGAATTAAGCTGAAGCTGGGGTGACTATGGACTTCATATTTCTAGCAATGGCACATCATATTACATACCCCAAGCACAGAGCACAGCAAGGCATATTATTAACACATGGTATCATAGTCCAGACTTATCTAGGGTGCAGTTTTCAAGGCTATGTCACCCACTGTTTTTCCCACAAATACAGTGTATAACTTTTGTTTCATAAAACAAAACATAATACAAAACCAATACCAGTGCATGAAATATTTTGTTATTTGGACTTTTACAAACTCCAAGACTTATTTGTATACATTTGTGGCTCATAGGGAAGTTGCATAATATCAGTGCTGACTTAATCCAGCTTTAGTAAACCAACACAGTAAAATAGTTTTACTTGTAAAATTTTCACCTTTACCCTGTAACCCTTTGAATCTGTGGTGTGCAAGTGTGATCACATGCCATCCCTCACCTGAAATCACTGTGAGAAATGTGATTACTTTCACACCTTGATAGAGAATGTGAACTCAGTTTACCCTTTACCGTTGTTTGGGTCCTTTTGGACCCATGCGGAGAGCTCGGCTGTCACCCATCTTTACTGTTTCACGCGGAGCTCGAAACTGCAAGTAGCTACCCGAAAATTCGGCCACAACAATGAGAGAGACAATAGTTTAAGGTCACGGGGTCAATGGCCTACGGAAGCCAATGTGGGGCGGGCTACGTCCGCTTTTCCGTCCACTCCCGAGGCGCGCAAATATGCCCCGATCGGAGCACAACGGTAAAGGGTTAATCTAAAATATCTGCACCACTCGGCTAAAGGGTTACGTGCACACACGCAGAGACAGTGGCATCAGCTTTGCAGTAAACACACTCCACAGGCTTATTTTAACCCTTTACCGTTGTTTGGGTCCTTTTGGACCCATGCGGAGAGCTCGGCTGTCACCCATCTTTACTGTTTCACGCAGAGCTCGAAACTGCGAGTAGCTACCCGAAAATTCGGCCACAACAAGGAGAGAGACAATAGTTTAAGGTCACGGGGTCAATGGCCTACGGAAGCCGATGCGGGGCGGGCTATGTCTGCTTTTCCGCCCACTCTCAAGGCGCGCAAATATGCCCCGATCGGAGCACAACGGTAAAGGGTTAATCCTATTAAAATCCATTAAAACAGCACACCTGTCTTTCTCCTCAATTTTTTTAGGAGTGTGATTTGAAGCACACTCACCTGGAAAATGTAAAACTCAGGGTCTGACCTTTTCTTCGGTGCAACCTCCAGCACTTGAAATTTACTTCTATTTCTGGACCATTGTTGGCTGGACTCATTTATGTCCCCAACAGGAAACCAACTTCTTTCCATTTTTTACTCCCAAAATGTCCTGAGAAATGCAACCTCAGACTGTCATTGTGATTCAAATGTGGTGCTTAGTATAGGGAGCGGAGGAGGGAAAACAGGTTGGTTAGCCAAGTCTGGAAAAAGGGCTGTGGCCGGCTGGCTCAACTTAAACCAATTGGTTAGAAACTGGGCCGTAAAAATCCATCAAACTAACTAGTTACTCCCAAAATGTCACTTGAATGGTGAATTGTTGCATACATTATGTTCATAAGTACAAATTAAGTGTGATAATGCATTTGATGTACACTTTGTGCATTTTCCAGTGAAAATTGCTGGCAGGACAGTGGATGAGCTTACTGAAGTTTGCAAAGGTCTCTCAAAGAAGGAAGGGGAAGATAGCTCTGACGAAGAGCCGGTCAATGTACCTGTTACCTCGGATGATGATGAAGAGAAAGACAACTTTATTCGTCATCCTTTCCAGGTCAAGGAGCGACCTGCTTCCATCGTAGTCAATATACAGGTCAGTAGATTTGGGTAATTTCAAATGAGGTTGTCAGACATTTAATTTACAAGATGGAGTTCATCTTGGATATGAGATGAAGTTCATGAATATAGGAGAATCTTGTTTTGTATTAGTATTGCAAATTCTGGTCAGGTGGTTTCTAATTAAACATATAAGTCAGTTTAAGAATTGGAACTTTTTTAAGATGGGTGGGAGGGGGATACTGGGCAGGAAGCTTAACACTGTATGCCTAAGGAATGCTGATGTTACTTTGAAAACTTGGTTGCCTAATTCTTATTTAAGTCTCCTGGAGAATATAATATGTTTGTAAGAACTTTTAGAAAGGGGATTGGATGAAGGAGTCAGAGAGCAATGTAGACCAGGGATTGGCCACCACTATGTATCCACCACCCATGTGTGAAAAGTGGGAATATATGCTCTCCTACACGTCAAAGTGATGTTTTGAGATTATCTAGAACACCACCGTTGGGTTGACACAGAGTAAACAAAAGCCAAAAGCAAATCAAACATGAAAAAAAATTAGTTATTTCTTCTCCCTTATTATGTTGAATATAATTCAGGTCCCTCTCCAACTATGCTTCAGCAAAGCACTATAGTTTCATATTAGTTTTATATACCTCCCTGAGAAAAAATGTCATTTTAGTACAGCACTTTCCTAGTGTACATCTGTGGAAAAATATTATTGGACATTTTTGTAGTGTAGACAGGGCTGTTCAAATATTTATATTCTGAACCACCCTCACGGCAACACGTTGTCACCACTCAGTTGATAATGGTTAATGTTTAAAGTGTACCTCAAGTCAAAAAAGTCAAAAATACATATTAAAGACCATGACAAATGAATTCTTACAGTCCAACTCCCATCTTCATAGGACATCCCTGAACTGAGATAAAAAATGTTGAAGTTTATTCACTCAACATAAAATGAAAGTTGCACAACAATTTGTGATGTCATTTCTGTACTACTCAAATTACAGTCTTTGTATTTTTTTGTTTTTCTAAAAGTCACTGCACTTTGTACCAAGGTATGACAGCACTCTTACTCATATGGGGTGATGTACTTAATGAAGCCCTCTCCATGCACCATGGTATACAAGCAAACAGGAAGTTTCCAAGGTCATTAAAAAGTTTATAATTTTAAATGGGGACAAAGCAGGTGATGTGAGTTGCACAACAAAAAACTCACAAATTATTGTGCAATTGGACAATTTGTTTTAAGTAAATAAACTTTAACATTTTTATATAACTAACTCAGGAATGTTCTATGAAGATAAGAGTTGGACTGTTAGAATTCATATTTCATGCTGTTTGATATATATTTGTGAATTTTTTGACTTGAGGTACACTTTAACAACACTGTAAAGGTAATTGAAATATGTGATCTGGGAAGAGCCTGGCAATTGGTTTCAAAAAAGAAAAAAAAATTGAATTGGTCATGCTGTCACATTTTGACCTACAGGATGTGAGGAGCATGTACATTGCATGACTGGCTTTGTTCATTGTATAAATAACATTCATGGCATTTGAGATTTCAATTTTGAAATACAGTGTTTGTGTACGCAAACAGAAATTAATTACGTAAAGTTGGGGAGTAATTAATTTACTTTGTTCTTATGGAAACCCTTTTTCATATTGCATGAATTGGGAAAAGGAGCTTTAATGTACATTTTGGAAGTTGTCCATTTTTCACTTTGGAAGATTTTCTTATTTTTTCATCCATCCTTTACAAAGAGTTATTGTTATACCAAAGTTCTGCATTTTATAACTGAATAAGTCTCTCATCCAATATTTTACAGAATGCCACACCAATGCCAGTCCTCAATAGTAAAGAGACCCTAAGGGTTCAGTTTCCAGTATCCAGTGGTACCCAGCATCGTAAAAAGGAGGACCCTAATGTGCCCAGTCCATATGGTCAATGGCAACCCGTCCAGAAACCTACAGCTCCACCAGGAGGGACCCCCTCTCTCCCTGCCAGTACCGTCTCTGCTCCTGCCAAACAACCACCATCTTCTGAGCAGCCACCTGGTATGGCAGCCCCATCTACAACTCCTCCAGTGACAACTCCTACTGCTGCCACCTTACCAAATGTTGCTACACCATCTTTGCCTACTGCAGTACCAGTGGAAGATAGAGTGTTTGATGAAACTCCAACAGAAGTAAGTACTCTTCTACAAAGAACAGGAACTTCTGGTATAATGTTCAAAATAGTTACCCATGAACCCTGTGGGACTGTCATCACCAAAGAAAACACTGGCCAAGCACCATTGTCACTCTTTGGAGACAACTGCACTAGACAAATCTCCTACAAAGAAAATGAATTTTATAAACATAGCCCAACCATGAGGCTGCATTCATTGTGTAAAGCATAATTAGATCTTGGGAATGATGGGTAGTGAATATGTTGCTATGAAAGCTCTCCAACATACTGTGGACTGTGACCAGGCTATAATCCCCGACAAAACAAATCAAACAAAGCTGCTGAAACAGTGGCAAAGTGTGCTAAAAATCCTTCAAACTCAACTTGGAACACCCCTCCCCTTTCAATGTTGCACCCTAACTCATCAAAACAAAGTTGTAGCCAACATTGAAAGGGGGAGCTAGAAGGTGACCTGTCTCATTTACTTTTGTCAGGAAGTTTTGTCCTGAATTAATAGGCAGCATGTACACTATGACATGCACAAAATACAGCCTGTTGCTACAAAGGGTTTTGGCAGAGGCTTGTTTCTGCTCCCAGAATTTATGACATATGACATTTATGATTTATAATAAATACTGTGAAACAAATTTTTGATCTCTGAACAAAACTCTTCTTCATCACTTTTTTTGTCAGGAGGTTACTTCTTATAGAAAATGAAGACTGAAAAAATACATTCCCCATTTCAGTACCACACTGTACAAAGACATTTTGTGATAGTATAAATGGTAGCTTGTTAGTGTGTGGTCCCGAGAAGGTTAAAGGTTACACTATTAGCCTTTACCCATTGGAATGAGTTTTTCATTTAAAAGGAAATTTCAGCCTCTCCAGCCTTTAAACAATAGCTTGACATTGTTTGGTCATGAGGACCCATACACACACAGTTGTGTTCCTAAATGAATTCCCAATCTATTCTGTGCCAACATGGTTAGGATCAATTTAAACTCTGTGGGGGGTACTGTCTGACTTCTCTGTCCTATTTTTGGGTTAATACAGAATATCCTTAGACACAGATTTCTAAAAATTTCCCCTATTTGTATTAAGATAGAAATGTTGCCTCCTGCCTGCAAAATGCAACAGGATTTGGCCTCAGTGCGAGTTCACTTTTAAAGCTGTTAGTAACCAAAAGTGCAAAGTGTGATGAAACTATTGATGAAATAATTGCAATTCCATAGCATTAGTACTCTGAAAGATGGATCGCCATTATGTATTCTCATGCTGTAATTAAATAATATATATATACGCTAACGTTTAGCCAGAGAGACAAGATTTGGTTGCAAAAGATGTTTCCTACAATTTTGATATTTTTAGCAACTTTCCCAAAAAGTGGTTTTAGTTTGAATCAAAACATTTGACAATGATTTATAGAAATCATAATAAATTGCTCATATTCAGGAAATATTTGAATTAAAATTATTTTCGACTGCTCTTCACAGAATGTCAATATTGCGGATGTGGTTGCTATGCGACTGAAAGCAGCCAGGGCTCTTCAAACAAATCCTCTCGATGTAGAAGCTTTGAGTACCATGCACAGCGCTCAACGGAAGGTATGCTGTCTGTCATGTTTCCAAGAATAATGATTATTTACGCTACATGGGCAAAGTCTAATTCTGACCATGTGTTAAATATTTGTGCTGTTCATATTGTACATATTGATACATATAGTCTACATATGCTCCAAGCTGTTTTATGGTTAATATATGATAGTTATTAAAATGATGCTGATCACTGGCTGTTGTTTTTTTTTTTTTTCTATGATGGTTGTAAAGCTTTCCCAAGAGTCCAGTACCCCCATCCCTCCCTAACTCTTTCCTCCCTCACCACCATCACCCCCTTCCCACTTTCCATTAGCTGCTTAAAATTTTTAGTTTCTCCCAAATTTGGTGCCTCTAAAACCATCTGTAACTATATAGAAAAAATGATGTAGAACAGCATTTCTTCAGGTTGCCTTACTGGAAAGTTTGTGTCAGAACCACTGAATTTCTTACACTAGTTATCCTATTTCTTAACTTTTATGCCATGCTTTATTGGTGTGGTATGAATTAAGTGCAGTGTTATGCAAAAGGCAGGAAAGTTTTATCATCAAACTGTTTTATAATGTTTTTTAAAAAAATTTTCAATTTGACACTAATAGCTTATCTTGTTGAATCTTTATATTTGCATTGTAGAATTCAGTGATTTCAAATGATTTTTGCATGTGACTTAAATTTCATGATATGGCATTCTGTAGATATTCAACTTTTAGGGTGACTGCACAAAATTCTGTATGGAGAGGTAAAACATTTGATGAAATGTAGAACAAACACATCACAAGGCTCCACTGTCCCTGTGACTCCTAGTAGAGCTGTTTACTACAGCCCCATTTTGGATTGTGATCCACTTTGGGGGAATCTACCCTATAGTTGTTACAACTATGTGATACTGCATTTATAAAGTGTGTTATGGGAGAAGTAGCTGACCTAAAAGAGAGCAAATTGTAGGGAAGACTGTTGCAACTTTCATTTTCTACCTTTTAAAGTGTTTTTCTTTCCCTCCCTATGAGTGTGACATTAATTTTATTGAACTTTTTCTTCTAGCTTCAAACTTGGATCAACAGGGACAGCAAACCTGGATTGTTTACGGGGAGCACAGATGCAAATATTCTCACACCTCAACAACTTGCCAACCCAAACCGTAAGCATCAAGCATGGGCCAAAAAGGTAATGAATGTTATATCATTTTTGTACCCTTTGATTGCAGTGTAAGCAAGGTATTTTTCATTGAAAACCATTTCTAGTTTAAATGAAAACAATGTTACTCCAACACATAGCACAAGAGACCCTAAAACCAAAAAAAAATTATTTAGGTATGCTTCATAAAATTTTTTGTTATGTATGACAGAAATGCCCACTGTACAATGATTCAAAAGGGATAGACCAGTGTCTTGGTTCCCAATCAGTATTCTTAGGGGGTACTTGCAAACACCAAAGGGGGTACCTGGGAAACCTCTTAGAATTTTAAAAAAATGTCAAATTTGGTGACAGGGAAAACATTTCTAATGTTTTTGAGATTAGAGACCATATTGTATATCCTGTGATTATGTTTTCACTGTCAGTCACATTCTTGTTCACTGTTATGAATATTGCCAAAATCCCCAGAAGTCCTTATCGGTGCCCAACCTGAAAATTTTTTCAGAGCACACAGATCCTCCCCTTATTCTTGGTTTCCTCAAGAAATGTAAACTGTATAGATATTTTTGACATGACTCCCTGATTTGCATGGACATTTTATTGGGATTTGACTCCATCTTCTACTCTTTTTTTAAGTTAATTATTTTACCCCAATATTTCACCATTTTCTTTTCCAGTTGACACATTATGACACAATCATTTTGGGGTGTCATAAAATCCCATCTACCTAATTTGTAATGTTGTTATGGTGGAATGTTTTCCACGTATAGTAAGGTGCAAAATATGGCTGTACCCCCTAAAGATGCCAAACTATTCATGACAACACACCAGTTTTAGATCTCCAGTTTTCATATGATAGCAAATCAAGTTAAGGTACCAGGGGCCTGTTCCACAAAGAGTTACGCACGATCTTAAGTTTGATTTACTGTTGACTTAAGTATGGGGAATCAAACTTAAGATTGTGCGTATCTCTTTGTGGAATGGGCCCCAGGAGTCCAAAAGGATGTAAATTTTATGAAAAGAGATTGATGTTCAAAGTGAATTGATACAGTTACAAATGTTGTTCTTCCTTGCTGTCAACTTGGGATTTCATGCTCATGTCAAAAGTCTCAAGGTTTAACTTAGTAGTATCCTAGTTTACAGGTGTGTATCCTATCCAGGTATAAGTTTGTCTTACAGTTCAGTATGCGATACATCATATTTTAAAGTTAAACATAAAACGCAGGTGATATTTCTTGCAGGAACAGAAATTAGGAAGTGCTTTATTCCAGTGTGTAGGTAAAATCAATTTGAGGAGAAAAAAAAGTGACTCTGGTCTGAATTTTGATAACTGAATATCCTAATTCAGAAGGGAGACTTTTGAATCATGCCACAAGTTTGTTCCATATATTCTATCACTGAAACCTCAGTGCATTTTTGAATTCTTCTTATATGGATAGAGGTCAAAGGTTGCTTGAAGTCTATGTGATGAAACAACAAAATCCTTGAAAATTGCTGCTAAATGCAGTTGCTCAAAGTGAAAAGATTAATGACTTCTATTTCGTTTTGGCAAGGAATGGCTTTCTGATTATATTTGAGTACTTTAATTCGAATCATGTAACAATAAGTCTGTATCTTTAATAATATTCAGGTTTGCACAAAACAACCCCTCTTTCAATTTAAAGACAGCCTCGTTTATGTTCTGAAACATCATGAACAATACTTGCAAGAGAGAAAAGGAAGATATTCATCTAAGAGGCAATTATTCATCACCCCAGAGAGTTCCAATTCTCCCAACAAACTTACTTCAATCCCCTCCCACAACTTTCTTAAACTCATCCTTATCCAAACATAATTCTATTTACTTCTTGAGGGCATACCCTGGTTAGCATACAAGACGCTAATGTTTATTCAAAACACCCACAGCTCACAGTATGTAATGTGAACCTCTCTGCAGTTTTAAATTTGATTTTAATCATAGAGCTGTGCCAAGTCAGAATTTCTGTAGGCTGCTGATAAAATTGTAGCTTAAAACACAGAAACTTTTGGACAGACTATACTGCAGATTAATAGTTGCTAGAATATAGTCATTCCTCATCCAACTAAAATTTTACCCATTTTTCCAAAATTCTCAGTTGGTACAGTCTTTAATTGGAATTAAGTTCAAAATAACAGAGTAGCTCATGGTGCACAATATCCACTGCGAGTGTTCTGATTACTCATTAGCACCTTGTATTTTCACCATACCTGACACAATATGTTACGACTGTGTCTGGATCAGGATGGGTTATACACAGGTGTGGAGGGGAGAGAAGCAGGAAATGGTACTGCCTGTGATGATGAATACAGTACCTGAGTTTAAAGAAAAATTTAATTTTGCAGTGAGACAGGTCAATGGGATTTTCAAGAGACGTTATAAATGCAATATGATATTGTCAACTACATGTGACATTTACGTTCTGGATAATGTTTCTCTCCTTTGTGAAGAAACTTTGAAAGCTTTCTGGAACCCCTACCTTGTAGTTGTATGGAATGCTTCAAGGGCTTTCTTATCTGCATACACCTAATCTGTGTGTCAGATAAGAGAACCTCTTCCCCCATGGATGAACCATCCCTTACGTGGGATGATTCATTGATGGAAGGGTGAATATGTCAAGAAACTTCTTACAGGTGGCTCTGAATTATGTCCAGATCAATATGTCTATCAGCTTTCCATCTTCTATGGTGTACTCAGTCCGATGAGACTTTGGGTAAGTGTGGAATATTTCATGTGGGCACAGACTATGTAACAACATGCGTAAAGAGAAAACTATGTTATCATTTGCATATATTCAATTGCTTGGTAGTTATCTGAATATATGCAAATGATGACAGAAGTCTTAATTTTTAGTTTTGATGTCAGTACGTTGATAGACAACAATGTTTTCCTTGATTGATGTTTGTTTGTTTGTGTGTGAATGAGTGTATGTCCATTTGGAATTGACTAAGTTCAGTACCAAATGGCGGTGTAGCTGTTTCCATGACTAGAGTACCACCGTGTCATTTGACCATTGATTGAACATATACAGCTGTTGTTGGATGCAGTTGGTCCATTTTAAGCCCAGGTCATGCTGCTACAATTTCCCCCAAAGTATCTACAATGTATGCAAAATATCTATATATGAGGTTTGGTTGTTGGTTAGTGTGATCCAGATTTTATGGAAAGTTACCATTCTTGGTATATGGAGTAGTTGCATTGGGTGGAACCTTAATGTTTTAGGTCATTCCTAGATCATCAGATGTCAAAAGTAAAATACTTATAAATAGATCTAAATCGAAGCAGAAAGTGTGTATATCTTATGCCTGTCATGCAAGGTGCATTCAGAGTTTAGCACAAGAATTCAATTAGTGTTGGTAGAGTCACTTCTGGCGAAACTAAAAATGTTGTAAATTGCTTGTGAAACTTAACAATGTGTAGTACTTATTGAGATTAAGGGTGCATTTCATTCTGGTGGAGGTCAAAGGTCATCTCTGGTCACAAGGTGTTTGACTGCTAACATGATTTCTGACATGTTGTTGTTAAACAAACAAATGACTCATGTTTCAATTCATGGTTTGAAAGTTAAGGCAAACGCCATTGACTTTTCAACAGTCTCTTGCTACCTTACCCTTTCGTCCCTCCAATTTTCATTATGTACCGTAACCTTTCTTACCAATGGCCATCCTTTTCCATTTTTGCAAGTCAACAGTGTCATGGGATGAGCTAAAGAATGAGGTGGCACTCTTTAGGCTTGCTCTCGATCTATCCCATCACACTGTTGACTTGCCAAAGGATTTACAGCTGGTAAGTAGGGTTACATAATACATAATGTAAATAGGAGTTAAATATAGTGATTGGTAGATCCCCACACCATGGAGTTTTGGGGTACACAGAAACTTTTCAATGAAAGAACATCAATTTGAAAAACACTGTAGTAAAATTTATTTCCTCTGGGCAAAGAGTCATGAATGGATCCTGATGATGAGCCTGATTGACAAGGCTTGAGATGGAAAACAGCTTGCTTGTTGTTGTGCCCATATGAAATATTCTATCCTGTGACTGTATATATGCAACCTTGCGCAAACTTATGTAATATCTTAAAGGCACTCTGGTGACACCCTGAAACCTATCTTCTATGGAAAAAAAAAAATATTTATATCCATTAACAGCTATTAGCAACTGAGGAAATAAATGGAATGAATTGATAATATCCTTCATTATATGAGGGGGATTTATTGCCTAGTCTGGGTTTTGATGTGCGTGAAGTTAGATTTGGTAATTACGAGTGATGTGGTAGTGATGGTTAAACAGACTTTGAGTAAGTTCAATTTATCCTGCACTTGTGATACCAGTGTGCCTTTAAAATATGATAAATATGGATCAATGATATTGTCAGGACTTGCAGGCAAGGATATGAAATACTGCTGACACAGTTTGCTGTCTCAAGGTTTGTTTAAAATACTGTCATTTTTTGTCTATAAAGACTTCAAGTGCAGTAATAAATGGTATTTAAGCATATATGACTGTTTCAGTATTTATGGGAAAAAGAGTCACACTGCTTTGTAAGCATGATTATGGTGAGAAAGGATATGTATTTTTTAAAAAGTGTGAGGGAGTATAAAATCAGCCAAAGAGTAAATGTTTTCTGATCAGTATTTAATCAGTTTTAATCAGTAAAAAAAGGAGCCAAATCAGTATAAAAACATTCAGATGTAAGATGTGCAATATGGAAATGACACTTTAACAAAGCAATTTAGATGCTACATTTGTGTAGAAGTTTAGGGACCCATTTTTGCTTCAACAAAAACATATGATTAAATGTAAAAAGAAAATAACATGTGAAAGACTGGAATCAAAAAACATTTTGACAAAGTGTGAGGGATGGGCAAAAACACCTGATATTTTTTGTTACCCCCCTAGATAGTGTATGCTTTTAAGTGGCCATTAACTTTAATTATAAAACATTTCAACATGTTTGACCCCTTGAAAAAAAAAATGCCTCCCCTGGAAGCCAGCTGACCCACTTCTCTTCAGAACAGTGTCTAGCTACTAGTCTGCCATTAGGGTATGCCAAAAGTACAATTATCCTTGAAATTGAGTCTTCAAAGGAAAAAAACAAAAGAAAAAAATTGTACATATTTAACAAGTCACTCTTTCCACATCACAAATTTGCATAAGTAGCTCATGTTTATTCATGGTGACAATGAAAACACTTAACATCTTGTAAAATGCAAAAATACTAATCATCTTGTAAAATGCGTGATCTGTAGTGAATCTTATTTTTGTTGGAAATTGTGGCAATATCTAACAATGTTGTGACTTTTTACATCGAAAAGACAGGTATACTGGTAAAGCAGTTAAATTGTGCACAGACCTTGAAGTAATCAAATGTTATAAACAAATACCCTGTTTTAACAGGATACCGTTAGGTAATGGTATCTTGCTTTGTTTTATCATTGAATCATATTATTTGTTGCTTTCAACTATTTGCTTATTATTGTTTGCTGTAGGATATGTTCCACAACAATACACCAGTCCAAGGAGGCATTGGGATGCATTTACTACAAAAGATGGGCTGGAAGCAAGGTGAGGGACTGGGAAAGAACAAAGAAGGATCTACCCTTCCTCTTATGCTGGACGTGAAGACGGACAGAAAAGGTGAGAAATTTGTAGGAAATATTAAAATTGATAAGAATTTAAGAGGAGATTTTAGTCACGTTATACCCAAAGAAAACTATTTTAGTCTTTTGCAATATTCACTTTTTGGTTTCGATGAAAAGAGAAACCTATGCATTCATGATGGCGTGTGTGTGTATGTATGTGTATGTGTGTGTGTGTATGTATGCGTGTATGTGTGTATGTGTGTGTGTTTGTGACACTTTGCTTGTTTACACGATATCTTGAGAAGGGAAGATGTGACAGTTCTCAAACTTGGTACACAGATACCCCATACTGAGAGGAAGAACCCTATTTATTTTGGTTGGTTGAGGTCAAAGGTCATCTGGGGTCACAGGGGGTCAAAAACCAAAATCCTTGTTTACACAATATCTCAAGATAGGAAACTTGGATTAATTTCAAACTTGATATGTTGATGCATTATGATGTAAGGAAGAACCCTATTGAATTTGGTGGAGGTCAAAGGTCATTTGGGGTCAAGTGGGGTCAAACCCCGAAATCCTTGTTTACACGATATCTCATGGTAGAAAACTTGCATTAATTTCAAACTTGATATGTTGATGCGTTGTGATGTAAGGAAGAACCCTATTGAATTTGGTGGAGGTCAAAGGTCATTTGGGGTCACTTGGGGTCAAACCCAGAAATCCTTGTTTACTCGATATCTCATGGTACAAAACTTGGATTCATTTCAAACTTGATATGTTGATGCGTAATGATGTAAGGAAGAACTCTGTCGAATTTGGTGGAGGTCAAAGGTCATTTGGGGTCACGTGGGGTCAAACCCCAAAATCCTTGTTTACACGATGTCTCATGGTACAAAACTTGGATTCATTTCAAACTTGATATGTTTAATGCATTATGATGTGAGGAAGAAACCAAATTAATTTTGGTGGAGGTCAAAGGTCATTTGGGGTCACATGGGGTCAAACCCTGAAATCATGGTTTACACTATATCTCAAGGTAGGAAAATTGGATTAATTTCAAACTTGATATGTTGATGCATTATGATGTGAAGAAGAATGCTATTTATTTTGGTGAAGGTCAAAGGTCGTTTGGGGTCAGAAGGGGACAAATCCTGAAAACCTTTTTAGCACAATATCTCAAGATAGGAAGCTTGGATTGATTTCAAACTTGATATGTTGATGCGTTATGATGTAAGGAAGAACCCTACTGATTTTGTTAGAGTTCAAAGGTTATTTGGGGTCTTGGGCGTCAAACTCAGAAAAGTTTTTTTTTTTGATAGCTCAAGGTACGAAACGTGGATGAATTTCATAATTAGTTTGTGAATGAATTATGGTGAGAAGATGGTCTGTATAAGGTTTTTTTGTGGAGGTGAAATGACATCTGGGGGATGATCGATCAAACTTTGGAAAATTTGTCAAAATGGGGTATCTCAAGGTAGGAAACTGGGATGGATTTCCTAATTAGTATGTGGATGGTGTTATGGTGAGTTGAAAGTACTGAACCAGTTGGTTTTTACATGGTTGAGGTTAATGGTCATCTGGTATCACCTGGTATCAAACTCTGAAAACCTTGTTTGCAGAATATCTTAAGGCACAGTACGACATTTGGCTCTTTGAATATAGGAATGTTTTGGTTGAAAGAAAAACCAGTTGCTTACAGGTGGAGTCAAAGGTCACTTTGAGTCACCAGTTTTTACAAGAAATGTAGCATTTTATTAAAAAGAGCATATCTGTATCATAGAAACCTCAACGCATTTTTGCATTCTGGTTTTACAATCATCAGATAAAAAGTATAACAATAATTTTATAATAATGTTAATTTTCCTGAAACAAGTCATGGACATTTTCTCTACTCTTGAGTGTCTTAGTGGACTAAGAGCATGGAACTCAAGTGGTTATTGAAATAGTGTGAACAAAAATGGTGTGCTTCTACTGCTGTAAATTAGCGTAAGATGAAAGTGGAAATATGCAAATGAGAAAATAAAAAGAATACCTCAAAAGGAAGGAAGAGAGAAAATAAACAGAGCATGTTTATTTCCCCATTTTCCTTTTCCTTCCAAAGGGAAATATCGCTACTTTTTGGTTTCGATGATAAGAGAAACCAAAGCAATCATGATGGCGTGCGTGTGTATGTATGTATGTATGTATGAGGGTGTGTGTGCATGTGTGTGTGTGTGTATGTGTGTGTGTTTGTGACACTTTGCTTTTTAACACGATATCTCAAGATAGGAAGCTTGGATAGATTTCATATGTGGTATGTGGATGCGTTATAGTCAGTAGATGGTCCCTATTGTTTTGGGGGTAGTTCAAAGGTCATCTGGGGTCATTAGGGGTCAACGTCTGAAAATCTCGTTAACACGATATTTCAAGGTAGAAAGCTTGAACAGATTTCATATTTAGTATGTGGATGTGTTATGGTCAGGAGATGGTACCTATCGTTTTTGGCAGAGGCCAAAGGTCATCTGGGGTCACCAGGGGTCAAAGTCTGAAAACCTTGTTAACATGATATCTCAAGGTAGAAAGCTTGAACAGATTTCATATTTAGTATGGGGATGCATTATGGTCAGGAGATGGCCCCTATCATTTTTGGTGGAGGTCAAAGGTCACCTGGGGTCACCAGGGGTCAAAGTCTGAAAATTTTGTTAACACGATATCTCAAGGTAGAAAGCTTGAACAGATTTCATATTTAGTATGGGGATGCGGTATGGTCAGGAGATGGTCCCTATCATTTTTGGTGGAGGTCAAAGGTCATCTGGGGTCACCAGGGGTCAAAGTGAGTCAAAGGTGAAAACCTTGTTTATGTGATATCTCAGGTTAAGTAGCTTTGATACATTTCATATTTGTTATGTGGATGGGTTATGGTCAGGAAATGGTACATAATGTTTTTGATGGAGGTCAAAGGTCATCTGGGGTCACTGCTGGTCCAAGTCTGAAAATCCTGCTTATGCAATATCTCAAGATAGGAAACTTGGATAGATTTCATATTTGGGTATGTGGATGCATTGTGGTCAGAAGATGGTCCCCATAGTTTTTGGCAGAGATGAAAGGTCATCTAGGGTCAAAGCCTGGAAACCTTTTTAAATGTGATCTCTCAAGATAGCTGTTTGTCAATTTGTCTGTCTGTTGTTTGTCATTCTAGCTATGTATGGCTTTTATGGATGTCAAAAGGTCATCTGGAATGACAAAATTATTTTTTGAACTTGCTAGTATAACATATGAATGAGAAGATAATGGTGCATGATGGCACTCTTTGAAACGGAACATTTATGTATCATCGAAACCTCAGTGCATTTTTGCATTCTGGTTGGTGCTTAATATCATATCCTCTCAAGCCAAAATTATTGTGATAATAATTTTCAATATAGATTGTCCAACACTTAGTCTACTGTAGTTACTCTGGAGAAATTTGGTGGTCAGCTGAGGGACTTGAATGCGTAATGCAGATGATTTTCCCGTACACTGAAGGGGTTATTACCCTAAAAAAATGAGACTATCTAGCATCTTAATGATAAAGATGAATCCGGACAGCCAAGTGATGGTCTGATTTCAGCCGGACATAATTGGGGTCCATTCCCTGTCTTTCAATTTCTTTGGATCATGGATGGTTGTACACTGAATTGTATCTTGATTGCCTCAAATTCACTGAATATGAAGGTTTGAAATTCATGTAGACAATAAATAAAGATGAGTTAAGGCTGATGGGCCACACTATTGACTGCTTACAGTCACTAAACACAAGAGCTGATCTGATTTGTCTATACCATACTTTTGTAGAAAAATCAAACTGTAAGCACTTCTAGACATACTCTTCAAGTTTATAGAGGAAGAAAAGTGTGTGGAAGGGTTGGGCAGGAGCCCAGCAACTCAGGTAACTTTTTTTTGGTGAGGTGGATGATGGATAATATTTGGAAAGAGGTTTTGACACCAGACAAATACTCTAGCCATGGGGGAATGGGTTGAATGTCAGAATGGCCGGCAGATTTGTTATGGTACAAATAGGAGTGGGGAATTGGCTGGATATTGTATAAGGAGAAGACGAGATAACGAAATAGGCGTGCTTCAAAGTCCACTTACTGGCTCCAGAAAATGTGTATTTCAACAGATAGACATAATCAGTGCATACAGGTCAAGTGGGGACGACGACCAAACCAAGACTAATGAACGAAACAAAAATGAATAACTTCCATGACACTACAACAAAAGGACCTATGTAACATATTGCAACTACTCGACTACGCACGTACCACAAATTCCAAACATAAAGTAACCCTTAATTCTTACAATATCTCTGTGTGAATTACTGAACCATTCAGGACATAGATGATGTCAGATGGTAGACATACATGCTGCAAACCTTTTGCTAAAACCAAAAATAGGTCAAATGGATATGTAAAAGTGGGACTCAATTCCAAACAACATCTTATCCAATAAAACAAATTTGCAGTGCATTGGAATGTAGTTTACTTTTTAGCAAGTTGCAAATCCAATGTTGGACCAGTAACAAATTGTTTATAGAAAAGTCTATGACATAAGTTATTGGAAAGGGAGGGGCAAGGGTATCAGTAGACTAGGTAAAGCAGTCCAAACTTCTTTTATCAAAAATGTTGCTGCTAGTTGTATTGGTAGGGTTGCTGGCACCCAGAGCTGAAATGTTGCCGCCATGCTATCATCCGAGATGGTTAGAAATTTTACCAGACAACCACAATGTTTGTCTTTGAGCTTGTCTGAAAGACAAGGAACTTTTGATTTGTGAATGAATAGTTTGCTGCATCAGCAAAAATTTGTCATAATTTTGTATCAAATCAATCACATTGAGTGTCATTTTTAAGCTGAGTCATACAAAGGACTTGGCAAATGTAACTGTCTGCCATTTGATGTGGTGATGTTCCATGTAAGTAATGGGGGTCATGGAACAGCCCAGTTGCCCACAACTGGAAAAAAGTCTGTGAAAGGTGCTTTATGTTCCTGTTGTATTTATGAAAGTTTTTTATTTCATAGAGATTTGTACCTCAAAAGTGAAACCTACTGCCATTGTGCTTGGTGCTCAGCATAAGCAATGGAGTAGGGAAAACAGCCAGTGAAACACAACTGGAATAAAGCCTGTGGCCAGCTCAAGGTGAACCAGTTGGTTAGAAACTGGACCGTAAAACTCCATCTAACAAACTGACTGACTGACTGACTTGAATAACTCATGGAAATTTGTAGACTTTTAACAAATTATGTTTCTCTTTGTTTTCTAGGTCTTGCTGCCAAGGACAATAAGAAGAAACCAAGAACCTTACCATTTGTGAATTCTGTTCCACTACAGATGACACTCCCAGGTTCAACCCAACAAACTAAGAATCCCCCTCAAGTAAAGACAGACTTTGCAGGCAAACATCCAGTTTCTGTTCTGAATGAACTCTGTTCAAAAAGAAAATGGAGGCAACCAGAGTACACTGTTGTCCTAGATGATGGGCCAGCTCACAAGAAGGAGTACATTTTTAAGGTAGATCATTTTCCATTGTCTAGGTCTGTATGAAATTGTGAAAGGTGTCTTTCTTTCTTAAAAGGGGCAATAGCAGGGTTCTCACTAACCTGAGCTCCCGGGTCCCTGAGGCACGAGTCCGACTCAAGACGTTTGAAACAAAATCCTGTGCATCCCAGGGACGCACGGGATTTGCTTGCAAAATGCATGTTAAATTTTGGCAAGGAGGCATTGAAAGTTTTGGGTTAAAAAGTTCATACAAATCCATTGCCTTGAAATGTTCATTGTCAATGTCACTTCACAAAATAAATGTAGAAAAGCTGCCTATGGAAGTTTCTTATCACCGCAGTTCATATTCGACTTGACCAGAAAACCTTTCCCTGACTAGACTGGCCACATTCTGCAATATTGCTGGTGTTATGTACGATCTAGATAATCCACCGCGCTGTGGGACCCTTAGAAATTTGATGGGACTCTTGGAAAGAAAAGTTGAGGGTTCAGGGACTCTTGGGTTTGGGGTCCTAATGATAACACTGAATAGGGTTTGCTTTTACAAGTTTTCCACAAGTTTAATTCTGCACTTGGTCACAATCATACATTGAGCCAAAACTAATACAAAACGAGCTGTCATCTTGGCCTGGCATTGTTATCGGTCAAGGTTTCGATGAGGCTGTCTAGTCTTGGATCTGTGTGAAATTTTGTTACTGGAACAAAATTTAAAAAAAAAAAATCCCAACCAACAGTAAGTTACACAGAATTGACATATGTTCCCACTTGAAAGACTTCTTCAATGTCTGCTGATCCTGGTAAATGATCAGTTAGGAAAGGAAAAACATATTGCTGGAACAAAATGTTAATATTCACTGTCAGACTCTGGTTGCCCCTCTAACCCTGCCCTTACAAAAAAGGTGCGTCAACCTGTGTCTGCACCACGTGTGATCACGCGTGGAAAAACAAAGGAAATCACGCGTGTTCTAGGGTGACAGACCTGCGTTTTTGGAACCTTCTACTCACAGGTTTGACGCAGGTTTGTTACACCTTCCCTTGCCTTTAATATCAAGCCACAGGTTTTCTTCAAGAATTCTTTGTTAACCCTAGTTTTCATCACCACACGTTTTGCACATAAAACCTGTGGCAAACCTGTGGCAAACCTGTGTCAAGCCTGTGGTAAATGATCAACCTGCATCAGTGTCAAGGGAAAACACAGGTTTTTATGCAAAAACCTGTGATAACCCCTGGCAAAAACATGTGAAAACCTGCAAATTTGGAACTGATGGCCTCACCTTTTTTTTCTGTTCATTGAAAATACATTGACAGAAATGATCCAAACTTTTGCACATTTTGCTGCTGTGACATACATATTTTTAAGAACAGGAAAATAGGGGTTGAGGATAGGGCTGAGGGGGTGTAAAAAATATATTTATTTTAAGTAAAAATCATGACAGTCACCATGTGGGAAAGGGAAGGGAGTGGTTTTGCAGAAAATAATACAATTTTCAGCCGTGGCATTGGCCCCGTTCTGTTGGACCTTGCCATGGAGATACAAAGGAATTGGGCGGTAGGGTGGGGACTGGGGGTCAACAGGTAAGAGTACTTCTAAACCTCTACTTATGATGATGAGAAAAACATAGATACCTCATGAGAAAAACTCTTGTTTTCTTTGGTAAAGAAGTGGATGGCCTTTTGCCAGTTGGGAGGAGGGGATGAGGTGGAGGTGAGGAAAAGAATAAAATAAACTGTCTGTTAATCATGGTGAAAAAAACAAAGTTGCCTGTACCCCTTGAAAAGAATTTCCTGGCTTGTGCTGGAAAGGAAAATACTTGGAATCACAGACAAATGGTTTATGTAGCTGTTGGATTTTGAAAAGCTTTTTTTTTTCATTTCATGATAATTTGTAGTTTGTGCAATTACCTCCAGTGTGAGTGAACTTTGTACTGCACTCATAAAGGATACAGGGCTATGTTTCTTTTATTTTCCCTCTAATGGTGAAATATTAACGTCACTTTGGTGCGGGATCCGGGTTCAAATTTCAGACTAAAAAATAATACAATATAATGCAGTAACCAAGTCATGGTCTGAGTGTCTTTCAATTAGTAGACAATCCTGATTGTGATAATTAATCAAAAACGTCCAGGTGCTTTTCATAAAAATAGCTCAGGACTTTCCAAAAGAATGTAACAGTACCTTGAAATTTGTGACACGGGACAACCCCGAAGCACCTGGAAATATGATGAAATCCGGTTAGACTCTGAAGAGGCAGGCACGAATGACTTCCTCAAAGCTGCTTCAGGAAATAGCTGATGTTATTCTGTTTCTTCATCCTTCTTATTGGGAGTTGACCTTGTGCAGGATCTAATGTTTACTTAATCAACAATAAACTCTTCAAATTGACGTAGATGTAGTTAGGGAATTTTGAATACATCATATCTTGTATCAAAATGGTTGCTTTGTAGTTCCTTTTATTTCCTTTTCTTGTTTGTATCTATAAAGTCTCAGAAGGTTTCAATCATTGGTTCATTTCAGGTCATTCTAAATAACGAAGAGTACCAGGGGGCGACATCTTGCAATAACAAGAAAGAAGCCAAAGCTCTGGCTGCCCAGACTGCCCTAGTGAAGATGGGACTTGTACCACCTGACTAGCAACAAGAGGATAAGAAATGGGGAAGATTGGTTGGACTCTGGAGATATGTAATTCCTGCAAAAGGCATTAGTGCATTTGTGTGACATGCTTTATGCTGCCCTAGGACTACTACTGCGGACTGCATACCTGTAAAAAGTGGGGAAGATTAGATAAAAACTGGAGTGATAACGATTTACCCTCAGCAAGACAAGAGTGCAAATGTGTGACCTGCTGTAGACTGCATGTTAATGTTGGTACTTCCACCACTTTATTAGCTAGGAATAAGGAGTGGAAAAGACTGGGTCAAATATGGAGATGTCACCACTGCAATTAAAGGTCAGGAAGATGGCAGCATATGTGTAACCTGCCCCAGACTGCCCTGGTAAATATGGGACTGCTACCATCTGATTAGCTAGTAATAACTGGCAAAAAACATAGTCCTGCAGTTAAGCTCAGGAAGACAAGGGTGTCATATGTGTAACCTGCTGCAGGCTGCTCTGGTAAAAAAATGGGGCTTCTACCACCTGATTAGCTAGGGCATAGGTATCGAAACTAACTAGTTTAAAACAGGAGCCATACCCCTCCTGTTAAAGCTCAGAAAGACAAGGGTGCTTATGTGTGACCTCTCCAGGACACTCTGTTAAAATGGGACTTCTACCACCTGATTTGCTGGGGATAAGTAGTGGGAAAGACTGGCAAATACTTCTGCTGTTAAAGCTCAGCAAGTCAAAGGTACTTAAATGAAACCATGACTGAGTTTCTTACCGTGAATTTTTTTCATGACATTTTTTTCCAGTTGATAAAAGTGCATAAAGTTGAGAATGATGGCATTGATTTCCTCCTAAAGGAAAAAAACAGTCACCCCATTTGCAACTCTCATTTAAAATCCACAGGAAATAACTCCTTTCTTTAGCCTTTGCTTGTAATAGTTATCTTCAAAAATATTTTCGAATGTACTTGTATGGGAAACTAAGAATAGTTTTGCTGATATTTTGAAGCAATTTTCAGTCACTGCCTTATTACCTCTAAGTTGCAAAGTGTTGTAGATATATTGAAAAGTGAATATTATCCCCAAACAGCTGTTATGACTAGATACAAACAACAGAATGACAGATGTCAGGTACACCCACGGCCTAGGGTGAGGGGTACAGTGTACACTGCTTATACAGCGTCATATGCACTCTGTGTGGAAGCAGCTTTAAAGGGGAAGTTTAAGCAGAAATTTAATTTTCATATGAGAAAGAGGAACAAAATGTGCACATTGTGGTGAAAGTTCCATTCAAATTGGACATGTATTTCTTGAGATATCAGTAAATGAAGTCAGTAGATTTGTATTCAAAAGTGAGTTTGAGGGCAGCAGAGTTTATATCACTTCCTCACATTGACAAGGAATGCTTTGTTTCCCTTTGTTTTATCAGACTATTGTGTTGACCTTGCAGATAATAGGAGTATGACCTCCCTGTGGGGGATGAGTTTGTAAAATTCTCATGCCACTTATGCAATCACCTTTTTATAATATGGGATTGTTGGGGACAAAATTCAGTGTAAAGTTAAAAGAAAAACAAAAGACTGCCCATTTATGTGGGCATGTGATGTCATATGTGCTTGCTTCAAGTTCACTTTTTGTTGAAAATGTGAAAACTTTACTGTTCATATCTTGAGAACCACACATTGGATTTCAATGCAAATTTCACCAAAGTGCTTAGAATAAGCACCCCTCTAAAATACCTAATCCTGTCGTGATATTAAACCCTTCTTTTAACTTCTTGTGTGATGGGCATGTTTTTCATTTAAGTAATGAAAACTTAGGATTTGATCACTTCTCGTGATGTAACCCCTGGTTAAAAGTTACTGCAGAATGGTATGAAATGTGATATGCAAAACGAAAAAAAAAAAAAACACGAGCAAGGGGGCACTTGGGGGATATTTTAAGGGGGGATAAGAAGTATAATGTAGCTTGCAGTTCACTGTTAGTATTTATCAAAAAAGTCTTACCTGCTTTTGCGTAGGGTACATTTCCCTGTATTGGCTGGCATAATATATCCCACCTTGCAAGCTGTGCTTTACAGCAGTTTATGCATTATGTGAAATTTTGTAAATAGTAATGCAATGAACTGGTCTCAAACAAAGAAATATTCATGAAACAGAATTGCTGAATTCAGTCCATTCTTGTGTGTTCTTTCCTCCTGCCTTTTTAATTTTATTGTGAATGGTAATTTTATGGATTTTTCTGGAGTATTATACTTTTACTACTTCAAGCTGTATGACAGAGCTTCAGTCACTTTTGGGATAGTCCTTATAAAGATCCTAAATTGTTAGGGAACCTTGGAAGGACACTGATGTCTTGGTTTTTTTTTTCAAATAACCCAGATTGTCTGGATTTCACATAATGCTCACCAAGTTTGACAGGTTTTTCCTACTTTCATGTAAATATTGCATCATTTTGCACCTAGACACCCTTAAAAACCAAAAATATTTCCAGTGAACAGGTTTGTAAACAGCATCACAGCCAATGCTGGTCCTACAAGTGTTGTCATAAAATCTATGTGGAACTGATGGCAAAGTTTTTATAGGGTTGCTTCACTCTGCCTGCCATACCATTGGTTGGTAAATGATGCTGTGCATTTTTCAATCAATGGTCACTTGTGCTTTGTTTTCCCCACCATGTCTCCCTACATGAGGAATATATGTGATCTGTCATTGACAATTGTTTTCACATCAGCATTTTAAATAACACTTGTGATTTTAAAGATCTTTTGGTATAATTCACTACAGTTCATCTAACATCCTCACCCACCCCCACTTCCCACCATCTCACTTAGCCAAGTCTAGCATCACTGCTGCCAGGCCCTTTAGCCTCAGGCAGGTGTCATTGACAAGAAACAACAATCCACATCACCGGGCAAGCTAGAAGCTCAAAGTTGTCAGGTCCATGGAGGAAGTTGGTCAGATGAGATTTTGTGGCTCAGGTTCTAACAAGTGGGGCTGGTCATGGCCTTTTTTCCAGTTATGGCTGAAACGGCAGCAGGTTCCATTTTTAGGGTCCTTTCTTTACCCCACCAAAGACTCTAAAAAAAGAACATACTACCATCATGCTTGATGCCCAGCATCAGCAATGAAGTAGGGGCTTAGCCCCAGGAAGCCAGACCCTGTGCATCATGTGGAATGCAAAACTGTGCCCAGCTAATGTATTTTGTGGAACTCATGCAGCTTAGTGAGCCTACCTACATGTGACATGTGCCTTCTCTTGTTCTTTTGTTTGTTTGTATAATTTTTTTCACAACTTTTGACTATGCACCTCATTTGTACATCAACACAAAACTAACAAAAAAAAGGCCCACAACCATGGTCTAGCATCGTGATTGGTTACAGTATGGTGGAGGCTGTCTCGTCTTGCATCTGTGGAATTTTACTTCTGGACAAATATTCCGAGATTTTCGTTCAACAGGATTTAACACAAAATTTCCAATTTCTTCAGACTGAGAGACCTTTTCAATGTTTCTATGTTCAAGTAAACAATCAGTTCAGAAGGGAAAAAGTGCTGGAACAAAGTGTTAAATATTCTGTTAAACTCTGACTGCCCCTTTAAAGTTTTCTTTGTATTACCTATCTCTGAAACTGGGGGTTGTTCATCAAGGTTGGCTTTCTTAAAGACCAGGAGATGGCTGAAAAATGGCCTGTGTGATGCAGAGCTGCCAGCCTGCCATAATGAAAAAGGAGGAACACCACCTATGAGCTTGGTAGAGCAAAGCTAGGGTCCAGGGGGTGAAGTGCTGGGTTTTGAGTAGTTTCAGGTATGCTGGAGAGACTTTTTGCACCCCCAGCAGCCAGGTAAAAGTGTACAAACTTATTAATTAATTCCATGCCAAAATCAGTGATACTTTTCAATCTGTCAGATTTCAGAACCTTACACCTCTAAACACTAGGGTCCCTTAAACTCAACACATGATTGTGCACTCTAATAAGCACACATTTACACACTCACCACTTTCTTCAACAGTCTTCCCCCCCTTCCCCCTCCCAAAGGAAATGATTCACAATTATTTCAAGCCATGATTGAAAAAATTGGACATGTATGGTCATGATTCCAACTTTACTGAAAATCAGAACATGACATAAGAATATTGGAACAAGACAAATTTTGGCGTAAAGAAGTAGAACTGCCCTTACTGTTAATCGAAACTGTTGGTGATGGCTACTTTTGGGCCCACGTGTAGCTTCAATATTTAAGCACTGTGGCAGGATAAATATGTAGTAAACAAAATATATCACTCCTACAAAGTTACATCCATAAAAATACAATTTATTTCTCAATTTTGTGGAATGTTTAAATTTACTTGACTTTATCAAGTCCATACAAATTGTAGTAAACTTACATAACCATTAAAAGGGAGTACAGGAATTCACTAAATAATTTAAAAGGTGAAAAATCCACCCTGTTAATTTCAGATCAATCTGCATCATGGGCAGAAAATTAAATCAATAAAAAGATTTGATGTTTCAAAAACTCCATACATTTAAAAGCCAATAAAGTACATAAAATCTTTTGAATTTTTATGAAACTAAAATTTTAAAAGAGCCTCAATTCATTGGGAATGTTTTCTCTTTTACACATCATCCTAAATAAGAACCTCTAAGCTCCCTGTTGTATTCTTATCCAGCGAAAGATAGTTCTCACATGACATCATAGACGCTTTCCACTGGGGCATTCCAGCCATGTTTGAGGGTAACCTCGGTATGTATGTACAGGCTTTCCCTCAAACATGGCAGTTGCTATAATGCATATTTGTGATGTCAGTGAGAACTATCTATTAACTACATGTTTTGAATACACCAGGCAGTATCTTTGACAGATACATTTCAGGCCAGCCATGTGTAACTTTCAGGAAATACTGTTTTTAATACATTGTTATCAGAGTAAACAATGGGAGGGAGAGTTAAAAATTACTGATGGTAGTTTCGGGTTACTCTAATTTGTTCCTTTTTTCTCAATAGTGTGCTTTCATGTGACATCACAATTGGTAAGCCATGCCCACTGTCAGGCAAACATCAAGTTTTAGTGTTTTAGTGCATTTTATGCACATGTGAGTCCATCAACTGTTTCTCAGCTGCACTAGCTCACATAATACAGTTTAAAAGCCCAATTCTCACACCCCAAATGGTTCCAATGATCCTAACCTTCTTACTTAAGCCTCTCCCCCAGTTTTCTGAAATTCATCTTCATCCAGACACAATCTCAGTTTATATTGCTTCAGGATGTACAGAAAACTCAGTGTGTATAATCCAAACACTGTCAGTACAGTTCATGCTGTGCAATATAGGCTATGGCACTCTGCATTGTTTGAATTTAGCAGTCGATCAAAAAGCTGAGCCAATTGAGAGATTCTGTTACCCACTACAAGAAGTGTAATTTGGAGTGAGAGGATTGGCCCTTTAATAGTTTCGCCCATAAAAAGGAGCAGAGCTTGTGACATCAGTGGAAGAGCTCTGTAGTAATTATGAATCAGTGTCAGAAAATGGGGAGAGTTTTGAAGTGAATCACTTTCCCTGCCCCCATCTCCCCTTCCATGTATGTGAAGAAACTCTCAGTGCACTAAGTAGCAATGTATTTTACATAAACCCCCAGTCACAGTACAAGGAATATGAATCAGATTGCGTTCTGATTTTGGCGAGTTTTTATGAAAAATTTTCTCAATCTCTGGTTGAAAAGAGTCCAAAATTTCCCAACCTGTGTAAATGTGGGATTTGTATCACAGGACTAATTCAGTCAACATCTTCAAAGACCTCTGGTACTAATCATATATTTACACTTGTTGGCAAATTTTTTGCTCTCTCCAACCAGAGTTTGAGATTTTAGAAAAACTCACCAAAACTAGTTTGGAATCCAATCCAATTCTAACTCTTTGTAGTGTGATCGCGGCTTAACGTTAACTAAGACCTCATCTGCCTTGCACCACCATCCTGTCACAGCTTGTGACTTTTGTCTGCTTTGCCTACAGACATTCAAAGCGTCCACTCATGTTGGCCAATGTCATGTCCACTCATACTGACCATTTGAGTATTTTAGCTCCTTCCATGCCTTTTGCAGGATAGTTTGGGGTTTGCAAATTTTATTGACAAATTCTTTGGTGGAGCCTCTACTGAGACTAATAGGTTCACTTTGGTCAGATATTTTACTGGTGGCAAAGGATGCCTTTGTGAAGGATGCTGTAGGCTCATGATGTTGAAAAGTTGCAAAAAATTGACCCTCCTGAGATTCTGCGATAAGGTTCACTAAGAGGTCCACATTGTGCGGAAGAATTGGTCCAGAGACTTCAAGTGTGTGAATGTCTTGGATACGTTGTCCAACAATTTGACGCATGCAACCTGGTTTGACCTGAAAGAATACAGATAAATACTATAAATTCTGCTTTATGGCTAGATTTTTAGGCGAATAACGGAGAATTGGAAACAATTTTGACGAAACATTATTGCACTAATAACTCAAAGCTGTAGACCTGACTGTTAAACAACACTTCCTGAGCTGTTCAAAAGAGAATTTGATCACAACTTACAGGGAAGCCAAAAACTGTTTGCAAAGGGAGATAAACAAGAGAAATTGCACCAGAGGAATTTATTTGCACTAAATTAGCCTTACAGTAAAATTAATGCTTTCAGCATTTGCTGAAACTTAAAAAATAAAAAAAAAAAAACACAAACTTATAGGGAAATATTGTGTTTGTTTCACAGAAAATTTCATCCTTTTTAAAACCAATATTTATTGGCACAGAGTGATAAATGATTAAAAATAATGCAGTATGGTGGTCTTCTTTCAAGAAATAAGTTTTCCTTAGATTGAAATTCAGTTATTTGTTGCTCAAGATTAATTCGTTCACCCAAACTTTCAACATTTCAAATGATGCAACTTCCATCTTCTTGTTCATAATATTTTGAGGAGATGAAGCTATTGCTGGGGTGTATGGTTGATAATGAATTGCTTGATGTTGCCTTGAGCTATTTTGTTTGAACGCTATGTTGGAGCATTTAAAATGCAGTTAATTATTTCCCTTAAAAGTATTTCCCTTTATATAAACCTCCACAAACCTTTTGTAAGCTTCAGAGTAATCAGTTTATTACATTTACAAAATGCCCCTCCTGACTCCAAAGGAAAAAAATGAACTTGTCAAAGATTTAGAGGAAGAAGATGATAAAACACAGTTTTGAACCATCAAAATCTCGCAACAGGAACATTAGTAGATTAGTTTATTGCTTTTACCGTGGGACAGGGGGTAGGAAGGAGAGTGGGTATCTGTCAAGTTTTATGCAAGCAGGACAAGCAACTTTCTAAAAGTTAGCATTGATAAAAACTTGTACGTTGTTCGTTTTGTGTGCATCTGTGCCTCAACCATGTGATCTTTGACATCAAATCTTTATAATACTAGACTACACTATCATAAACTCTAACTCTAAACTGGCATGTACCAAATAAAACAGAACCAAATGATACATACCTTGCAACAAGTGAGGGTGGCTCCATGGAAAGCCATTGGTGACAAAATTGTGGGTGGTATGCCTGCCTGAAGGCCTACAGTAGCAACAATATTTTTGTAGTTTAGCAGAAAGTTGTAAAGTGCCTGGATATTAGACAGCTCTTCAACAAACACAACCGACTGAGGGCGATTGTCCTGTCTAACCGATGGGTCTGCTTCTCTGATTGCAAAGAGTTAAAGAAAAGATCTCATTTCCAAAGTGTGCTATGTGATTGCACCCACCAACCCCTATCTCCCACTCTTCCTCCTCCCTCCCCCCCCCCCCAAAAAAAAAAAAAAAAAAAAATCAATAAGCTTAATTAAACATCACAGGTTTCACACTTCTTAGTTTTCATTGCAAAGCAATTTGTAGATCGCCTGGAAAACATAAAACTCAAGCTCTTCTCCTACGTTTATAATCAGCATTATCAGAGCGCCAAGTTTTTGTGCATACTTCTGAAAAAGTTAGATCCTATTCTATTCCTTGTACTAAATGTTGTGCATACTGTTAGTACAGACTCCTAGAGAGTATACACTTCGGCTTGTGGTTGCAACTTCGTTTGCTAATTCTGCCAACTTTGTTTATTTTTGCATACTTTAACAAGGTGATAAGGTAGATGTGTGTCCTCTAACACTGCAGTCACTAAAATGAATCTGGATTAGGTTTTGAAATGTTTTTTGTGAGTTTTCATTAAGATTTTCTCCTTATCTGGTCTGAAGAACTCAAAATTTGCCAACCTGTGAATGTATGATTTTCAACAGAGGTTTGCAAAAATGGAATGTTTACTGATCTTTTTTCATGACATTACACCAACATACAGCTTAAAAGGTAGTGTGACACATCAGCAAATTGACCAGACTTTACTTGGCAGTTGTGGAGTGAACTGTTCTAAGGAATACTCCGTTGGAATTATTTCAATATCTTCAACGGTTCTCCAGACATACCTCTTTAAAGTTCAAATGTTTCTGAAGAAACTTGTTGCTTATGCAAAAGTAATGATGTGGAGTGTTGCATAGTGTTGATATTTCTTTCGTTAACCCTATATAAATTATCTCTTAATTACTCATCAGATAGTTTGTGGTTTGGTAATTGATACTGATGATTTGCAAGGACACAAATTAAACTTCCAAAATAAAACCCTCAGGGGAAACAAATGTAACAACTGTCCCTGAAATCAGATCTGAAATGAAGAAATGGCTAATTTTATCCTTAGTAAAAACAAAGGATAACATTAGCCATACATGGTACATTCCTATGATGACATCACAAGATTTGCATATTGAGCTGATATTTATTAATTATTAAGTGAAAATCAGAAATTGTCCTGTTAAATTGTCAATTTTTGATGGATTTTGATGGAAAATGTGGCTAATTTCATGGTTTTTAATGCTTTTTACATCAAATACCCAATTCTGTCATTTTCATGTCACACTACCTTTAATAGCCTAGAGCAGGTGTAGTCTAATGAAAGCTGTCTGTTGATAAGAAGTTGAAAAATATTTTGTACAAATTGAATACTCATAATCATATGTTCATCATATATTTACACAGGATGGTAATTTTGGGGCTCTTTCCAAACAGAGATGACGAAGATCAGAAGATCAGAATCAGATCAGATCAGAATCAGACACGAGCTCATTGATTGTGTGACCACAGCTTAAAAATCACATTTTCTGTGGGTGTGAGCATTCTCAGTACTTCTCAATAGTTTATAAGTAAGAGTTATATCAGAATGCCAGAACTCTATCAATATTTACTTACACTGTTTACTATCTCAAAGAAAAAATTGATACAACAAACATTCCATTATATTACTTCAATGGAGTACTGATTTTCTCCTCTGTGTGTAAATTAAATTTCAATCTTGACACAGGTGTTCAAAACTTCAAACACACAATAGATACTTAAATCTTGTTTAAATCTTTGTAAAAGCAAGCTTTTATTACAAATTTAAGGGAGTTTAAACAAGCTTTTATTACAAATTTAAGGGACCATTCACTGCAAATATTAAATCACATTTCAGCCAAAACCAATCAGTTTATTTAATAACTGTGACCTTGGTCAACAGTCTCTTACAAATAAGAGTGTTTGCCTAGCAAACAGTGTGGGCCAAAAAACTTTTACAGTTCATTGGTATATCAGTACATCATCTCTGGTGGGTTTTCTTTTCTCACAGATGCAATGAAAAGCCACTTCATGAACATTTAAAAAGAAAACTATTCTTGAAGAGCTACAAATATGGCAAGAATTGTACAAATGAGATAAGTAGGTTGGGGATTTGACACTACTATCATAGAATTCATAATTGCTTGGGGGGGGGGGGGGGAGGAATTTTTAACACTGCCACAAATTTAACAAAAGCCCTTCTACTTTGGAATACATGTTTATTTCATTTTAAACTTTAAATGAGGAAAGTTAATACAAATGGAGCCGTTTGGCTGGTTATCTCATTTTATCACAAGTTTTTTTTTTCTTTTTCTAATTGCAACAATTTTCCTACAGTCAGACAGATTGGAATTTCAGCCATAGAGAATGCAAGTTTTTTATTGCTTACTGGTGTATAAATACTCAATGTTAGGCAGACATAGACATGGCCAGGGAATGCAGAGTTCATTCTGCAATGGGGAGAGAGGAGGGGTGTAACCATCCAGAAGGTCCAATATTTCAAAAAAGTAAAAACGAAAGTTGCCAGTTAAAGGCAGCCCAAAATGTCCAAAGGAGACAAAGGGTGTCTAGCCCCTGTAGCCGGTCTCTGCAGTCCCCGATGGCAGAATGTTGTTGTGTGCTTACACATGTCTCTGTGTCAGTTATGACCTCACTGCAGAAATTGCACCTCCTTAGAGAGTTGCAAACCAAAGGCCACAGTTGTGTGACATAAAAAGTACTGTACTTGCAGAAGCCTAAAGATACTAATCAATCATTGCAAAGAATCAAAAGTGGATTCCTGAATATGAAAAGGATACAGTTGACCACGATAAGAGTTTCCATCAAGGACATTGTCAAGTCCAATAGACTCTAACCAGGAGGCAGCCATAGTATCATTATCTCCATCACCAACATCATTTTCCTCTTCTGTTTTCAAACTGCAAATGAAATAAAGAAGGTGGTGGGGAATATTCACAAAGCTGTGATTTGTTTTATAAGCAGCAGCAATGTTGAATAACATCATACTTGCCAGCACTGCCATCCCACAAATGGAATATGTAGCAGTTTGTGTGAAGGAAGTGCAAAAGCACTAACATCAATCGACTCAAACGTTTAGAGAGTGAACATCCTATTTTTCTTTGCAGTTTTCTGATCATTTGAGTTTGATAACATCTGTAATACTGCAATTCAGAAAATGGGGGAACATCTTGATTTTCATGGGTTTAAAGCTCAGAAAACTGAATTTCTTCTTAAAATTGCACAGTTGACCAGTGCAAAAATTTCTTCATATTTTATACAATTGAAGAGATACTTATGAAACTATGATCTACATGAAAGTACAATTCTCCCTCCCTACATTCCTCAAAGAGAGGTGTAATATACCTATCAAGTGTAATATACCTATCAAGGTTTGAACACATTCAAAATGACAAAATGCCATGACTTTTCCATGACATTCAAAGGCCTTGATTGAAATTTCTAGCACCTTTACAAAACAGTCAAATCCTGTTTTCCCATCTTTTTTCACAATCTACTGTATCTGAACAGTGAGAAAATCAAAACAGTGAAACCACCTCCAAGAATTCCTTGACTTTTCCAGGACTCTTTTTAAAGATTGCTCATTTTTTCTGCCTTTCCCTGGCCTGCAAATTCAAATAGCAGTTTCCCCTGACTTGCTTGGATGTTTAGGACCTGTACAAGGCCTGCAGATGTAAAGAGTTTGAGATCAACTTTAGAGACTGCAGGAAAAGTTGGGCCTAGCATGTACGACTTAGAGGGGCATGCTGGGCTGTTTCTCTTCTCTGAAAAGAGAGTTCTTTCTCAAAAACAGGAGAGGAATTACATGGCACCTTTAAAAGATTTACATCCCAAAGGCATGACGAAAATTAATGGACATGACAGCATGTGCATTATTGTTGTTGGTCACATTTCTTGATGATCATGTGACCACCTTTCTTTTGTTCAGTTTATTGGGCGACTCCCATCAAGAAACAAACCGATCTTTTGGGAAAAGGTTTGTACAGTAGAAGAGACAGGTATGTGACATGGTTGTGTGGAAAGTGTAATTAAGAAATGGGGGACATTTTTCCTCAAATGCGGTCCGTAACCATATTTTCTAGTTGCTTTAACGAATTTGGACAAGACAACTATTAGGAGAAGTGTAGAGACTAAGCAAAGGTGCAAATATGGTTTTTTGTGGAAAAATAATTTATGCGCAATAATACCTCTCGGATTGACTGCAAGACGATGGTTCTGTGCTGTTATTTTCTAGGACATTGTTTTCCATCACTTGATGAGGATCTTGATACTTAGTTCCCTCGTCTTTCAATAAAGGCATTGTAAATGAGATTCCTGCGAATAAATCATTGAACTTCTTTTATTTTGAAATAAAGGAGCAACTAAATGCTCCATTACAACAAATATAGAAGTGTAGAGTCCAGCTGGGTAATGCTAAGCCTACTGAATTTCTACAATGATAATAAATAATTATTGCGGTGATACTAATTGCTCATTATGGTGGTGCTCATTCCATTAATTCTCATGTGGTCATAATGGTGATTACTCATTGCTCATTAGGGTGATTACTCATTAATCATTATGGTAATACTAATTGCTCATTATGGTGATAATCACTGCTTACTATGGTGAAACTCATAGCTCAGTATGCAGAAACTTATTGCTCACCATGGAGATGCTCATTACTCATTACGGTGATACAAATGCTCATGATGGTGATACTCATTGCTCACTATGGTGAAACTCATTGCTCATTATGATGATACTCATTGGCCATGACAAATATTACTCATACTTACGATGTAACTCATCACGATGACACTTAAATAACTCTTCATATTACTCATTATTCTGGTAACTGTAGCCATGACAACATTCATTATCATACTTAACACAAAAATGCTTGTAGAGATATGTTGAAGAACATTATTGACTGATGATACTCATGAATTGTGATGATACTTTCTGATAATACTGATTACTCACCATGATATCATTACTCAATCATGAGATGATATTGTACCTTGATGATGATGATGTAGTTATCATTAATACACATCAACAAAATGATGTTCTACACAATATGAGGACTCATGCCATACTTTTGTATTACTCCTTATGGGCACCTACTGTATTGCCCATAATGATGATACTTGCTACTCATTTTGATGACACTAAGTACTCATTTTGATGACAATCACAAAACAGTACTCATTACCCACTATGAGGATGCTCAATAACTAAAATACTCATTATGATGATAATCATTACACATGACAAACTCATTACATACTAAGGCAACAGTCATTACTCATTTACATTGTACAACATACACACGCATACTGTACCTTCATTTTTGAGTGATTCCCTAAATCCTCTTGTAGTGGGGCCTAAGAAGGCATGAACAGAGTCGTGGCCTCCAATATATTTTGCCCGGAAGAGTATTGTCAAATGATGTGCACAAACATAAAAATAAGGACACAAACCAGTCCTTAGTAGTTGGTATACAGAACAAAAACTTTCAAACCTGAAAGAAGAGACAAATGATACAACATGACAGCAGGGGTTGAAAATCCCATGGGATAGTTAAATACAGTTAGACTAGGTTTTTCAGCTGAATTCTAACCAACTGGTTTAAGTTGGATCAACCAGATTTTTATCTTCTTCAGCCCACTGGCTTGTTTTCCCTGCTCCATCCTCTGCTGAGCACCAAAGCACAATGACAGTAAGTTCCACTTTTGACAAATGACCCAGCCAGAAGTCAAACTCCTGACCTTCTGGCTGAAAGTCAGATCCTACTATAAGCACCTGACCATTCAGTCCGATAAAACTGGCTGTAGGCCTGGCATGATGCCCACAGAATTATTTGATCCCTAAATTTCTTGATCGTCCCTGAATTTTAAAAGCTTATTTCAACCCCTATGATAACATCCCTAGCTACCACTTTAAAGTTAGGGGGAAGACTTTCTACCATGAGGACTCCCCCCACCCAATAAAAAAATGTGCAACTTTAAATGAACTAAAACGAACAGAATCACATTCTACCTAAACATTTACCAAAGCTGCTTTCCCCTTATCTTTACTGGATAATCATTACTTCATCAATCAGGAGGATCTTCTCTCAGCTTTACTTGCTACTCTTAATTTTGCTTTTAACTCAACAGATTTATTTAATAATGTATTCAAACCTAGCACTAATCGCATTACAGCATTAATCCAATAAGGACATGCATAGTTCATCTTAAATTTCTCATTTCTCTTGCTCTAATGAGAGGTAAACATCAAAAGTTAGAGGACTGAGAAAAACAGGGATATAAAAGTTGGATTTAGCATCTTGTTCATATGGGTTGGCTACAATGTTTTAATTTAAACCAATAATGAAACAGACAAACCTCTCTCAAACCAACTAAAAACATTTCCTGAATAAAAAAATGCACTGAATATTTTGTCACACTTAGGCTCACTTAAAGCCCATGGCCAGACAATGAAGTAGGGCAAAATGGCTTCAGAGGGAAATGGGGAGGGGGAAAGGGCCAAAAAGTGAAATCATGTGAAGTCTATTGCAACTTGCAACCTTCTAGGTGGGATGAGAGGGGGGACAAATATTTCATTCAATTCCTTCCCCCCCCCCCCCTCTCCCTCACAACCTACACAACCTACAATCATTGTTTTTCCTAGTAGAAAGCTGTCCTAGAGGTTTGTATCAAACAGTTGACGTTTCAAGATGCTATTATCTGTTCAAAATTTTTAAAAAGAATTCCTTACCACTGGGTCATCAGAGCTTTTTGAACATTTTCTTCTTTTACAACAAAAGAGGTCCTACAAAAAAGAAAGGATCACAAAAGATAGTTTATGGCACAATAAAGCATGTCTCATTCTAATTTCTTGTATTTAAATGATCATAGGAGCACAATTAAAAATAACCAAAATCTCTAAACACAAATATAATCAAAACTGAAATACGACCATTTGAAGGACTACTGCTTGAAGCTTTTCAAAGACATTTATGCACCAGACCAGACAGTTCAATTTTCCCAACCTTCTTACGTTTAGAATTTAGAGTTAGACCCTCCCACAGCTGCCTTAAACTCATCCTCATCCAGACACAATCACAATTTATTGCTTCTGGACATTCTATTGTGAGTATAAGTCTTCATGAGTAATCAGAACACCTTCGGGCACACTGTGTAATATGAGCTACTCTGCATCTTTTCAACATGATGTTAAAGAGCTGTGCCAATAGAGAATTTCTGTAGACTACTAGTAAATGTGTTGGTTTGGGTGACAAATGACAGCCTTTAAGGTGTTGTGAGCGAATTACCTTACAATGATATTAACTTGTAGAGTGACCCCATTTATGTTAAAAATTTCTTTGCATCATCTCCTGTGTGGTAGACTTTGCTGACTGTGACTAGCACAAACTCCACAATACAGTGACATTACAACCAACCTGTGGGTGAGTTGATGTTAAGTTTTGCACCTGAAGTGTCCTCCACATTATGCACTGCCGGGTAACATTACTGTATAATCAAATGTGTGCTAGCCAGATTCTCTGAAGACACCATCGTTTGCTATGCTGACAACATGTAGATGAATGACCTCTGGTATGTAAAATGTCTTAAGATTCATACATTGTATGGTAATGTTATTGTATGATGAGGTGTGTGCTAGCCAGAACCACTGATGACACGTTAGTTTACATTGCTACCAATTCATAGATGAAGGACTGCTTCTATCTGAGGTGTCCTCTCTTTCATGTATTGTGTGGTAATGATATCATATGATGAAGTGCGAGTTAGTTCAGGAACACATCACATTATAAATAGGGCTGCCACGATAACCATTTTTCATTTATCGATGTTGCCAGCATTTCCGCGACGATATCGCGATATCGCGCATTAGTCTAAACATTCTCCATCAGCGTCAAGGAAGTAAAACAGCTGTTTATTGCATGCAGCCACTACTGATTTCATACCAAAAGTGAGGGGAGATTGACTATGCGTGCATGTAGCAATATTGATTGTGCAGAACTCTTCGCAAGTCTATAACGTATGTGAGCTGTTACAGTATTCACTGCATTTTGAAACAGCTTCCGATTTTATATCATGTTTTCTTGTGGTGGGTTAAGTGCAGATTTCATTTCTTGTGACACCATAAATTATGATCATTTTAGATTACTGACTTAAGACAATAAAAATAGGGATTTCACAGTGGTTTAGTCATTTGATTTATTGCGATATCACATCTTGACAAAACATTGGTCGATATCGTCGGGGCAAAACTGTATCGACGATATCGTGGCAGCCCTAATTATAAATGCTACCACCTTAAAGACTGAGTAGGCCTTTTGTTCACTTTTCCTGTTGTTATAAAAAGGAGCTCATTGCCTGACAAGAAAATGCAGTATCATTTAAATTAAAGTGTATTCAAGAAACATCGGTTCGGTAAATTACTTTCATCTGGTGAATTAAACCAATGCAGAGTAAAAATTAAAATATGGGATATCCAGCCATTCTCCATGGAATACATGTCATTGGTTAAAAACTACTTAAGAAACTAAAAACGCATCATTTCACCTACCTGGTATCTTTAGATTCAGGTACAATTCTTGGAAATGTTTTAAACCACGGAAGTGATGGAGAGGACCAGAGCATTGCACTCTGTTTCAATCTTTCACGTAAGAGAGAATCCTGTTGTCAAAAAACATGGGCAAGATGTAAAATTTTTTTTGTTTAAAGGGTAAAAGTCCAAAAATGAAAATAAATTTCAGATATTACAAGAGCTATGTCTCTTCTCTAACCAGCTGTATGGTGGACTTAGTTACTAATTACTTGAACTGAAATGTTGTACTCTCCTACAGTAATGACAGGCTTTTCTTGTTCTCTGGGGGTCTATCCAATATTCCATATGTTTAATATTCCCCATTTCCATATAAATTTACAGGAAATATTGTGTCTGTTTTTACACAAAAATTCATATCTATAAACTCAATATCTATGGATGCAGAGGAATGGAATTTTTCAAAATAAGGCAGTATCGTAGCTTCTTTTCACGAAATTATTGTACTTTCTTTCGGGAAAATAGTCATTTATTTATTGTTCAAGAACAATGTGTTCACCCTAACTTTCTAATGATGTATCTTCTGTTACAATTCTGGGGCCCGTTCCACAAAGAGTTACGCACGATCTTAAGTATGATTTACTGTTGGCTTAAGTATTGAGAATCAAACTTAAGATTGAGCGTAACTCTTTGTGGAACGGCCCCCTGATGCATAATAATTGGGCAAATACCTATTGGACTTGTACAATAAAAATTGTTCAATGGAACATTGAACAAGTTCCAATTATGATTTTGTTGAAGAATTCATAAAACACGCTACACAGGAGTAGGACTTTGATCTCAATAAGCCAGTTCGGTAATTCCGTTTTGTGGCTTTGCACATGCACACATCGTCCAAATCATCAAGATAACAAACCAATCCCGCACCAACAACACGTACTCCAGAATTTGAGTTTACATGAAAATTTGGTGAAATCATTCTTTTTCAATTCATCCAAACGTAAGGAGGGATCTGAAGTGTGGCTGTTCAGTGGATAGTGTCTAAATTGTCTTTTTGGTGTCAAAATTTGCATTTAAATCTGCCGCAAAGTAGCACTGAGACCCATATTTTCATTCAACTTGGCTAGACACTGAGATAGTGATGTACGCACGTACTGACGAAAACAAGGCAACACTGTACACTTCATGCTGAGCTTGGTTCATATATCTCAAGCTGTACCCCACGATTCCATACAACAACAAATTACCAAACTTGCTTATTGTTAAGTTAGTTTGTCACCCAGTGTGAAGTTGTTCAAACCTATAGTGTAGGCTTCACAAATATATGGTTGCTCAGTACCGTATAAACAACTGCCCTTAAATGCTTAAATTGTTAGAAATTTGTTTGCAACTGCCCATTTGGACTAGGACTAGTATATAGTGGAGCAAGAGGGGCTCTTACTCTTCAACTTTATAAAAGCGGGTCACACAAATAAGATGTCACATCAGATTATGATCCAATTTATTGTGATTTTTAGATTCCCTTTTTTCCACCTCTGGTCAGAAAGAACCCAAATTTCGCAAACCTTGCAAGTATGTGATTCACATCATAGGATTGCAAAAATGTAAACTAAACTAACCATACAGTGATGTCACACCCACAAACAGGTTTTATGGGTTTACAAACATCCAATCAGTTTACAAAGGTCCAATAAAAGCTGTCTGTTGGTGTGACAACATGTAAATTAGCGTAGCTTCTAAATTCTATTACACAAATCATACATTTTAACAGGTTCCCAAAGTTTGGGCTCTTTCCAACTAGTTGTTGAGAAGATTTAAACTAACATTCACAAAATCTGATTGTAAACTGATGTACACAATCACTGGAGTAAGACCCTTTTTAGAGGGTCCACTAAAATAACAGTTCAGAATTTGTAGTTCCTTTTGATATGACCAAAATAGATCTTTGGCAAACAAACATAATTACCATATGAAATGTGAAACGTGGACAAAGGTATTGAAAAAGGGGACTTGCCACACCTATTTAACAATTCATCTTGTGATAAATTAAAACCTGTTTGGACAATTTACTGATAAAATTGCTGTAAAGTTTAGACCTACCTCTGCTACAGATTCTTTTGGTTCTTGATCTGTAAATCTGCCTTGAACAAAATTTGTGATACCACGACCCTCTTCAGCTGAGCTGATTCGACTGCCCCAATCAAAAGGAATTTGGGAAGTAAATCTTATACGTGTATGAAGACACCAGTCGACTGGACAGTCTGGGCTCTGTTGAACAGCTGTGTCAGAAACGGATTGCTCTTCCTGTGAGAATAAACAAAGTTATATTAAATCTTTACTTAATAATTTGACAAAGCATTATTCCCATTCAGCAATAGATCAACTGGAAATTAGGCAAAGTGGGGGAACAGTTCTGATGGGAAGTTTGAAAGGTATTTGTATGCCCAACTTACTTTACTTTTTGCATGCTTACACTAAAACAGACAAATACAGCCCAAGGACTGCCTTGTATGACAACATATCTCACAGTAAACGAATGTTCCTCAAAGTGATACCTACCACCATTCAAGGGGTGTTGGAAAGTTACAACCTGTAGGGGGAGGGGGGAGCTGTGAAGTACATGAGGAATGGGTGCATTGGGACTGATTTGGGGGTCCCTGGCAATTAAGACACTGTGGGAATTTATGGCAAAATCCTGTAAAGGCATCCAAGGGATAGAAACATACTGAGTTCTGTGACCCCAAATAATTCTTTAAAGGCATTACAAATTCAATAATTCTGCCCACGGATCCAATTTGTTTTAAGTGTGAATAGAATTGAAGCAGGGAATTTCTTCCTACAGCTAGATATCTAATTTCCATGGGAACATCTTAAGACAATATCTGGTTGCACACAAGGGTGCCTTAAAACCGACTACATGTATTGCCCAGACAGACCTGAAGAAAATTAAAAATTAACCTTGAATGCACCAGACTGCATCTAAATCTAAAGGTACTTAAATGATCAAAACTTTTGCTTGAACCCCTCCCCTAGACCAGTTACATAGTGTCGCTGAAGATTCCTTCTCCAAATGAAAATCCTGCCTATGCAACTGACTGGCCATAAATGGTAGGATGGGTAGAAAAGGGGCATTAATTCAGCATGGTTACAGGGCAATACTCTACAGAGTTTGGGAACCACTGCCCTAAACAGTTCAAATACTTCCACAGTTGATTTCTAGCCCCTTCTACAATTGAGAAGAAAACAAACCACCTGTTTAGTGTGATTACTCAAGAGACAAAGCAACACTACTGTAGCCTGTGCTGAAATTTACTTGCTCAGTGCAAGTGGTTTAGCAAAGAACGGGAAAACAAAGTTTGCTAAGACCTCTCTACTCAGGTTACAGGGTAACTTAAGATGAAATCTAGCACCAACCAGCTCTGAGGTTTGTAAGGAACCCCCACCCAGTCTACTAACAAGTCATCAGGGACAGACCAACCATAAAGGGTTGGTCCATCATTCCTAGGGTTCAACGTCCCAAAGGTTTGATGGGTCTTGTTTTTGTATTATTTCAAAGGTTGGTGAGGATAACACTCATTTTTTTCCCAGAAACATTTCTAAAGGGTAACAGCATTCAACCCAGTTTATTTTCAAACAATAGTTAATTTTTAATGACTTCTGCTTATTTCTCTTCCAATACCTTTTGCTATATTTCAGGACACAACCAATCGCACATCCAGAGTAAAACATTGAGTTATACTCCACAATTTTCAAAATTCAGTGAGCAAAATACTGTCACATGATTTTGAAGAGCCATTCACTAAATGGAATAGACTACTAGACTTTTAAAATTTTCAGGGGTTGCTCTTTGCTTTTTAATAATGTTTCCAGCCCAGGAAAATAAAACCCTGCGAACATTGACCAATATAGCACTGCCAGAGTTTACAGTACTGCATGAATTTATAATAATCAGTGAACTGTCACCAGTTGTATTAAAACCATTTGAGCTGTTCCTGCAGATGCAGCAGACCCTAAAAAATACATGTACAGTAAGCCTACAGTGCATGCTTAAGCAATGTTAAAGCATTGGCGTGTACTTTTGTGAAATGTATCAACAGAGATCGGTCTATCATTGGATGTTCATATCTATTAAAATATGATAACCTAAGAGGTCCTTTGTACCTCTTTACAAGATCTCACATAAAGCAAGAGAAAAGTGAAGCATGAAATTGCTTTCTTAGAGAACCAAGAATTTTGTTTTTCTTTGTCACACTTTACCTCCAAAAGAGTTTCTGCACTCTTGGAATCTTCCAGTTCAGCAGTTGATTTGACATGATGTGAGTCAAATGTTGGTTCAACTTTTGTGACTTTTTCTTCAGATTTCTTCCCATTGTCCTATGAAAACAAGATGCAAGAGAGACATTTATAAAAAGAAGTAAACTGAATTAGCAAAAGAACTTATAGGGCCTAAAAGAAAAATCTCTCTTTAACTTTCCCTTCATAACACATGGAGAACTTTAGTTGTAGCATGGGCATGAGTGAATAGAGCCTCCTCTGTCTAGTCTTTCCAGCAAAATTTTGTACCCACCCCCTGTCCTCTGGAAACACACTGGCTGTTACCTCCTCTGTTTTACACCCCTGGAATCGCTACGCCAGAAAGCCTCTGGACAAACTTAATTTTATGCACAAACTGCTTAAGTAAAACCTTTAAAAATCTACAACCAAATCGGTAGTAATTACGGAAACCAATCAGAGAGTCTCTTGCTTTTGGGAGTTCATGAATATGCAAAGCTGCACCATGCCTATGATTTCATGAGAACATGGCGTGTAGCAAGCGGGATGATTTGATTTTAATTGCACAAAATTCAGCAGCTCAACTTGGTGTAGACAAGACTTCATTAAAGAATCAGCAGCTTGAAGCCACTGTGTCGATATTAGAAGGGAATGACACGTTTGTAAACCTTCAAACGGGATTTGGTAAGAGCTTAATTTATCAATGCCTGCCGCTGGGTTCTGCAACCACCGACGTATGTGGCATCAGTAATACTAGCGCAACAGGGACTGGTTCTGTGAGTTTTGAAGCACATGGGATTGTTATTGTCATAATAATAGTCACACTTTCATTGGTCCAGTATAGTTTATACATCATGACCAAGGAATTTTTGTAAACACTACTTGATTATTTGACTATTCAAAGATACATATATTAAGACTTTGTCCAAAGGTTTTGAGGCCAGGCAGGTCTGAGGGCAGACAGATATGTGAGGCCACGCTACAGTGTAAATAAAATAAGAAAGATAATTGTTGGCTGAAAAGCCTTGACAAAGGCAAGAGTGAATAAAGTTGGCTAGAAAATGTTGAGAAGCTGAAAGGCTCCCTCCTGGGAAATTTAGCCATCTCGAGGGAAATGTAGGGGATTTGAGGGGAATTTCCATTTCCTGCCCATGAAAAAATAGGGAGAATTTTGTGAAAGTTTAATCTCTTCTAGGGAAATAACCTTACTCCCTTCCGGGGAATGAACATTGTTTTTCCAGCCCTCATTGGGACGCTGGGAGGCTCCTTCCCAGCAAATTTGGGCATCTGAGGGGAAATTTGGCATTCGGAAAGATATTTCATTTTCTGTAAATGAAAATATAAGGAGAATTGTAGGAAATTTCACTCCCTGTTTGGGTAATAAACATTTTTTCAGTCCTAGCAATGGGCAAATGGTAAAAACAATAGTGCCGTACAGCATTTCTGTAGGTCTCAGTGAATGCACCTAACCATGCCATCATGTTCAAGAATAAACAATGAAATGTCTTTAGTTACTGGATTGCAACATCAGTCAAGTGCAAAACCAAAAAGATTTAACTTACAGTAATGTCCAATGATGTACAGTATGATACAAGAAGACCACCTGTATGAAGTCTAAACAATACTGTAAATGACTGACTGTCTGTGGTGATAAAGGGTTATAGGTGTCATTTGACTATAAACAGTAGGGAAAAAGGTACTGTACAGCAGGTTACAACTGTAACAATTTTTTTACAATTTCCCACCCCCTGGGCAATATTGTGACTGACAATGGAGTGAGTTTTGGACCCACCTCTCATTCACTCTGGAGGGCGACAATATTGGTTCATAGACCGTGTCTTTGGTTTAACAGTAAGAGCATCTGCCTCCCACATGGAAGGCCCAGTTCTATTCCCAGGTTGAGTCATACCAAAGACTCTAAAAATGTAACCTACTGCCATTGTGCGTGATGCTCCGCATAATCAATGGGCTTAGGGAAAACAAGCCAGTGAGCCACAACTGGAAAAAAGGCCGTGGTCTGCTCAACCAATAGGTTGGAAACTGGGCCTTAAAACTCTATCTAACAAATATTGGTTCAGTGACCTACAGAACCTGTAAGTCACAGACTCACACTGGCATTGATCCACATTCAACTGATCATGTCAAGGATTTTAGAAGTGCAGCCAGGTTTCCCGTCAGAGGGGAGAAAGGGGGACGCAAATAGGAGGTTAAAGACAAGTTTTTGTTACTCTACCTTTAGGAATAGTATACTGTACATACCCCTGTGTCAGATTCATTTGTATCACTATTCTCAAGGTCTGTGCACACCCTTCTCACAACAGAAGCCCCACCACCACGCCCAAATGGGTTGCGTCTTTTGAGGACAATGCCAGGTCTCAAAGGAGATGAGACACTTCTTGACGAGCTAGCAGCTTTATCTGAGCCTCCACTTGAATTTTTTTGTAGTTTCTTCTTTCTCCTCATTTTCATGACCTCTGAAGGCTTTCTCCATCCTGGTGACCATTTCTCTTCTGGAATTGACATAGTTTAGTCTATGTTCAGTAGATAAAAGAGATAAAAATGTAATGATTCAGCTTTCATACAGTCAGGGTTTCCCTCAGAGGATGGAAAGGGGGATGATCCCCACCCTTTCCACAACAAGGTAGGTAAAATCCCCCCCCCCCCACCCACACTTTTCATTTACATAAAATGTAGAAAATTGTCAATATCTTTGTTTCTGACTGAAAAACAGGACACTTTGCAGCAATGTTTGAAATGACTGTACAAATATAAATACCTTAAAAACCTTCAGATTGCACCTTACAGGAGCCTTGAAGCAAGCTTTTGTCAATGTCCTGTTGTAGGATATCTGTATCATTGGGGTTTTTAATTTCACGATACAAGATACCTGTACAATCATTGGCAAATAGTCTGACACTTGATTTAAGCTTTGTTGGCATGTCTTTTATGTAAGGAATAAAAGGGGTTCAAGGGCAGTACCTTGGGGGACACCAGAGATCATTTGAGATCTTTTTGAAGACACCCCATCAATTAAAACCTTTTGGTAGAGTTGTGAAAGCAAGTTTTCAATGAAGATGACTTGAGATCTTTTTGAAGACACCCCATCAATTAAAACCTTTTGGTAGAGTTGTGAAAGCAAGTTTTCAATGAAGAACAAAATATTATTATGGATACCAACATGCTTTTAAAGTTACTAAGAAGACACTGATGACATACAGTGTCAAAAGCCTTTCTATTTAAAGTCCATTATGATTAGATTTGCTTAGTAACTGTTATCCAAGATTTTCATTATGTCATTAACGAAGGCTGAAGTTGGGTTTCATATGATCTTCCCTTGAGAAAACCATGTTGTACATCTGAAAATATGTTAAATATGTCAAAATGATCCATAATTTACGTCTATGGATGATATGTTCCAAAAGCTTTCTGGGAATCGACCCTAAAAAATCAGGCTTGTAGTTGGCAGCAGGCCTTGAGTTTTAGATTTTCCAGACCTGAGCTACAAATCACACTTCTCAGGAAATTAAGGAGTGTAGTACATGTAGGTGTGCTATTTTTTTTAACTCAAATTGATTTAAATGAGCTTGCATTTTTTATCTACTAGGTGTGCAAAAAATCACACTCCTCGCAGTGATTTGAGGTGAGTGATGATGTGCTATCGCACCCGCACGCCTCAAGATAAAAGGCCTGTGGCAGGGTCAGATCTTTCACCCACCCCTCCTTAAAAATTAGGGTAACATTTGCTTCAAGCTAGGCTGTTGGTGGGCGTCCATTGGATAATGACTTCTGGAACATCTCCTGGCAAATAGGAGCAATGCTGTTGGCACAAAACTTGGAGACTCATTTTAGAGTTTAAAAGCACCAATAGTTGAGATTTAATTGAATACATATTGCCTATGTCAGGAATGGGGATTGAGTCAATAATATTATTAAGTGCAGTAGCACTGTAGTGGATCTATTCTTGTCTCAGTACCTTGATTCTGTCACTGCGTACGAAACGTATAGCAAAGACACATTGTACAAATTAATTAACGGACCGACTCAGTGTAAACAACGATACTGCTTACTCCTTGGTACTGTAAGTAAAATTGAGCAAGTTCAACAAACGTAGAGATGCTGGGTTTGTTTGTAAGGATTACTCCCCTCACAGTAGGGGATTTACAGTAGAAAGGGATAGTTTTAATAATAGGTCTTTAAATCTAGGCTTGCTACCTTCCAAAAAGCAGAAAGTGAGCCTTTTCCTCTTGCCTCTACAGACAACCTCTTACAACTGCAGTCTTCTAGGCATCTCAACCCAAACAGCTACACAATCATCCAGGCAAACAAAGACTGCTATAAATTCAGCTTTTTTCCTTGCACCATCAGTCTCAGAGATTGGCACCTCCTTCCCAAGATATAACTGGCATTCAGGACCTCAAGTTTAGTGTTTGCACGGGTACTAAAAAATAGGACCCGGGTACCCAATCGCCATACCCGTCGGGTACCCGGGTTACCCGGTGTTGCGGCGGTGACTAAGAGATATGAGCATTTTGTAAGGCTTACTCCAAAAGACATGCATGGTAACATTTAAAGCTGTATTGGAGAGGTGTAAAGATCACATTCCCAAGTTCAAAAACATTTGATTTGTCAGAAGGATTTATCGTCTCGTTTTGTTTTAAATCAAAAGAACAAGTAAAAGAAACGTAACAGAAAACAGTCAAATAAGAAAATTAGTACTTCCTAAGGCCTATCAATTTGATATTGAATTTTGGGACGCTTTCCTACCTGAGGAGCAAGCATACCAAGAGCTCAAAGCTTCTCCTTTTAAAACACTGATTTATAAATATTAACCAATCAGAACCCTGTATTGTGGTATTCTCTTACACGTCCAAAATTACCGACTGTAAACAAACGACGTCATGTTTGTGAACTTCCCTCACACTACTGTACAATGTGCATTGGAATTATCACTAATTGGGTATGTATACGTTCTAACGTAGCTATAGCCTCGTGTTGACATCCAGGTACGGTAACATAGCTTTCATACATAAACTTCGTAGTCTGTGCGAGCGCCATTTTGGGGCAAAATAACGTAATATGTAATGGCCTGTTTCAAAAACTTTTTTTTGTGAATGTTTACGGTGTTATTACATTGATGTCGTTTTACTTAAATGCAATAGATAGTGCCAAAGTGTTGATTTGCATAAAACTGACACCTTTAACCATTATGAAATATTCGAGGATATTACTCGAGATGGCATACCGTATTAATTATAATATTGTGTACATGCAAGGCTCAGTTTACCTAGCATGCCGAACGTTACGGGCACTGTCTTAGCCAGCTGGGCGGTGGGGATATTTCTGCATGAAACAGTACGAAGTGATTTTGAATCAGCCGTCAGGTAGCTTGCTTGCGCGCAAGTACATGTGATGTGTGAGAAGTAACTCACTACCCTACGTGACGATAGCGCGATTGGGCCGCATGCTGATAAAAATCTCAACTTCGGAAACAAAGTACAGACAACTTCTAAACTTACACATAATTTCTAGGGGCTCTCTTCATTCTCAGTTTCGGAGAATTTTTATCAAATTGGCAAAATATTTTGGTCCATTACCGTGGGCAATGGCCTAAATGGGGTGATACTTTTTGCATGCATTTTTTTAAGAATCGGGTAGTAGATTTGGAACCAGGTAATACGATGGCGGGCGGGTACCCAGGTACGCAGATTACCCGTGCAAACACTACTCAAGTTACTGTATAGCCTAGTACCGTAAGTTAGTGGTCGGTTCAAATTTTGAACATGTTCTGAATCGAACACCTCATCAAAATGCTCATTTAATTATTGACCAATGCAAAATAACTATCAGTTTGACCGTAAAATATAGAGCCACAATTATACCTTAATGGCATTTTAATTAATTGAAGATGATATTATCATATGACTGATAAATGAATGATTGAAATAAGGGGTATTTTTTAATTCTTGGTAGCCTAAATTCAAAATTTGGCCCTAGGTAGGCCAAGGCTACCCACTTTATTCAAAATTGGGTACTAATTTAGAATCCGTGCCCGGAAGTAGACATAATTTTACTCACTTCACAACTTCCAAAAGAGGGTGCTGAAACTTTGACGTTTTTTTTTTTTTCTTCTTTTTTAAGTAAAAAACCCTTTTCTTTTTTTCCTCACTCGAGGAACAGCGCTATGAGTGTGTGCTGTGCAAAGAAGTGACTGGTTAGTGCTGTTGAAGAAAGAAAAGCGTTGTTAGTACCAGGACGCGAACCCTCGACCCTAGCGGTATAGCGTTTCTAGCATGAAGACCAGCGCGCTTGCCCACTGCGCTACGAGGACCGTTGCCAGTGGATGGGTTAAAAAAAATATAAGTACTGTCTAATAATATTATCTATTACATATAGCTGTAGGTATACGTATATACGTATACCTAAAGCTAACTGTATGTACTTGAGAGTGTACATATATGTACAGTATGAGATAGGTATACGTAAAGGTTTATATACCCCTACGTATACAGTTCCTATGCATGCGTACACCTGCATATGGCCCAGCCTAACCCTTATACTATGCGTACGTAACCCTAACCTTATTACTATGCGTACGTAACCCTTACCCTATTACTATGCATACATAACCCCTAACCCTACAGTTATGACGAAGTTCCGGGCACGGATTCTAAATTAGGGCCCAAAATTGTTGTCTTGAAGTCCCTCAGACTGGAGGACTGACGCTTTGCAGGCACACCACCCCCTGTGCATTTGACTCCACTTGGAGTGTTGCACAGTATATGCCCACGTCCAATTACTAAAGTGGGCCTTGTACCAGCAGTAAGTACAGTAGCCTAAGGCATAACGTTAAAGTTATGGTAGGCTAACGTTAGGCCAGTAGGTTAGTAATAGTATGTCATGGTAAGGCCTCGTAGTCGTAGTGCTGGTAGGCAGACTGCCTTTAGTTTAATCGACAATGTTTACCTCATTCGATAAACCATGAGATCCTAAATCTACTGAAAGGAAAAATGGTGACGCTTCACAGTTTTCGTTGTCCAAATGAAATATTACTGGTCTTATAACTGTCGGGTTCAGTGGTTCATGTTCATGACATGAGTGAGACTGAGAGAACTCTGCCAATCTTTTGTTTTCAAAATTCGAAGACAAACTGAGGGCAAGGTAGCACATAAATAATATCTCTTCTCTCCCGCACCGTTGCGGCTTGAGTACTTTTCTTTCATTATACTACAGTGGACGCACCGTGACCAGGTTTCAAAAGCCCGTGGGTGGCCCCCGGCGATGCTTTAAAGCCGCCATGGTGCGTGACTGTGGAAACGGTCGTTCACCATGCATGAGATGATATAACCTTAAAGCATCGCCGGGGACCCCACCCACGGGCTTTTGAAACCTGGTCACGGTGTGTCCACTGTAGTACTGTATAATGAAAGAAAAGGGCCTGGGGCTTTGTAGGGGTTCCGATAACCCTTCTTCAATAAGTGACATTGTGTTCTCTGAGGAACTGGTTCTGAAAAGATTAAAGACATGTAAGGCTCCTGGGCCAGATGGGATCCATCCCGCCATCCTTCATGAATGCTCCGAGGCTTTAATTATTAGTTCCGTTATCAATCATTTGTCAGAAATATCTTGACTCAAATTTTGTTCCTACTGACTGGCGGGTTGCTAATGTCACTCCATTTTTTTTTTTATAAAAGGGGGATCGGAGTTCACCTTGTAATTAAAGGCCAGTCAGTTTAACTAGTGTTGTGTGCAAAATTATGGACTGTTTGCTCGAGCATCAATTAAATAATGGGTTACTCAATCTGACTCAGCATGGCCTAGGCCCCCAGATTTTCTTCAGCCCCCCCCCCCCCCACTTTTTTGCGACCTGATAAAGTAATTGAAAAAAAAAATCAAATTGAACGGAAATAAACTTTGAAGTATTACCTTCAAAACATTAAATAAATAAAATGTGTAAAAATTAAAAAAAAATGGATGAATGTGTGTAAAAAAAACATTTTGTGCGCACGCATGAAATCAAGTTATAACTTCAAAATGCCTACTTTCACTAAATTAGTTACCGTTTGTGATCTGCACTGGCGTTTATTGCATTTCACGGAAGATGGAACGAAAGTCTCGACGCCTTTAATGTGACTTTGTTAGGTTAAGACCCTTTCTGCCTTTCGGATGGCTGTTTGATTTACTGAAAATAAGGCAATCGAACACTGGAGACCACTCTTACACGACCATTCCTATGATTTCATCATACACAAAATATGTCGTAAGCAGGTAAGGGGTACTGCCTTCGAATAATTCTTCCCTTCCATCCTTAGGCCTAGGTCGTGACTCGCTCCTGCCCATGACAACTTTGACACTGTATGACAATTTTTCGGCAAGTCCTCTTATTACTAGTTGGCACTGGCGTCCGGGGGATTTGTAAAATGTCCACAAGGTCCGGATTTCATGTGTTTCCCACATGATCCATACTTCTGCTTTGCGGTTCAATTATTTTGAGAGATTTATTCGTAGTCTTTTAATTTTGACTACGTAATGTACCGATGAACAAATACTGCACCATTTTGCACATTGTTTCTTTGGTAGTATGTATGTACCTTTAAAATCTCTACAAAAACTAAAAATATTTTGATATTTTGCATGCTCCCCAAAAAGGGAAAATCCTAAAACTTAGTCCTATAATCAGTTCAAAGTTTTGCCAAACATTACACCATTTTGCATCTAGGAAATCTAACGCAAACAAAGTTTCTCAGAAGGGGACACAACCACTTTTGGTTTTCCTGTTAAAGGGTAAGGTACTCTTTTAGGTAAGCTGAAATTCATCCAAATATTGCCGCATTTGCGGCTGGGTACATCCATTTTAAAACACGTGAGAAGTGCCGTTTTCGGCCATCTGGAGGGGTTTTAAAGCCCAAAATCTTCTTTTGCGCTCCGCGCCAACTACTGGTGGCGCTCCGCTTAGATCCAAATATTGCCGCATTTGCGATCTACGGCCTTCTGAAGTTTACAATTTTCCCCAAGGGAAAGGGAGATACTGGTTTCCTTTCGTGTCATCCCCCAGGCAACAGATCAGAAGTGTCCAGTTTGGGGCCCTAAAAGTGTATGCATTACCATTTTTCATAGATTGATTTTTTATTCTCATTATTTGAGAAGTCACACACATGAGATTCGTATTTCAAGGCTGGGTCCATCCAGCATAAAACACATGGGAAGTGCCGTTTCCGGCCATCTGGAGGGGTTTTCTAGGCCCAAAATTTTCTTGTATGCTCTACGCCAACCGATAGTGGCGCTCCGCTTAGATAGTCTTGCCGTGCCTGACCCTCGGAGGTACCAGGCCCCCCACTTGTTACCTAGCCCCCCCCCCCTCCCCCAGAAAAAATCCCATCCTGGCTACGCCACTGATCTCAGAGGGTTGTTGTCAATGGAAATTTTTCTTCTTGGAAAGAAGTCTCAAGTGGTGTACCACAGGGTTCTGTGTTTGGCCCACTTCTTTTCTTAATTCTCATAAATGATATTGATCGCTCTACACTTCCAGTATAAGTTTGCTGATGATACTAAGCTCTATAGGAAGGTTGGGGATGAGGATGATTCCTTATTGCTTCAGAATGATCTGGATAGGTTATTAATTTCATGGTCTCAGACTTAATTGGCAAATGTCTTTTAATGCTGATAAGTGCAAAGGTTCTAACAATCCCCGCTATGACCATACCTATGAATGGTACAAATTTGAGCAAAGTGACTTCTGAGAAAGACCTAGGTGCAGTTATTACTGGAGATTTAAAGCCATCTAGGCAGTGTGCAGCCACTGCTGCAAGGGCAAACAGGGTGCTTGGGTTGATCAGGAGGAATTTTAAGAGTTTTAGTACTGTGCTTAATTTGTATAAGCAGCTGGTTAGACCCCATCTCGACTATGCTGCACAGGCCTGAATGAATTCCCTTCTTTGAAAAGGACAAATTGCCTTTAGAGCAAGTTCAGAAGAGAGCTACTCGAGCTCATACCTGAGGTTAGGAATCTACCTTATCCCCAAAGGCTTACTAAGCTACTTGGGCTTACCACTTTGGAGCTGAGAAGGATTAGGGGATCGTGACATGCTCCAAGTATACAAATTTCTATCTGAAGGGAATCCTTTGTTAGCTTGTAGTTATTTAAAGGTTTGAAGTAATCCTCGTGTTAGAGGCCAATGTAAAAAGCTTGACAATTCTTTTGCTAGACTTGACATTTGGAAGTTCAGTTTCTCTCATAGGGTTGTTAATGAGTGGAAGAGCCTGCCTGAGTGGGTTGTAAGCTCCACATCAGTGCACCGTTTTAAGGTAAATATTGACAAGTTTTTCCATGATTGTGGTAGAATCTAATCCTTCTGGGCTCGTAAGGTGTTGGTGGTTTGCTTTTTGTTTTTGGCGGGTTTTTGGATTACAGGGCATCTTATGGGGCCTTTACAGCCCTCCTTTGCCCTTTAACCTGTTATGTTATGTTATGTTAGGTCTATAGGCTACAAAACGCTTTAGCAGCAGGACCGAAGCCAGGGCTCGGCGTTTTTTTTGGGGGGGGGGGGGACACAACGGATTAGTGATCGCCGTCCTGTAGGAGGGGTCTAAGGGGTGTTCCCCTCCCCTCTGGAAAATTTTTGTCTGTCTGGGAGGGGTAAGATACAAAATGGTGGACTTTCTGACATAAATTCACTGTTACAGATGACAGGTGGCAGCATGATAAGATTTATGCGGTACCGGTAGGTAGCTCAAGTTGTTTGTGTGTGTTCCACTTTTCCATAGCAATAAAATTTCAACCCATAATTGGATTTTTTTGGGGGGGAGGCACGTGCCCCGTTCCCCGTTCCCCCTCCCCCTTCCGTGGCTGCGTGCATGTTTAGAAGACGGTGCTCAGGGCCTGCTCAGGAACGTGACAGCCTGAACGGTCTCGAGCTGGTAGTGGTTTGTGGGGCAAAAATTTCCCCCCGCACAACCTGAACTCTGGATCATCTGGAGGACGGCATTTGTCTGTCATCCGCCCACACGAGTCCGAATGCGATACGCACTCAAACAAAGAAACACGCATGCACCCATTGACACAGGCTACAACCATAGGCCTACACAAAACATAAAGCAGACAGTTGGCGAACGCGTGGACGAAGTGAATGCAGTCATGATTACAATTTATAAGCTAAAATAGACGTTTCTAGAGCCATGTATGGTTCTAGAAACGTCTTCAAGCCCAGTTAAACAACACACAGATTTTGTAATCTTCCTGAATTATTGGGGTAGGGAGACGCGGGCACGTTTTCCCCCAATAATTGTACTGGGACAATTTCCCCTGCCCCACAGGGTCGACGCCCCTGGGAAGGTTGCCTGTTGGATTCCGAAGAAATTAGCCAATTAGTGGGCATGGGTCCAGGGGCGAAGCCAGTCTACCTCTAAGTGCATGGGTGATATGATAAACAATTATGTGTCAGGACACCCCGGAAGTTCAGTAATTATTTTGGTACAGACTAATTGGGGGTACCTGCATGCATGGGGTGAAAAGATTGTAACTGGGGGTAAAATGCTTTCAGATTAATCCTTCGGGTGCTGCCTCTGCCGGGTCGCAGAGTTTAAATGAGGACGTAAGGGAAAATGAAGTTTTCAATATATATTTTTATCAACTTAGTCGTGGTAAACCTACGTTAGAAATGCGGTGTCAGAATTATAAGAGGGGCTCAAACATGTCAGGCGCAGAATATCACCACTTGAAATGTTCTCCTTGCGATGCCTGCAGATCTCCCCTTTCAACGATTCCTAGATCTCGCTATTTGTTTTCCTCGGTAAAGTAAATAGCATAAGAAGTTATTCAGGCTAGACAAAACGAAATATATAAAAGAACTACTGTCATTATAAGTGACTGGGTTAGTTGCTCTTTTCAAGGGTGTGGCGTCGGACTGCAGGGTATTTCATGGGGCCTAAGCCCTCCTTTGCCCTTGTTATGTCATGTTATGTTAAAAAAGATGGCCATTTTTTGTTTGTTTTTGTTTTGCTTCGTTAGGCCTATAATGACTTTTGAGGGGTAGTCCAAAAGGCATGTAGTAAAATGGGTCTCGAACTGGAATCACGTCAGATATTTGACAAGGTTTGTTTTAAAATTGACTAGAAATGACTCAAAAGTGAAATTCGTTTCATTTATGAGTCGAATCTAATTTAGTCTTTTCTACGTGCTCTCAATCGATAAGATTCTACTCAAATTTGACTAGAACGTTTTTAGAGGGTAAATAACACTTGTACTTGAGAACATAACATTCTTTATTACCAGTACGTTTCAATTTCAGTTTTAGCTGGATTAAATCCACTCAAATTATTAACCATTTGCGATCTACATTCTTCTGAAGTAGTGACAAATTTTCGGCAAAGGTAACAATTAACCCTTTACCGTTGTGCTCCGATCGGGACATATTTGCGCGCCTCTGGAGTGGGCGGAAAAGCGGACGTAGCACGCCCCGCATCAGCTTCCGTAGGCCATTGACCCCGTGACCTTAAACTACTGTTTCTCTCGTTGTTGTGGCCGAATTTTCGGGTAGCTACTCGAGCTCCGCGTGAAACCGTAAAGATGTGTGACAGCCGAGCTCTCCGTATGGGTCCAAAAGGACCCAAACAACGGTAAAGGGTTAACTTCCTCTTGCTTGAACCCCTCCGACAGATCAGTAATTTCCAAAGTTTTGCGACAGCCAAAAATGCCTGTTTACAGTCACGGCTCCTCTTTCACCCAGTTCCCGTCGGGAAGTTGGGTTAGGTTATGTTAGATGGGGTTTTGCAGCCCAGTTTCCAACCTACTGCATGGTTTAAGTCGAGCCAGTCACGGCCTTTTTTCAGTTGTGGTTCATTGGTTTGTTTTTCCTACTCCATTGCTTATGCGGCGCATCACGCACAACGGCAGTAGGTTCCATTTTTAGAGTCTTGGTATGACGTGACATGGGAACCCGGGCCTTCCGCGTGAGAGGTGGATGCTCTACAGCTAGACCAAACATGCGGTCTGTCGGGAAGTTGGAGTCCCTACTGGTCTGGCACAGTCTGAATGTCGATGATAGGTCTGGAGGTCATATGTCTACGACCATTGGGACCGAGGTCCTATTGCTTCCGCAAGACGTTGTAAACTTAGACTTAATGATCGCTTCATATACAAATTCGATTCATATGACAAATAAGAGATGCCTAACTTTGCTTTTTACTTTTCATAGGTACATCTCTGGACCTCATAATTATAGATGTCATTTTCGAGTGTTCGCTCTCAAAGCCTGAATGATATCCTCCACTGACATATACAGCACTTTGGGCCAACCAAATCTATGCATTTTAGCCGACCTTTGACATAACTAACGTTTAAGATCGATTGTTGGCCAAAACGTGATGTTTGGGGTAGGGATGGCCGGCGTCGGGAAGTTTATCCGACAGGCCTAACGGGCCAAGCTCCCCGACGGGGGGTGGGGGCAGCATGTCTAAGCCCGGAAAAAGGAGATGAGTTAGTCCCAGTGGGACGTCACTTGGAAGAATTTTAGGCATAGCACGCGAAAATTTCTACTTTCATTTTAACAAATATTTTAATATTCGGAGCTTGATTTGAATAGAATTTGAACATATTTGAAAGAAATTTGGCTTTTTGAAAGGACTACTCAAAATGGGAGTCTATTAACTTAACCTCCCCGTCATATGAGCAGGGTAAAAAAGGTTATATGGGCGACAGCTAAAATTCGTTTGGGGCTCGGCATTTTATTGTGCGTACTAAGGCCTTCAGACGAAACTAGAAATTAGCACGAAAACTACACACCTTTTTTGTTCAAAGATTTGAAAATAAAGCGCTTTTTTAATTAAATGGAAGGATTTTTTAGGGGAGGGTGTATAGTAATATTTAAAAAACTGATCTGTCTTTCAAGAGTAAATTTAAGTAGAATGTCGAGAATGAGAGTAGCTTACGGGTTTTTGTTGTACGAGCTGACGAGGTATTCATCGAAATTGGAAAATTTTCGGCTAATCTTTTGTCATTTTTAACAAATATTTTAAAATCTGAATCTTTAATCGGTAACAAAATTGTAATTTTATGACAGATTTTTAGGCTGATACTGAAGAATCTCCCCTTCTTATGTAACAAATCAAGGAAGTCGCCGGGCGATTTGAAGCCTACCTGTAGTTTATTGGGGTTACTGAATATCATCATGCAGATTAAAGTCCCTTGGACGATATTGGAAAATTTCGAGAAAAGTTGGCCACGGTACTTCTTCACACATGTTGAAGTCTCAAATTGACCAGAGGGCTGTTATTCCAATTAACAGCTTCCTGCGTTAAAAAAGGTGTACTGCTCCGTTTCAGTTTTGGGGAAGCAGAAGATTTTTTTGCCCGAAAATGTAATTCTGCCAAAAAGATTTCCTAAAGTGGAGTGCCACCATCAGCTGCCATGGAGCGTACAGATAATTTTGAAGATTGTACAGTGGCGTAATCAGACTTTTTGATTTGGGGTGGAGGCGGAGGGGGGGGGGGGAGGGGCAGAGGTTGACATGAGGGGGCAAGCAGGAATAACACTATCTAAGCGCAGCGCCACCATCAGTTGGCGCGTAGCGTACAGAGAAAATTTTGGCTAAAAATGCCTCTCAGACTGTCGGAAATGGCACTTCCCAGTGTCTTTGGCCCTGTGAATTTCGGCAAAATATCCCTTATTTTTTGAAACACAGGTTTGGAAATTTATACTTCCACTATGAATATTTGCTACATGCCAAAGAGGGACCTGCTAGAGTCTAAGTAGATTGGTCGAAAAGGTGTTCCACTGTGTGAAAGCATCGCTTGTTCCTCCGTTTATTGCACAGATTGACCATTTAACTGCTTTGTACCTGTGGAAATAGTCATACCAAGCCTTAATTCAAACTGTGAAAATCTGAAATCTTCACATGAACTATGTTTAATTAATCATACACATGTCAAGAAAAGCAGATGCAAAATTTCTCAATTAATTGACTCATGTTTCTTATTTGTATTAAGTTTAATTGCCTAATCAGAATCACGATTTGCCATTTTTTCTATAAAAAATGCTATTGTATGGGGACTTTAACAATTTTTCATTTTTTTTTTTTTGCTTTTTTTCACTGTCTTATTTCGGTCTTAACTTTTCTCCAATAAAGAACTAAATCAAGCTGGGGCTATTTCTTTGTTTTAAGGGAAAATATATTAGTAGGAACAAAACCAAGAAGATTTCAGTAACTATATTGTACAATATCTTCAGTGTCTTCGGTGAATTTGAATGTATTTCAATGCAAACTATGCGTTCGTACAGATGTTTTTGCCACTCATAAAAATGGCAGCCAAGTCCCCATGCGATCACAGCTGTTTTGGGGAGTCCGCAGGGGTGGCGCCAACGGGGGGGGGGGGGGTGGGGTCATGGCCCCCGTCGGGGAACACTGCCCCCCCCCCCCGTCGGGGAAGGTCGGTGGTTTCGTCGGGGAGGCCTAAAAAATAAAAAAAAAATAAAAAACCCACAATGACTGAAGTTACTGGATGAGCGATCTAGCACATATTTTTGGGTTTGTAATTCTATTTTAATACATATCGAAATCGATTTTAAATCTCTTCTTAACTCTGTTAAACCTTATTCTATGTACCTTGTCCTATCTCTCACCCGTCGAGGAAGGACGGCAATTTTTCGGGGAGGACTAAACATGAAAAAAACGTAAAGGACTGAAGTTACTGGATGGATGACCATAATTTTTTTTAAATTTTTTTCTTTTTGAACTATTTTTTCTTTTGTAACGCTATTTGAATGTTTTTAATGCATATCTGAATCGGTTTTAATCACTTCTTACTAGCTCTCCTATCCCTCATCCCATCTTCAATCCGTGCGCGCAAGGCCATGCCTCCGTCGGGGATGGGCTACCCACCCCCTGTTGTTGAGAAAATCCAATTTCATCGGGGAGCCTCCATCTTCAGACCCACGATAAAAGATGTGGGTCTGTAGTCACTCGGACGAGCTTCGTGATCTTGTTTGCTAGAAGACCATGTTCTTGAAGGAAACTCACAGTTACGAATTTCCCTAACTAAAACGGACGAGAGGTTGTTCATGTGCGTGGAGTACCCAACGGTCTGCCATCTGGCCTGCCCCGACAGCCGAATTCTCACAAAGGTAATGAATGTCGGCCATGTCGTTTTCAGCTACACATAAACATAATGATAAACAGTGGTGAGAGAAAATCTCCCCATAAGTCTGACTGAGAATTTATTTGAAGGCACCTTGTAGCGTGACATATTTTCAAATACGTTGGGGGTAAAACCATTTACAGTCAGGAGTTCAGGCAGTCACGTTAAAAATTTCATCTGTTTAGTGGACCTTGCAATTGAGTTCAACGAAGATTTTTAATATAGTCAAAAAAATTATGGTATGTTTTCAATTCCTTTTCATAGTTTTACCCGAAAAGAGACAAGGCCATTACATATAACTGTAGCAGTACCTTTTACCTGGTACTTTTCTGATCATTAGCAAATAGGGTTTTTCTCTTTTGAAATGGAACTTTCATTTAAAAGGAAATTTCAAAAAAGCGACTGCTTCATTTCTAGTTACAAGTCTGGGAAATGCCATTCCGGCTGTCTGAGGGGTTAGAGTCTTTAACAATTTTCTCTACGCTCCGCGCCAACTGATTGTTGTTCTCCGCATAGATAGTGTTTTAGTCGAATAGGTAACTGAACAGAATAATGCCTGTTTGTAAATTATTCTTCGTTTTGGGACAGTATTATGAAGTGAAAATAATTTTATTGCGAAAGAAATCTGAAAGAAAGGACTTCTTTAATTCTAGTTACGAGCCCAGAAAATGCCATTTCCTGATGTCCGGGGGTTTTCAACTTTTCAAAAAATTCTGTGCGCTCGCCTAGTTAATCTTTCGGGCAGGATTACATTTTTGGACAAAAGACAATTCTGCCCCTCCCAAACTGACACTCTCCCGTACGCCTATGACAATAAATAAAATATAAAACTTCAAATACATTGGAAGCCATTTTTTTTACCTCGTGTGAATGCTTCAATATGGTCCGAGGGCCTAATCTGCATGATGATATTCAGTAACCTCAACAAAACTACGGATCACCACCTACTTGATTTTCCATATGAAAACGTCAGATTCCTCACAACCCCCAAGCTGTTATAAAATTACAGTTTTTCTCCAATATTAGCTTTACATTGTTAAAAGTGGCAAAATTTTCCAATTTCGATGGACACTCTTTACAATAAAATAAGCAAAGCCAACATTGTTAATCACCCGTCATACTACCTAATTTTGCTCCTGAAAGGCATATCATTTAATAAAAGAAACGAATTTTTTCATTATAACCTTACCAAAAAACCAAATTAAAGTCCAAAATTTCTCCATCATAATAAGGTCTTAATTTCCAAAGAATCGTTCAAAAAAGGCGAAAACTTTCCGGGCAAACTTCTAGTCTCGTCTCGAAGCCTTAGTTGGTAGGTCTTGTACGATTCAATTCGTAACCCCAAAAGAATTTCAGCTGTCGCCCATATAACGTTTTTGATTTTTCCCTTATGAAGGACAGATTTTTCTATAAACACCCAAAGTTTTTATAATACCAACAAAAGCCAAATTTCTTCCAAAAGTTTTAATTTTTACTTCAAATAAACTCCAGACTTTTAAGTATTTGTTAAAAAAATCCCCCAAATTTCGGCGCGCTTCTCAAATTCTGCCAAGTCACGTTCCACCGGGACATACTGTAACATCGCTTTTGTCGGGGCCTTTAAATTCTGTCCCCCCCCCCCTGTCGGGCAAATCCTGGCGACACCCCTGGGAGTCCGCCCTTCATCTAGTTGTTATATCTGGCTCTATGGTGCTGAGACAGTTCTGCTGTGCACGTAGTGCCCATGGACAACTCTCCTAAGTGTTCTGTGAAATATGTGAGGCACCGACCGACCGCTAATGTACTGTGGTTGCATGTAAGTATATACCACATCCGAACAGGGAATTAATTAAACTTATCAGCTGCCTGTTCCGAATACAACTTTCAAGTCACAGTGACGGTGCCCTGGACTTCTGGAGAAGTACTTCTAATTTACAAAACCCCGAACTTCTGTATTGTAGTGACCATTTTTACGTGCAAATACGAAAAAATCGTGATAGTCAATCAAGCAATGTTTGTGGAGCTTTTGTCTCACACAAATTTTGCCTTTTTTCAACCTGCGAATTTCATTTGGGGGGGGGGGCAGGGCAAGGCATTTCGTTGGGGGGCTCCGGCCCCCTGCCCCCTGCTGGTTAGGCCAATGAGATTGTAGAACTCCTAGACATCCGGAAATGGCATTTCCTAGGCATCGGTTATTATCAGAAATAAAGAAATCGCTATTTTGGAATTCGTTTGCAATGAAATTTTCATTTCAATAGAAAACTCAGCAGTCTGTTAAGTGATAGACAATTACCAGATGAAATGCAGTGCTATCAATGGATAATGCATGATTCCTGATATTTCTCCCAAACGAAGAAGGGTTTGCACGCATGCATTTTCATGTTAACTAATTTGTTCGACCAAAACACCAAGTGAAGCGCCACCAGCTGGCGCGGAACGTACAGAAATTTTTTTAAAGTCGAACCTCTCAAACAGCCGTAAATGGCATTTTCCAGACTTGTAACTAGAAATGAGGCAGTAGTATTTTGAGTTTTCCTTTGCAATTAAATTTTCACTTCAATAGAAAAAAAACTTGCTAAGTGATTAGAAAATTACCAGGTAAAAGGTACCACACTACCACTAGACGGAATGGTATTGTCTCTTTTCGGTGGAAAACTACACAACGGAATCGACACCATGCCAATGTTTTTTTTACGCCATTGCGAATATTCTTTGTATTCCGTTGCAAGGTCCACTGAACTGATGGAATTTTCTATGACACTGCCCGAACTACCTACTGTTAATGATTTACTCCCAACGTCTTTGAAAATATGTTACATTACAAGGTGGGTTAAAATGAATTTTCACTCAGACTTACGGGGAAACATTCTCACATTCACCGTTGCTTGAATTCAGCTGCATGTCGGGGCAAAACAGATTTACCTGAGCAACCTCCTTTTGGTCGGTGAAATTTCAGAATCTTTTTTCAACCATCATCCGAATATGTTACCGTTTCAGGAATTTGTTTTGGCTATTTTTTACAGTATGAAATGGGGCTGAGAAAAATAAATTTAGGTGCATTAACTGAATGTTACCCAAATCTTTAAAATCATTTATTATTTTTGAAAATTTTGCTTTAAATAACCTACAGCGTTTTCACGAAAAGTTTGTCAAAATTCTAGGGCAATCTGTGCGCATTCTGGTAAACTAAGCATAGGCGGCGGAAGATGTTTTTTACTGAAGGGACACGTTTTCGAGAGCCGACAAAATGGTGACACCGTAAGGCGTCCGGTTTCACGCGAAGCAGAAACCCCAATCGGCGTGGGGTCCAGGGGACGGCTTAAGGGCCCCTGGTGGGGTTCAGGGGAGCAAAACCCCGGTAGGGGTTCATGGGGGGCTGGATACTTTTGTAGGGGTGGTTGGAGTTTACTATCTAAGCTTAGCGCCGCCATTGGTTGGTACGGAGCGTACAAAGAAAATTTTGGATTTTAAAACCTCCCATGGCTGGAAATAGCATTTGCAAGGCATATTTGTCGCTAATTCTGGTGAGAAAAAATTGTGATTTTTCTACGATTAAAACACACTTTTGAGGTACTGATTAGCTCAGTTCATTACTCCACTGCACTATGTATCCTAGGATCGCAAATCCGGAATCCTGCTGAATGCTGCAAGAAGCTGTTCCAGTGCATGCCTGAGTAAGGTATTTCCAGAGGCATATGGGAGCATTTCAGTTTTGGGGTAGAAGATTTTTGCCCGAAAGATGTTATTCTACCCATAAAACCGTCAAAGCGGTGCTCCACCACTAGTTGGCGCGGAGCGTCCAGAAAATTTGAAAATTCGTTCCCCTCAGACAGATAAATGTACGTTCGTTCCAAACTAAAATTCAGCCAGAAAGACTAAGCGGAGCGCTACCATTAGTTGGCGGGAAGCGTACAGAAAATGTTGAAATATCCGACCCCTCAGTTGAAAATGGCATTTCTCGGGCTTATATGGGGATCTAAGCAGTCGCTATTTTGAGTTTTCTTTTGTAAAAAATGATCACTTGAAACTCAAAGTCTGCTATGAAGCGATCTAATTGGAGCACCACCATAAGTGAGAGCGAATCGTACAGGAAATTTTGGAAAATCTGATCACATCAGACAGTCAAAAATACCCGAACTTCCGACTATATATGATTTTACTTTTGAAAAAATTAGGCCTATGGGGATCTTGCAGTCCCTATTTTGATCAGAAGAATCAGATAAAATGTACCACTACCATTGGATTAAATGAAGTAGATGATTTTTCTTCTATTAGTAACACTTATTGACAGAATTGTCACGTTACAAGGTGTGTTGAAATGAATTTTCAAGCAGACTTACGGGAAGACATTCTCACCCTGCATTATTAAAGTATCGAAAAACAAATTACCCGATTCTCATAACCATTGCCCGTATTTGGCTCTAGAGCAGGATAGATGGCAAACTTTTGGGCAACTGAATACCCTCATGTCTAGCCGTTGAATTAATTTGGCAATTGAAAACGTCCAGGCATTTTTTTAAACTTTGTCCGAATATTTGACCATTTCTGGTATATTTTTGCAAGACTACAGTATAAAGTTGGGATGATGAAAACCTTCTTTCCCATTCTTCCCAAATGTGTCGCAGATCTTTTTTATTTTCCATGGAAATTGTACTTTAAATACAGCGTCTTCTGTTTTTTGGTAAAGATTTGAAGCTATTAAAATAATCGGCCATTTCGGGTATTGTGTTACACAAGATTTAAAAACAGCCTCAAGAGTAATTGTTTCTTTTAAGTCACAGGCTTCCCAAATGTGTCTCGATTTTTTTATTGCTAAACCTTTTGTAACTATGTTACCCTTACTATGATACTTTTCCATTTTCGGGCTTTTGAATATTCCACAATTTCGGGCATTGTGTTGTGATTATCTGTGAAGTCACGGTCATAGCTTTTTGAGCGAATAGTCCCAAATAGGCTACACACCACACCAAGTATGATTTTGGAACGATTTTGTGCATCCCCAGGAATTGAAAAAAAAATCCCTACATGAGGTACAAACATGCCAAGTGCTAGGAGCACACTTTAATCCACACCAAATCTGTTAGAAAACCCGACGAGTAAAAAGTCAAGAGATTCCGAATACATGAAGCTTGTCACAGTGTACCTGAATTTATTCCGAAATTCAGAGTGGGGTACAATTGCAGCATACCCTGCAACTGTTTGAAGGGCGAAAATAAACTCTCCTACAGGTTATCGTTAATGTGGGGGTCCAAGGGCGAAGCCCCCGGAAGCTCTGCAACTTTTGCACTCTGAAAATTAAAATTTGAGCCAAAGAATAACCGAAATGTAATAAAAGAGCAACTTAAATTTGTTTAATTACTTTTGAAAAATTTATTTTGCGACATTCATTTATTGAGAGGGGGGATGCCCCCAAAATCTCATAAAAATTATTGGGGGAGGGCAGGCCCCCTGAAACCTCCTCCCCCCGCTTCCGCCGCCTACACTAAGTATATTGAAGGAATTTTATGGCAGGAAATTCGAAAAAATAGTTTTTTTTTGCAGGAGAGAATTGAAATGTTTGAGACTTCAACACTGACAATCAATCTGCCTATGATCCAGACTGAAATTGATCGAGGTATTATGTTTTGTCGTACGGTGAAAACTGAAAATTTGTTGACTTTCTTTCCAGAAATTTGAAAGCTTGGGGCCAGGGGCGGGATTTGATGTCTAAAAGTGGGGGGAAAACCTATTGGTGGACTAACAAAAGGCGCAGAATTTGAAGGTCGCTGCCAAAGGGGTTTCCCCCGTCGAGGAAGTTCAGGGACTCGAGTCATTTAAAGATGAAATTACCGGACTCGGAAGTCGACTACATAACTGCAAAAGGGGTTGTTATCATACAAAATATAAAGTGTCTGTTACAGAGGCTCTTCATCATATATCATGCATCTACCGGCGTGTTCCTGTCCTAAACTGAGTTAAAAGAAAAGGTATCTACACATAATGTAAGCCATAAAGCGGAGAGGCTCTTAAAACCGACATTTGTCCTACGTGGCGGTGATACGGGGCCTAAGGACGAATTTGTTCAGCTTTTTTCCTTGGTCCCCAGTTTCTCCAGAAGTTAGGGCAATTAGGAGTTAGTTCAACCGAAGAAATAAATGATATACCTCCCCTGAGGCTTAATTTTTCACCCAGCGATGTGCTAAAGCCTCAGGGCGTCCGGGGGGGGGGGTGCCTCTGGACCCAACCGGCAGGAACGCGCGCTTCGCATTTGGTTTCGCTCTGTGCGCAAAAAGTTTTGTCCCCAAAATTTCCCTTTCCACTAGTTTGCCCCCGACGCCCCCCCCCCCTCAATTTTGACATTTTGACACCGCCACAATTATTCTTCCTACAAGGAACAAACAACTTATCTGACTGAATATAAGAGACGATAGCTTTCATGATACATATGTGTGGGTCTTATGAACAACTATATACTCGTATCCTCCAGAACCGACATTTAAGACAACACTGCTGCTACAAGTAAGTTTATTTTTAGTAAAGATGTTTGCATAGAACACCTCATAAAAAAGGGTAGACCTACTCAAAATCTTTCAAGATTGTTTTGCGATTACAGTACACTTTGGAGATACTTTGTCGCTTTTCACGCCTGAACGATATTTTCATCCGTCACGCCCGTTAGGTTCTACTAACAGTACTATGTACGTTCGTGATTCTATACAAAGTAAGAATTGGGGCCACTCTTTTATGACGAAATGTAAACAGAAAGTGTATACATTTTGTAAGTGTTTAAACAGCGACGGGCGCAGAATTGACTGAGGTGCTTATATTGAGAAAAATAATTGTGTATAATTTGGACTGGATTACCAATTGATTCACAATATCGGACAGACTTGAACTGGTCTTGATTACGAGGTTTTGTATATTTGTTTGGCGTAATTATAAAACACATGTAAATAACAATTTCTCAGTTTATTAAATGTGTTTTTTTTTGTAATTAGACCTACAATCTATCATTTTATGACTTGAGGCCTATTGTATCTTACATTCGGGGAATAACTCTGGAGTATATACGTCAAGGGAGCGCGCAGAAACAACTTGAAAGACACCGTTGCAAAAAGCCAGGTAGCTAGGTAGGTATTTCTTATTGTATAAAATTTATTATATGAAATCTAAACGCCTATTTACGCATTACTAAGGGCAATTCGGCCTGAATTAGGTCCCTCCCTTTATACGTAGGATGCACTCTATCGGCTACAAAACTAGATAAGGTATTTAACGCATTTTTGCTACCCATGCACTTAACTTGGAAAAGTTGCAAAGCTAAACGAATATGTTCAATGCCTTAACATTACATGTTTCATTCCTAAACATTTTTTAATTTCTAAACTTGATTAGAGTGTAATCTCGTATCCAAGGTAGCAAAAGAGCGTTCAGAACATTGTGTCATTCCCGAACGCTATGTTTAAATACCAGCGGAAAGGTGGTATTCCTTCTAGTGCAAATTCGGACGGAACGGAGCACCGTATACCTCTTCCCCTCTCATTTTCGTTTGAATATTTCAGTGGTTGAATTTTCTTCAAAATATGCCAAATGTAGCACCATTTTGCATCTCATTCCTCTTCAAAAAAAATAAAAAATAGAAAGGATAATGATGAGCATTAAATTTTGGCACGTTACTCGAAACCGAGCCCGCAACGCGAGTTGTGCAGGTAGGGATAAGGCGCTCGGAGTCCGGAAGCTCTGAGTCTATGGGTGAAGAATTGATTCTCAGAATAGATATATTTTCCTTTGGCACATGTGGTCCAGAGACTGCTGATGCACCTAACGAGACGATTTCTTCGAGACTGTGTTAACAATATACCCGCCGATTTTAGCACTTTAACGGGTATCCTTAAACTGAACCAATTACCACGTGCATAGAGGGGGGGGGCAGGTCAGTTTGTAAATGAAAAAATAAACATAAGGAGGTGAGGACCATCAGGACTATCTAAGCGACACCATCGATTGACGCTGGACATAAAAGAAAATTTTAGGCTTCACAAACCCTTTAGATGGTCGTTAGTGGTACTTTTGCGAATAAGAAAATATGAAAAATTGTGCACCTTTTTTTGTACGTGCAATGACCAAAACGAGGCACATTTTGCAAATAGCACTTACATTTACCACTCAGCTTCCAAACATATATTTATGTCTCAGGTGTACAAAGTCATTGCATTCAGTCATGTCACTAGCTTTAACTTGTGTATATCGCCATCAGAATGTGTAGACTGGCACAAGCGTATTTCAGTTTGGGCGGGAGGGGACAGAAAAATTTCTGCCTAAAAACACAATCCTGTACGAACGACTTTCTTAGCAGACCGCCACCATCCGTTGGCACGGAGCGAAGGGAAAATTTTGAAAAATCGCGATTCCTCAGACATCCGGGAATGGCATACGGGGGTAGCCATATTTGGTTTGAAGAAGGGACAAATCCGAAAAATATGAGGGGAAGGATGTCAGAAAACAAATAGGAAACATCACAAATAGGTCTAGTTACGTAACCTGGATTAGGGCCTCATCATTGTTTTATGGAGTGAGAAAAGTTCAACCTGTTTTGGAAGTGTAACTGGACCTCCGTCCCCTTAAATCGAGTCGCCAAAGCATCTTGAAGTTTGTTGGGGTTATCTGATTACTGAATATCATTATGCAGATTATGAAGAAGATATTGGGAAATTTTCGAACAGGTCCGGCTCCCCCTTAAAAAAATATTTGAAATCTGTAAGTTACACGATGAAGAATTTTTGGCAGAAAACTCGAAAAATAGTTTTATTTGCAGGGGAGAATCGAAAAATATGAGCCTTTATTGAACATCAATCTGCCTAAGTTCATATGGGCAAAATCAACACTGAGGTTGGTTGCATGACGTTTCACAATATTGTTTGTCGCAGAATGTATAAGTGGAAAATTTTCTGACTTTCTTATCGGAATGAACCGAGCTTATATTTAATTTTTTTCTTATTTTTGTGAGTAAAATGGAAATTTTGAGAGTTAATATAGTCAATAAGATCTTCAGAGGAGGAGAAAAGACTGAAGTTTATTGGGATCACATCTTACTGTATGGATAAAGGCTCCCCTACGAAATTGGATATTCTCTCCGAAGGGGGTTCAGCTTTCCCAGACAGAGGCATGATGGCCTCGTCCCTCCCGCCGCTGGCGCCACCCTTGTGACTAAAATTGCAATTTGACGGCACGTTAACTTTTTAATATATTACAGGAACAATCAACTTTCCTTCTCACTTGAAGGACCTCTGGAATCTCTGCATATTCTAAAAAGGAAACATGAGATTAGAAAGGAAAGAGTTCAAGAAAGAAAAATTAAATTGAAGCAGTAGAACAAAAGGTTTATTTTCCCTGCTGTTAATTTGTGATTGTTCCTAATATACTCCCCCCGTCTCATAGGGACTACGTACCTTTTTCTTTCCATTTTGCGTTTTGGTTTTTCTTTTGGGGGTTTAGTAGCGCCTAGCTTTGAACTAAACGTATTCACCCCTCCCCCTATTATTGCAAATCTTGGGTCCACCTCTGCTTTGCAAGATCCTGTAATATAAAAAACAATACCTAACGCTTGGGCCTATCATGAAGGCCAATGACGCAAGTATGAATTTTAAGTGTAGTGACAGACAGCGATTCTTCCCAGACTGACATTGAGCTGCCTAAATGGCTGGTTAGGTAAGATGGAGTTCTACAGCCCAGTTTCCAACCTAATGGTTCAAGTCGAGCCGGCCACGACCTTGATTTTCCAACTGTGGCTCACTGGCTGAATGGTTGGACACAAAATATTGCCTGCGGATGACCGAACAATGTAAAGGTTGTCATGTTGGTAAATAGAAGATTAATTCTTTCCAGAAATTGTTCTTTCTTTAGTGGTTACAAGAATATCCATGAGGAAATTTTAACCAAAAATGGAGCAATATTTTGCTTTTGAAAAAAAATGCAAAATAGGGCAGTTATATTGGAAAAATTTTGAAACATGACGGTAAATTTGGAGCGCGGATTGTGTATGGAGAGACTGGGCCAGACTCCTGTTGTTGCCAAATAAAGAGGGTCATGGACCCCGATCGAGTCCCCATTGCGCACGTTATTGCTGTAGACCCATCAAAAATGTAATTCGAAAATACTAACACATCGTTCAGTGCATGGAGAATACAGTGCTAAAATTGTTGAGCTTTTATTTTTCACCCAAGGTGAGGTTTTGAAAGTTGCATAATTTACCCCTTAAGTATCAAAATTCTACAATTCATTTCGCTTGACATCATTTATCAAATATAGATTTGCCCCTGTGGGCTGGGGGTTGTACAATATGCTCACGGTATTTCCCGCCTGTCGTAAGAGGCGACTAAAGGGAAACCAGGATTGAACTTGAACAATACTTGAAAATAAAATAATTAAATTTTTTATCGAGTTGACTGACAGCATATAACACATTCGTGTTGGTGTGTCGTTTAATCTTATCTAACTAACCAACTAGATAACTTAGAAAACTATTATTGTGAGTGAAGTTTCTTTGCAGATTTTTGTGAGATAACGGATTACTTTAACGTTCTCTGATCCTATTGAATTTCAAAATATACACTGTATAAATATGTGAAGAAAATGCAAATATACAGAAGGGACAATGCCCTAATGTGCACTTTATAGAGAAAAAGTGGGTAACTTCGGCTCATCACGCATACGGTACTACTTCAAGTGTATTGGCAAGCAAGGGCTGCGATTAATGTGTGGGGCATGTCCCCGAAATATTTGAAGGAAATTGCGTAATGACTTTGATTTTCCTCACAGTTATTTCTTGGGAAATGAGATAATGCCACCCCCATCTCTTGTATATTTGAAACTAAACTTGAACCTGAATCGTATTTTAAACTTTTTCGACTTTGCCTTGTTATGTAATGGACACTTAATAACACATTAGTATTTGTGCGTCGTTAAATCTCATATTACGTCAGTACGTGGCCACTGTAAGTAATGTGAACACCCAAGAAAGTACATAAAATTTCTCAAGAGACAGGTACTGATATTTTTCATTTGCTTCGAACAGCGTCGGGAGCGGGACAGACAAAAAACTGAAAATGGTAATCCACATACAGACGACGGAATTAAGAGCGTAACGGACCCTGACGGGAATTTCCGGCCCTTTAAACGGAAGCAGGTTCGTAAGAACGTGTGGAGACAAAAAAAAAAAAGAAATCGAGGTCCTCAGAAAGAGGTAAGTCTTACTGAAATTGAAGATCATTTATGAAGTTAAGATATTTGGCATCACTAACGTGTTTCTGGTCTTCAAATTCAAGTTTCATATTTAGAAAATGGAATGGAAAAAATCCTAATCTCATTCATTCAACTCCGTTTTTAAAATCTTATTCTGTAGCTGACTATTTAATTAATCTGAAATAATTAATTGGGGAAATAATTTGTGATTCCCATTTTGTGCAACTATTGACAGTGATTTCTTATTAAAATTTTTTGAAAATTTGGGTTCACATTTAAGGGAATGAATGAAGAGTGACAAAAGGAATCTGGCAAAAATGTTCTCACATTACCTAAGTCTGTGTGGCTTTGTTGAAAAGAGGGAACATTTTTTAACGAAACTAACTCATCTTTCAAAATGAGATGTATATTGAGTTAGGAAAAGGGTATTGCATGCGACAGGGTATAGAGGACGGATTTCTTACATACATGGGGCAGAGCACGTAACGCGTACGTCCTATCCGTAGATTGTAGCCACCGCTGGGACAAAAAAGGCCCACCAAGATGGCCGCCGTGAAGCTATACTTTAAATGATTTGACTTCGACTCTGTTATATTTTAAACAAAAGTTTAATTTGAATGAGAAAAAACATTATATTCCTGCAATACGAGAAGTGATTTTGACATTACCTTGCATAATTTCGAAAATATTACAAGTTACTTGCAAAATCTGTTGATGTGAACTATTTGAGCAAGTCCAAACTTTCAAACGCAAAACCATACAGACAGCCATGTTGCTACGCCTATACTGACCCTTGCGGTAGCGAAAATCTAACGAGCAATATGCTCTGTCCATGTATAGGAAGTCCTTGATTAAGAGGACATGGTCTGGAATATCTTTGACTTTCTTATGAGATCTTAAAGAAAAGTCACCAAAATATGTCTTTAACTCGATCCGGCCACATTTTTTCTGTTGTGGATCATTGGCTTGTTTTTCCTAGTCCATTGCTTTGCCTAAGAGGTTCGCACCTGAAAATTCAGAGGAAATCATTTTACTCTTGGATCTACCTTTTAGCATACTTTGTGAAAATGAAGTCCTAAGTACGATCAAGAAACTTACATCTCCCGGACTGGAGAAAAATTTTACCATTAGTGGGACCCAGCGCTGACTTCTGTTGTACATCAGACCTCTAAACAGTGACACTTCAGATGGAATTACTCAGGAAGGAATATGCCATAGAGCCCATGGTGTGTTCAAACTCTCTACAGACAATATGTAGATTTTTCAATAAGATGTAAAATTAAGCAGATATAACTTAGTGGGTGTATCGCCGTTTGCCTTCTTATAACTGCGGTGTTTGAACATTGGGTGTGTCGTACAGGTGTCTTAAAACTGAGTTGTTCACGATATCCTTGTGTGAATCGGTTGGGTAGCCTACATGCAGAACAGTCCACGTTATGCGACTGAATGTTGCAAACATTATTGGTCATTCTGTATACAAAATGAGAGAACCCCTTGGCAAGTTTCTTGACTAACTTGAAGAGAGACTTGACACTCAATTGACAATTTAGGTAAGTTTTGAGAAGTCAATTAAGTGTTGAAGAGAACTTGAATGGTAGTAACCCAGCCAACATGCCCGGCTGGGTTTCAACTGAGCTACTTGCTGGGTCTCAGCTGGGACCCATTCGTGTTTGTCAGGTGTTCCCACGTGGGGCCCAACTGGGCTAGCCTTTCCCAGCTGATGCCCAGATGAAGCCCAGCTGGGCCCGCTTCAATTACTGAAGCCTAGCTAGGCTTCAGCTGGGAAAGGCTAGCCCAGTTGGGACCCCATGGGAACACCTGACAAACACGGATGGGCAATTCTGTATGTACCCAATCAATTGACACAGTGGTATCGATCGTTAACATCCTAGCGATAACACCTGTGCGATAGGCGAACCCAGTGTTCAAACAACTAAGTTATAACAAAACAAACGCCGACACACCCACTGCCTCATTTTATATCTTATTAAAATATTCTATACACATTTTCTACAGAGAGTTTGCCCACTCACGTCACAAGCTGTACAGCATATCCTTTTCGGAGTTATTTCATCTCGGGTCTGATACAATCGAAGTCATGCAACCTTGCGCCCCAGAAATGGGATATTTTCTTGGGTCCTGTAAGTTTCCAGATCGTGCTTATCTCCCAACTTCTAAGTGAAGGTGGCCGCCACTGGTGCGACTTTGACCAACTTGCCTGCCTGATCGTTTCAATTCAACCGTCAGACACTGGAAGTTGCATTTATTTTTTTTCTATTTCGAAATCTCATGTTCTGGTAATAATTCTACACGTATAGTGGAACCCTTGTATGCTATGTTATCATACCTCCAGTTTCGATTATGTTGTTAGCTAGTTTGCTAATTTCCGCTCTTTTGATCTGCAAATTTGAGCAGGTTTATGTCAATTTGCAGACTGCTTGCTCGTTCAAGTTTTTAGAAAGGTCTTTTTTCTGCACAGCGTTTAAGCATTTTGACATGCTACTGTCACAGGCCTAACGTAAATAGATTGTCATATTCTGACAATATGACATCGTGACAGGAGAAAATAGGCTGTTAAGTTTAAAGAAATACAAAAGATTTTCCATTAATGTGAGGAAATAATTTCAAATGAGGTTGCTTCAAGTTCACTTTTTATTGAAAATGTGACAACTTAATATGCTCATATCTTGAGAACCACACTTCAATGCAAATTTCACCGAAATGCTTAGAATAACTACCCCTCCAACATATAAAAACTTGATTTGATTTTAAATGCCCAATTCTCTTATCCCAAACAGTACCAATTCTCCTAACCTTCTGACTTAAAGAGGCCCATTGAGTTGATATCGATAACTTAATGAGAGTCTCAAAAGGTGACTACCTCATAAAAATGCTTAAAGTTAGCACAAGTCAAGTACCAAGTCCAAAAGTCACAGAAAAGATTAAATTTTGAATTTTCATCTGTCCTGACTTGTAACGGTTTTGTACATAATCTGAAAAAGTGTCTGGTCACAAATTTTTCAAAACGGTCTTGAACAGTTAATTACTCACTCATAAAACAGTTATTTGTATATAGGTATGGGGATTGTCTGGGTTTGACCATTTGTCATTGGTTTGTGAAGAAAACTTAATAGGTTTGGAAAAATTTGTTCAAATTTCATGAACCAACTCAATGAGCGGCTTTAAGCCCCTCCCACATTTGTCTGAAATTCCTCTTCATCCAGACACATTCGAGGTTTGTTGCTTCAGGGTGAGTATAAAGAACTCAATGTGTATAATCAAAACACTCTCAGTATAGTTCATGCTGTGTAATGTAACCTTCTCTGCATCGAATAAGCTGTCAATCAAAGAGCTGAGCCAATTGAGAATTTCGGTACTCCCGTACAAGAATTGTAGTTTGGGTGACAGGAATGCGTCCTTTAAGCCCTTCTTTTAAAGTCTTCGGTATGATCTGGCCAGGAGTCGAACTCCACGCCTCCCGCATTCAAGTCGAATGTTCTAGCCACTTGACAATGCAATCAGTCCCTGGAGAATTCAAACAGAACACCTCCTGTTGGAAAATTTCAGATACCGTATTCGGGGCCGTACTATTAAATTAAGGGACTTAGTAAAAACAAATGGAAATTTTTAAAAGATCCCTATGTTCAACCTGAAGCCACTGCAACTGGAATAATTTAACAGTAAAACAATAACCGCAAATTATAAATGAGGAAGCAGACGTATCTCCCTGGAAACCATGCTCGAAATCACAAGAATACAGGGGAGGAAGCAGGGTTAAACAAACAAAGATGTAGAGATCACTAAATGGAAGGCATTCGCCCTGACGCGATGGGGGGGGGGAGGGTGGTGTTAGAGAGAGGACCAACAGGTTTGACCAACACGATTTGTCAATTTCCTTCCTGACTTCTATTTACAGGTCCTGTTTTCATTCTTTTCTGGTGGTATGGACGGACCGTCACTGGTCTCGACGTTTCTGTTACTGCTGTTACTTGTAAAAAGCTTCAGCGTGGTTGGTATGTATAACTTGTTTGAAAAAGTGGAGCAGAGGTAGGTGACTCCTTCCCTCAGAGGAAATAACGGTCACCTTCCAATTTACTCCGCTAAATCAGCGAATTCTGCAAACTAAGGTTTATCTTATTTTGGTAACTATAAGTAACCCCGAAGATGCTTTCCGTCATAGGCCTTCATACCAGATTCAAAGTTAGATTAAGAAGTTATTTCTGAAATTAAGTAAGAACATTATTCTTATTGTTCTGAATGTATTTAGGCCGATCATTCAAGAAGATTGGAATTCCTGTTATTGGCCTGATAGCCAGACAAAAGTTCTGACTTCCATTTTAACTTTTATTGGTCACCTCATAGGGCTATAATGCAGTTCCCAGTGACAAGGGGGCGGCGATTTGTTAGTCTCAATATTGGGGAGGAGGACATTGCCTCATTTGTGAGAGAATTACTGTGTAAAATAAATTATTACTTTGTGATTCATTGGATATCGATTACTAATGTCATCACAAAATTACAGCACTTAAGCTACAAGTTTTTATTTTTATTTTGGCGACAGTGAAAAGGCCAAGAGAGGGTAGCTCCTCCGTAAAAAAAGGTTTTGGTACTGCAACATTCCTGTCAGAAATGTTTTATTTGAAACACATCCTGTCTATGAAAGTGTATGAAGCACATTAAGCTGTCACCCCCAGGACAAGTTTGGTTGCACTAATACACTTTTGTTTCATTGTCAATCATTCAATTAATTTTAACCTCCGTGTCCATCTTTCCCTATAGGACAAACTACTGAGGAAATTTTCACTACACAAGGTAGGTTTGTAAAAACATACGATATCTATATGATAAACGCACTCATGTGTTTATAGCTTTGCTTTGACTCAACATAAGATGTAATCACCTAAGAAGCTTCCACGGTATCGTTATACCCATACCTTCTCTGCACTTTCATTAGTTCATGGTGAGAATATAAACATGAAAAAATCAATGAAAAATCACAAACCTTTCAGAAGTAAATTGTCTGGGTAAAGGGCGCTTCATTCCAGGAATTTTTTCTATGATGCTCAGTCTTCTAATTAAAGACCAGCACACATCGCTACATTACGGTCGTCAAGTGGTCTATATTGCAACTTGAAAAATCACAAGCCTTTCGGGAAGTAGATTGTCTGAGCAAAGGGTGCTTCATTCCAGGAAAATGTTTTTTTTTTTCTATGGTGCTCAGTCTTCTAATTAAGAGTCCAGCACACATCGCTTCTTTGCGTTTGTCGAGTGGTCTATTGCAACTGCTTTGTACCAATATCTTTCACATGTGAATGGGTTGAAATCCCGCTTGTTCCCAGCCAACATGCCCAGCTGGGCCCCAACTGGGTTTCAGCTGGGCTACTTGCCGGGCCCCAGCTGGGGCCCATCCGTGTTTGTCAGGTGTTCCCACGTGGGGCCCAACTGGGCTAGCCTTTCTCAGCTGAAGCCCAGCTGTACCCCGCTTCAATAACTGAACCCCTCCTGGGCTTGGACCTGACAAACACGGATGGGCCCCAGCTGGGGCCCAGCAAGTAGCCCAGCTGAAACCCAGTTGGGACCCAGCTGGGCATGTTGGCTGGGTTTTCCCTGGATTTTTCTCTGGGGAATGAGGCTTTTCTTCCACTTTGCTCGGGCTTGCCACCAAAATTTGTCGCTCATCCGACGAATTCAGCTGCGTTCAGGAGAAAAGCGCCTTCGGATGGATCAGCAGTGGAGTACGCAGGAGGCATTGGACCATGGCCCCATCACCGATTCTAAATTTCATTTTTAGGTCCTAAAATGCCTAGTTTAGTAAGGCAAATTTTACTTCGAAAGGTATTATATGTGGCTCCAACTTGCATGTAGGGACAAAAATTTTCAAAGGGGAAGGACAGTCTCCTCAAGGCCTTCTCACTAGTGCTAATTTTTTAAATTAGTTTTTTAGTTAAAAATACGCAAATTTTGTTTCGCTCAAAATACTAGACATAGCACTAGATTGCATGTAAGAGACCAAAATTTTCAAGCATTTAAAGGGTAGGGGACATCCCGTCCCCTTAGACCTCTCCCCGGGCTGGGCATTACGTATACCCTTCCATTTTAATTCCTAAAAATACGCAAATTCTGTAACAATTTAACTTCAAAAAGTACCACACATAGCACCAGGTTTTATAAAAGGACACCAAAATTTTCAAACATTTTTAAAGGGGTGGGTGATACCGTAAACCCCTCTCCTAGACCATCAATCCCCCAGCATATTGCATGACCCCCCTTCAGAGAAATCCTACGTACGTCATTCTGGACCAGGAAACAAGCCGACTTTAAGGCATTGCTATATCAAAGACTTCCAACCCTTCCCTGTTTGGAATATACTGTCCCCGTGTCCCGGTTCGCCTTCTTTTTTGTCACGATTCTATGCATATATTAGAAAAATATAGCTCTGCATGAGGAACAGCATGACATCGAAATGTACCATACTAGTTAACGGTTTTTCAAGCCCGTAGCCAGGGGGTCGGAGCGTTCGAACGACCCACCCCAACTTGAGGGAGGTCCATTTTTCCAGCCCTGTGTTTGAAGGGTCTGCCATGAAATATTTTTTATCTTGACATATACCAGATTATATGTATGATTTTTTTGTCAAAAAGTGGTGTACCGTGTGGAATTCCTGGGGGAAAAGACTTCTGTTGTGTTCAAAAGTCCTCTAAAATGCTCCACATTGCAGGAGATCTGCAGATTTCAAATTTTTCCAGGGAAGCATGCCCCGAACCCCTAGCAACTGCATGCTTACGGCTCGCACCACTCCCAGTACCCTTTGTTCACTCACGGGTGGGGAAATTTCTCACTTTTGTCGTAAACTGCAAAGTTAAGGGAGGCTGTAACCCCGACTTTTTACAATTGGGTTACTATCAACCAACTCATTTTAAAACCCCATACTTTTAATGTTCCCAAATAGTAGCACTTTTCAAATTTCCTTGATAGAACCTTCAACATTTTCCATCTTCAGTGAAAACCCAAATTTATCATTTTTTGTGAATACAAAACCCAAGATTTTTCGTGATATTGGTGAACTCTCGCCATCTTTCCGGGAACTTGTTGTGCTAGGCAGTATATGGTAGCTCCAATCAAAGATGGTTTAAAAGTAGGTTGGCTTTACTAGTTTTCTTGAAATTGACTCAACCTTGTTTGGTAGTTAGTCTATTACAGTATCACCTCAAATGAGATGTATCAAAATTTTCTGGATGCACCGCGCCAACCGATAGTGGCGCTCCGCTCTTTCGGACTGGGAAAATATTTCCCGTGCGCTTATGGTTTGTCCCACACCAACATTTGAATCTCGTTCTGTGTCCCAGTCACAATGCACTATTGGGCAGTACATTTTGGATAAATGATATCATATACGGTAATCATACTGTCCCAACCTTAGACAGGATATTCATTCCCCAATTTATAATGATTTTTATTGGGTCTCGTTCCAACTCCCAACATATTTTGAAGAATTTTCAATTTTTTCGTAGACTATTTATAGGCCAATGCCAACGAAATGACTCCTTAAAATGTCTAGGAACACAAATACATATTTTTTGCTTCCATTAAGTCCCATTAAAAGCCTAAAATGTCAAAGCTTCCGGGGTCCAAGTTGCGGGACTCTGAACCCCACGCATATTGCATCGGGATTTTAAGTAGAACTCCCTATTGATAAAATGCGCCAAAACACTTTGGATGTCTTAAAAATGCCCTGTCTCAAATTATCAATCACATGTTCAAATTTGAGTATCTTCAACATTTTGTGCTTTGCCCCCTTAAATTACTGTAAAGTATGTTTCTCCTTAATCAAATGCCATAGTACATCCCGATTCCATTATCGTCCTTTACCTTACCCCACTCCTGAATTAAATTCATAGTTTAGAATCCTTAATTTGAACATGGTTTTCGACCTCTTTGGAGACTCTCAAATCACTATAATCGCTGAGCTTCCGGGGGCTTTGCCTAAGACTTGTGCCCCTCAATGGAAAACATCTTCCGCCGCCTATTCGTAGAGCGTGTTTGCTGTTGTGATGTTCCCCTTTGCCTGTAGCCTAACATGTACTTCACGTCAGCCATTAGGCGATGCACGTGGAGAAACGAAATTTTGGAATAATCCCTCTTTGAAGAGTCTAAGGGTTCGAATGTCTGCTACATAATCAACCTCATTTTGATAAAGTGCTTCAAGGTGAAGGTTAGCGCCTTTATGGTTAATGTATATTTAATCTGAGTAGTCCGGTTACAATTGCATTCAATTCCTATGCATATCCTTCAATAATTTGAAAAATAAAGTTTGTACAAAATATAAAATCAGTGTAAGCTCTAAACTTGTCCACGAGACACAAATGTGAAATAACTTCATCTACCCATGTTCCATATATAAGAGCTGAGCTCATTTTTTTAAATTTTGGTAGGATTATCATATTTAACCACTCTTCCATGAATTAAAAAACTCACTTTTTCTCACTCGATCCGACCATCTTGTATATTGCTAGTAAATGTTGGATGTTGGTGTAAATTGCATGACGATGTGAATAAAGGCTTTCATTTTATATTCCTTGACAATAAGCCTAAAAGTCTATGAATGTTTACCCTATAAAAAATAATTCGTAATTTATTTATATTTTGTCTATCTTCTCTACATAAACAACTCCAGAAATTGAAACAACACAAGAACAATCTTCCAACGGTACGTACACTGTGCTTGCTTGGCACTTTATGCGGTACTAGTTATGCGATTTTTTCTCTGTTTTTCTCCATTTTTCCATTTTTTTTTGTATATTTCACACACTATTTCAGGAGCAGTTTGCCTATGACGATCTGCTGTACGATAGAAAACTTCAATAATTGTCGTGAAAGGCAAACAGGGGGGGGGGGTAATAAAAGGGGGATCAACAATTTCACCATGCTTTTACTTTGGTTGGCTGACAGCAAATACAGTATTTAGTGTTACATCATAACTTTCAAGAAAAAGAACGAATGGAGAAACAAAACTGAAAACAGAAAATTTATCAAAAATTACCAAAAGAAAAGATATTTAAATCTCCCAAATATACGGTACCTGACGTCATGCTAAAGTCTTTCACCGAATAACGGGAAATCATGAAGGCGTTAACATTCGAAAGAAGTTTTAATCAATTCGAAAGAGGTTTCAATCAACCTATAGACGAATCCGATTAGCGCTTGTTTTTAGTGACTGTAGGCAGCCATTAGTGGGGTCCATCAGCCTTAAATCGTCTTCATTTATTGTCTACGTGAATTTCAAATCCTCATTTTCAGTGAAGTTGAGAAAATTAGGATACACTAGAGTGTACAACCATCCATGGAATAGGTAAGGAAGGATATTAAAAGATAAAAGGTGATATACCCCAGTAATGGCCGACTAAAATCAGACCATAACAATCTGTCCGGATTCGTCTGTACTTAGATCTATCCCCTAACACAGATATCGTAAACTCGCCTTTATCCAGGCACAATCCTACAGTTCATTGCTTCAGCTCATGCCCTGGTGAACATCCAAGGTCCTAGTGTGTATTCAATACACTCTCAGTGCAAGTCGTGTGATATGAGCTACTTTGCATTTTTTAAATAGCGTCAATCAGAAAGTTGAACCAATTGAGAATTTTGGTACACTCAGGGTAAATTGTAGTTCTGGGTGACACCAGTGACTACCTGTAAGTTCTACTATGCTGGTAATACCTTATCATAAAAAGTTTTACCAGGATTAACGTGACCACATGGGAAAGAGACAGCATTGAATGTATCACATTTAAGACAACGTTCTTAGGTCTCCCCTCCCCGTTTTGTGAAAGGACAGAAAAGGATATTATTTATATTCGTGCTTTTTATTCCAGCTATTAACTTATCTCTGAGACCGACTTTGTCTGTGGTAGAAAGTGCCGCCTCCGTACGTATATTTATCGATATCACCACAGACTTTGCCTCTACGTCAGATGTTGAAACTGTTATGTGTGGTGAGTATTTACGTACTTGTCTCTTGGGGATGTCCGCGAAGCCGATGAAGCTTTCTCATTGAGCTTACCGCTCTGAAAAAATTAGGCCCCGCTGAGGGACAGCATTTTGAGGGGAGACATCGATAAGGGTGGTACGCAGGCTTAGCTGCCAAATCATTCGTCATCCCCATCCCTTTCTTGAATGATGACGGTGCGGTTGTCCGAGAAACCCTTGTGACATTTCACATTGGGTCGAGTCCTAGTGGTCTGCTTAATGCTTTTGAAAGCAGTCGGCCTACTGGCTGTAAGCTTTACAAAGAAAATGTTCTTCACACAGACAAAGATATTGTGTACTGTCATTCGACTCTCTCCGGGCAACTGCTGCAAAAACTGTGACCGGCTCGACTTAAACCAATTGGTTAGAAACTGGGACCAGAAACTCCATCTAACCTAACCTTGACTCTCTCATATGGCATCGTTTTTCTTCAATGCGAACGATTTTCCGTTCGCTAAAACCATGGTTTCTGAACCCGTTTTCCCGACCCCAATTGGGTGGCACATAACTTATGGGGTTGCGATCTAGTTGAAAAATGGAAATTTGTAAACTCCCCGCTCACAAAAAGTTAACATACAATCTCCTTTATCCAGAAATTATGTTTTGCCTTGTCGTTTAGAGTAACGCGACCCACGGCACCTCCTACACAGACGATCAACTTTAGTGACAGATTTGTAAGTGAGGTTATGATGAGAAAAATCTGGAGGGTGCAAAGGCCGGGCTCTCTGGTTTTAACTGTACACGTAGTTTGTCTTCTGAGATTCTGTTATAGGTTTTGTAAAGTCTTTGATGTAATTTTATTTCTGCAAAATTGCAGGTTCTATTGCGATGCATGTAAGCTTCACTATGTTATTCGCTACAAAGCGGTGACCTAGTAGGTGTGTCAGTGAAAGAGTATGCACCCGGGTGTCTACTGGACCTTCAAGATGAAGTGGATGTCGACAGTTTTGTAAATAAGTGAAAATGTCTAAAAATGACGTCACTTATCCTAATGGTCGGAAAATTTAAGTCTTTCCCTCTCAATTTTCTAGAATTTTCCTTTACTGATGTTTCAACCACCGGAAGTAGCGACTACGGTCCCGTCGTAAACTTACAATCTCAGACATTCACCATTGCAGCTGACACTTCTGTGGTATCATTTGTTGTTCCAATTGTAAATGACCAGATAGTAGAAAATGATGAAACATTTCTAGTCACAATGACAAATTGCTCTGGGAATGACGTCTCAGTAACAACTACTAGCGGTATGACGTCAACTACCGTGACGATACAAGACGATGATGAAGGTAAACTTAACAATGTTTCAAATGTAAAACTGAGAAATGTATAAATGTTTCTGTCCCACTATTTGCGCTGATATTTAGCTGAGTGACGACGTCATTGCGGAGTTAAATTATTTCATTAAATGACTTTTTTACTACAAAATTCGCGTCTTTATAATTATATTAGAAATGTTCTCCACGACATGTCCTGGGCCCTGGGTCGAGTCCTTGAAGTCACCAAGCAAAACCTAAGTAACTTGGTAACTGGATGGACTTTTGAAAGTAGTTTTGGGCTTCGTAAAATATACCCGCGCTAGTTTTGACTAGCTTTAGCAGCACCACAGTTTTCTTTACTTTGTGTTCGACTTTCAGGTGTGAGAACAGAGAAATAGTATAATTCATGAGTATACAGTACCGGTAATAAGATCCAGTTAGAGGCAGTATATACATGTTCTTTTGGGTATTTTCATCGTCCACAGGGTAACAAGAGGGTACTTACCCCCACCACCTGGAAAATCAAAAACGTGAAGAGAAATTTTCAAGGAACATATAACCATTTTTAAGATCACGCTAGAACTATTTCAAGAACATCAAACTTCAAAATAGGTCATGATAACTTGCACAGGATACTTTTTATCTTCTCTGTTACTTTTATTCCAGTCATTAACTTGTCTCTGAGACCGACTTTATCTGTGGTGGAAAGTGCTGCCTCAGCACGAATATTTGTCGATGTCACCACGGACTTGGCATCTACGTCAAATGATAAAACTGTTACATGCGGTGAGCATATGAAAACGTTTCTAATGTTTTGTATATCTCTACATACTTCCTGCTAAAGGTCTTATACAAACGTTATTCCTGTTGGCATTTTTATCCTCAAAGACAGTAATTCATCATCCAAGATATTTCCAATTCTCCCTGTGTACTGACTTCTAGCCCCCTGTCGGTACCCCCCCCCCCCCCAACTGTCCGTAAAACCCGTTTCCATGCATTCGCATTCAGACACAATCCTAGTTTAACTGTTTATTACTTCCGTTCATTTTCGGTGGTGAATTGTCGTTTGGGACGACGAGGGACTGCCTTTAAACTGAAGGGGAATAATGTTGCGATAGTTCCATATTAAGAACATGCTCTCGTAGTCGCCTTCTATGGAGGATTCCCTCTCTTTCAATTGACGGAAGACAAATCCGGCGACGCGGATAGATTTCGACTCATTGGACGACTGAGTCATAATACACGTTTGGCAAGGCTGCCCTCAGTATATTTTTATTTCATTTGTTCAATATTGAAGATGAATGAAGAAATGAATATCCAATGATTTGACTCGCTACGGTTCTTGCATTCAGTACGTAAAGGTGCAAAAAATTAAAATGAAAGTCGAGAATCAGGGTGCCAGGATGCATATATTTCTCTGCTGGTAAGTAACGAAAGTAACCTAAGATTGTAGTGTAAAAAACAAACACGACTTCACATATCCTAACATTCTGAAAATTCATTTTTTTTTTCGATTTTCTAGAATTTTCCTTTACTGATATTTCAACCACCGGAAGTAGCGACTACGGTCCCGTCGTAAACTTACAATCTCAGACATTCGCCATTGCAGCTGACACTTCTGTGGTATCATTTGTTGTTCCAATTGTAAATGACCAGATAGTAGAAAACGATGAAAGATTTCTCGTCACAATGACAAATTGTTTTGGGAGTGACGTCATCGTAACAACTTCTACCGGTATGACGTCAACTACCGTGACGATTCAAGACGATGATGAAGGTAAACCTGCCAGTTTTTAAATTAAAAAAAACGGAAATTTATTAATGATCCTCTTACTCACATACTTACCGAACAATATATTTGTGAAAGATAAACCATTTTAAGGGTAAAAATAATCACCAAGACTTATTTCAGAACAATAACTAAGTTTCACATATTTTCCGATAGTTCTTTTCCAATTTTCTTTTAAGATATTGCCACTCCTCAATCTCTTACCTTGTTTTGTTAAGCAAAGTAATTATTTTATGGCGTGCTTAAGCATGATAATACTTACATACTGTAATTTCGTTAACTTTACCACTCTCAGAATGTTGTTATGTATTTTATATTATGGTAAGAGATTGGAATGAAGTCCTACCGAACTGAACTGAACTGAACTGAATATTTCAGGATATAAATATTGATATTCAGAGTAGACCAAGCAATGGCTACTTCGTGATCTCACAAATGAATAAGAAAAAATGTCATATTATTTCTAAAGTGCCATTCATAAAAGTACAACACTACAAATTGGAGTGACTATTACATTTTCCTTTCATGACGTCTCGGTCTTTACACAATATCTAAAAACGACCTGACCCACTACTACACATTTTTTTTTATTTTTCAGCTGTTGTTAGCATCGCGGATGGTACAGGGAACGGTGGTCTCATCACTCAAACTAGCAACCACATCGTGTTGACGGTTGCCTCTTCGAACGCTTTTCAAGATGATGTTTCATTGGGTAAATAGCAAAATATACTCAAAATATTATTTAAAGATCCAGTCAAAGTAGTGATTAATTAATGACACAATTTGTCGATGAAATCGTGCCCGGAAGGCAAAAGAATTTGGATAGGAAAAGCGTTTCAAAAACAATCAATACAACAGTACCCGTATTGTAAAATGGCTAACAACTTCGGTCATGGCAGCATACCACGAGTTCATTGGAGATCGCTGCTGGGTTGTTACCCTACGAATTATATAGACAACCTAGCTCTAAAATGCTAGGTGAAGAGGGGTGAGGGTTAGGTTAGTAATGGCGTTTTACTTTCTAGTTTTAGTCCTAAAGCCTCCTAGTTCCACCGCCATGGTAGCTCCTTTTTAGTGAGAACACGGAGCTGTCACTTGGACATCCGAATAGCAGCTCCATGCGAGAAAAAAACCCTAAATTGAAAACTTCCTTCAAGAATTCAATGCAGATCGAATGGAGGTCTCCTCAAGCAGGGAGCTGTTATTTGGACCAAATAAGAACTCCCTGCTTTAAGTATTGTTTAGCTACCAAGGCTAAGATTTTTGTACAATGGTACATTTTGTCGTCACCTCCTGTTCAGGGTGCAGAGGAACTCTATAAGAAGACTGGAGTCCGAATTAAAAAAATGCAAAGCCATAATTGTTTAGAACATTTGCGCTTTATGATAGGGAAAAGTCTTCCGGAAGAACTTTCATGTTTTCACTTATGGGAAACACGGTTTGAGTGAGGTTTTAGAAATCATTTCTAAAATTTTAAGGGGGAGTGAATGATCGTTTGTTTTGTATATTTCTGCATCGGTTTTCTGTGTTTGTGCGTCAAGTATTTGAAACTTCGGTATCAGTTCTGTTATTACAAAATAATGTTCCTCCGCAGACTTGGACTATTCCGGATATACAGATATATTTTCCGGGAATCCCCCGGATTCTATTCTTCTTCCGGCTGGTTCCTCCAGTCAAACGATCGCCATTCCAATTGTGAGCGGAAGAGACGAAGGTCGTGACGTGACTGTTACTGCAACATCGCCCTCTAATAACCCACCACTTACCTTCAGTCAACCAAGTGAAACATTCACGACAAGTACCACTGTTGTAACCGTTGGTAAGTAATGACGTCATCTGAGGTAAAAAAAAAAAACAGTCCGAGGGTGGGGGTACTAATAGACGTCAACCAAGTAAATTATCCCTTTTTTTTTCAAATAAAAAAAAAATCAACGGTTTGAAATAATTGCATTTAAGGCCCCTTCAATGTCCAACCCCCTCAAAGGCGTCCCACTCCTCTTACAATCAAATGTTCTGTCAGCCCTACCGAGCAGCTGAGGATGGCTTGGTACCAATTTTTTCCAGATAAAAGTGAGAAGTGACAGACATAAAGAGAAGGAGCAGTCACCCCAACTATAGTGCAGTATAGACTGTTCTGTTTCATGATTCTCTCTTGTGAGTCATGTGACAATATTTTTTCTCCTCAAATGTGAAATTTACAAGGAATAATTGCTTGGTTCACCTTGATTATGCAAAATTGTAAACCTTAAGTATTATGAAAGATACTTTGAAGAGAAATAATAAGAAAACTGTGAGAACCAACAACCAACGAGCATTCCGAATACACCCGGGGTTTACAGGACTTAGGTTGAGAATGTCTAGAGGAATGAGTTGATCGGAGCAAAGCTGCCGTCTGCACCGCCTGTCCGAAACACAAAGTGATAACTTAGCTAGTGATCCACATCATACAGGCCCTCAAGATCCTGCCAGACCGATAAAATTAGAATAAAAGGCCTTCATCGATCATTGGCTCCCACTAAATAGGTGTCATTTAAAGTGTCTTCTTTATTTTGACCTCATATTTTAATCTTCTGGTTTTCCGATCTTGTCTGAGGATTTCGTCTGTCACAATCATCAAGGTCACCCGAATTTTCATTTACATGTATAGGCCGGTGGCCAAATAAGGTACTGAAGTAGGCAAAAATTCTACCGGGGGAGGGGCGAGATTTTTTCAGGGGAACAAATTTGTAAAAAAGTATCGAAGTCAGTGGCAAACTTCAAACTGTCCGGCAGTCCGGGGTTAAAAATTCAGGGAGCTTTGCGCATTGCATCCTGGCTATGGGCTTGTAAACAGCTTTCATTCACAACCTTTACTTTCGCCTGCACCATACTTCAAGTAACTCGAGGCCCTGTTACTTTGACCCAAGTTGCAAATATGGCAAGAAATCTCTTCCCTAGGTCTTGACAACGTATCACTTTATGCAAATATACAAGCATTTTTCCTTAACAAGACCCTACATAAAATCTTGTGATTGGCTAGAGACTCCAGATTTCTGGTTCCTAAAAGTTTACAGGCATCCTAAAACCTCAAAATTACTTTCCGAGATGAAAGCATCCCCAGGGACCACTGGGGGTTCATTTCGTGCCTTTTCTGCCGTGGTCTTTTTAACTGAAAATTTAGAATTTTACATTCTTGAAAGTATCAATAAGTAATTGGCACCATCAGTTCAGAATTGGCTCCAATGTCCTTGATTCTGCACTGGTGGAAATGGACATCCTACATTTTAATACACCAAGGGGAACTAGTTAGAGGTCAATGCCATAGTCTTTTATAAATTACACAAAGAGACACTTTCAATCTTAATTTTGATTAAGCATGCTATAGGCACATATCAATCAAATCTAATCACCACTTCTTGGAGCCACAATTAGTGCAAAAATGATTTTAACTTCCCATTTTTTCATTGAGCGCTGCAGACCCCAACCCCCTCCCCTCGTTAAACCGCCACTCTTCTAACCTAAAGCCCAAGTCACACTACAGCGATATCGGATCGGATTACTATCCCATTTTTGTGAGTTTTAGTTAAAATCTCCTCCATCCATTGTCGCAAAGAACCAAAAATTTGCCATCCTTTGTGAATATATGATCGGTATGAGAGGACCACGGAAATAAAAATGTATACTACTTATTTAGTGGCACCAGGGAGGGTGGCACGTTGACAAATAGCTTTTTTCGGACTACGCGTATACGATAAAAGCTGTCCACGGACGTGACGCCACCGAATAATAGGTATAACTAAGAATTTCGTAGTCCTGAGATACAATTCATATATCTGCACAGCTTGGAAAATTTTTGTTTCTTTTCGACCAAAGATGGAGGAGATATTCATTAAATCTCACAAAAATTGGAACAGAATCCGATCTAATATCGCTGTGGTGTGACCTGGCCCTAAATCTCACACTAACGCTGACCCATATCGATTTGGGGATATTTAGAAACGGAAAAAATAGCCCCAATCAACGGCTACTGGGAAGGTGGCTTTGTACTTAGCAGCCCGAAGTTATATGTTATCTGTCCTGTCTTCTAGCACATATAGCACCTTCACAGGACATCTCCACATTTATCTGCAACTGTCACCCTTGCCCATTTCACCCTGCCTCTATCCAATGGTGGAGCTGCCATATGGTCAGGGGGCGGTCACCCCTTCCCCACGGACCAAAATCGTCTGTCGGCGCCCTTTTTAGATTTTTAACATACTTTACTCTTGCACCATTATTGGCAAAAGACATTAATTAATTGCGTTTTTTTTAAGGCCCAGATAACAAAATGCTCAAACAGCCACCAGTAACTGTACTATCTGCACTTTATTCTGATGAAAAGGGTTATCTTCTGTAATATAGGGATAGGTTTTGCCGAAACGTATCTTCATGCTTTATACGCACTAATGAATGTTGTCGCTGTGCTTAGTTAATTGCTTCCAAACCAAGCGTGATTATAAGCTTACAAAATACACAGACTGACATTAAATTCACCCTCCCGGCCAATGAAAGATGTTGGAAAGGGTGCAACAATAGTTGTAGCGCAAATAGCCCTCTTGTTGTCGGGTATAATTTTCAACACGGACAATAAAAAGAGTTTATAAAAATACCAAAATAGCTTCCACATTTTTCAAAATCATTTGAAGAGAACATTCAGGTTAATATAAAACTGTTATCATAGTGATAATAATTTAAGGGTTTTAACGAGCAGTTTCCATTGTGCTTTTCTTCAAGTGACCATTCTCATGACAAATGGCTATTTCTGACACTGCACGATAATCCCATGAAAATGCTTATTTCTGTACTTTCGTGGTCTCAAAAGCCAAAAAGTTGCATCAAATAATCCTGGGTTTAACTTCTTTTATTTTGAATTCGGTATCTACAAAGCCAAGCAGACCATTTGTCTTGGCTATTTTTTCAATGTACTTAATTAAAGGCATTTTCTGGTGGCTTTTTATACCTGGGTGTTTTAAGAAAAGCGGAAATATTCTCCCCCTTGTCCTTCAAGCACTGTCTCAATACCATTCTCCTAACTCAAGATAGCTCACTTTCAAGATTGGGTATATTTGTTAAAAAGTACCTCAGCTTTTCAACAAAGCATCTGGATGTTATGTAATATGGGTACATTACCTCAAATTCCTTTTGTTTTTCTTTATAATTGAACGTCCTGTTTGTTCTTGAAATTAGACGCTGTTGGAATGTTTGAATATCTTTTCCTGTAGAGTTTGCATTACCCTTCACCATATGTAGAGCACAACCAAAAATATTGCTTAATATTGCCTGCAGCAGAATCAATATTATTAATAAATTGAATGCAATGTCAAATTAGTGTGCCGCGATTACATCACAGATTACCCATGATACACCAAATGTCAAGAAAAAATTGCATTGCTTTAAAAATCTGTATCTTCTGAACGCTTTATGCTATTGAGATGCAGTTTTCACCGCCAGAAAGAGAAATTTTTTTGGCATATTTTGAAGCTAATGAATTTTTTCTCCAGAATATGCTTTTAATGGCTATTTCAGAGTGGTCACATGATGCAAATTACGTCAATTGATGTTTCTTCGTGTACTTATCTTGATTTCCAGATGCCAAAAGTGTACACCGAATGGTGATTAATTTCCATAACTGTAAGAATGCTTGCCATTTAGCTCTAGCAGGTTTAATGTTTATCTTCACAAAGTAGCCCGTTATTATATTAAAATCTTAAATCGAGGCTTAACAGTAACACAAAATATAATGACCGCCTTCATACTAGAATGTTGAAGAGAGGGATAGAAACATGGGCGTCCGAAGGTAGGGGCAAGAGGGGAACTTGCCCTCCCTTGGAAAATAAAAAACCTAAAAAACGGAAGAAAACATAAAGAAAAAGACGAAGAAAAATTAACATCAACATTTCTTAACAGTTCACTCAGTGTTTTCCCTATTTATATGCGGCAAATAGGCTTTAGAAATGTCATTTCCAGCGATCTGAGAGGCATTTGGGACCAAAATTTTCTTGCGATCCGCGCAAACTCATGGTGGCACGGAGCTCCCCCAAAGAATTTTGTACCTCCTCCCAAATTTTCTTCTGCGGAGGCCCATGGATTAAAAATTTAAACATATTTTAATAGAAAAACTTGCTGAGGAGAAATGGCAAAGTAGTCTTCTACTAGGTGTGGAAAACCAAATGAAAAGTCTGAAAAGCCGTGGCTTCGATCGTGCTGAGGCTCAGGTACTGTATTTACTCCTTCGAAGCGCCCCTGAAGACCATTTTCGCCCCTCTGACCGAAATCCCTAGCTCCGCCACTGCCTCTGTCTCTTTCTCTACTGTCCTTCTCCATATTGTCATAGTTCTTCATTGCCTTCTCATTCCCTCTCGTGCGAAGGGTGTCGTGGATGCAGGGGGGGGGGGGGTTCACAACCGGTCGTCCCTGATTTACGTTCGTTCTAAGCCCTAAAGTCATCTGTATACTACAATTTGATAGTTTGTTTATTCAGCCGTTTTTTTAACCTGCCTAAATTATTGGGGGACGATATGTGCCCCCATTATTTTAATTGGGGTGGCAACCCCCTGCCCGTGCAAAACAACCGTCAACATCCAGATCGTTAACTGAAGGAAGTTCTAAGTGAAGTCAAGGTTTGATTTGTTAGAGGAGTACTATATTTTAAGAAAGCTACGAAGAAACTTGCATTGAAATCTGATGAGTTAAATATCATTTCCAACAAAAGGTGTCACATTTCAACAAAAAGTGAAATTGAAACAAGCACACGTGACATTTTATTCTAAAATTCATGGACAGTTTTTGTGTTTTTTAACTTAATACTACCAATTAATTTTAGAGCAAGCTCAATTTATCAAGGTTATCGGCGATTGTATAAACACTACAATGGATCCGTTACAAACTTTGACACTCCCCACTGATTAGTGATTACCACTGCATGTGATATCAACACATCAGACTGACAAACTGAAAGGGACAATTTTAAAAGGTGATTAGGAATTAGACGATTTTCTTAACACCATTTCTTCTGCTTTAAATTCATGTTCAGATGTCACATTCCTAAAAATTTTGCTTTAAAACAAGTTATATTGTTAAACATGTTCAATCGCTAAACATGTTTAAAATTTAAACGTGTTTGCAAGGTGGGGCAAAATAAGAGTTTCATTGCTGAACACCTTTTCAGAGTGAAGCATTTCTTGTCATCCCGAGGAAGTGACATAGCCGTTTAACCTCTGCTGCAATTAAACACACATTAGAATTCAACTCTCTTTAGCAACCTCGTTTGTTGACATCTCGAGAAATGCATATCCGATTTAACCATTTACCGTCGTTTGGGTCCTTTTGGACCCATGCGGAGAGCGCGGCTGTCACCCATTTTTACTGTTTCACGCGGAGCTCGAAACTGCGAGTAGCTACCCGAAAATTCGGCCACAACAACGAGAGAGACAACAGTTTAAGGTCACGGGGTCAATAGCCTACGGAAGCTGACGTGGGGCGTGCTACGTCGGCTTTTCCGCCCACTCCCGAGGCGCGCAAATATACCCCGATTGGAGCTCAACGGTAAAGGGTTAATACTGAGAAGTTTCACCAAATCATGTAGATTCATTTCTTCTTTCTCATGTGAAAAATTTATTTCTTGCTTATTTTTCCCCTTTCACATGGGATTAATCTATCTAGTACATAGCATTCAGAGGATGTATTTTGTAAAGAATGACTTTAACTGTATGGCAATTTTGCGTAATGCGAAGAAGATTTGCGATTCGTCACTAAACTTCATGATTTTGGTTATTATGGTTAACACAACTTCAATGAACAAACGTTCCAAATTTTGGCTGTTTAATCTTATCTCAGTTTACACATCAATAATGGCGGTTCAATCGATAGCTTAAAATTTATCATACCACCCTGGCTTCTATGAGCAATTGATAAGAACAGACCAAAATGTTTTTAAATACCTTTGTTGATATAATGAAAAGGACAGCTAGAGTTTTGAACACCGCCACACAAGTTGAGCGTTCGGACGTTGTTCAACAATGTTGGAAAGCTCGGCTACACGATCATAAAGGTACGTTCACACTTGTCCGGCAACGGCAACGGCAACGGCAACGGCAACGGCAGCGGCAACGGCAACGGTAACGGCAAAAATATCCCACACAATAGAAAATGAAAGACTGTTCACACTAGCACGGCAACGGCAATGCGGCAATCCGGCAATCCGGTAAAAATGCGTCCGGCAAAAAAGTAATCGCACATGGAGCGATTCAACTCCATTTGCCGTACGGCAAAAAAACCTACCAACTTCAAAGTGTGCAAGCACCTGCATGTCTGACCAGCGGAAGCCAACGGTACGGGGCAAGGACGTTCTGTGATATCCCGCCAAAAACAGTGCACAAATTATTTGGATCCGTACAACTATACAAGATGCCTCAGAGATCTGACTTATCTGACCAGATTATAGAAAAACTGGTCATTCTTGTCCAAAAAGAATCATTCATATACCGGATGTGACAAATCATGGTTACCATGATAAAGTAAAATTATTTAACATGTGAGAAAAATAGCAAAAGAAATGGGAATTCCCCAATTCAATGGTAACTTTTTATATCATTTACGTTGATAGCAGTATTATAACAATAAGCCATCAATCATAACTTTTGTTTTGTCCGTGATGTAACGTATGCCAGGACTTGAAAAAATACATGATTAGGCTTTAAATTATTTCCTCTTAAGTACAGACCTATACTGCATTGCAATGTTTATTCAGGAACATGGGTCGCTCATTTTTTTCCTTAAAACGTATGCCTATTTTGCCTGGCCCGACCTGACTTCTAACTCAGACAAGTATAATGCAGTCAAGGCGGCAAAGGAAGAATATGAGAGTGGTGTGTAGGTGGTGGGGGGCAATTTTGGACTATACACCTCACCCTACGCCATTGACCAAAAGGTACACATTTGATGCTGATTTTTCGCTTTTTCTACGAACAAGAAAGATTTTTCATAAAAAAATTAAATGCCACACCTCATTTTTTTAAAATGAAACTGTGCACTGAAAAAGGTGGGAATATTCGTTTTTTGCCAGCCATGCTGTAATAGATAAGTAAGTATATCTATGACCTCTGCAACAATACGACAGTGGCTTAGCTAGACTTTTTCCGGGGGGCATTTTCTGATAACACTGTCACGAAAGTATTTGGCTCAAGTTCTGTTCAGATTTAATTATTCTGCTGTAACCATCTTTTCCTCTTCCGCCCTTTCTTCCGATCTATTTGATACGCAATTGCCATTAAAAATATCAGCTCATCATCAATGTCTGCCATGTTCGATAATCAGATAATGAAACCAGGGAGGTGTGATTAGTTAACACCTCCCTGATGGAGCAAATTTGTCAGGTTCAAATTCCAGTCAGTATGATCCAGTAAAAATTTTACCGTATGCGGTAATAATTTTTGCCGTCATATGTAAACAGCTCTGCCGGATTGCCGTTGCCGTTGCCGGTACCGTTGCCGTTACCGTTGCCGGTACCGTTGCCGTTACCGTTGCCGTTGCCGCTGCCGTTATATGTGAACGCACCTTAAATCTCATCACATTAATACATGAAGAAGCTTGAACAAATTTATGATGGGGTATATACGGGGCTTACTAGAATTTGGGCCCCAAAGAAAGAGAGGCTTTCTATAAGCCTTGTGCATATGATGTCACAGAATAGAAATTGCGCCCTCTACAGAAGGAAAGGGCATGTTATTAAATTGAACACGAAAAAAAGCAGGCAACTGATTTTTACACCCGTCGCGTAGGCCTACTCACGTAAATCTACTATTGGCGTGAAAAGTCTGCGTCTAGCGTAAAGTGTGCAATTAAGTGTGCAAGACTGGTATTCATAATAAAGGTATTAAGTAAAAATGAGACAAGTGACAGATTTAAGTTAATGAACCCAGGTTACCGCCAACTAAATCAATTGTTCCAATTGTTCCAATTCGTCTCTCTGTTTATAAACCTTATACGTTTACGTCACGCGACGTAATTTTTGGAGGTAACCGAAACATTAACTCTTTCATATATTTCTTAATTCACTGAATATGACGGTTCAGAATAGCATGTATGCCAACTCTCATACCAATCTATAATTCTAGAGTAATCCACAGAATTTCTCAATCGTCATAACTTTTTGATTGACATCAAGTTAAAAAAATGCAGAGTACTGTAGCTCATATTGCACAGCATGAACTGAGAGTGTTTTGATTACTCATGGGATCTTAGTATATACTCATCCCTGAAACAATAAACCGAGATTGTGTCATGCTGAGGATTTGTTATAGGCAGACAGGCAGAGGGGCTTAAGTAAGTAGTTTACGGAAATTAGAACTGTTTGGGTGTGGGAGGATTAGGCATTTAAATCTGATGGGATTGACAAATGGTCGACTTTACTAACTGTTCGAATTCGTCTATGCGACAGATGCTGAAACGGTGAGCAGCGCGATGTGTGAACACATTTAGAGTTGGTCATCCTGTAAAACTTGCATGGGTCACAAAAGAATACAAAACACATGATACCAGGCCTTTATATCAGGCACGGTTCTGGAAGCTACACCCCTAGAGGTGTACGTAAAATTGTATTTGGTCAATAGCAATTCAAATTCAAACTCATTGGAGACGAAAACCTTTTAAAAAAAAAGGGGGGGGGTCCCGTACCACTTAGGTACAGACCTGCATATTGCGGGAAGGCTAAGCGCAGCAATCCCGAAGATGTTACGGCTTCTCGGCCTTACAGCTTCTTCGAGAAGCAGTGAAAGTTTGGGTTTCGCCGAAAGGCTTTTTGCTAGAGGGCCGGGAGGACCTTAGAAAGAGACGGGCCTGCATGATGCAAAGCTCCCCATCGTACAAACATGAAACGTCATTTATCTTCTTAAATTTTTCCTCCAGGCATTAATTTGTCTCTGAGACCAGCTTTGTCTGTGGTGGAAAGTGCCTCCTCAGCACGAATATTTATCGATGTCACCTCAAACTTCACCTCGTCAGGTGCAAGAACTGTAGTATGTGGTGAGTATACACTTTTGATATCTATTGTATCTTTACATGACCATGGCTGTGGCTTGGGCGACACTCTCCAAAGTTAAGTTCAAGGCATTAACCAAAATAGTGCCGTACCTGGGGTCACTTGCCAGGGAGGGATGACAAGCTGAACTGCACATTTTTAAGTAAGAAAGAAGTAAGAACTTCTCTCGTTTCGCAAAGACTCCAACCATATTATTGCTCGGAATCCGAGGATTATTTAGACTATTAAAACCCCATTTGAAGCTGGAAAATGGGCATTAAGGGGATCCTTCCCAAAAAAGGAAACCCCGCGCAACAGACTATCCTAAGTTTAACGTCATATCATTAGTTGAAGGCACAGAAAATTGAAAAAATGACTTTCGACAGCCGGAAGTGGGATTTCCCAGACTTGTAAGAAGAATCTACGTGGTCTTGATTTCAAGTCAACTTTTGGTTAACATCAAATTGCAGAAACTTTGAAAAAATCGTGACCTCGGACAGCCGAATATGGAATATCTCAGGCCTGTAAGCAGAATTCGAGTGTTCTCTATTTTGAGCTTTTGTTCTCAATGAAATTTTTACTTAAGAAGTGAGCAAACTACAAAATATTTGAAATATTTCCAAAGTTCGGGCAAATTTGAAGCTGCAATTTCGGCGATGGATTTAAGTCTAGTTCTCGGCGCATTTTTAGGCACTATCGGTCTGGCGCCGACAGTCACCTGATAGTTGCCGGCCCGGGTACTTTTTTACATTGGGAGGGCACCGGATTTATTATAACTCGAAGTTAAAACCAATCTCGACGTTGGGTATCAGAATGCCATCGTCTACGAATTGTATTAGAATGGTCTTTATCACTGAGCTGGGCATTGATGCAAAATCGAGTCTTCTTTTGTACAGCGGACAGATCATTCTGTGTCTGTCAGTCTTCTTTACTGCTTAATTTTTTTCATATTGTTGCTTAGGGAAGGGTTTCCTATCTGCAATTCGAGGAATAGGGAATATTTTAAAAAAAGAAATAAAAAAGGAGTTTTCTAAAGTTTACCCAACATCGTGCATTTTTGTGCATTTTTTTTGGGGGGGGGCAGGAGGGGGCCAAACTAGAAGTTATATTGCAATCATGATTGCAACACTGACCTAATTTGAACTCATTATGACTATTCTTTCCAAATTTTGGACCTCTTAACAGTTTTGAAATGCATATTCAGACCGAATTTTATGTCACCTTCCAGAGGCTTTTTTTTCATAAAAAAGGACCTCGTGCCCCAGGACCCCAACGTGAATGACGCATCTGCATTGGATTGCTGCCAGTCATCAGTGGATTTCTCGTAGAGATGTCGCTTTTTCTGAAGTCCTCCCGACTCTATGGCGAAAGGGCAGTTCGGCGAAACCAAACTTAAAAGTGCTTCACAAAGAAGCTATTCGTTCACTGAAGGACAACATTTGACCAATCTCACGGCCCACAAACTATTTAAATGATTAGTCTGTCTTGTATGGCTCCATTTTTTAGACTGGATGAAAAGAACAGATACTACACATGATCTTCGCCAAAAGTTCAATAAGCGATCGTAGAGACCTTTCTTGTCCAAGTGATGATCAGCATCACGATTAACCCATTCACGAACTTTTCAATCAAAATTGTTTTTAAGTAAACTTGAACAGATAGGTTGATATAGTCATTTTTTCGCTCCATTTCAGGATTTTCCTTTACTGATGTTTCAACCACCGGAAGTAGCGACTACGGTCCCGTCGTAAACTTACAATCTCAGATATTCACCATTACAGCTGAAACTTCTGTGGTATCATTTGTTATTCCAATTGTTAATGACCAGAAAGTAGAAAACGATGAAAAGTTTCTAGTCACAATGACGGATTGCTCTGGAAATGACGTCATCGTAACAACTACTAGCGGTATGACGTCAACAACTGTGACGATACAAGACGATGATGAAGGTAAACGTGACAATGTTTCAGAATGTAAAATCATGAAATGTATGAATGATTCTGTTCAATTTTAAATGCCAACCATGCCATATGTTTTTTAAAGGGACAGTGTGAACTTTTTATCCAATAGAATGAATTAGTCAAAATTTTTTTCTTTATATTACCACTGAAATGTCGTAAAATCATGAAGGATGGTTTCACATAACCTGAACTGCAGGAGCTACAGTTCCGAGTTCGGTCTCGTTTATTAGTTATACAGATATCAACAAAAATTGGTTCGTTATTATTATGTGAGACCTGCTCCTAAACACCCCGTCGGAATCGAAAGAAATATTTAACTAACGCCCTCTGTTACCCAACTGACGCTGTCCTCTTATTCGCCTGCGAATCACCCAGAAGCGAATGGAGTATTCATCCGGCACAAAGTTGTTGAAGATGCTGCCAATAACTTTTTTAATCTCCGTGGAAGATTGGTTCAAATGTCATTCAATCCACTTTCACGAGAATCTCTTGAGATGTGGTCGAGTTGTTAAAGACGATGACCAGTGACGGCCCCAGAATGTCAAAATGGCGGGGGGGGGGGGCAAAATAAGGGCAAAGGATAATTAGGGGGGCAAACAGTTTCGGTCGCAAAGCGAAAATGAGCCCAAGGCGCCCGTTCCTTGGCGTTGGGGTCCAGGGGGAGGAGCCCCGAAGCTCAGAGGTTTTAGCATAGCTCTGGATGAAAAATTAAGTCTCTGGAGAGGTTTATTATTTATTGTTTGCGGTAAACCCAACTCCTTACTGACCTAAGTTTAGGGGCAAGTAGGGGGGAAATGTCCCCTCTTGTCCCCCGTAGCGCCGCCACTGACGATGACATTTTGAAGCATTGAAACTTTAATTTAGCAAATGATAGGTTTGGAGTTCGATTCCCGGACGGGGGAGGATGGAAGAAGGTGGGTACCTCATCTGAGAGCAATATATCCTGTCATAGTATACCATCTTAATGGCCCCTCTAAATTGTTGAATTGGATAGTCTTCCAACATCATGAAGATGTAAGTTTCAAATTAAAGGCTGTTCCGATATTCGTGGTCTCTTAGTGTCATAAAACAACTGATCCTTCGAGCATGCAGTTACCGGATACTATCAAAGTAATCCATAATTTGGGGTTTGAAAACTATTAATACTCTTATTGTAAAACAAATCGGGAACGCAACACTACAAATTACAAAGTCCGCAAGGAGATATTTAAGAAAAAGAAAACAGAAGAAATATTTTCGTCTTGAGGGTCCCCTTTACGGATTCTATAACGAATGACTTTGACAAAACTTGATGTACTTGCTTTTCTTCTTTTAGCTGTTATAAGCATTACGGATGGCTCAGGAAACAATGGACTCATCCCTCAAGATAGCAACAATGTCATCTTGAGGGTCACCTCCTCAAACGCTTTTCAAGATGACGTCACAATAGGTATGAAGACAAAAATCATCCAAGAATAACAAATAATTATTTAATGAAAACGAAGTAGTGAAACATTTAGCCAGAGAACATTTTTCTTTTACTGATTTCTAGCAGTACCAGAAGTAACCACAAACTTTGAGGTTGGGCATTATATCGACTTTCCTCTCTTGTCTTGAAGTGTTTTGCATTCGTTATGCATTTACGTTCAAAATTTCTGTCATTTCTACTAGTAAGTTTTGCAACAGTTTCCAGCTAGGTAGAAAAGCCCGTTTACATGGCAACTAAGTATGAACAAATTGAAGTAAGTTTTTACGTTTTTACTGGGACCGAGACATGTCTAGTTTTGGAACAGTTACCCTCTGTTTGCAACTTTTACTTCAGTGAATTGACTTCCTGCAAATCTATGTTCTCCTCAGACTTGGATTACTCCGGATATACGGAAATATTTTCCGGGAATCCCCCGAGTTCTGTTGTTCTTCCTGCTGGGTCCACCAGTCAAACAATCGTCATCCCAATTGTGAGTGAAAGAGATGAGGGTCGTGACGTCATTGTCACTGCAACATCGCCCTCTAATAACCCTCCAGTTACAATCAATCAACCAAGTCTAACATTCACCACGAGTACTAGTGTTGTAACACCGGGTAAGTAATGAAGAAAAAATATCCCGCCGTTAATTTGATACTTTGTCTGTGGAGCCAAGGATATAGCCAATGACCGCTGAGATTTTTAAAACTCATTAAATTATGTCGTGTGAATTTAAAATTAAAATAAAGCATTCTTAACTAACAAAACTTCTCAATAAGCGTAAAACGAAATATTCAATACTCAATTACATAATTTTACAATCGCACCCCTTTTACTAATAGCTATAACTAATTATTAGCAGTGGGCTATTAGCTATACCGCAATTGAAGTGTCAAACAACAGTTTGGTAACGTAATAACGACCATATGTTTGCATTATCCTCTTTAATCTGTGTTATAAACCCTTTTGACAATTGAACAAGGCTTCTCCCGGAGAGGGAGAAGCCAAGAAGCCCCTCTAAAAATATCCGCACTGAGAAAATGGAAAATTGCCATTGCCATAATGTACTATTTTTCACCCAAGAACAGCCTGAGAGTCGGGAGGACTTTAGAAAAATAAAGTTCAGATCATCAGAGTTAGTGCCAAACGGTTCTTAAAGTTCTCATTCCTGAGCACTTTGTTCTGAAGCCTCGCTAGTTCTATTTGTACTCTACAGGGGAACCGTTAGGATCGAATGATGGGGAAGCATGTTGACACGTATCTATGACTGTATGATATGACGTACTATCCAAGCAGACGCGTCCATCCTTTGTCCCGGACATGGTAGTTCCAAGTCCGTTGGGATAGTTCTTTTTTGTGTGTTCTTGGCACTTCCTTCGCTCTACATATTACCAGTGAATGTTGCTTGAATAAGTTTTCTAGAAAATTTATTTTTGAGTCAAAATATAATTCGTGGACACGCACAAGAAGAACAATAAAGACAATGAAAAACATAGTTCAAGTCTCTAAATTCTGTACATTCGGTGAAAACGTAAGACGAGTCTTGATTCTATTCTCAACGCCATGTCTAAATGAATTTCTTATCAACGTGTTTTAATCAAGATTCGGAGCATGTTTGTCGCTTTATATATTGATATTCATAATTTCCGATCACTTTAATGTTTTACTTTCTTATTGGCTTTGCACAATTCGAGGTCACTACGTTCTGTAGAACAAACTAATGTTAATTACAATGCCCATTTATTTCAGCAACTGCAATTCGTATCGGGTTTTCTTCACCCACTTACATTGTTACAGAAGGAGGATCAACCAGAATTCAATTGTCGGCATCAGGTCCGGTTTCTACGACTTTTCGAGCAGGTAAGCAAAGGTATAGGCGGGACGTCCGTTGCCCTTCCCCTCGAGTGTTTCAAGTTGAATAACAGTACTCATAAACCTCTCACCAGGGAAGTTCTGGTCTGATTCCTAGGTCGAGTCATACCAAAGGCTTTAAAGGGAAATATTGCGTTTGTTTTACAAGGAAATTTCATCCTTTTAAAACCAACATTTATTGGCAAAGAAAGATGAAAAATGACAAATAAGGCAGTATGGTAGCCTTCTTTTTAAGAAATAGGTTTCCTTCAGACAGAAATTCAGTTGTTTGTTGCTCAAGAATATTTTGTTCACCCAAACTTTCAACATTTCAAAAGATGCAACTTCCATAACTCTTCTTGTGCATAATATTTTGAGGAGATGAAGCAATTGCTGAGATTTATTGTTGAGACTGAATAGTTTAAAAATGACTAAAGCTATTTAGTGTTAATGCTATGTTGGAGCATTTTAAACGCAATATTTCCCTTTAAGAAGGGAACTTTCTGCCGTTGTGAATTTGTTAGTGATGCTCTGTATCAACGATGATAGAGGGAAAACAACACGGTGCCCTTTAAAAGAGAAAAGACCATGAATGTATAGGTTAAAGACAGTCAACTCTCACCCCAAACTACAATTTTTGTAGAGTCCACAGAAATTCTCAATCAGCAAGGTTATTTGATTGGCAGCAAGTTAAAAAATGCAGAGCACTGTAGCTCATAATGCTTATATTGCAGTTCACAATGTACTGCACTTGGGGGATACAGTGGGGTTTTGTATACTGATTATATACTCAACCTGAGGCAATGAAACCGAGACTGTGTCAGAACGAGCAAAAGTTTTAAACAGTTGTGAAAGGAACTTAGAGGGCAGGAGCAGTAATCCCAAATTGAAGAAGTGTAGTAGACTGTCCAGTTTCATGATTGGCTGTTGAGAGTCATGTGACAATGTTTTTTCTCTTCAAAAGTAAAATTTACCAGACATAACTGCTTGGTTTACCGTGAATATGTAATAGTAGAGTCATAAAATGTGATTTAAGATACTTTGAAGAGGAATAAGATGAAAGTTGGCTAGAGCTATTGCTTAAGTGCTCAGAGGAGCCATATTCATAGAGCAAAGAGAAAGGATTTCTGGAGCTCGGCCATTTTCCCTTCGTCAGCATACGGTTTCGTGCTAAAATGTTCTAAATTTGGAGATTTTTTTCTTTTCATTTCCAAAGGAATTGTTGCAACAGGTAACGTCAACGATATCATCATTGGAACTACAGCAACATTTACAACCGGAGGATCGATCACATTTATTCCCGTCACCGCCATCTCTGATTCCACCAGGGAACCCAGAGAAAATGTAGTGTTGTCTATTGATCCTTCAAGTTTACCAAACGGTTTCGTCGTCGATCCGAACAGGGCCACCGCTACAATAGTCATCATTGATACAACTCCGAGTCCATGTAAGTTATAAACAACGGCGTAGCCAGCAAGGTTTTTCCTAAACCCCCAAATGACGGGAAAGAGGACGCAGAAAAATGAAGAAAGAAGAGGGAGGAAGGGGGTACTGATGGGTCCCCTAGCATCAAAGAAGCACCATTATGCATCTTGTCCACCCTCCGTAAGCGAAATTTTCCATAGAGGAGGGAAGTACCCCTCCCCTTACCCCAGGACGGCGATCAGTATCATATTTCCACACCGAGTAGCCCCACCAAAAGATAAACACCCCATTGGTCACAGGTATCGCAACTGTATGCAAGGCGAAAGCCATGATGCAACCTGACCGATTTGGGTGAGCCTGATGTATGGTGTGGGTCTGTAAAGGCAACTGCGTTACACATGCAATGAATTGTCATTTCAGTGAAATTATTGACAGTTACCTTACAAAACGACAGTTTTCTCAACAGTAACGCAGTAGAATCCGCTGATGAAAAATCTATTACATTATTTCATTGATCATTGGTATAGTGTTGCCACACTGGTAAAAAAGTGAAAGACGTTTATTGTACACTGTAAAATCTTCCTGGTTATTCGACCCCCCCCCCCCACTACAATTTTACCCCTTTACCAGAAGTCTAAGGCAATTTTCAATTGAAACAGCTCTTTGATTGACATCAAATTGAAAAATAATGCAGAGTAGCGCGTATTACACATGCATCGTGAACTGAGAGTGTTTTGATCACACATTAGGGCGGTGTATGTTCACCAGGGTATACCCGAAGCAATAAACTAGGACAAGGATGAGACAGGATTAGACAATTATGGGATGGGTAGAACGAAATATGGTAGGAGAATCGTCATTCTAACGAGGATTTGCATGGGATCATCTGTATCATACATATCCTGGTTAAAATGACGAGGAAATTCAGGTCCTTTGAACCAGGAAATTCGTCAGTGCATTTTCTGATCTTATAGCCAGGGAATATATGAAACATTGATGATAACAATCCCGGAGAAATATTACCAGAGACTTCGGGTTTATTTTTGTGATTATTTTTACCAAATAACTGTTTGTTTCCTTTGTTTCAAATTCTTCCTTTGCTGCCAAAATGTTTGTTCAACCGTCATCGTGTGTTGGAAATACCCAGTCACTTTTCAAACACCTGTGGTAACACCGATTTCAACCGTGTCACCAACCCCATCAACCACCCCTAGGTCGGCTTACATCATTGCTGGTGTCATAATAGGACTCCTTGCCCTGCTTTTCAGTATTCTGTGTGTGGCTTGCTGTTGTATATATTTTGCCGGATCCAGGCCAGTCAGAACTACTAGATCCTATGACGTAAGTGTCATGTGTTTGATTGGCTTTCATCAAATAAATTAATATCTAATTGACAGTTGTAGATCCAGGCGGAGAAGGAAGCAGTGAGGGCTGTGGCGGAGGGTTCATATGGATAGGGGCAGACCGTCACCCTTACAAACCAAAATTAGTTGCCTGCCGTCGCCCTTGTTATGGTATTACCACCCTGCTTTAGCGCACTCTGTTGAGCTATTCTTTTCCCTCTGGCCAAAATACTGCTCTGTCACTGAGCGAGGAGAAGTAGAGGATTATAGCAAGGGCGTAACAGGTGAGGGAGTTTTCCTGGTGGGGGTCATTCGTGTCTGAATATACACGAATCTGATTAGCGCTTGTTTTTAGTGACTGTAGGCCGCCATTAGTGGGGTCCATCAGCCTAAAATCGTCTTTATTTATTGTTTACATGAATTTCAAACCCTCATATTTAGTGAAATTGGAGAATTTAAGATACAAATTAGTGTACAAACATTCATGATAAAGGTAGGCAAGGAAACTGAGAGATTAAAGGTGACGGACCCCAGATATGGCCGACTGAAATCAGACCATCACTTGCTGTCCGGATTCGTGTATAATTGAAAATGTGCCACAAATAGCTCCATTTTGCATCTAAGTCCTCAGAAGAAGAAGAAGAAGAAGAAGAAGAAAAAAAAAAAAACAATACAAAAACCCTTTTCCAAAATTAGGCACTCGTCCCTTTAGGCCCATCTACAAGATTTAAAGGCAGTCATTCGTCACCCCAAACTACAGTTTCAGTATACATATATCAAAACTCTCAATTGGTACAGCTCTTTGATTGGCATCACATTCAAACAATGCATCATAGCTAAATTACACAGCATGGGCACTGAGAGTGTCTTGATTACACATTATGGACTTGTATGGCCATTGGGACAAGCCATGAAGCAATTAACTAGGATTGAGTCTGGATAAAGATGAGTTTTAGATAAATGTGGGAGGGGCTAGAAGTTAGTAGGTTGGGAGAATTGGAGCTGTTTGGGATGATGAAAATATGCCTTTAATCAAACCTTGTGTGTCACCTCCATTAAAACCCTCTGGATAAACTTCGAAGGAGTAACAACCTTCAGGAGAAACTTTTACGTGTGAACATTCTGTTTCCTTACGAACATATTAGGGCAGGTGTTTTAAAGGGCCAAACCTTTCACCCAAACTACAATTTTGGTACCCGGGTACCGAAATTCTCAATTGGCTCAGCTCTTTCATTGACAGCTAATTCAAACAATGCAGAGTGCCACAGCTTATATTAAACAGCATGAACGGTACTGAGAGTGTTTTGATTAGATTAATTGAGTTTTTCTATACTCACCCTGATGCAATAAACTTAAATTGTGCCAGGATGAGGATATATTTCAGACAATTGTGGGAGGGGCTTCAGTAAGAAGGTTAGGAGAATTGGTACTGTTTGGGGTGGGAGAATTGGGCCTTTAAGCGAGGAATATACTCAGAAAGGCATCATCTGCAGAAGCAATGGCTAGACTGGCAAATGCTTCCACCTGCATTTGCGCCTGTTGATAAGGTCTATTAAAGCGTATCTCAGGTCTAAAATTTCAAAAATGTATATCAAAGAGCATGAAAAAAAATATTTTCAAACAGTCCAACCCCATCTTCATACGACATATTCCTGAGCTAAGAAGTAAAATGTTGAAGCTTATTCACTCCATTTAGAATGGTAAAATGCACAATAGTTTGTGATATCATTGCTCTACTACTCAAATTACAGTCTTAGCATTTCTTTGTTTTTCTAAGGCTAATATGGGGTGATGTTATTAATGAGCCCCCCCCCCCCCCTCTCGGTACAACACACTATGCAAGTAAATAAAACAGGGAGTTTTCAAGGTCATAAAACATGTTTAATTGCAAAGGGGGCAAAGCATGTAATATGAGTTGTACAACAAGGAAGTCACAATTAATTGTGCTATACTATTTTGTTTTGAGTGAGTAGATTTCAACATTTAATATCTCAACAATGTAAGAAGACGACAGTAAGGTTACATTAGGTTAGACTGAGTTTTACGGCCTAGCTTCTAACCAGTTGGTTTAAACGTAAAGAGAAGTACCCCAAACCTATTTTGTAGAAAAAGATAAATAACTCAGTTTTCATCTTATTTCTCTTCAAAGTATCTTTAATTACATTTTATGACTTTTCTATTGCATATTCAAGGTAAACCGAGCAGTTATTTGTGGTAAATTTCACATTTGAAGGGAAAAACCATTGTCACATGACTCCCAACAGCCAACCATGAAACTGGACAGTCTACTACACTTCTTCAATTTGGGATGGCTGCTCTAGCCCTTTAAGTCTATTCGGCTAAGATCCAGTTTTCCAGTTCTGGTTCACGCTATGGCAATTGAGAGTTGGTTGAATAAGATTCATTTTGTAACGTTTGAAATATAATAATAAAAAGATCTCTTCTGTACTGTGTTAGAACATTTTACAGCTGGAGGGGCAAAAGACGGGGGAGGCCAATGCTGAGGAAAATGTTTCCGTCCTGTAGAAAATATTTTCAAGTTGGTATTGTACAGACGAACTTTGATAAATCATGCACCACTTAATACTACATACGCCCCACAGCTCTCTTGATCTTTGCAGTACCTTGCCTGGCTACGGGCATGTGGCGTAAATAGGGTATACTTGAAAAGATGGATATCCAGGGGGTACTAAAGTCTGAAAGTCGATTGAAATCTTCAAATTTGGAAAGTTACGTCGCAGGAGTTGCAAACTGAAGTCAATGTAAGGATCGCTCAGATTTGTGATGCATCCACCACTATTAGAGACATAATAAAACTTTTTGGCATCACGTTTCACCAAATATTTTGGGACAATTGGTAAGACGATCTAAGCGTTTTAAATTTAAAAGATTGGAAAAGCAAACGTAAAACTATATACACCTTAAATAAATGAGCAATAAGCTCCGTTTATGTTATACAATTTTAATAAATAAAATGTTTTTATAAGCAGAAGGAATTGTTTACTTTCATTTTGATGTAAAATTAACTTTGAAAAGTTCATTGCTGAGATGCCCCTCAAATGAAAAAGGTGAATCGTACTGGGGTCTTCAGAACCGAATCTGGGGGCGGTAGAGGGGGGAAGGAGCGAGATCTATGAGAAAAATATTAACCACTACAATTTTTTAAGAGTTTTATAGAATTTAAACTTATTTCGTCCCCTTCACTACTGAACTGGATTACAGCCCCAATAATTTTAGTTTGAAGCTGAGAATCTAGTGCCATATAACGTATAAAATTACTTTACAAAATGTGACCATCTGGTAATTAAAAGGATCAGCGCCCAAGTTAGACCGTCTAAAGGTCAAGAGCAGTCGCCCTACACTTAATTTCAAACAGAAGCTATTGCTACCTTGTATACCTTAAATATTGCACTTCCAAGGTCAACCAACAAGTTAATCTTTACAAATTTCACTATTCATTAAAAAAAATATTGTCACGTGATTCTCAAGGGCCATACATGAAATAGTATAGTACACTAATTAAAACTGCGATGACTGTTCTTGCTCTTAAGGACGGTAGAGTGCATAAATTGATGCATAGCCCCATTTCCAAGTGGCACAATTACAAAGGGTTTACGAATAGAATTTAGTGTGGGTCATGCTTTTCAATCATGTGCCATGCAAGATAGGGATTCAACAAGTTTTGGGAGTTCTTAATTCACTTAAATTCTTAAAGAAATGTCCATATTTAGTATACTGTATAATATTTGACTTCATTCCTCTTTTTGAAATTGTGTTTTTCCAGGTGACCCCATACGAAGAAGAGCTACCGCAATTTACAATTGTAAAGCGATACATCGATGACTTCTACTTTTAAAAGCTAACCAACCAACAGCCACGATGGAATGATAACATCGCGGTGTATATATGGTGTGATGAAATGTAAACATTCCAAGATTTGACAACTACGCTGCCATGGATTGATATAAACGGTACCCGACTGGTCCTTGAACATTCTTCCAGCAGCTCGAATCGTATTTGGGGACATTTCCAGCATGAATTTGCTACCTAAGATCCCATTACTCGGAACATCTTCTTCGAACTTAGAATTAAGAACCGTTTATTGACAATGTTCTGGTGTCACTTAGTATGCGCAGGAAGAAATGTCAAAATCTTTGAGGTGTATTAAACAGTGTTGAATCGTAACCTATATTGCCGAATATGACTGAGATGTGTATGTGAACTTATACACAGGTCTGCTTTTCAATCCCGTAAAGGAAGCTGAGGCACCCATACCGCTCGGGAAAATTTCGCCCGAGAAAGAAATTCATTACCATGACCTTCATGCAATTAAGTGTAATTCCGCCCCTTGAACGTTGAGAGCACCTGAATTGGTATTCCAACAGTTTGTCAAGGAACAGAGCCCTAGGCGTCTCGTGCTCTGGATACCTTAGTACGCTTCACGGTGTGAGTCTAGGAGGTGAACTAAGTGTCCATTAAGGTCCGTGTATACATAAAGGTACGGGTTAATTTTATTTGGGGGAGGGGGAGGGCAAGAGCAATTTTTGCCCTTAAAATGGCACCCATTTATGAATGTTTTGCCCAAACAGACCAACTGTTTTTGTCCGAATTTCCAGAGGGCGAGTGCGCCCTTGCAGCCGTCCCGCCTGTACGCCCATGCATGCATATGTTAAAAGCCCTCCGCATTCATGCCAGTGACCTCATGCCTTCTATTTAAGTGATTTTCTCAACCAGAATTTTTCTGGCACCCACAACAACCAGGAAGATCTATAGAATTTTCGGCCCTTCCCCAATAATTTGTATTTCCCTTCTCAAAAGCCTTTGCGTTAAGAAATTGGCCCACCGTAGGCCAGGATATATAATTGAAAGCAAAAGCTAAAACTTGTTATGTATGGTCTGGCTATTTATAATTAATATAAAAACTATTTTGTGTACAATAATGGAGAATATTTGTATCACGAGTACAAAATCCTGTTATTTTTTTTAATTCAATGCAATTTTCCAAGTTGCCTACGTTAAGAAACTTAGCAATTTCAGACATTTAGAAACGTAACAACCACGAAACCGATGAGATTAGATCCATCTCCTTAATCGAATAGATTATTTTAACTACTCTCTTTCTTTCCTTTAGGGTTAGAGCTGCTATATAGAGTGGGAGTCGTTCCTTAGAGCAAAAGATCATAAACGTATAATTAAACAGCATGAGGAGTATGTTCCGGCCTCAAAGGGCAACACAGTTCATCCATTTAGATAAAATTAGACGTCAATCTTTGATTTCTTGAAGTTTTCCTCAAAATAACGAAAATGCCCTCCCACAACAGAACATTGTAGTTTGTATCATTTTCAATCTTCAACGTCATTCGGAAGCAAAATTCACCAAACGGAGCTAGCTTGAGGAAGCACGCATTTTCATGTTTCTGTATAACGTCGATATAACTCATGTATATCATTTCGATTAACATTTGATGGTGATTTGTTGAAAATTAATGCCAACATTAAATGGAATTAATGTAGCATTTATTCTGAATTACTGTCAGCATTAATTCCGGACTTTTGCTCTCTGTGGCCAACCAAATGGCAGTTAACGAGACTTTCACACGGTCATTTCAAATGTAGAAAATGCATGAAATATCGTCGAACTTCGGTTGAGAAGGCTTATTCTATACTTCGAGTTTCAATTTATTTCTATCCTTTAATTCCTGCTCAAACTTAACAAAATTATACAATTTTTTTTCAATAGAATTATTCAACAGGATTAGCTTAACAATGCAATAATACAGTAGAAATGTGTAATACAGAAAATTTTGATACAACTTCGCAAATCGATTCACTGGAAAAACAAATTAGTCAAACAGTGCCTGAATCGACCAACCGACGTTAGTCAACAATATTGACTAATATTTGAATAATTGAATTAGTCTCTAACAAACATTTAGCCTCCTTGACGAACTTTTCACTGATATAGTTTAATTCGTTTTTACGAGATTAGTCAGATATCATCACAAATTAGTCAAACATGAGTGCAGTGGCGTAGCTAGGATTTTTTCCAGAGGGGGGGGGGGGGGGGGGAACAAAGGTATGAAATTTCCCCAAAACTTTTCCCGGTCAATGTCTTTGTATTTCATATAAAACATGCAAACTTACAAGTATAACAACATTACCATGTCATTTTGTAATATTACCTGCATTTTAATCTTAAAGTAAAACATAGAGCAGTCGGAAATAACAAAGTATATTATTTTGGTAAACAATATCTGGTTTATTTGTATGTACTAACGCAGTGGCGTACGCAGGATTTCTCTGAAGGGGGAGGGGCATGCAGTATAGTCTAAGGGGAGGGGTGTCCGGAAATTTTTTGACGTTTTCAAGGAGCCTAGATGCAAAATGGTGCAAGATTTTCGACTTTGACAGGAACAGTGTTAAAAGTTGAATCGTGGTGGTTCATGTGGATAAAACTGAAACTTTTGTGTCTTGACATGCATTTCCTTATGCCATTTTATGCTACCTTGCGAAGAAAAACTTGTCATTAAATTTGCACACTTTTAGGAGTCAAAATAAGAGAGCATTGATCGGTATTTGTGGTTTTTCTTGGCCACAAAATGTTATTTTGTCATAAAGATTATCTAAGCGGAGCGCCACCATTGGTTGGCGCGGAGCGTAGAGAAAATTTGGAAAAATCAGACCCCTTAGATGGCCGGAAATAGCATTTTCCAGGCTATACGAAGAATCTAGCCAGTCGCTTTCTTCTTTTGTCGTTTGAAATAAAATGCTCACTTCAATATATGTTCGCAAACTGCAAAGTGATCTGAGAGTTAAGAGCTAATTTTACCCCAAAAATGTAATTTTGCCCCCAAAACCGAGCGAAGCGCCACCATTAGTTGGCGCGGAGCGTAAAGAAAATTTCGAAAAATCAGACCCCTCAGATGGTCAAAATAGCCTACTTATGCTTGTAAAGAGAATCTAAACATGTAGTCTTTTTATCGATGCCACCAGTGGGAAACAGAGTCTACCTTTTTAAGTAAAATTGGAATTTGACAGAAGCTGCCTAGGTCTATTTGTAAGAATTAAAAAAAAGTTGGCATCACTGAAAGACCTTGCAGGGACAATCCTTCCCCTTTGAAAATTTCTGAAAATTGGGTGTCCTTATAAGCAATCTGGTGCCACGTATGCTATCTTTTGAAGTAAAATCTGTGTTAATAAAGTTAGACTACGTATTTTTAAGAACAAAGAAAAAATGGCATCTGTGGGGGTGGGGGTGGGTGATGGCCCAATGGTCTCCCCTTCGCACGCCACTAAGGAGGCCTAATAGTGGCTCGACCACAATGGATATCCTGTTAGAAAAGCAGTCTGCTAAGTGTAGTAGGCTACAAGGTACTCATTGTCCATTTATTGTTACACTCAAAGTGAGCAGAAAGCTATTTTCCCGAACTAGCTTGTAAGCCTCCAAGGATTAGGCTAAGTAACAAAATCTAAGTGTGCCAACGGATCCCGTTAATTCTAATTTCTAGTTTATCGTTGGCCATGGAATGTTTCAGCCCCATCCATCGTTATGTACACAGAGTAAAATCGTACAGCTACTGCTAGCTTGTAGAAGAACATAACAACCTCGGGGTCTACGGTAGTGACTTGTCAGTTTTCACATCCTTTTACTGAATTCCCAAAGTATCACCTGAATAACACAGCTTCCTGTGCACTGAAATTCACTGATCATAACCCCCGTGCGTATACAAGCACAAGAGAACATTCAATCTGCTACGCGGAGAGGACTTTTCTGTGGAACGCAAATTGGGCCGGTTCATGCGACACTGACGAAATCTGAGTTAATTTGTTACATGAAAATACGAATATGTATGAGAAATGTCTCACAATTTCTTATTGTACCAAAAATTTTGAGAAATTTTTGTAATAATAAGAAGATTCATCAAATTTCCCCATTTTCATCAAATTTCCCCCAAAATTTTTCCATGGGGGGGGGGGGGGCAACTTCCCCCCCCCCCAGTAGCTACGCCACTGCATGAATGACTTACGTGCACGTGGTTATGTTCAATTCAGACACCACTTGTCTAATTTTTGTTTTGCAGTGTGTAGATAGCATGACAATCTAATTAGTTAAGGTAGTTGTGGCGATGAGAAGAGAGATATGTTCCAGGGTCCCTAGTCGTATCTAGAATTAGGGGTGGGGAGGGCCTGGTTATTTTTTGTCTCCATACGAGATGTATAATCACCTTTTCCTTAATATATCTCAAAATTATATCTTGCCTCCGAATTTGTGGGACCAGTCTGTGACAGGTGGTAAGTGGTGGGGCTGGGTGGCCGTTGCGCACCCATGAAATTTCTAAGACTTACCTTTTAACGTACGAACTGTTTAAATCCGAAACGGCTGCCACATTTCTGTCAACTCAACTATGCAGTGTAGCACTAATTAATAAGCCTTAGTGTCCTATAGTGTCATTTCTATTATTTTATTTAAAGCGGCTCATTGAGTTGGTTCACGAATTTCAACAAATTTATCCAAACCACATAAGATTTCTTCACATACCAATGACAAATGGTCAAATTTATAACTAGACAATCCACATGTCCTACATACAGATAACTGCTTTTTGAGTGAGTACTTAATGGTTCAATTCTGTTAGCAAATATTTGTGACCAGACACCTTTTCAAATTATGTACAAAACCGTTACAATTCAAGGACACTATATACTAAATTGAAAATCTAAATTTTTCTGAACTAATTGCCTGTGAAACTTGACTCATTATGCTAACTGTAAGCACCGTCACGTGGAAGTGACTCTTAAACACTCTCATTATGTATCGATATGAACTCAATTAGCCCCTTTAAACACCGCTAGTTCATCCCCATACAAAAGTCCTGGTTCCTTCCCAGCCCATTGGCTATTTCTATCCCCACCGGGCCATACCTTGCCTGTCTACGGACCTGAGGTGTATAGTGGGAAGTCACAAATTTTTTTAACCTCGTCTTATCAATATAGTGTAGTATCGATTAAAACGTAGTATATTTTGAACTAACCGTAAACAAATAAATCGTTAAGACAACGTTCTTTTCTAAAGACTTTTGCCGTCCACTAAAACTTGGGTTTCTCTGGGACACTTTCAAAGTGTGTTTCTCAATGACGCTTTCTTCATTCTGCACTGTTCAAACTAGCATGGATAGCAGCATTGTAATCGAGTCACTAGATTAGTAACTCGAGTCACCAGTTTTTAAACTTTTAAGTGACTCGAGTCGAGTCATCGACTCGAGTCACTGTATTATTTCAATGGGGAAATTACTCCTGAATTCTATGAGTCACTATCATTTTGAGAGGAAATGACTAGAATCGTGACTTGTTACAACACTGTGGAATAGTGCCGTCTACTATTTTGCACTCAGTCCTTCAGGTGTACAGAATTTGATAAGTCTTATATAAAAATCTGCTAGCTTTTTGTTTAGAATTTAGTCACGCTGAAAATTTTTGTCCACATTTGATTCAATGGTAAGCTATTTTACTCCCGAATTATGGATTTTACAATATATATAGTAACTGGACCGATGAGCGCTGTTTAACAAGATATTTCAGAATGGTCTAACGATAGCGCTACTTAACCCTAAGTACCTAATCCCCTAACCTCACTGAAGAGATTACAATCGATACAATATCAATGCCAACAGCTAAACAGGAAAAATCTTTTTTTAGCAGTACGTAGAGTGATGGTCACATTAATGTCAGTCATTACTTTAGGCCATCAACAAAAAAAGCAAACGGAAGATAGATCATGTGCTGATGGCTCCCAGCAATGGACGACGGGACTCACCGTTCTGCGTAGATTCGTAAATTTGTATACCACTACTGTAAACGTCACAACTTTTTCAAAGAGTGACCAGCTGTTTGATTATGATGTATACTGATTGGATATAAATTCTTTTTTATCTTTATGAAATTTTGGAAGAGGAAGTCAAGGGAAGGAATTCGTCGTTCGGGGCGTATGGTTGTACTGTTACTTGTAACTGGCGGCAGAAAGTAAATGAAAGACAGTCACTGTCGTTTTTTTTAAATTAATGATATTCTTGCACGTACAATGTGAATAAATGATAATCACTGAAAATCACATTACCATTTTGATTTCTCCTTGTTTCTAAAACTTTACCCTCTAGCTAAAGAAGACATAACACCTTCGAAAACGGGAGTTTTAATTTTCCTTTAAAAAATCAAACAAATATATGTTTCAAAACATTGCGTGTTTCTATCGTAAGGGGGCTGGTATAACTCTTGGGCTTGAATCAGTGGCGGAGCTGCCGTATGGTCAGTTGGGGCTGTCATCCCCCTAACGGACCAAAAGCGTCTGTCAGCGCCCTTTTTTAGGTTTTAAACATACTTTAATCTTGCACCATTATTGGCAAAATACATAATTTAGTAGCGTTGTTTTAAGGCCCAGATAACAAAATGCTCAAACAGACACCAGTAATTGTACTATCTACAAGTTATATTGATGAAAAGGGTCATCTTCTGTAATATAGGGATAGGTTTTGCCGAAACGTATCTTCATGTTTCATACGCACTAATGAATGTTGTGCTAAGTTAATTGCTTCCACACCAAGGGTGATACAAAATACACAAACTGACATTCAATCCACCCTTCAGCGGGAGGGTGAATTGAATGTCAGTTTGTGTATTTTGCGGCCACTAAAAGAAGTTGCAAAGGTAGCAACAATAATAATAGCGCAAATAGCCCTCTTGTTGTGGGGGATAATTGTCAACACGGACAATAAAAAGAGTATAAAAATACCAAAACACCTTCCACAACATTGTTCAAAATCATGTGAGGAGAACATTTCGGTTAAAATAAAATAAAACTGTTATCATAGTGGTAATAATGGTTTAAGAGTTTTAATGAGCAGTTTCCATTTTGCTTTTCTTCAAGCGACCATTCTCATGATAAATGGCTATTTCTGACACTGCACGATAATCCCATGGAAATGCTTATTTCTGTACTTTCGTGGTCTCAAAAGCCAGGAAATTGCATCTAGTAAGCCTATAGGTTTATGCTACTTTTATTTACTATGAATTCGGTATCTACTATCTAGAGAGTCAAAAAGACCTTTTGTCTTGGCTATTTTTTTTCCAATGTACTTAATTAATGGCTGTGTCAGAGTGGTCACATGATGTAAAATACGTCAATTAATGTTTGTTCATGCACTTATCTTGGTTTCCAGATACCAAAAAAGTACCCCCAACGGTGATTAATTTCCACAACTTTTTCCCCCTGTAAGATTGCTAGCTTTTTGACTTTATCAGGTTTAATGTTTATCTTCACAAAGTAGCCCATTATACATTAAAATCTTAAATCGAGACCTGACAATAACACAAAATATAATGACCGCCTTCATACTAGAATGTTAAATAGAGGGATAGAAACATGAGTGTTGGCAGGTAGGGGCAAGTGGGGAACTGGTCCTCCCCTAGAAAGTAAAAAACCTGTAAAAACGAAGAAAACATAGCGAAATAGAAAAATTAACATCAACATTTCTTAATAGTTCACCCAGTGTTTTTCCTGCTCATATGCGGTAAATAGGCTTTATACGAAATGCTATTTTCAGCGATCTGAGAGGAACTTTGGGCCAAAAATTTCTTGCCCTCCGCCCCTAAAAGAATTTTGTCCACCCCCAAATTTTCTTCTGCGGAGGTCCATGGATAGAAATTTAAACATGTTTTAATAGAAAAACTTGCTGAGGAGAAATGACAAAGTAGTCTTCAACCAGGTGCGGAAAATCAAATGGAAAGTCTGAAAAGCCGTGGCTTCGATCGTGCTGAGGCTAAGGGTATTTACTCCTTCGAAGCGCCCTGTAGACCATTTTCGCCCCCTCTGACCTAAATCCCTAGCTCCGCCACTGGCTTGAATTTGCACGAAATTGGTGTAAATAAACAAGCCATATAATTATAGAGGTTTGCCGAAACAAATGTCACGTACAGGAGAAAATTTATGGGATCCCATAAATTTCCATTGAAATCCCGTTAAATTCCCATTAATTCCCATTGGATTAAATGGGATTTAACATGGAACTTAAACACTCACATCTTAAAATCCCACTGAGTCAATGAAAAATTCCATCGTCCCATTGATTCAACATGAAAAGTGGAAAATCCCGTTAATGTCCCATTAAGTCCAATGGAAAAATATAATGGGACTCAATGGGAATTTTTCCCATTGTTTTGCATTGCTTTCAATTTCAGTTGTCTGACAACAGAAATTGAAAGCAGCGCATTCATTTTGAGACCCATATTGTCCAAAATCAAACTCACAGCGAAAGAGAGAAAGAGGGTTAGAGGTGGTTACACAACTTCCAATAACATACCAACGCTAAGGCAGGGGTCACTGGCCCTCTGGAAAACTTTGTGTCCCCTTGTGTCCCTTAAATAAGATTTTGAATTTTCAAAAAGTAAAGAAATACGTCTTCTGTCGTGAGATTGTTACTTCCAAATTCCATATATATGTTTTGGGACAAGGAAAGGTAGTAGTTTTTATATTGTCTTCAAATGAAACTCGCCCAACAAACACCCGAGATATGCCATTTCGGGCTGTGTAAAGGTTCCATTTTTCAAAATTGTCTGTACGCTCTGTGCGAATTGAAGGTGGCACTAGATCAGCTCAGAAAGCCTTTCGGGCAGAACTAGCGGTACGTTTCCTAAAAGGCAAAATTTATATTTAGGCAAAAATTTAGTTTTCATATGTGAAAGAGGAACCTCATCTACACAGGGTAGTGAAAGTTTTATTCAAATCGGCCTTGTATTTATTGAGATAAGTATATGTGTGTGCTTCAAGTTCATCTTTTCTTGAAAATATGACAAGTTTACCAGCTTATGATCTTGAGAACCACATATCTGGTTTCAAGGCAAATATCGCTGATTTACTGAGAATAAATATCCTTCTAAATTTTAACACATCAAAAATTGAGGTGACCATAAACGCTTCTCTTAAGTGAAACACATTCAACTGCCCATCAACTGCTTGCTCTGTAGTTGATCTCCCTTCCCTTTTTCAAAGTGTTTGACTTTGGCAAATAAAATTTTACTTTAAGTCATTAGTATTACCCAATTAATTTTTAGACCCGTGTCTTCCGTCAGTTTTCAGTCACAACTCCGAGTCATCGCAAGGTGTCAATTGACATTTGAAAGAAGTCAACAAGTGCGACAAAACCAAAACAAAAAAGTGAAACTGGTGTATATACGTACAAAAAACGCCACAAAACTTTGAAGCAACAAGTTCATGGGCCAGTAAATACGAAACACCAATGGGTCTTAATTGGAGTTTGCTGGTTGCATCAGGAGCTGTTACGGACAGCTCCCTAGTTGCATGAGGTCCAATGTGTTTATTAATGGATCTCTGAATCTCTGATCCAGTTAAAGGCGAGGATCCCGGTTTGAGGTAGCAGTAACAAAAGTGAAAAGGCAGTTTTATTTTAATTAGGCCTATCTGGAGTATTCCGATGAAAGGCGTACGAAAGACTTATGCGGCCACGGTGAAAAAAAAAAAAAATGAGCGTGGAACCCCTCGATTTATCCAGTCTTATTTTTTCTCTAAAAACAATTTTTTTCTCTAAAATCAGAATTTTTTTCTCTAAAAACAACAAAAAAATTCACTGAAAAAAATCTCTGAAATTAAATTTAATCGGAAAACGAAAAACGACGGAGTCTAGGAAGTGACATGTGTGTACCTCATTTCATTTAAACGCAGTTGTTTTCTAGGTTGATCCAAAAACACAGTGCTTTTGATTTGTTAGTTAGTTATAGTTTTACGGCCCTCCACCAAAAACAACAGGGGCTTTCAACTTACCATAACTCATCCACACCCTTAGTATAAAATCCATCCAAGTTTTATACCTTGAGTTATATCCCATTAACAAGATTTTCAGAGTTTGACCTCTGATGACCCAAGATGACCTTCTACCTCCACTAAGGATTACAGATGCCATCTTCCTACCATCACACAGCCACATACCAAATTTTAACTCTATCCCAGTTTCCTACCTTGAAATACAAAGTTGAAATGGTTTTGGGAGTTTGACCTTGGATGACCCCAAATGACCTTTGACCTCAAAATCGATTGGTGACTTTGTCCAATCATAATGCACCAACATACCAAGTTTGAAATCAATCCAGGCTGCCCGCCTTGTATGCCTGTGCTTGAAAGACTATCTGAGCGAAGCGCCACCATTAGTCGGCGTGGAGAGTTCCAAAAATCCTTACCACTTAGACAGTCGGAACTAGCATTCCTAAGACATTGAGATTTTAAGCAGTCGTTATTTTGAACATTCATTACGCAATGAAACCAAAATAAAGGATAAAGCGCAAAATGATCAGGCATTCGCCGAAAAAAAATGCAGGGGTTATTAGGTGTGCGGAAGGGAAAAAGTCGTAGGTTATTACGGGATCATTAAGCAAAACTGACACAACATAGGCCGATTTTGGTTAGAATAGGGCCTTAGTTTTGCTTTATTGAGTAAAAGAAACTTCAAACTTTTTGGAAGGGGGAAGGGGGTGCCCACGCTATTTTGAAATGGGGGCAGGCTAGAAACCGCCCAAGACAGAGGGAATGTATGAAATGATTTTTGTATGGTTAAATAATTGATGTATTATTTAATTCGCTTTAACATTCCTAGGTGTATAGCCGAAGTAGTACGGTACCCCATGCTTTGGAAATGTTCAACAAAGGGTAGCTCTCAATTTGGTAAAAAAGAACACGCGAATACATTAACACATTATGCTGAAAAGATACACTGTGTGTTTGGATCATACTAGAAAACAACAACTTTTTTTAAATGGAATGAGGTACACACGTGTCACTTCTCGGACTCCGTAGTTTTCTTGTTTTAAGAGAAATAAACTTTTATTTTTAGAGAAAAAAATTGTTTTTAGAGAAAAGAAATTTGATTTTAGAGAAAGAAAAGTTTTGTTTTAGGAGCAAAAAAAAATTTTTTTTTAGAGAGAAAAAAAATTTTGATTCTAGAGAAAAAAAAATTGTTTTTAGTGAATAAAAATTGTGTTTTAGAGAGAAAAGAAATTTTTTTTGTTTTAAGGAGAATTCTTTTTTAGAGAAAATGGGGGGGGGGGGGGGGGGGTTCCACGCTCATTTTTTTTTCTTTTACCATGGCAGCATATGCCTTCCTTGAAGGCGAGCATGCACTTCTAGAAAAAAAGGAAGAAGAAGAAGAAAAAAAAAAGCTAAAACTGCATGAGAGGCCTACATTAACGCCTCAGAGTGCAGGGCCTGCATGTATATGGTTATAAAAGGAAACATGCCTGACGGAAGGGCCGGGTAATGATAATAGGAGGGAATGAAACGTTCACAAGGTTGTTCCTTGTAAAACATGAAAAGATCAGCTAAAGCCCTACGATACCGCAAGGGTGGCCATGCATTTTAGAGTTTGTGAGATATTTATTGAAAGAATGGCACTTCAGCTTTAATTGTAATAATTAAGCATACGCGAACTCGTATTGCATGTTTTTGAATTGCTTCAATTTTATCAACATTCAATTTAGAGTAAGGATTCCAACACGTTGAGGCATAATCAAGATGAGGCCAGGACGGATAATATCAATAATTTGACGACTAGCTAGTTGATAAGTATCTCACAAATACCCCAAAATCCAGGAGCTTTTGGAGACTTCTCCCTCTGGACCCCAACAGGGACTTTTCTCCTGGATCACTAGCTGTTTGGACCTCACGGTTGGCCCTCGGTTGTGCCTCCGATCCGGCACCATATGTGTGATGAGCTCTGGCAGTGCACCACTGAGGCTGCAAATCGTAAGTTGTGCCCCACGTTAATTGGCCCTAGCATTGAAAAGTTTGGCGACGCCACTGCTTCGAAATAAATTTTCTTATGGCTGCTTTTTTTCTTATAAGTAAAGGCAGACACTCCATTTTGGATTAGTGTGGCAGACCATCCGTTTACATAGTTGCCTCTTGAGTATCACGTGACAACCCTGAATATGAGTAACTGTAACATATTTTTGGATATTTGGCATTCCATGTTGAATCCGTTTCTAACGAAGCGATCTCAAAAATCGGAGGGTTCGAAGTGCAGAATATATTTTAAGCAAATAAATTCTTCTGTTTTACGCCGATATAGACCTGAAGATCTGAGAGCAAATAGCAGGGGCTGGTTTCAGTTACATGTAATGCTTACGGCATTGAAATGCTCTATGAGAGCTAATTCGGAGTTAAAAACATCTCACCAGTCGTAACTTGCACCTACACAGTAAGTATAGTACGCATAGGCTAGTGCAACTAGTGGTAGGTACCATTTCCACGAGAAATGCTGCAACTGCTTGACACACATTAGCCAGTACTAAGTAATACTGCGTTCCATTGAGGTTTGAAGTCGTGAACTCGTGCGGTGAGAAGCGTTCCATTGCAACTCGTGCAGTGGTGAACTCGTGAAGTCGTGCAGGGAACTGGGAATTTTTGAAGCAGCTGGAGTTCAAAATGGCGGACATAGCGAAAGGCGATAAACAATCAAGGTACCTTCGTATTTTACCCCTAAACCTGCAAAAATGATATTCAGTTGGTGTAAGTTGTAAATGCGGTCAAGGAAATTATAATTCGGTGACTGATACTGTTGAATATTACCCACAGAGACGGCTTTGCCGCAATTTTCGATCGTCCATTTGCCTGTTCGTCGAACAGTCTCATTTTACGCATACGTCGAACGTACCGTCTACGTATAATTGCTACTGTTTAATAGGGTATAGCCATCCGTTTTTACCAATGGAAGGCTTCTCACAAGTTGTGAACTGGTGCAATGCACGACTTCTCCACTTCACAACCTCAATGGAACGCAGCATAAGACTAATTTGCATACCATTATAGTACCATAGACGCCTCCTGAGACACACTGCTTAGCTACCATGACCCACCCAGTGACGCACCGTCTGGTGGTCCTGTAGTCTGTGGTACAGTTGATAGCAGCATAACCAACACATGCCGACTTCCTGTTGATAATTGCACTCCCCAACACACAGAAGATGGAAGGAATATATACATATTATACAATTTATACAATTTTTTTGATAATTTACCTTAGCTGGTGTTTCTCAGCACAAAAATAGCATTGGAAATCTGCTGTTTTACCATGGGATACCTTTGGAACCTTATTGGACGCAGGTCTTAAAGACCTCTATGTCCACATCTTCACCATCTACAGATAATGATGATGCGGACATAGAGCTAGGTCACCCCAGAAAAGGCCATTGGTCATAATGCTGAACCTGAGTTTTGTAGCTAATTGGGATGAGATCTATAGCTCTACAGAAGTGCCAAAAACTGGTGGCCTTGGTTTAAGGTTAAGCCTATTGTACACTGTCATAGACCAAACCCTTGAACAGGGTGGTGTGTTTGTTACATGAGCTTATTCTACTATGCAACATGATCCTTGTGACCTGGGTAATGCTTGAAAATGTTTCATCTGACACAGCACCCATCTAGGTACTGCACAGTATGTTAAAATTACCTGTTTCACTCAAGTCTACCATTAGTCCTTGAACAGGACTCTATGCTCCCTCAACTTTGTTGAAATAATCTGCTCTAGAATTCTTGGCCACACGGCTCCAAAGACCTTGGAAGTTATGTCTTTTTACACTTCCACATTTTGAGGTTTACTTTCCTTGGATAGATTTCAGGATTTTCTTTAAAGGGACTCATTGAGTTGAAATTGATAACTTAATGAGGGTGTTAAAGGGTCACTTCCACTCCACATGACAATGCATATTTACTGAAGCATAGTGAGTCAAGTTTCATATTCAGTAGTTATGGAAATTAAGAAGTCAAAGTTTTGAAATTTTTGTGTCCTGCCTTTTTACACTTTTGTGCATAATGTGAAAAAAGTTTCTAGTCACTTACCGTATTTACTAGAGCTATTAAACGCCCCCTCTCTAATAAACGCCCCCCAACTTTTTCGTCACATTGCATAAAGTGCAATTGTTACAGTAATTCCAAAGACAATATGGTAAAAGGAAAATGAAATAGTCCTGCCTTGAAGCCACGAAATCTCCTAAAGTCCCATACTGTATCCTGAAGTAAAAGGCATGTTTCTGCAACTAATTTCTGTTGATATCCATCACGCTATCACATACCACGAACCGATACTGCTTCGTTTGCGGTTCGAAAGTGGTACTGTACATACCATAGGTATACAAATATTTGCTAGCCTATCCGAACAGCCTAACATAAAAATCCAAATTCAACACAGGAAAACTGTTTAACAGTGAAATGCTATGAACGCGTATGTACTGCTAATGGTGCTACTCACGGTAACTATTATGCAATTACTGTATGTACGTGCGTATAGTCGGCCGGTCAGTATAGTACCGTGAGGCCTGGCTGTATACTGTGCACAGCATGCATGCATGCATATGCCGCGGGCCTGTAAAAAAGTCACTTCTGTGTGTAACGTTACATATCAAGATGTCGGCGAAAGTTGATCACACTTGCAAAGTTCAGAGTGCTGTTCGTGGCTACCATATTTATAGGGAAGTTTGGTTACTGATCATTGGGGAGGAGCTCACAGCTGATTGTGAAGCTGACAACCAAATGGACAAATATGCCATATGTAGCAGTTTGTAAATTTGACTCTAATAAACGCCCCCCTTAACCAAAATTTCACGCCCCCGGGGCGTTTAATAGAGTAAATACGGTATTTTTGAAAACCAAATCAAACTGTGAAGTACAGTATACACTTACAAAACAGCTAAATACTGTATTTGCATACATGTAGGATATTGACATTGTGTAAAATGCAGTGACAAAGATCATTGCAAGTATGGTATTAATTGGTGAATTTTTGAAACTTTGAGGGATCTAGGGTTGTCTCCAGCTCGGATAACATTGTGATATTAGTAAGTAGCATGGCCAAGGATTGTGTACACTGTACAGAGTAGGTCCAATTGTGAATGGTCCTGTTCTTTGACTAGTCAACTATTCAATTAAAGGAAAAGTGCATTTAATTTTTTTTACCATTTGCAAATTACATGCAAGATCTCAGCCTTCAATTCATCCACCTTTCTGGAAAAGCATTCCAATAATATGATGCATTAAAGGATGAATTTGAAGTGAAAAATAGGCCGTAACATTACTGTGAGTCATACTTTAAAGTGAATAATATTTTTGTGTGAGACTGAGCTCTTGATGGTCAGAAATTATTAAAACCTTTGTTAACAGCCTCCAGAAATCACACATTGCTACATGTTGGACAGTGCAGTATGTGGTGCAGAAGCACACCATTGTTTACAGTATCTGGGTGTTATTTTTACTGGGAATTTGCTTCCCCTGCAGTATAACCTGAACCCTCTGTTTGTTGTTGTTATTACAGGGAACTGGAAGTCATGTAGGCAGTTGGTAAAGATATTGTTCTAAATTTGTGAAAGCAGTTGGTGAGACCCCATCTTAGCTAATTCTGCTCATGCTTGGAATCTGCTCTATGAGAAGCCTGGACAAGCTTGTTTTAGGACAAGCCCATAAAGAGCTTTACACCTGAGGTGAGGAATCTACCTTACAGTATCACGCTAGACTTTGCCATCTTGGGCCTACCACCTTGGGAGTAAAAAGAGGATTTGGGGAGATGTTCTTCAGGTTTTCAAATTCCTCTCTAGCACAAATCATCTTTTGTCTTGGCTTCTTTAGGAATTCTTCTGTAGCTTTTGTCATCTGTTGCCATACTTATTCTATCTTACAGGTGCCAATGAATAAACAGGCAGAAAGGAAGAACAGGAAGATAGGAACTCAGTCAGCTGGCAAGTCCTGTCACATGGGAAAGGATAATGTTGTGGAAGGCAAATCAATCAGTTACAGGAAGAAAGGAGAGCCTAGTGTTAAAAAGAAACCACTAACATCAGGGTAAGTAATAATGAAATGAATCTGTGTGTTGGATGTTTCATACACAGGTTTGATTGTCTTACTTCTGGGTCATTCCATGCCAATTCAACAAATGGTCCCCAGGTGACCATCTCAGATTTTGATGATTTTCACACATTATGGTGCTGCATAGACAAAAGGAACACACTGAAATTTTGGGGCCCATAGCTAAAGCAGTTTGGGAGTTACAGTCTTCTAAAAAGTATTGTGCAATACCATATTTTCATGCCAAATGTTACTTCTGAGTTTTTTCATGAATTTGAATGCTAATAACTTTTCATATGAAAGAGGTTTAAGGCCCAAGTTTGATAAATGAGATGTCTGGTGACAATATAAATATAATCTGATTTCAGATTAGCAGTACTTCTCAGTACATCTCAAAATCTGAGGTGGTCACCTGGGGACTTTCCTGAAAATTTGTTGATTTGGTGCGGAATGACCCTAATACACCCTCCTTGTGGGCTGGGGGTTGAAGGATACACCCACCATATTTCCCACCTGTTGTGAGACACGACTAAAAGAGAGGCCATGCAACATGTTTTTGCCATGTTTAAACTGCATCTGAAACCAAACTTAAACTTTTACCATTTTTGAAACAGTACAGTATTCAGCTTTTACCTTTTTACATACTTGACGCTGTTATATAATCAAACACAATCATGTTAGTGTGTCTTTAAATCTCATCTTATTAAACTGGATTCTCTTATCCTCAAAGCTTACTGTAACTTAGGGGAATTATCAAGGACTTGGAATGGTACTGCTTCATTTCTGTAATGATCATGATATTTGCCTTTATTTCATAGAATAAAAATATGAGAAAATTTGTCTTGCAGTTTCATTGTTTATTGTTGTCTCAATTATCTCAGTGGGAGAGTAAATCAGAATGTTTGAGGCATAAAACTGTGTCAAACCAAACCAAACAAAATTCCTTATAAAAGTCCAAAATTTGTCTTCAAACCAAATGTTGGTTTGGATGTTTCATGGCATTCCTTAAAATTTAAAATGTGCTGCAAGCTTAAAAAAATTTAATCTTTAACTACTACATTATGATCAAGAATGTGAGCCATTTCAAAAAGAATTGAATTCGATTTCAGATGAATGACGTATGCTATTAATTTGAAGGATAAGTTAAGGTATTGGTAATTTTTAGAGCTGGATACAGTGCTGTAAAAGTGACTTGACTGGTTTAAAATACCTGTACTGAATGGGCAATCAGAGTTTTACAGCAATTATTAACCTTCTGTTCCAGTATTTCATTTTTCCTTTTTTTTAACTGGTTATTTACTGTACCAGAATCAACAGACATGGGAGAGGCCTTTCAAGTGAGAAAAAACATCTTTTTTTGTGTTAATTTCTGTTGAATGGGTGTCTCTTAGTATGTAAACAAGTTCTTACTGCACTTTGAAATGTACTAGTGCTGCAGATACTCCAGTGGAAAGTTTTGGTGCTGTTAATACTCAAGTGAAATGTTGGCTTTTGCTCTTTGACTCATGTGTTGCAGAATTAAATATTCTTTTTCTTATCCCAGCAGGACCCAAGAACTACTCACACGGTTCCACTCCTTAAATTTGCATGATCCATTGGTCTCAGTCAGTGCTGTTTCACCCAGTGTTCATGAACATGTCATCAATTACAGATGCTCATGTGGAAATGTTGGAGTTACCAAGACCATTCCATCTCATTTATCTGATAGCAGCCAGTCAGATAGCGAAGAAGACGAAGATAATTCCCTTACTGTGCAACAGATTGTGAGCATGCTCGTAGCAGCTGAGGTCAAAGGTCACATCTCACCCAGTAAAGCATCAGTACTGAAAAACTTGGCCAGTAGTTGTAACTCTGAAGACAGAGTAAGCGATGTATATTTGAGGCAAGTAAGTAAAGTTTAGAACCATTCATCTGAAAATGGTTTTGCTCCGTTTTTAATTTTGCACATCAGGGCCCCAGACTTCACCAAAACTGTGTAATGTTTGAATTTTCTGTTTTTGCCTCTGTTATTTTTTATCTTCTGTGATGTTTCAGAAAAGTATTCAGAAATAAAGGTCAAAACATGAAAATTTTGACAGTGTAGCTGCAAGGGATATTAGACAACAGGGGGAACATACAGTATTAATTAAACACTTATCCCTGCAGATGTATTTTTTGGTATATATCAACATATTTGTGTATGAGACTGATGAAACAGTAGCAAGCCCTGCCATGACAAGCTGGATGGTAAATTGGTTCCATTTTACTGTGATATCCACTCAGTTTTTCCATCATTAGATGGAAAAAGAAGACTTTTTCTTGAAGAACCACATTATAAAAACAGCTTGGCACAGTTGAAAAGCTCATTCTCATCAAGTAATGAGATATGACCACAATGTCAAAACTTACTGTTCACTGCTGTTACAGCTACATTGCTTTTTTTCAAAGTAAAGGGACACAACCTTTGACCTCCATACAAGAGTTTGTTTTCCTTCCCCAGTGCTAAAAATCCTTTATGCTGTGTGCCCATTGCCCCATACTTCAATGTTAGTCCTTCCAAAATTAATGGTTGAAAAGCTCATTGGGCTTCTGGTATCCACCAAGGAGTATGTTGCGTGTACATTTAAATTTACAATTCAATTACCTGTAGGCTATGTTGGACTCAAATAATAAAATCCTGTTGGGCTACTGTAGTCTGTTTACCAGAAAGACAGACAGGCTACTTTTTTCAAAATTACTTTTTGGGCGCTGCCTCCCGCCTGAAGTTATTTACAGCAATGTGCTGTACCCATGTGATATTAGTTTAGTCCCCTTTCATTTACCTGATGTGCCGCTATCATATGCCACCATATGACTCCATTTACCACTATATGACTCCATATGACTCCACATGCCACCATATGACTCCACATGCCACCATATTACTCCACATGCCACCATATATAACTCCACATGCCACCATATGACTCCATACACCATAGGTTTCCCACTTCTTTGTTGTTGTTTAAGCATTGTAAAATCATTACTCTTCAGTTCCTAACTACAGTATGTATTTTGTAAACTTGAGAATCATTGTCATGTTTGAGCACAAGCAAAAGTAAATTGCACAAGTTGTTCAGTAATGTTGATAATGTCATGTTTGAAGTTTTCATAATTTCTTTCTATTCAAAGCTTGTCAAGTTAATTTCAAGCCAGGTGGAACTGATTGTCAGCATCACCCTGAGAGTACTTGCCAATCTTGCTAAAAGTAAAGACAATTGTAGGAAAATGCTGGAACTGAATATTCATCAGAAAGTCATGCATCTCATTGAGTATAACCAATCAGATGTGATCACTGAGTCTTCATTTCAAGTACTTAAAGAGGTATTTACCTTTTTTTGTTAAAACAGAATGAAGAGTTTACCTCAACCTTGATATTAACTGTAAGAGGAACATGACATTCTTGAATGAGGTTTTAAGTCAGTATTGTACAAGAATGTAGTCTGAGGGGGGAGGGGGAGGCATGGAGGCATGGAGGGCAACTGCTCCTCCTGAGCCCAAAATACATCTTATGCTAGGTTAAGTTAGTTGGAGTTTTACAGCCCAGTTTCCAACCAATTGGCTCAAATCGAGCTGGCCACGGCCCTTTTTCCAGTTGTGGCTCACTGGCTAGGCAAGGACTTGTGTGATATGCTTGGTAAAGGTTGTGCTTTGTGTAGGCAGTGATTTTACTCCCAATGTGTTGTGATATGTAAATTAAATTTGAATTGTATTAAAATTAAATTGAAGTATTTTGTATTCCCCCAATCCCTGCCTTAGATTTTTGCCCTTACTACAACCCTACTGTGCCAGTGTTTTATGATATTTTAAGTAAAAATTAGATCATTTTTAGTACTTTACTTAATATTATCACTTCCTTTTGAGTCCACTATTTTGATCTACAATATGAGAATGTGTGTTTTCTGTGAGGTATAGCTAGACATTTCTGAATGTGTATTTCTAGTCAATTGGGCACCTGAGAAACTTATGTCGCTAACATGTTCGATATTTGTACTACCCCAAAAGGGCAAAGCAAAGTCAGATAGTCAACTGATCTGCCCAAAGGCACCAAAGTCCAGTCAACTACTGACTTAATTGTCACAGCAACTGATGGTAGGAATTAGCTAATTGTCAAGTGGAAGGAAATCTTGACCAATGAGAGGGAGACCAATAAGATAAGGTGCTGGAGAGAGGACTCTGTCTGCACAATGAGTAGATCAATACAGTTTTGTTTGGGCTAGAAATGACTGAGTTGGGAGAATTGGAACTCTCTAGGATGAGACCATTTTCCTTGGATGTAAGTTCATCTTTTATTCATCTCTGTTTAGATAGTGAAACACAAGGATCTCAAAGATTTCTGGTTGGAGCACATGATTATCCATGGCTTGCAGATACTAATGAATTATGTGACAAAGAAAAGCTTGGACCTGCTTCATTCAGCAGAGATATCATCTAATCTGTTAGCTGTGTCTTGGCTTCTGAGTGAGTGTGCTGCTTACCAGGAGCTGGCTGTTCTGATGCTGGACCAATTTGTACCTCAATTGACAAGTTTAGTACACATGAATCCAGCTTTGCAGGTGAGGGAAAAACTATAACTGTGTGATTTTTTATCTGTTTGTCTTTTGTACTGTTGTGAAAGTGGAATGGTAATATAGAGTAGCTAGTAAGCCAGTATGAAGATGAGACTTAACAGCACTGTAACATGAATGTATTACATTGTGTCACCTGAATAAAATGGTAAAAAGTTTATGCACAGTTTCAAATACAGTTAAGATATGGTGCAATTATTTCCTTTAGTTGCCTCTCACAACAGGCAGGAAATGTTGGGATATTCTACGAACCCCAATTCACAGATGGCAATGTGCAGTACATCTCTAGCAGTGACTGTTGTTCAGTATAACTTTATGCACTGTTCATACTGTACATACTACAACGTACATGATATAAATACCACGTGCTGCTGGAGTCCAGAAAACGGTTTTTTCCAAAATTACCAGACAAAAAGACCTTTTCTCTGGTTTCAATCCATGTATTTTTAAGATCTGTTATTCAGTAGTAAAGGTTATCACTATGTGTTTGTCTCACTGTAATTCAACAAAAAAAAAACCTTTTTAACTTCATTGATCTCACAATAACTACAGAGGAAGTTCACTGATTTATAGTGATTGACTAGGGATGCCTAAAACTTGGTTTACTTTTCTAGCATTATATAGAAAATTGGCTTTCAGTGACTTGTACCCAGGTTTAGAGGAGGACCTTGGGAACAGATGTGTAAGTGCTAATAGCCTGTAGGATCAATGTTCATGTAGTAAATTTTTCCTCCTTGTAGTTCCAGCTCTTATTGACTCTTCCTCTTATAAATATCAAATTGAGAATGATGATGGTCTCATACTCTTAAAATAGGACAGAATCCTTGTCATTTAAGGTGTTTATGTCTTAGAATTGAAATCTTCCTCATTTGACTAATATCAGTGATTTGTGTTTCCTGTCATGAAGATGAGTGGTCACGCATTTATTTGCTACCAAGACAACCATGTATTTAAAACCTATGTATATGTCAGGAAAAGAATACTTATCAAACTCTGTGAAAACAAATCAGCTCATATGTTGTCAATATGAGGAAATCATTGTGTATTAACCCAGTTGTTCTCCTAATGGTTTCTATAACCTTTATTCACTACTTGAATGACTTTTCTCTTGTATTATCTCTCTCAAATGTAGGAACCAGTACTCACAATTATGTGTAACATAGCCTCTCACAATGACTTCACAAATTCAGCCTTACTTCACAATAGAAGATTGATTCAGCAAACTCCACATACCTTAGCCAAAGGATCATGGTGAGTTTGAAGGGAATGGGAGTTAACCAAAAATGTGTTAAAGTGTACCTCATGCTTAGAATTTTAAAAATAATTTAGAGGTTGGTACAGGTATCTTTTCATCAAAATTCCTTTCTCATAGATTTTTCCATTGCTAAGAGTTTACGCATCAAAATTTATTTACTTGAATCGAGGTAAATCAGGAAGTTTTGAGAAGTCCGTTGTTCACCAATTTTTGTCATTCTTTTTGTACAGCTCACATTACATGCCAGGGTGTCAGTTTAGGAGGGATTTCTCTTCCTCCTTCAGAAGAAGAGTGGAGTCCCTTCTTTTCATTTCCATAAAAATGAAAAAAAAAGGGGTAATAACTCTTGGTTTCCTATTTAAAGAGTACCTCAAGTAAAAAAAAAATAAAAAATAAAAAAATCCAGAAAAAATACATATTAAATGGCATGACAAATGAATTCTAACAGTTTGATTTCCATCTTCATAGGACATTCTTGAGCCAAGGTATAAAATGTTGAAGTTTATTGACTCAGGTAAAAACTGTACATTGCACAATAATTTGTGATGTCATTGTTGTACTACTCAAATTACAGTATTTGTAATTCTTTGTTTTTCTGAAAGTTACTGCACCTTGTACCAAGGTGTGATAGCACTCCTACTCTTATGGGGATGTGATTTATTAAGTCCTCTCTATGCAACATGCTATGCAAGCAAATATGAAGCATTCAAGGGCATAAAACATTTTTAATTTTAAAGGGAAACAAAACAGGTAATGTGAGTTGTACAACAAGAAAGCCATAAATTATTGCACATACATGGTACACTAGAAGGTGAACTCACCTTCTAGTGTACCATGTATTATGTGTACAAATTGTATAGCACTCTATTGTGCCACTAAACATGTGGGAAATAAATTTTTTGCATGAGTACACTACATTTAAATATTAGGAACAGTAGCATGCTCAATGGGAAGGGGTTTGGGGCAGGGAAAAATGACTCTTACCTCTGTTAGTAGCCACAGGAAACCAGTTATTTGGGGAAACTGGTATGACTGAGTGTGGCCAAGCGGCAGTCCTGAGCACACCCATACTAGCCTTCTTAGGTGTTTAAATGTGGTTCAAATTGTTAGCAAATCATTGCAAAAATTTTCCAAGTAAAAGTGGGACACCCCATCCCCTTAGACTTCTCTCCCAGGGAAACAAATACTCAAACCTTCCAAATTTTGCACCAAAACTACTTAGGTACTTTCTTTTTCAAACAGTTAGAAATGTCCAAACGAACAGCATTTTTGATTCCTTGCCGTAGGCAGGCAAGGAATCTATGCGATGGTGATGTCGTGTGTGTGTGTGTATGTAGGTGTGTGTGAGGGTGTGTGTTTATGACACATGCTTGTAAACACGATATCTTAAGATAGCAATGTCCAACACTTTTCATATTTGGTATATAGATTTATCATGTTGAGAGGAAGAACCCTATTGTTTTTAGTAGAGGTCAAAGGTCATTTGAGGTCACCAGCGGTAAAATTGCGACAACTTCGAAAATAGATTGTAAACATGATATCTTCAGATAGGAGTGACGGACACTTTTCATACTTGGTATATAGGTTTGTCATGTTGAGAAGAAGAACCCTATTGTTTTTGGTAGAGGTCAAAGGTCATTTGAGGTCACAAGCAGTAAAATTGCAAAAACGCAGAAAATGGCTTGTAAACACGATATCTTCAGATTGGATTGCCCGACAATTTTCATACATGGTGTATAGATTTGTCATGTTGAGAGGAAGAGCCCTATTGTTTTTGGTAGAGGTCAAAGGTCATTTGAGGTCACAAGCAGTAAAATTGCGAAAACTTCGAAAATGGCTTGTAAACACGATATCTTCAGATAGGAGTGACTGACACTTCTGATACTTGGTTTATAGCTTTGTCATGTTGAGAGGAAGAACCCTATTGTTTTTGGTTGAGGTCAAAGGTCATTTGAGGTCACCAGCGGTAAAATTGCGAAAATGCTGAAAATGGCTTGTTAACACGATATCTTCAAAAAGGAGTGACCGATACTCTTCATATTTGGTATATAGATTTGTCATGTTGAGAGAAAGAAGCCTATTGCTTTTGGTAGAAGTCAAAGGTCATTTGAGGTCACCAGCCGTAAAATTGGGAAAATGCTGAAAATGGCTTTTAAACATGATTTCTTCAGATAGGAGTGACCGACACTTCTCATACTAGGTATATAGGTTTGTCATGTTGAGAAGTAGAAGTCTATTGTTTTTGGCTGAGATCAAAGGTCATTTGAGGTCATCAGCGGTAAAAATGCGAAAACACCAAAAATGGCTTGTAAACATGATATCTTCAGATAGGAGTGACCGATACTCTTTATATTTGGTATATAGATTTGTCATGTTGAGAGAAAGAAGCCTATTGCTTTTGGTAGAGGTCAAAGGTCATTTGAGGTCACCAGCGGTAAAATTGCCAAAACTTCGAAAATGGCTTGTAAACACAATATCTCCAGATAAGAGTAACAGATACTTTTCATATTTGGTATATAGATTTGTCATGTTGAGAGAAAGAAGCCTATTGTTTTTGGTAGAGGTCAAAGGTCATTTGAGGTCACCAGCAGTAAAATTTCAAAAATTCTGTGCCTAAAATGTAAAGAAAAATCAATCAAGCACTGTCAATTTGAAAGCAGGAAAGGTATTTGATGGCAAGGAATCACTAAGCCTTTTGGCTTTCTGGTTTTGACATCCTGTGTGTACCATCTATCTTTGTGTTGGTCATTGGGAAACACCATTTTACATTAAGCCATTTTCAATTGTGGAAACTTCTTGGTGCCCCACCCAAGTCAGTCATGGGAATTCACTGTTTGACCCCTACCTCACAATCCTGCACACAAAACTGGTAAGAAAAACTACCACAAATGTTACCTGTTTCTCTTGCCATCTTTTTCAGTTCTGTTCAAAAAACAGTGATATCTCTGTATGCTCAGTTTATGTCAACTGACAATGGTCTGAATCACTTTCTTAGCAAAGAAGAAGATGACCACATGAAGACATTTTTTGCTGTGATGAAAGCCACACATTGTAGGTAAGGCCATTTGAGACATGTTTTAGAAGTTTATATTGTTTTCAAATGTGGTTATTTTTTGGTCAAGATACAAAAATTTTTCATGAAAAAGGGAAACATGTCACATCAGGATTATCATTCCTTCTTTTTTGGAAGTGTTACATTTGGTATACATTTTATCCTGGTTGACACTTAAAAGAAGTCAATTCTCACCCCATACTACAATTTTTGTAGTACAGTAGTCCACAGAAATTATCAATTGGCACAGCTATTTGATTGATAGCATAAATTTTCAAAAAATGCAAATTACTGTAGCTCATACTACACAGCATGCACTGTACTGAGAGAGGTTTCATTATGCATCGAATCCTCACCCTTTAGCAGTAAACTGAGATTGTGTTTGGATCAGGATGAGTGTTATACAGTTGTAGGCAGGGCTTAATTAATAGGGTCAGAGAATTGGAGCAATCTGGGGTGAGGGGATTTGGCATCTAAGGTACATTTATAGAAGGTTGCCAATAGCCCATGTAGGTATGGTCCTTACATTAAGCCATTGGCAATCACTGGGAGTCTTTGGGCAGCTCATTGCCTATCAAAATTTATTTTCTTCTAAGAGCTAAGTTAGGACATAAAATCTGTAATTACAAACATAACTTTTCTTTTTAAAACTTAACAATGTTGAAGCTGTTCTGATCACTTGAAATGTGTGGAAAGGTCTTAAAATTTGAAAAAAAAATAAAATAATGAAGCATTTTTTTCTCCTCTGACAATAAAGGTTGTTGCTTTCATTTCACAGTATGCACATTTAAAAAGCCAAAAGACTGATAAAAGAAAAAAAATGATTGGGGGGCATTTCGAAAAAAAGTCTTTGCTCAATCTCGTCAAGAACTGTTCTCATTACCAATCATATGTCCATTTATGCATTTGAAAAAGACCATGAAGGTTGACATTTGATGGCATTTTATCTCAGAATAAACTGAAAGGGATTCTTGACCTTCAATGCACTGTAAGTAATTGGATCACCTTGATGCCATCTATTATTTCAGAATTTGGTGTAAGTTGTTAATTGAGCCTCAAAGTTGTTTGGCTTCTATTGTACCAGAATGGTAATCAAAACTGCTACTGATTGAAGCAGCTCATCAGACTAATGGACCAGGGGTCAAGTCTATAATCGGCAGCCACAGTTTTTCCCTAAAAACTGTGGTAGCCATGACGCATCTTCTTGAAGGCTAATATTCTGTAATGGGAAGGGGGGAGTTAGGGGTGCTCTTGTAAGATTGGAGAAGAAAGATAATGAGACAAAATTGGGGTTTTTGGTGCCAAACTAGAAGAAAGTCCATGTTGACACTTTTAAAGTGCACTCAACCAAAAATAAACATCTGAAACCATTACTGTTCATGCTATGTTTTATGATCATTTCTGATGTAATCTTTTGTTTTTCAGAAGGGAGGTTTATTTCACATCAAGACAAAGTGAAGTCAAATGTACCCCTAAGAGAAAATTTCCATTAGCCAGAATTTTGAAAACTCCAACCACAAATGATCCCCTGGGACACAATCATCTTTTCACTGGAAAATATTGCCAAGTCACTTATATTCTTCCTGTACACAACTGCCCATACTGCCCAGCTAGCAAAATGACTCTACCTTTATCTTCGTGCAGCTCAACTTCTGGGCAGACATGAAAATCTCATCTTGACCTCTGTAAACTTGTTTTGTTGAAAGTCACCCATGCATGACACACTGAAAAGCTGAGTTGTGCCACTAGGAGGCCCTTCCCCAACGAATTAATAAGGTGGTCCTATCCTTTTACTGGCATTGCCATTAGCAGATTGGGTAAAAGTAGGAAGTGGGGAATACATATCATGTTGGTATTGGAAATTTTAATTCATTGCAAGTAAGCCAAGTTTCATACCATTTTATACTATTTTGATTTGCTGCAAGTATGTATTGACTTTACCAAGCGGGCTGTAAAATTTTCTCTTTGCCATCAGATCTAAAATTCAGGAGGGGGTAAGGGGCGTTGAGTCATCTGTCTCCAGAATTAGTAATGTTGGATGTCTTTAGCCTGAAAAAAAAAAAAATCAAGCTGAAAGTTAATTGGGAGCATCTTCTCCCATCAGTTCCATGTTGGAGTCATACCAAACTAAATATGGAATGCATAAATGTCTCCATTTTAGCTTCTTTTCTTTGATGCATGGTTTCTTTTATTCTCTCCTTTTCAGAAAAGTTTGTCATGAGGGCTGTAAATTCTTGCTTGATATTCTCAGTAATGTCCACTATGACCAGTGGAAAGTGATACTTTCTCTCAGCCAAGAAGCACTTAGTGATCAAACTAGACCCAGATCTAATCTTTCCAACAAATCAGCAAGAAGTCAGAAATCCCCAGGTTTGGCGACGAGAAATCGGGAAGAAAAATACAGCTCATCTTTGGAAGAATTCTGTAAACTTATGATGCAAATGTTGTATGCAGAAGGTATGGGAATAAACTAGTAAAGTATATGTGTAACATAGTGTAAATTTTTTGTAGAATGCTTTGTAGTGAGGTATAATGGTATTACCAATTGTATGATGCACCCTTTGAACCCTGGACAATGTCTTTGAACCCTGGACAAGGTGGTTAGATGGTTACTAGGAGTGTCAAACATTGATGCCTTGCTCCCTCTTTCAATTGACCAAACATTTCATAGACTTTAATGCACGTTTCCGGTTAACTTAGATGCAGCCTTGCAGGACTTATTAGGTTGCTTTGAAGCAAGCCAGTGAGCCACAACTGGAAAAAGGGCTGTGGCCGGCTCAACTTGAACCAATAGGTTGGAAACTGGGCCATAAAACTCCATCTAGACGCATGGTCAAGTGGTCAGAGCATCCGATTTGCAGTTGTCAGATTTGGAGTTTCGACTCCTGGCCAGGTCATACAGAAGACTTTAAATATGGAACCTACTGTAATTGTGCTTGATGCTCAGGATAAGCAATGGAGTTTGGCAAACAAGCCAGTGAACCACAACTGGAAATATACCATGGCTGGCCTGACTTTAACCAAATAGTGTTCAAGTCTACTGGTAACAAAACATCTAAGTGCTGCTGGGGCCTTTGCATAGCATACTGTTCTATGTGTGTCTACATCCTGCTATCAGCTGAAAACACACAAAAAAGTGTTACCGCTTGACCTTTGACCTATTGCACAATAGTGTTCCATGAAGAAAATTTGAACTGGTCTATTGATGTAACATTTGAAGAACTTTGACACACCCCTGTTTCACAACTCAGAGAGACATGATGCACTTTTGATTCACCACTGCCTGGGGGTCAGAGGGTATAAGTGCACAAGGCTAGCTGTACATGACATGACCTTGGTTAGTACTGATGTTATTTCATGTGACCAAGTTTTCTATAGTCAGTGCACATCTTAGCACTAGACATCAGAATGACAATGCATACTGGTTGGTGTATTGTAATTAAGGCCAGGGTGGGAGGGTGGGATGGTGGGAGGAGGTGGTAATTGCTTCCCCTGGAAAAACTCCACTGCATGGAAAATTGGAGGTACCAGTGCTTTCTCACATTGTAAAAGTATGTCTGCCTCCTCCCGAGGACATTTTTGGTCCTAAGAAGTTGTCATGCCAATATGCAGTACTTTTTCTAGCTTGGACTGCTTGCAGTGCCATTGTGGCAATATAGCATTTGGAACCCTCCCTTAGATTTGTTTAGAGTCACTTACGCCTATGTCACACATTTCTTTAATCTTATCACTGCTTGCTTTATGATGACCCACTGTAAAACTTGCCAAAAGTGAGCTTGAAGACATACACCCTACACACTTTATTGGCAAGTCAGCAATTAATGGGTAAGCTGAATTGCATCTTGCAAGTTGTCACTCTCTGGAGCTAGCATAATTCTATATCACCATGTGAATTTGTTCCTTAGATAGAGTTTTACAGCCCTGTTTCTAAACCAATTGGTCCAAATCGAGCTGGCCACAGCCTTTTGTCCAGTTGTGGCTCACTGGCTTGTTTTCCCTACTCCATTGCTTATGCTGAGCCACAGGCACAATGGCAGTAGGTTCAATTACAGTGTGAAGTATGACTTCATGTGAAATGCTTCGATTTATTCAATTGATGTCTTGTACATATTTTTTAACACATACATGTGTAATTTTATCTTCTTCCAGGTAAGTTTGACACTGCCAACAAGGAAATAAAAGCAATCCGTTTTAAACCAGGAACTGACAGCTGTCAGACCCTGCATCTCATAATCAGGTGTTTCATCGAAATTGTTGGTCATGTGACTTATCCAGATAGAAGAAAAACATGGCAAGTATTTGATTTTGAGATTCAAAGAGGTTCATAGTTTAAAATACCAGCATGACTTTCTGCATTCATTATGATACATGTATAAAACTTTTAACAGATGCGGTGTTTGGCCTAGAGCATTTGCTTCTCACCCCGGAGGCACCTTGGAGGCATCCAGGAGGCACCTGGGAGGCATGGGTTCGATTTGATTCTCAGGTGATTCATACCAAAGACTTCAAAAGAATTGGGACCTACTGCTATTGTGCATGATGCATCATATAGGCAATGATATAGGGAAGTCAATCTCAGTGCTCACAACTGGAAAAAGGTTGTGAGTACTGCCAGATTAAACTAGAAGATTATGTTATAAAAGGAGGCATTAACCCTATCAAACTTGATAAAGGCTAATGTGACCTGCACAGTCAAGTCAATAATTACAATAGAATTTAGTTTAGATTTAAAGGAAAAATCTGTTAATCTACCTCCTCCTATTGTCATAGCTTCTTTGATTGCTGAGATTAAAAATATTGCTGACTTCATTTGAAATATTTTAATTTGCAATAATTTCTTTATGACTTTCTTGTGCAACTCACATTACCTGCTTTTGATTCCTTTTGAATCAAAATTGTGCAAGTGACCTTGGAAAGCTCACCATTTTACTTTAATAGAAGGTTTTCAAGAGAGGGCATGCATAATCAAGTCTTAAACTCAGAAACTATCATGTTTTGGCACTGTCTTTCCATAATGGTGAGAAACTGATCACAGTTTGATAGAGGGTGCAGTGGCGTTTGAAAAATTATATAATAAAACAGAGACTGTGTAGTTAGTTAGATGAGGTTTAACAGCTAAGTTTTAAACCAATTGGTTTTAGTCTGGCTGGCCACTGCCTTTACTCATTTGCAGCTTGCTTGCTTGTTTTGGCTACCCTTATACTATGCACTACACGCTATCATGGCAGTAGGTTTCAGTGTAAAAGTTTTCGGTACGACTTTAAGACTAAAAGTGAACATGCACTTGGTCCAACAGACACTAATTTGATTGGTACATGGATGACATTACAACTTATTGCTCAATCAGCCATTATAAAGTATGTGAAGAAATGTCAACATTTGATATCTCAGCTCAGCTCTGAAAGTTCCTGTTAAGATGGGTGTTATATGCAGTATTGACATTTGGGACCTGATGTAAAGCTGAAACCATAGCAATTTAGCAATAGGTACAGATGTCTGAAAGAAAAAAACAAAACAAATACTGTAATCATCATATTTCAAGAACTGCATCACAAATTATTTTAGCATGTACCATATTACATTGGGTTCATCAAATTCAACATTTTACATCCCACCAAATGAATGAACTGTGAAGATCAAAGGTGGACAGTTGGGATTTTTTCTTCAAGATTCGTTTCTGATGATTTTAAATTTTTGGACTTTTTGTTTAGTTTTTTGGAGCCATTTCTTGTAATAAATAGGTAAGTTTTTATAATATATCGTAACAAAAGTGGATCATTTCTGTGTTACAATTTGCTTAACATTTTCAGGTCATTGAACCATAACAAGAAAGAAGCCAAGAATTTCAATTACCATGAAGATATTCTCACAATTTTACAGAGCAATGTGTTGCATTCCATTGCACTTTTATACTCTTTCTCAGTCTTTCAAAACTGTTCTTTAAGCCAATTACCACAAGAGCCTCAAAAGAATATAGAAACATTGTATCTTCAAGCCAGTTTGAAAGTATGGCAGAGCCAGGGTGCCAGCAAACTATTTCCACTTACCCTAACATGGGAGGAAAAAACATTTGTCACAGATCTCTTAGAATTGTGTTTTTGTCTTTCCCGTATATCTTGTACAATGTGGAATTCAGATTTCTGTGATATGATTGAAGAAAATATATCATCGAAAGATGGAATTTCACCAGATACTGGTGTGAAACAGGAAACAAATGTGAAACACTGTTATCTAGAGAATATAGCAGAAGCATTCCAACCTTCTAAGATTAGGGTGAATGAAATATGCAAAGATGCTGAAGCAACAGAGGTGAATGTCAGTAGTGCCAAAAGAGGGAGGAAGAAATTGGCATGGGGGAGTGACCCTTTAAATCTGAGGGAGAGAGCAGAGGATGTAAAAGTGGGGAGAAGTTGGAGGGGAGATGGGTTACTGGTATCAGATGTTCAACAAGAAGAGGAAGATGAAGAAAGTCTGGAAACTTTAGAGAAGGAGAGGATTGGCTTGGGGTGTGGTCGTAGCAAGGGAAGATCTGGTAGAGGAGGAATCCCTTGGCAGACCAGATGTGATAAAATCAGAGGTGATGTTATCATTGATGAAAAGGGTGACAGGAGGGATGAGATTACCAAATTTCAGAAAATTTTGAGGAAGAAATTGATCAAAGGTGGTCTGGTTGAAGCTGTTTGTCCATGGGTGAGCTGTGAAGATAGTGACATACAGGTATGTGGTTCAAGCCATTTAGCTACTGGTTCTAAAATTCTAACTAATAGATTACAAATTGAGTGGTATCACTGTAGTTTAAAGGGAAATATTGTGTTTGCTCTGCAGAGAAATTTCTTATTTTTAAAACCAATATTAATAAATCAGGGTGACTAGTCATTCAGAAGAAAAGGGTATGCCATAGTATCCTTTTTCTAACCCTCTGTCAAGGGGCCGTTCAGTGAAACCAAACTTTAAACTGCTTTCCCAAGAAGCTATTACATCCCCTGAAGAACAACACTTGGCCAACCTTTTGACCCTCTGACCATTTACATCGTTGGTCTGTCATGTCTTTTCTAGAAATAATTTTCTCATAGATAGTAAGACAGAAATTCAGTTTGATTTTGCTCAAGACTAGTTTGTTAACTTCCAAGTAGTCAAATTATGTGATGATTTAAGTACAGTGTCCCTGGAATTGTCTGACTGGATTGGGGGTATGCTGTATTTTGGGACCTGGGGTGGGGGAAAAAGCAAGAAAAAAAATGACTGACAATTTAAAATGGGAGGGAAGGCACACAAAGTTCTGTGAAGATTTTGAGCCTTGTTGAAGTAAGTTTAAAAACGTTAAGGCCTGTATACACGAGCAACATTTGCAAAACATCCACCTGCAACAAATCCAAAACATGCTTGTTTTCGGTTTGTTGCATAGTGTAGACAGAGTATACAGCATGTTTTGAAAATGTTTTGGAAATGTTGCAAAAGAAATGTCCTGTCAATTCTTTTCAAAACATTCTCAAAACATTTTCAAAATGTTTTCAAATTGTTTTTACTCTGTCTACACTGTGCAACAAACGGAAAACAAGCATGTTTTGGGTTTGTTGCAGGTGAAGTGTTTTGAGAATGTTTTACAAATGTTGCTCGTGTATACAGGCCTTTAGATACTAAGAGCAGTGTAAACATTTTTTGGCATTCTTTAGAACATAAAATATTGGGCTTGGTTTTATAGGAATCTGCTCTTGTATAAGAGAAAATTTATGTAACCTTGTCCATATTTTCCTCTTCAAGGTTCCCTCATGTAATGATAGGTTTCTTCAATGGGAGGAGGGGACAGTGACTGAAGGCCATATGACTCTTTCTGCCCCTATATGGTGCCACCCCTGGTTCAGCAAGGAAGGTCCAGACCAAGAAGTAATTTAAAAAGAGGTTGTGTGCTCATGAATCACACTGAATCACATTTCTTCCTCTTTATGAAGTTTATCATCTCAAGATGATCTTTGCATTTTTTATCAGCTTTTGGCTTTATCCGTCCTTCATTGCTTGCTGTTGCCATGGTACCCAGAAGAAATTAAAACTTACTTTCGCTCTCTGGAATCTAAGAGAGGCTTACTTGGAACACAGCAAATCAGGTAAAATTGGATTTTCAGAAACTTATTTCTACAAAAATCAGTTACTAAAGGAGCAGTACATTACATTCAATACCTGAAATATATTTGAGAATATGATGATACCTGCTAATATAATTGGTGGCTACACTTTCACATTCTATTTACCAATCAGATTCTCTCTGATAGTTGTGTCCCCATGTAAGTTCACTCTTAGTATTGTTGTCAATATGAGCCTCATGCAGGTAGGATTAGGAGGTAGTGTGTGGTGAGTAGTTTATCCCGGACTATTGCCTATGAAATGCACTCAGAAGGCCATTATTACTCATCCTACAAGTAGCAGGTTGTGGGCACCAGAAAACCCAGCAGGTCCTTCGAAGGTTAGCCCCCTGTGGGCTGGGAGTTGTAGAATATGTCAGTGGTATTTCCTGCCTGTTATAAAAGGCATCCAGGAAGGGAAACCAAACTTGAATTTGAACCATACTTTGAACTTTTTATTGAGTTGACTGACACTATATTCGGTGAGTCGTTAAATCTCATCTAACTCACGCAATGTGAACTTGAGCAATTTGTCTCAATACAGACTCAGTTTACTTTCTTGCAGCTCTGCCCAAAGCTATCAAAAAACTCATTGTTATCCAGACTTAATCCTAATTTATTGCCTTAGAGCATACCCTGGTGAGCATACAAGTCCCTAATACATAATCAGAACATTCTCTCTGCATTGTCACAATTTGATCCCAATCAAAATATTGTTTTGGTTGAGAATTTTATTATTCCTATCATGAAATTGTTGTTTGGGGTGGAAAGTGACTGGCTGTAAACAACAATGGACCATATTTTAGCATAGGATAAGACATGATTGGGGGTTTTAATATGCACGATGGCACAGTCTAAGTGCATCCAGTGAAAGCATTAACTCCTGAGAGTGGAGTCTTCTTTTCTAATGCTCAGGATGTAAGCTATTTAGACTTGGACTTCTTCATAGACCTATTTCCAAATAGCAAAGGATTGTGGGATAGAGTTTTGGTGTTTGTCATTTTTGTCAATGGCATTTTACTGTGGTGAAAATTGATGTACACCCAAAACTCTATCCCACAATTCATTGTAATTGCTATTTGGAAATAGGTCTATTCATGCTTAGAATATTTCAGTTTTAAGTACCCAAATGATACACAATTTCTTTTGTAAATAACCACAGCAAAACCCTGAGGAAAATGGAGTAGTCTAAGATGAGTGCATCTATCCATTACCATTTTTACAAGGTAATGCATGGTCACTAGACCATTTATGGACCAATATGAGCTGAGTACTATTACTCAGTAGGAATGAATTAAAGGTTAAAGAACATGAAGTGTGGATTATTGCAGGATAATGCATGATTAGGTTAATGCAAGTGATGCACGTGGGCCCAGCTGAACAATAGCATTATTTACCCAGACATATTAACATAACATTAAAGGCCAAAGTCATACCAAATACATTGCAAATGGAATGATGCTGTAGGAGAAGTCAACCCAGAACAAACTATATATAAAAAAAGATGGTGGGTGCTGCTAGATTTAACCAGAGTGTCAGAAGTTTAACCTAAAACTTTAACAACCATCCAACCACACGTAGGTGTAGCATAAAAACTATACAACAATTCCGAATGCATTTCCTCTTCTGAGCACCAAATGTAAGTTTTGCTGTATCAATTCTAATTGAATGAAAATGAATCATATTTTTTATTTATGTTTTCACTTGAAAACAATTTTTTTGCAGAGTTCAACAAATGGCTGATAGTTTAGCAGAAAGAGATAAATTGTTAAGTGAGGTGTTGCAGCAAGTTTCATCACAAACAGCTGGTGTTATCACAGATGCCCTTGCAGGTCAAAGGTCAAGGTGCAGCTCCAGTAAATCACCAGGTCAGTTTTGCTTGTTTAAAAGGCAGTCAACTCTTCCCCCAAACTTCAATATTTGTAGTAGTCCACAGAAATTCTTAATTGACCTATTTCTTTGATTGACAGTAGTTCAAAAAGTGGAGAGTATTGTAGCTCATGTGATACAGCATATGTCCTTAATACTGGAAGCATTTTGATTACACATCTTGTATATTTGCCCTAAAGCAATAAACTGAGAATGTGTCTGGATGAGGATGAGTTTTCCACAATTTTGAAAGGGACTAAAGTAAGTAGGTTAGGAGAATTGGAGCCATTTGGGGTGAGAGGATTTAGGCCTTTATGGGTTTCAGAGGTGTCTGTTGTATGGACATTTTGATGGCCTTGTGTCTATCTCAGGAGTGAGCTTCTTTTTTGATTGACCATTCCAGATACGAGTAATAAATAATGAAATATGATTAAAGACAGACAAAGCAATAATTACCAATGACCTGCTGTTGATTTCAAATGTTTGATCCTGATGACTTTAAAGGCCCAACTCTCTCACCCTCAAATATACCAATTCTCCTAACCTTCTTACTTAAGCCCCTCCCACAATTGTTTGGAATTCATCCTTATCCAGACACAATCTCAAATTTATTGCTTCAGGGTAAGTATAGAGAAGCTCGATGTGCACAATCAAAACACTCTCAGTACAGCTCTAAACATAAGCTTGGAACTCGATGTTATTTGTATGAGCTGTCAATCAATGAGCTCAGGCAATTGAGAATTTCAGTAGACCCCTACAAGAATTGTAATTTGGGGTGAGAGGATTGGCCCCGTAAAGCACTAAACAGTGTATTTATTATAGGAAACGTAATCGCTATTGCGTATAGTATTGTAGATAACTTTTAATGGGAAAAACCGGCCTACCCATGCATGGATTCAGACATTTTGAAATTGGGTGGCTGAACTTAGATGAAGAGGCTATGAATGGGCCAGACTTGATTATGCACCACTGACTTGTTTATTTTTTCACTTCCATGTACATAACAATAAAAGATACATGCACAGCTTATCCAAAACAATATAGAATGAATTACAGATTTCAGCCTACAGTATGCAGTGAACAGGGAGCATCAAGTTTCGGAAAAAGCATCCTAGGACTACACCAAATAGATCTCTCCTTTAACAACTCAAAAGAAGGAAGAAAGAAAAAAAAATGAAGCAAGAAACAAGGGTGGTGCCAGCAGTGGGACTCCCTTTCCCATCAGGAAAGTCAGGGAGAAGATCTGATGTTGTCAGGGGACCTTCATCCATGCGATTAAAGTTGCGAGTCTTATAAATTTCACCTTACCCAACTTTACCGCCCCCCCCCAGCCTGACGGTCTTATTGGTTTCACTAAGAAGATTACATTCTGCAAAGAAACTCTAAAAAATTCCCCAATTTTCGTACAAAAAATATGATTATTTTTCCATATAATCTGTAGATTTTCAAACATTTCTGAAAAGAAAGTGAAAAAAAATCCATTTTTACGCGTACAGATGACAAAATATGAAACCTTACTAACCATCTTCGGTTTTATTTTGCCTAAATGAAATTAGGCAGATTGGTCTTTAATGAGGATGTCAATTTCCAATTCTACTTATTCGTTCCTAGTTCCAAGTCTGGGAAATGCTGTTTCCAGCTGTATGAAGGGTCCAAGTTTTTCAAAATTGTTCGCACCCTCCTTTTCAACCAGTGGTGGTGCTCCGCTTAGATATTGTTTTATTAGAACAACCATGTCAGGCTTGCACATCATATCTCGATTTGTATCAATATTAGGATTTATTTCTGATTGCTTTGCTGATTTTTTCAAGTAAAACGTTTAGATCCTACTTACAAGCATTGGAAGTGCCATTCCAGCTGTCTGGGGGGGTAATGATTTTTCAAAATTTTCTGTATGCTCTACACCAACCGAAGGTAGCGCTTAGCTGAGATAGGATAACATTTTTCGTGCAAAAGATCTTTAGCCCCCCAACTGAAATGCTTCCATATGCTATGTTTTCTGCCATAAAACTCCTTTAATATATAAGCTGCTTGGCAGATTTTCAAATATATGTTAAAAGGAAGCCAAATTTTTTGGTGAAATTTATCAGTGTCGGCCGAGGTTTTAAACCTGCGTGAGAGTATTTCGTTGGTTACCCAGCTAACTACACGTTGCCCCGGCAACCTACTTGGTCATTCTGATAAGAAGGTCAGGTTCTTCAATAAAAACCCCCAATCTATCATCAATTGCAATTCTTTCTCCAATGTAAGCTTCAGGTTTTCAAATATTTGTTAAAGGTGGTAAATATTTTGCAGAATATTTTCCAATTTCAATGGATACTCCTTTCACGAAAACCCCGAGCCAACTTTAATCACCTATCATTCTACTTTAGTGTTAAGCTCTTAGGAGTCAGATCTCTTAATAAAACTAAAAAATTTTTCAATTTTGTCTTACCAAAAAGCCAAATTTTCTTTTATTAAATTCCAAAATTTCTCCAATGTGAACTCTTTATTTTCACATTTTTGTTTGAAGTAAGAAGTTTGGGGAAAGTTGAAGTTCCAGTTTTGTCTGAGAGCATAGTATGGAGGCCTACAAGAAAGAATTCCAGTCCCTCATACAACTTGTTGGAATTTGATCATATGAAGGGTAGGTTCTTCAACAAACACCTCGATTATTTTAATGGTTTTTACAAAAAGCCAAATTTTTCTCATATTCTTCCAGTCATGTCCTATCTGGAACTGATCACCTTTGTAAGGGCTTCAAAGTGCTTCCCCCCCCCCTCCCCAGCTGGCAAAAAAAAAAGAAAAAGAGAAAAATAGCCTGCAGACATTCCAAATCAATTTAATTGATAGTTAGGTATATTGGGGAGAACAAGATGTTATAAAAGTGACTTTGGGATGATTTCTTTCAGTGAATTTTGTAACTACTGAGAAAAGGTTCTTGTTGCTTTAGAGTCAATGTTATTCCAACATATAATATACTTCATTGTTACAAATTGCATTCACACCTGTTTCACAGTTTCACACCTCTGTTGAATCAGTTGTAATCTAGCTGTTAGGTCAAGCTGTCCGCAGTCAGCTGCTTATTGGATCATAACAGTAGGTTCAGTAGGTTCATAACAGCAGACTGATGTTTGCTATTAAAGATGTTTGAAGAGACTGCTATTTGCTAACATGTTTGAACAGACTGCTATTTGTAACAGTACTGCATGAGTGTGCTTTTTAACACAAGATGGGCACAGCAGGGAGATAAGAGTGTCCCAACTTGTATTGTCAGGGTTTGGTAGGTTAGTTAGATGAAGTTTTATGGCCCAGTTTCTAATTTATTGGTTCAGCCGAGCCTGCCACAGCCTGTTTTCCAGTTGTGGCTCACTGGCTGGGTTTGGTGGAAAGGGAGATGAGAAGCAGGAAAGATGCACAATATCATCTGCTCAGTGCTTTTGGTGGATGTGAAGAGGTGTATTTTAGTAGCTCCAAATATATGCCGTGCAGCATTGAACACAGGGCTAGTCATTCTATTATCTGCTTACTTTAGTGGGAAAAAGTAATGTTTTTGAATAAGAAAAAATGTTTCATCCCAAATAAGTCCTTGAAAACATTGTAATGATATGATACTATCCCCACTGAAGATTCAAGTGAACATATCTACTTATGATATTGGTAGGTGATTTGTCGCTTTGTCATTGTCCTGCCATGCCATGAAATCCCCCTAACAGAATTTTGCATTTCTATTTATACCCAAAGGAACCTTGATCAGGTTTAAGGTAGAATGTTAATATTCGAGATTGCACCAACATGGCATAGACCTGTTAGGCTTGTGTTGCTTAAACTGCATGGCCATGCATATATAACTTTTAAGATACATTTTCCTTTCTCCTGCTTGTTGTAATACTTTGCTTTTCTGTGTATGTGTTGTGTCTGGGTGATTACCCCAATAAACTTTCCAAGCTTCTTGTAATCACTCCTCAGGAACTTCCTATTCTTTCATTTTGTATATATTTCTTTGCATTTGTCTGTCTCTAAATGTGAATGAGTCTGAAATAAAGTTTTGTGAAACTGAATTGAACTGAAAAACATCATGTAAATTTTGAAGAGTGACTTGAGCTAGAGGTATGAGAACAGTAGGCAGGAAATGAGAGTATTGGTCAGACCATTCAGGAAATGAACATTGTGACATGCAAGGCCTCACATCAGTTCCTGTAGAAATCTCTAATTAAGTGGCATTTCTTGACTGTATGTGCTCTCACTTACTGTATCTTTCCTATATAATGAAAATCTCATTCTGTTGAGCCCCATATATTGTTCTTTTTTGGACATCATGGACCCTGTGCCCAAAACAGGGCCCTGTAACATGTTAGTACCAGTTGAGAGCCCATGCAGGACTGGAAAAAATGTTTATTGCCCAGGAAGGGAATGTAGTTATTTTTCAGGAAGGGAGTAACAATTTCCATGATTCTCCCTACACATCAAAGGGAAATTTCCTTCCAATTGCCAAAATTTCCCTCCAGATACCCAAATTTCCCAGGAAGGAGCCTCCCAGTTTCCCACATTTTTCTGCCCATGCTTCCAGGAATCAAATACTGGTAAAGAAGAATAATCCTTCTAGAGGGCACTCTACCTGCTTCCTATTTTGCTTGCTGTTAGTCAACCCTTGCTTCATATCTGTTGAAATGACTGACTTCGTACTCCACTTCTGTCCTTTGATTTGTGTTCCTGGCAAATTTAAAAGAAGGGTTTAAAGTCATATTAAGTTCTGATATGTTAGAGGGGTACTTATTCTTAGCATTTCGGTTAAATTTGCATTTCAATCCGATAAGTGGTTCTGAAGATATGAACAGGGAAAGTTGTCACACTTTCAACAAAAGGTGAACTTGAAGCAAGCACATGTGACATCATATCCTCACTTTAATGGATAGTCTTTTGTTTTTCTTAAAAACTTTACAGCAAGTTTTCTCCTCAGCAAGCCCATATTATTAGAGTGTGATTGTGTAGTGGCATGGGGACTTAACAAACATTGAGTTCCTCACAGGGAGGTCTTTTTCCATTAACTTGAAGGTCAAAACAACAGTCAGAAAAACAATTGGAAACAAAGCATTTGTTTTTAATGTGAGGAAGTGATTTAACTTCTGCTCCCCTCAAACTCACTTTGGAACACATATCTAGAGACTTCATTTGTTGATATCTTGAGAAGTACAAGTCTGATTTGAATGGAGGTATTACCAAACTGTGTAGATTTAAATTCTCTTTCACATGGAAATTATATTTGTGCTTTAACTTCCCCTTTAAGGACTTTTTAACTGCTTACTGCTTCAAATTTTAATAGAATTATGTATATACCCAAATGCATCCAGCTAAAGCATTAATACCCTATATTGCATTATTCTGTGCTAATGCTGTGTTAATCATTGTTTAACCTTTTATTAATTAGTAGGTCATGCTATGGAAAGAAAGAATCGGCATTTTGCTTTGATGTCTCTCAAGTGATATCTGACTAATTCTGGACCAATCAAAAGATAGGTTTATTTGTCATGGCTAATTAGTGAAATAATTGCCTCATAAAGTTCAGACATTGTAATGACGAAATTAATCAGAGGCTGTAAAGTCAGTGAGGAAATACTTAAACTAATACAATATAATACCTGCTACAAAATAACAAGACTCTACATATTTTAAAGGATGGATTGTGAATTCATTGGTCTTTTGCTGAGCTTCAAATTTTGCTTATTCATTTGCTGGGTAAAGGTGAAAACATTTAAATGGAAAAGGAAACTTGCCCAATCTTTTATTGGCCTAATTCAAGCACTCATTTATATTTCTTGTTAAATTTGCCTTTCCTTAAAATTAAAAATGTTACCTGATATAAACGCTGTAAATTACTCTTTCCTTTTGCATTGCATTTTATAAATGGCGGCAAGATGGAAGGGAGGGGGTTGAAAGGCAGGTTGCTGGGTGATTGGCTAGGGGTGCCTGGGTTTTTCTAGCCAGAGAGCCAAGCTACCTGATTAAGAGGAGGGCAGTAACCAAAAGCTCCAGCCAAAACAATGAGTGTGAATTAAAAATGTGAAAAAGTTTATTCCATGAAGGTAACATGTCTTTTCACATTTGTGAGGTACCGTTGACTTTCATTGAGGGAAAGCCTGTTAACAAGGATGTCTATGAGCCTTCTGTAGCAGATACTTAATTCAAACTAGTAAAACTGTGTGACATAATTATGTTATAAATACACTGTGTAAGTCAGTTCTTAGTTCCTTTCTAAGTTATTTATTTATAGTGGAACTTGCAAATCATGAGTCATGTTGCATCTAGCAAAAACTGGTTTTGTTGCAACATCTCAAGTGTTTGACAAGCACACTAAGAAATCTTTTATATTTGTCAACTTGTCAAGTTGATTTGAGATATGTATGTAATGCTTACCTAAGATATGTTTAATAGTATTACCCTCAAGGTATCTCATCAGTTGAGCATTTTAGATCTGTTACAAAGGTTAATACACAACAGTCCTTATATTATAAAGCTGTAGGCCTAGGGCTGTTGTAACTCTCCTTCAAGTTTAAGTTGATCCAGGTCAAACTGGGCCCAACTGGACCCTGTTGGATTCCATGCAGTTAGAACAAGTAAGTAAACCCAGTTAAATCCAGATAATCTACAAGGAAATTTGGGCAATGAAACTAGGCTTGTTAAGTGAAATCAACCTACTATCCTTGACAAAGCCACATGGGACAGTCCCCCTGCTCACCTGTTCAGTGTTGGAATTCTTGAAATTTTGGGTACATTTTGTCAAGGACAATAGGGAAGGGGATTTGGGGAGACCAGCTAATCTGTGCATACTGTATGTGTTGCTACGTTTGGGCAGAAATGTCCCATCGATTTTTGTCCACGTTTGTAGTAAAAAATTATGTAACCAATGAACGAGTTGTTTAACATGGAATTTAAGCTAAACCAATGGATTCCCATTTGAATTGGTCACGTGTGTAATTGAAATTTGAACTGGGGAAAACATCAAGGCACGGAAAATTTCATTTCTGGGAGTGTACCAGTAGAATGTACTCTTATGAGCCTTTAGCCCATGGATATGAAGAAGTTTGATTCTACTATGTCCCTGAATTTTTGGACACTTAGGTCCCTTTCTCATCTCACACAGGATTGAAAACCATCAAAATAAGTTGCCTGGGCCACCAAAACTGGTTTCATTTGATCAAGTTGTAATTCACTGGCAGACTTAGCCAATGAATTCTTTTTCCTTCGAGAACATTCCTTTTGAACTTGGCTTAATTTAAAGGTGTCAGTCTATTATTTGACTTTAGTTAGAATGGTCCGTAGTTTGTAACTTTCATCATTGAAAGTGTAAAATTTGCAGCATTTCTTCAACTAGTTTCTGCAGAGGTAGGGGGAGCCCTGCATATTGTTCATGCCATGAACTGGCCTCTTACAGAATGGCATAATTTTAAATATATGGGCATATTATTGGGTTTTCAGTAGAAAGTTTAAAAACTTGAGTTTGCACCTCCAATACATGGAATAGATTTGTATCAGGCTTGTGCACATGAACTGCAATGACATGCCAGATTTTTTCCTGTTAGTGACAGAAGATAGATAGATAACACAACATGCTGGAAGTGAGAGTATCAATCTGGTCACGGGACTCAGGAAATGAGCATTACATCCAAGGTTGCACAATGTTTGTAAAAATCCTTGAGGGGCATTGCTTTACATAATTCACAATATTGGTTAGTGTTGGTTGATCTAGAAATGCCTTTAAAAGTTACAAGACAGAATGATGTCCTTTTTGTCAGCAGACAATCTCATACATGGTCTGTCCATGATGCCACTTTGAAAAAGAAACTTTTCTGCAAACTTTAATGTAAATTGTTTGCATGTGGAAAGATTGGTGTATATGAGTTAAAGGTTTCTACATTTTGAGTTTTTCTTTTGAGGTTATTGAAGCTTTTATCTGTCATGTTTGGCAAATTACATCATCAAATGGATAGAGCATTTGACTTGCAGTCAGTACGTCGGGAGTTTGAGTCCTGGTTGTGTCATACTACCAAAGACTTGAAAATTGGAACCAACTACCATTGTGCGTGGTGTTCAGCGTAAGAAATGGAGTAGGAAAAACAAGACAGTGGGCCACATCTAGAAAAAAAAAAACTGTGGTTAGGTTGACTTAAACCACTTGGTTAGAAACTGAGCTGTAAAACTCCAGCGAACTAACTACATGTTAAAAGATTTGTTTATAATTTTTTCTACATATTTTTTTTTCCATTTTTTTTTTCATTTGATGGTTTCAAAGTTTCATTTGTTAAGTAACAAAGGTGTGAAATTGTTGATTGTACTTGAAAAAGTCATTGAGGGGAATCTAGTTTACTTTAAAGTATCTCATCATCTTTAAAGTGAGTTTAAAGTATTGTCATCAGCACATGTTTTAGTTGGTATTGTAAAGAAGCAATCATACTGTAAAACTGGAAACAAAATTTGACCTTCTAGCTCTGCTCTTGTGATTTTAGGTGGGAGGCATCCTGTGCAAGTTCCTCAAAAAAGACTATTCAACTTAGTCATCAAATTGTGGAGGCTTGTTCATGTCGTTGAATTGGTGTTTATTTAAGGAGTATGGCAGTGCCTGTTTGAGTATACTTCCGACTTCTGATATAGGTCATATTGTACGACATCATAGAGCAGTACGTTCCTCGTGTACCAAAATAGAAAACCAAATCAAGGCTTTCGTGATGACATTGAATCAGTACAGTATGTGTTACATCAGTGAGAGGTCGTTAACATTGTGGAATAGAACCCAGTTGGAGAGTATTAGGTCAGGTGTGTGTATAACTTTGAAAAGGTGAAAGATGGCACTGCTGTTTGTAGTAGGAAAATATGGTTGGGAATAAGTGCAGTGTACATGTTCACTTCAAATTTGAAAGATTGTACTTGAATTGAAGTTAAATGTGCTTGAGAATAAGTGGGTTGTATGCACAGTACTTCAAATATTTCACTCAATAAGAAGTTATGAGTTGCAAAGGTGGGAGTGAGTTGTTTGAGCTTATAGGTGCTTGATGTGAATGAACTAGAACAGTCTAAGTTTGATTAGTAGTTACGGTTTGGGAATGAGAAGAAATTGTATTGTTAGTACCTGCTTGTCATTTTATGAAGGTATTTCTGAGATTTGAGTACATGAGTTGTACACAGTAACATGTTAGAGATGCAAAAAACTGAAACATAGATGCAGTGTTGACAATTAATTGGTACATTTAATGGCAGGCATTAGCTTTTTCTGCTAATTTGCAGATTTCTTTTCTTTTCAATCACTGTTTTGCAGAAAACTGCAGTTTGCTTTTATATAATGTAATTTTTTAAATGCTTGTGGTATTAAAAATAAATTGTGATTTTTCCCCTCCCCCCTCATTTGCACCTTTACAACTTCATATTTAGTCAAATAAATCAGGTATTTAAAGTGCTGGCAAGGATTCACTAAGCTTGTGAGCATTCTGGTTATATGGTAACTAGCCTGATTTGTAAGAATATTGTGTATGTGCAGGGGTGTGTACCCAGAATTTTCCTAAAAGAGCTGACAGGACTAGGCTTCCAGCCAGGGAATTAGCAACTCAGAGGAATGAAAAGGATGTGGGATGAAAAAATTAGGTCAAATGGAAACTTGTTCATTGAAGAAGATTTGAAAATCTTCAACCTGTGTTTTTAATTGGTAAAAATTGGAATTTTTCTGAGGAGGAGGGGGGGGGGAAGGGGGTAAAGGGGTAATCAACTCTTATTAAACCAAAACTTCACAGGGGTACTTGGGGAATGTTGTCTTGTCAAATTCATCTTCCTAAACTTTAATGAGAACGTGGATTAACGAATCAACAACACTCAGATTCAACATCAAGATACACCAACTTTAATTGATTGACCTACCACGGTAGATCAGATTGAACATGCTGGAGGGTTTGAATGTGAACACATGTGTAGACTAGTGACCCTGGATCTCTGGTTTTTGTGTAGCATCATACATACTGTGCAATGTGTAACGTAGTAGCATACTGGCTTGTTAATAAGGGTGACCTTTTCACCTTCACCCTTTGTGCATTATTGCACATTAATCCACCAAACTCTTTCAAATGTGGATGCATCTACAAGGAGAAAAGCCATGATCCAATGCTCTCATTCAATAAGAACATGGCCTAGCAGTGCAGTGGGAAGGTCACACAGCTGCGCAAGTTGCTAACCTCAAACAAGCAACTCCAAAAATAAGGAATAGAAAGTACTGTAGTTCTATAGTTTTTTGCTGATAAGAATGTTGTGTTTAATAGTGCCTTGGGAGCCAATTGTTGGCTCAAGGAATTGAATAAGGGATTGTAACAATTCTGGGGATTGGTGGAGAGAGCTGCAGAGGGTGCTGTATTTGGCCAGTGGGTCAGTATGTGGTATTTTCCCAGTTTTTCAGACAGAGTACCTCAGTACAGGACCAATTAATTAAGAATGTACCCACTTGCCCTTTTCAGAATTTTCTTGATAGATGGTTGGCCTCTTCACTCAGAACCACCACTAAAATTTGGTCTAGCAACAACCCTACAAATGTTCAAATTTGATATTTAAGAGAGTACTGCTTTGCATGTGAGAAGGGTTAAGTTTCTCAGGGAGATAGTTTCATAACCAATATAAGTGTAACCTATATTGTAAAGTGATGCTACTTACGTAAATCGTATTGTATACCTGGTATTGTAGGCCTATATATATTCCCACATAATATGTACTTTCTTTTGTTGATTACCTTTACTTTGTTGGGGAGGTTTGAAAAGTACCTACATGTTTCAGGTGTAAGTAGCCCATTGGCCATACAGTTGAAATTTCAAAGTAATGTTAGAGTGCCATATATGAACCCAGCCATTGAGCATTGGTGCCAGCCACAGTCAGCCATCAATAGTTTGGTGCAGCTATAGGTTTCTGGTCATGATTTATGCAGTTTAGAAGCTCAAAATGCTAAAGACACTGGAAACTTTGAAGAAATGTGTAGTTTACATACTGTATCCAGTAGCACTGGCATACAAACTGATCTAAAGGAATTCAATATTTTTTTCCAGAGGTGTACAGCATGATTCATGTAGGCAAGTCTGTAAATTTCTGGAGAACGTACTGTATTTGCCTGCCTTCCATTAAAGTAAGATAGGGCCAGTCTACACAAGATAGGGAGGTAGGTAATATATTCAAATATGGTTCAAGTCCTCCCGTTCAGCTGCATTTTATGACAGATATGGAATACTGTGGGTGTATTTGTCTACTGTCAGCGGTAGAAGCATAAGGCCTCTCCCGCTTTAAAGGGAGTTCAATGCCTCAAATTAGTTTTTGAAAATGTTAGTAAACTCCATCGAATCCCCTCTCATTTGTCAAGCTAATACTTAATTCTAAAGATGTTTTTTTTTTTTTTTTTTAAACTTGAAAACATGCATACAAACAGTAGCCAAGAAGTATTTCCTCCATGGATATAGCAATTCAATACACCAAAGTGTCACATGACTAAATTAAAGAACAAATTATGAATTAGGATGATGTGATATAACTTTAACATATATGGTGACTGTATTTTTCCTTTAAGTTCTTTCCAAGTTTCCTTTTTTTACATTTCAGAAAAAAGAAAACATCAAGACATGTCAAGCACTTCTTGGTCACCTTCTTCCAACGGCATAACCATTAGTAAAGATGAACCAATCAGCTTTCAGATGGCGCTTTGGTCAATTGATATACTTGGTCCAAGAATGCCCTTGATTCTTCAGCAGGCATCTGGTGATGCTCTCAAGGAATGCCTGTTTATGGTTTATGATCTTGCTACATTTGGTGAAGTAAGCCTGCTTACAGTAGTTTGATAAGAAAGATTATGTGTGAAACTATAAACTATAGTTAGTTGAAAGACAGGAAAGGATAATTATGAGTTGATTGATTAATTGTGATATTTAATGAGAGGTGATGGTATTTATTATATCAATCACTCCTTACCTTTCTCTCAGTAATTAAATCTTGCATACGATGGGGAAGAGGAAGAGAAGTTTGGGCATCAAAATCATCCTTCACTCCTTAAGTTAAAAATTACCTTTTCAAAAAACAACCCCATGCCCCATGCCCATGACAGACAGTGGTTCAGATAGGAAATTTCCATTATGGCCCCAAGTCCTTAATGGTTGCAAATTGAACCATGTCTAAGTAATAAATAACACCTCAGGTTCCTACAATCATTGGTAGAGGAAACTGAAGCAGTTGACACAATCCAAATTGAAAATTTAGAATTAATTTAATTGATTACCTAATTATTAAGCTGGCAATTCGTGGAATTTGTGTGAAGTAGCTTAACCAATTGTCCTTCATATTCTCAATAGCAAAAATATATGTTTGCTCCCTTTTAGAAATAAGTAGCAGAGTGATATAGTGCTCTAACTCTTCCCCTTTCAAGCCCCCATTTCATATTTACACTGATAATGTCATCCGTACCTAAGATTATGTCCACACTCTTCTCCTTTCCCCTTGTATGCTGCCCTGATAAATACTCTTATCTTTTACTGAAAGATACAAATATATGCTAGCAAAAGGCAAATGGAAATTCCTCATACCCCCCTTTTTTCATATTTACAACAAAGTCACTCCAAGGGTACTAAACATGAATTGTATATCAGATGGGTTAGAAATTGACATTTTGGACTATTGTAGTGTACAGAAATTGAATGCAGCCCAGACAGTCATTTGGCTGTTTTTTTTTCCAAATATCAAATTGGTTGTATCATGACAATGAGTAAATGTTATTTGGCGGTATTATGTTGGCATAGATCTTTTATACATTGTTGTTGTGAGACCTCAATTTTGAGGAGGCAAAATGATGAACCATGTCACATATTGCAGTGCAACCAGGACTTAGACTGATTGTGTTGTCTCTTCAATAGAGCATCTGAATCTCATTTGCAAGGTCTGGGGTTCCATTTCACGGCCTGGTCATACCAAAAACATTGAACCCACTGTCATTGTGTCTGCTGCTCAGCAAAAGCAGTAGGGTAGGAATAACAATCTAATGCCCCCTAAGTGGAAAAAACCTTGAGTCCTGCTCACGGACTTGTATACATGGACAAAGCATGTAACATGTACGTCTTATCGTTAGATGGTTGCCACTGAGTGGGACAAAAAAGGCACACCAAGACGGCCGCCGTGAAGCTATAGTTTGCATGATTTGACGAAGACTCTGTTATATTTTCCACAAAAGTTTGGCTAGAATGGAAAAGAATATCGTATTCTTGCAATATGTGAAGTGATTTTGACCTTACCTTGCCATATTTCAAAAATATTCCAACTTTTGTGCAAAATCTAGGAATTGACTTGAGCAAGTCCAAACTTTCACACAAAACCATAGCAGACAGCCATCTTGTTGCGCTTTTTCTCACTCGTACGGTAGCGACAATGTACCGTGCAGTATGCTCTGTCCATGTATAGGAAGTCCGTGGTCCTGCTAGATTAAACCAGAAGGGTAATAACTTGATGCAGAAAGTGCTCTCTAAGCTAACTTAACCCTCTATCTGCACTCTATACAGTATGTGTGTATAGGAGAATAATTATGCATGTTAAAGACTAGCTGTCTGGGTTTGTTGATGGATGTTGCAATGATACTTAAGTGTCTCCATTTATGTGCTTCTTCTCTACTGTGACATCATGTGTTTATAAGGTCCGTAGCAAGTTTTGCATTCAGCTGAATTTGTATTTAGCTGTAAAGTGTGTATTATATAAGGCAGCTGGCGTTTAATATATTTTTATTCTTCTGATTTGTTTCAGGTTACAGTTCATCTCAAACTGGCATCTGTTGGTGTTTTGTCAGCATTAATTGAAATTGCTACAAAACTTTGCCAGGAGCCTCAAGTAACTCTTATCGGTGAGTGCAATCCTTCTATCATGGTCCCTAAATTGGAAATAATTTGTAAAGAGGTGTTTGAGTAAAGAGAGACAGCTTTTGTTAGTACAAAATGTTTATAAATGTCACACATACTTGATGACATGGTGTTTTGGAAGTTAAAATAAAATGGCAGTCAGAGGCAAGAACAGAAATATAAATTGTGCAATTGTTCACTGCTCACCCAATATGGTAGCTTGCCAGCACACCCCCCTCCCCTCCCACAAAAATAAAAAAAATAAAAAACAGCTCAAATGCATATTATAAGTGGGCAAAAAGACATTCTTATAGACAAGCAGAATTGGAGAACCATTGCTTGCCCATTGCACATGTAAAAAATAACAACGAACGTCAAAACCAGGTAACAGGTGTTTAGGCTGCACACACAAGTCTATTCCTTGCATGCAGTGTATTATTATATGTAGAAACTGAAGCACAGTCGTAATGTAAGCTGGGTAAGTCAGACTTAACCATGGTTCCCAGGATAAATGTAAAAATTCAGGGAACTTGTCTGAAGTCATGGAAAAGTCACAGAAAATTCCACAAAGTGACAAAAAGTGGTGAAGTGACAGTGTACTTTCTCATGATATTAAAATTTATCAAATTTTGTCTTCAACTCTTTCAAATTGTATGTAATTTTATGCATTTGTTTAGAGGAAGGTGATAAAAATTCTTTATTTGTGCCTGGGAAAGTCCCTGAAAAGTCATGAAAATTGATTCCCAAGCACTGATTCCCTGAAAAAGTGCAGAAACCCTTACTTCCTTACTTCTTGGTATAATTTCTAAGTGAGCCAGCTATTTGAGAATGCAGCCCTTTGATTTACATCATCTGAAAGATGCATATAATTTGTTGGTCTAGTTCTGGAGTAAAACTATTGTGCAGCTGTTTAAACATGCGTCCTCGGAGAAGAGAGAAGAATGTAGAATGACCAGGAAAGGAAAATAGAAAGTCACCATTGTTTAAAGATGTTTAAAACATTGTAGACACTTTCATGGGTGCTGCATACCTATTCAAATTTTGTTTCAAAACAAATAATGACCTGACTTTCATCTTAAAGTGAAATCTTTTTAAGTTCTAACATTAGAAAATCCCTCTTTTTGCAGCACTGAAAATACTGAAAGTCTTGGTACAAGACCTACGCATGAAGCAACTTTTTCTAGGTGAAGGAGGTCACATTTTTCTAGAACAGCTCACATCATCACATGTTCACCCTGCCATCTCCCAAGAAGTTAGAAATATACTATTGATGGTTTCTCATGGTGAGTTGCAGCCTGCTGAATCTTCCTTTGTGAAATTTTGAGGACAAAAAGCAAAAAAATATCCAGAGGCAGATTAAAGATTTTACAAAAAAGAAGGAGGGGATAGAAGTACTGTGTAGAAAACAGAAATTTGAATTTATATGCATAAAATTGTTAAACATCATGTGGCTAAGGGGTATGGGAAAAATTGTTATTCGATGTTCCTAAATGGTATTTTATGGTATTTTGTGGCATCTAGCAAACATAGTTAGTGTCAATTTTTTCCTGATTGCAGCTTTTGATAGCTGCAGTAGGTTGTAGCTATCAAACTATGATCACAAGAGCTGACAGTAGGTTGTAGTTATCAAGTCATGATCACAAGAGCTTGTTCAAAGTTTTTTACCTCCTGCAATTTCTTCTGAAAAAAATCTGTTTCCTAGTAGGTGGTCTTTTCATTGTTCCAGGAGGCCTAAGAGCTTTCAAGGGTTGATTGCAAAGTGGACAGCTGGCTAAAGTGCAAAGAAATTGATGCTTACTGTGTGCAGATAGAATACATAACTGTAGATTAGAAACTTTTCCACTTCAGTGATAAATTGGGTAAAAGCCTGTCACTGAAAAATTTCAAGATCATGTGAAAAGAAGGCAATCACAATCTTTTTCAAATTAAATGGAAAATTTGTTTAACAACTTAAATAATGAAGACAACTTGATAAATTTCTTGCAACCGCAAGATGTGTTTTATTGTTGCTTGCTATTATATTTAATATTATTTTAAGTTTTAGGCGTAATGGTTCCCCAAAGAGTGCATTCTTTGTGAGAACTGTTTCATTCCATGAAAAATTTCTCGAGAATTATCACACAACTGTTTTGTGAAATATTGAAATTGCTTTTTCAACTCTAAAGTGTGTGTTACAAAATTCCATGCTGTGAAGTACCATGAAATATATTATTAATGATGGGTAGAAAGTTAAGTTAGAGAAGACTGATGTTTCAAAACATTCTTAACTTCAAAAATTTTATCAAATTCTGTCAGAAATTTATGTTTTCTTCCCTAAACCCTATCTCAGTATCCAAAATTATAACTTACAACCACCCCTCCTTTTTCATACACCAAAGTGTCCATTTAGAGCTACTGTACCACAGTGTTTTCGGGATCAATGACTAGTCATCACATTGCTGAGCTCTGTGCCAAGCTCAATGCTGTGCACACACAGTACCTGTAGTACACACAGTTACTGAGTATTTCTATGTGTGTTCATATCTTTTGAAAGTAAAAAAGAATAAATTGCTGTAAACTTACCATTTGACACTTGATTTAAAAAACATATCAAAGGAAAGAGAAAAGAAGGCCAAATATTTTTCTGCTCCATAAATGCAAAATTACATTGATCTGTATGGTTTATGTATAGACGAATAAATAAAACATATCTTGCATCAAATTTGCATGTTTGTATACATAATGAGTTCTAACTAAATAAAGTCTTCATGCAAATTCCCCATCTTTGCTTGTTAAAATGATACATAGGTTCTCGCAGAAGAAATTCTTTTCAATGTGAAAAATTCCCATAAATGTTTCTCCTTATTACATGTCAAGCACTAGCCTTTTCAGATTTTGACAGATATTGTGCAGCCATGCATATGATGCTTTCTTCCTGATGCCTCTGTCCTGTTACAGTAATTCCATTTCCTGCCAGCAGTTTTTATCTCTACTCAGCTGATTATCTTTTACAGAAAAGCGTGCATGACTGCATATAGCAGGTTGTACATAAGCTTGATAAGCATCTCCGCATTATGTGCTGAAGGAGCTAACTGTAGAGTAAACATTGTGCTAAAAACTTGATTTAAGGCTCACATATTTGGATTTCGGAAGTGAGTATTTCTGTGAGGGGGCTTGGGCCTTTTTCATGCCATGTACACTGCAATAGGTGAACAGAAGGGGGAATGTTAAAGGATTAGTGATTAAACCTCCCACACTTATCAAATCGTTTCTACGTGCACATGTTTTTAAACAAAATTGATCTCGATATCATATCTGATTGTTTCTGCATATAAATTTCTTCAAATCACCCTGACAAAATCCCACAATGATGAAGTGTTCCATAGGATCTTGCAACTAAAAAGGCTGTCTTTAAGACAAGAACACTCTGGATACAAGATGTAGTGTAAAATAGGGCCAAGAAAGAACATGGTCACAACCGATTCAATGTAAAAAATAAAATTTAAGAAGGCAGTGATGAGAATCAAGTTATTTTTTAGGTAACTGGGCTGTCTGAATGATTGAACACAAGTTGTGCAATTAGCTTTTTATGGCCTGATCACTCTGCTTGCTTGCATGGAAGTCTTGCTGAGGTAGTAAGGAACATAAGCTGGTCAGCAGGTACAGTATGCAGGCTAGCATGAAATGATACTTTCTTCTTTCTTTTGTGTTTTAAAGGGAAATATTGCATTCATTTTACTAGAAATTTCATCCTTTTAGAATCAATATTTATTGGCAAAGAGTGATAAATAATTACAAATAAGGAAGTATGGTAGCCTTCTTTTCAAGAAATAAGTTTCTCTCAGACAGAAACTCAGTTGTTTGTTGCTCAAGAATGATTTGTTCTGGTTCTGGTTGGATACTGCAAGCAGTTCTCCACAAACGGGATATACGCTTGAAGGTGTGTAACGGCTAGTGGACAAGTCAATTAGACCGAATTAATAGATTCAGATCTCCTCAAAGATGTCAAGTTCAGTTTACGTATTTGATTTCTAAAAGTTTCAATAGATGGGGAGTCCCTTATGGCTGAGGGTAAGCAATTCCACTCTGCCACTGTCCTAGGAATAGAAGAGAACTTATAACAGTCCTTTTTTACAGCAGGGTGATGAAAGGAGATTGATGAAGACGTGCGAGTGGAGATTCCATTATTGCCGGGCTTAAAAATGTATCAGTTTAGATCAATGGCAACTAAGTGATGGAGAGACTTGTAACTTTGTTCATCCAAACTTTCAACATTTCAAAAGATGCACCTTCCATAACTCTAGTTGTTCATAATATTTTGAGGAGATGACGCTATTGCTGAGGTTTATTGTTGAGACTGAATGATTTGAAAATGCTAGAGCTATTTACTTTTACTGCTTTGTGGGGGGAGCATTTTAAATGCAATATTCCCCTTTAAATTCACAATCTTAACAATCAATGATAAATTTGCACGTGCATCCTTTAGCATGTATCATCATATTCCATCTCTTAATTGTACAATGAATAGTACCAGCATTTTGTACTGAGAGGTATAGGATATTGTTGTAAGTGGTTCATGTACATATTTTGGCAGTGTTAAATGAGTTTAACAAGTGTCTTGCATGCGGTTATATCACAGCCAGACTTTGTGAGATGTGTGGGTAGGTACTAGGTACATACCTTTTTCAGGTTTTTATTGTTCTTTAAAAGACAGAAAATTGTCACGCAAAGCTATGAGGTTTGCTAAAGGAGTGAGGGATATGGGGGACGAAATTGTCAATCTATACTGCTCTTTGATTGACATCAAAACATGCATAGTAGCTCATAGTACACAGCAGCATGCACAGAGAGTGTTCTGATTGCAAACAACGGCATTTCATGCTGTCCTTAAAGGGAAAGTGCAGTGACCTCAATTTGGATTAGTGTGGTAGTCTGTTGTGTTTCATGCTCAGCCCTTAAGAGTTATGTGACACTATTTTTCTTAATAAATTATGAGATTTAGGAGAGTAACTCATTGGTTTACCATGAATATGAAATGTTGAAGCCTTGAAATGTCATGAAAGATACTTTGAAGCAATATAAGAAGAAATCTGGCTCCTGTTTCAAAATAATGATTACTGTATTTAGTCAGTACTGTGCCCCAGCCTTAAATTACATCATCAATTAATTACCAGTTTAAGTCTTTCTTCACAATTTGAGTGACATCTCATTCATCTCTTCTGAAACACCCTTTTAAAATATTTTTACTTTGAGCAACTGGAATTTAATTAGATTCTAAAGGGCTGTTTACATGCATTATCTATATTAAAGGGAGTAAACTCTCACCTCAAACTACAATTTTTGTAGTACTCTATAAAAAATGTCAATTGGCATAGTGATTTGATTGACAGCAAATAAAAAAAAAATGCAGAGTACTGTAGTTCCTATTACACAACATGTACAGCACTCAACATGTTCTGATGACACATCGGGTCATGTAGAGTACACCATCACCCTGAAGCAATAAACTGAGGGTGGAATAAGGATGACTTTTAGATAGTTGTGACAGGGATCTAAGTAAATACGGTCAGTTAGGAGAATTGAGACTGTTTGGAGTGAGAAGATTTGACCTTAGTTTAATCATTCAATTCATTTGTTTGCCTTGGCTATGACCTCCGTTTCAAGTTTAGACCTAGTGCTTGGAACATTAGCTTACATTGAAAATTTAAATTAGATTCTGATCTGATTCTCTGATTTGATTAATTGGCAAACGGTACTGTAAGGAAACTGACCCTGAATAAGGGGTCAAGTTTGAATCACATTATGTGGAATAGCCCTTTGGCAAATCACCTATCATGTAAAAGCCTAAAATATCTCTTCTGGGAAGATAGAACCTATTTTAAGTTATGTTTTTACCTTCAGTATACATGAATCCAGTCAGCAAGTGATGGTCTGATTTCAGTCAGCCATAACTGGGGTCCGTCACCTTTAAATCTTTCGATTTCCTTGCTTACCTCTATCATGGATGGTCGTGCACTAATTGTATCTTAAATTCTCCAATTTCACTAAATATAAGGGTTTGATATTCATGTAAACAACAAATAGAGACGATTTTTGGCTGATGGACCCCACTAATGGCGTCCTACAGTCACTAAAACAAGTACTTAACGGATTCGTCTGTAGCCACTCTGATGCAGATATTAATATCTTATTTCGTAACGTTATTTATAGTTTTACTGAGCTTTCAAAAATTTTAAGTGTTGAAGTGGCTATAAAATGTGTTTGCAAATTATAAACAGTAAATTTTAATCCCCAAATTCTGCCTGAAAGTCAGATTTAAGATGGTCTAGTGAACAGCAGGCAATTTAAGGAAGGGCTATAGTATGTCACATAATGTATAGACATACTTCACAATCTGAAGTGAAATATGTCATTGCACTCTGCTTTCCTGTAGTTTTTTTTTTTAACAATGGTGAGGTTTGTGTACAGGAACATAATGTTGTGGGAGTACTTTTCATAGGGGATGATTAAGTAATATGCAGCCATGTAGCCCCCAGGCTGTGGATGTAGCTCCCCAAATTTTCCAATATGAAGGTCTTGCAGTGGAGGAAAAGGAACTATTTTACTAAACCTTGGAACTTAACCTTCAAGACTAATTCAGGCATAGCTTAAAATCTTGTGCCATGTTCCATCTAGGCTTATTGAAAATGCAAAAAAATTTCAAAGGAGATGGGGTAAATCTTCCCAGACCAACTAAACTTCAAAATTGCCCTTTTGTGATTCTGAACAGAAATTTGCTTGTGGTCAGAAATTGAACATTTCTGATCATAATTCTGCTGAGATTTCTACTCAAAAATCTGTTAAAAAATCAGTTGAAAATGGGGAACAGAAAATTTCTGATTAGGATTGCTTTACCTGTATATGGTATCAGAAATTGAAACATTTCTGATTAAACTTCTATTAAAAAACATATGATTAGCCCCCCTCCCCCCCTCTAAAAAGAAAGAAAAAGAAAATAGATGTTGCTCTGGCTACAGGCCTGTTGAGCAAGAGATAAATTTATGTGAATTCATGGGAATTTCCGATGACTTTGATAGATCATATATCTGTTTATAAAGATAGAAAACAATTGCCCTGATGTACCATTAAACATATCGAAACTGATCAACAACATTCTGTCCTTGACTTTCACTTTTAGAAGCTACTGAGAAAAATGTTTTTTCTTACATCCTGTATTCCATGTAACATACTCGTTCTGTGGTCGCTTAATTATCCCGAAGATTTACTGAATTCATGATGAACAAATGTACTGTTTTAGTTGATAAACCCATCCTGTTTGTTTTCTTAGCATTTGGTTTCTGTAGCCTTATACAGTATACTTTCAGTTTCATTCATTGACAGAAACCAATAGCATGTTCCATTGACCCATGTTATGGTATGCTATTACTTAAGTTTGATCTAGGAAGTTGGTACTTTTAAACAAATCACATTATCACTTTCATTTTAAAGTTGTTCCTACTTCACAGTGTTTGTAATAAACATCTGGTATGACTACAATGCTTTCCCTAAGTTTGGTATATTGTCAATCTCATTGTTAGTTAACTCTTGTTAATAAATTAATGTTATACAACATCTCATGAATGTTAACTGTGGAGACTCCAACTTCATAACAAATATGAGAGAACTGTTTTGCTTGCTAATCTATTCGGGGAGTATACTCTGAATTACTGTACTGCTGGTATATGAAAAATGGTGCACTGACAAATCACTGAGCAGATGTTCAAATGACTACATGTGCAAAGAATGTACAGAAAACTAACACCGACACCAACACATGATCATGGCACAAAGGTTAACCGACTGCATGATCACTCCACTTAGAGCATCTGATCTGTAGTCAAAGGGTCAGGAGTTTGACTCCTGGTTGAGTCATACGGAAGACTCAACCTTGGGACGTATCTTCTGCCATTGTTCTTGATTGTCAACATAAAAAAAAGAGTAGGAAAAACAAAGCAGTGAGCCACAACTGGAGGCTCTACTCGGCCGGACTTAAACCATTTGGGAAACAAAGATGTAAAACATCATTCAGGTAGTTAGATTTCACAAAAACATCAAAAAAAAAAAAAAAAACAGCATTGATACAAAGAGAGACAAACAAAAACTCAACACAGACAACCATGGACAGAATAACAAAGGCTCTTCCTGAACAATGAATGACCTGCCTTCTTTCCAAATAATGTGGTTTAATATGTTTTTTTTTACCCATCTTTTTATCTGTTTATGTTTCAGAAACTGGAAGCCTGTTGTACTAGCCAGGCTGTTTGAGTTAAATGTCACCCTGACCCCTGATAAAGAAACTTCTGTAATCTGATATCGGAAACAAATCCAGCTGAAGTTGGTTTCATATTATTTTAAATGCCCCTGTATTGCTATGCTGGAAATATGAAAGTGTATGTTAAAGGTATTGATTATGATCACCATGCTCAAGTTCAGTTGAATTTTGCCATAATTCTTAAATATTATCAAATTTCTATTATCATTGACCATTTTATGAAAGTCATTTTCATTAAGACATTATGAATGTCTCATCTAGGAATAACTGTGTGTTTGGTCTAGAAGTAGAGCATTCCTTTCTCCTAAATAGGAGTCACGGGTTAGATTCCCCAGTTTGAATCATACTTGAAAAGACAGTCAACTCTCCCCCGAACCTACAGTTTTTGTAGTAGTCTATGTAGTAGTTTACAGATGGAAATTCTTAATTTGCATAGCCTATAGATTGACAGCAGGTTAAAACAATTTAGTTTACTGTAGTTCATATTTACACAACATGTACTGTATTGAGAGTGGTTTGACTACATGTTGGGGTCTTGTACACTCCTACTCCAACGCAATAATTGCATCTGGATGAGGATGATTTTTAGACAGTTGTGGGAGGTTCTACATAAGCATAGGTTAGGAGAATTGGAACTCTTTGGGGTGAGAGAATTAGGCCTTTAATACGTTTAAAATTAGAACCTTCTGCCATGTTGTGTGAATCTTTGCATATTGGTGTTTGGATCATGTGCCCCACATCTGATTGATTAAACCAGAAGATTATAAGTTGAGACTTAGCACCCAATCTACGTCTTTGATATGAATCTTGTTGAGTTAACATAGAATTTAACGATAAGTGAGTTCAGTAATTTGTTTTGGTGGCTCTGCACATGCCCACACCCTGCAAATCATAAGGATCATGAACAAATCAAATCCGCATATAGAACACATGTTCCGAAATTTGAGACAGCATAGAAATTTTGTGAAATCATTGTTTCTTAATCCATTCATAGCATGAGCAAGGATCGTGGTTCTGTGCAGTGGACTGTGTATAAAGCGGCTCTTTGAGTTGGTTCTTGAAATTCAACAAATTTTCCCAAACTAAGACAATCCCCATATCCTACATACAAATAACTGTCTTTAATGAGTGAGTATTTAATGGTTCAATTGGGTTTTCGAAAATTCGTGACAAGACACTTTTTCAAATTATAAAACCGTTACAAGTCAGGACATCACAAAATTCAAAATTTTAACTTTTTCCATTACTATTGGGTATGAAATTTGACTTATCATGCTAATTAAAATCATTGTCATGTTGTAGTGACCATTTAGCACTCTCATTAAGTTATCAATAGCAACTCAATGAGCCTCTTTAATTGTCTTTTTGGTTTAAAAATTTAAATTTTAACCTGTCGTAAAGTAGTACTGACACCTGTCTTTCCGTTGGAGTTGGCTAGACACTTAGATTTATGCTTAGTGTCAGTACGCACATACTGGCATAAACAGGTGGAACGCCACTTTAAACTATGTACTGAGCTCGGTTTGTGTATTTCACGCTTTGTTTCACAGTTCCATGTGGCAACGAATTACTGAACTCACTTATTGGTAGCAGTAGCAGTACAAAATGGAATTTTGTACACAATTTCAACAAAAAGTGAACTTGAAGCAAGCACATATGACATCACATCCCCACATTAGTAAGCGGTTCTTTGTATTTCTTTAAACTTAGCTACCAATTTTCTACTTGACTGTATAACCATGTTATTTCATTGCAATTTAAGTGGCATAAGAACATTATAAACTTAACATTTCTCACTGGTAGGTTCTATCCCTATTGACTTTAAGGTCAATGCAACAGATTGAAAAAAAAAAGAAGAAACAAAGCAATCTTTGTAAATGTGAGGATTGAGGAAGTGATATAACCTCTGCTGCCCTCAAGTCACTTTGGAACACAAATCTAGTAACTTAATTTGCTGGTACCTTGAGAAATACATGTTTGTATGTGAGTTGCTTCAACCTATGTCCATTAATGTCCTCTTTGACATATGTTAATGAAACTTCCACTTTAATTGTCTGGTTGAGTTTAGATGATATCAGGAAAAAATGATCTATTTGCACCAAGTTCCTTTCTTCTTTTTTATAATTTTCCCACATTAACTTCTGGAAGGAAGGGTTGAAACCCCTCCAAAAAATAACTTTCATTTGTGAAAAGAAATCTACACAAATTGGTGAAACTTCCGTTCAAATCAGATGTGTAATGCTTGAGATATCTGCAAATTAAGTTACAAAATTTGTGAAATGAGCTAAAGGAAAGTAGAGGTTATATAGCTTTCTCACATTGACAAGGAATGCTTTGTTTCTTATATTGTAGTTAACCTTGAAGTTAATAGGGAGAAATAGGACCTTCCTGTGAGGGAGTGTAAATCTTGTTAAGTCCACATGCACTTACACAATGCTATTCTGATAAGATTGGATTGCTGAAGAGGAAATTGCTTGTAATGTTTAAAGAGAAAGAAAAGACAATTATTACTGTGAGGATATAATGTCATGTGAACTTCTTTCAAGCTCACTTTTTTTTTTAATAATAATGGGATGACTTAACCCACTCTTATCTTGCAAATCATGGATTGGATTCAATACAAAATTTCAATAGAATGCTTAGAATAAGTTTCCCCAGTATATTAAAACTTAATTCAATTTTGGACTCTTCTGTAAGGATGGTTCAGTTTATATTGCAATCTTTAAACTTAGGATCATTCAGTGGATTAATTTCTTCTAATTATCTAGTGATCCAACCACCAGGATTTTCAAGTGACCCAAATTTCATGAGTAAGCATGTTCAGTTTTTAACTTGAGCCCAAATTTCTGCAGGGAGGGGTCACAAAGTTTGATTAAATGTAGTAATCTCTGTCTTAGGGCATGGTCGATGCTTTCTGGTAAAGAAGGTTTGCCCGAAAATTTGCTAGTTTGAGATCAAGTAATGACAGAATGCAATAATCAAATCACATAAAAGCATGTAAACATATTTTTTTACAATCACAATTTGCAAATTTATCGCAAGGCACTGCAAACTCTAGATGGGTTCTGGACCCATCACTCCATCAGCTTTTATTTCAAGATCCAACTTAGGGTTGTGCTGCACTAAAGTTACAAACGAGGTTCTAAGTTAGTCCCTGACCTTTGTCATTGTTGGAATGTACATTTTGCTGTCATGTCAAGTTACACGGCGTTGGCAGACTATGGTTCATTATATTATCCATATTTTACAGAGAAATGCTTTTCATTTAATGTTAAAGCAAGAATTTTTTAGTTGTAGAATAACTTTATCTTTTTTTATCACATTAAATTCACTAAAAATATTTCCTTTTAAAGGCAGTCATTGACCCACAGGTTAATGTTTAACAGAAGGGGCAGTAAACAGCTCACAACACAAATGTGTTATATACTGTAGTGACAGCCATTAGGAAGTAAAATTTGAATACAGATCAGGTTCAAGTTCTGATCTGCTTCAAATACATTCCAAATACGGTTCAAATTCTCCTGTTTATCACCGATTTCAACAAGAGGGGAATTTCCCACATATTTCTCAACTCCCAGCCTACAAGGTACTAAAGGTTTAAATATTATACTGTATAGTATATACTATGAAGAAAATGTGGGTCCTGGTATTGTGTTACCAAAAAACTTACTTCAGAGTTGCATTGACACCTGGCATACTGGAACATTCATGGTGGGGTGCCTAGACACTACATGAAAAGGAGGACTGGAAGGAAGGAGTAAGGTGCTTTCAAGCTGTAGATTTTATGAAGCTTTGGAAGAGTAAATTGAGAATCCTGCAATTTTTGACATTTGACAGAAAAAATTGACTTTTCCCTGGTCTGGAACATTGTACAGCACATCCATAGCCATACATGGAGGCGGCGGGGCCGGGGGGGGGGGGGGAGGGATTGCCTAGACATTCAGTGCAAGCTTAGGGAATGGGAGGCAGTTCCCACTGCTTACAGCAAACCTTGCTATAATGACTTTCAGTCTGAATTGTTTTGAGTTGACTTAGGTCTGTTACCAGGAGTGACTCCCTCCCCCCACCCAGATCAGCCTCCACCCACCCACATCAGCCCCCCCCCCACGTCAGAGGATTCCCTTTTGCCTATGCCTACTTCGGACCTTTGAAGTAACATGGATGTACACATAACCATAAAAAAGGCATGACAGCTTTCACTGCTGGTGCCATATTGGATATGTCCTATGTTTAAAATTATATGAGTTTAGGACTTGACTGTACATAATAAACTTCCATTTTTGCAGGTTTTTAAAACTTTGATGCGATTGCAAAATGTTTAACTAGTACTTATCCATTGGATGCTATCAGAGTGATAGAGGTCAATATTTTTTATTGAAAAATTAATCGTTTATTGGTATGTGTGTGCATCTTGTGCCTTGATATTATGTGTGCTACTAAACTTGCAATCATTTACCATCACCTTGAATAAAATGTATGCATTCAAAAAAGTAAGGAATGTTTGATCAATAATTTATTATTACCCTTATTGCATTCTCAAAATTATATTTGTGTCTTGAATAAAGCTAATACAAAAATTTGTACGTAGACTAATTGTTTGATTTTCTTTTTACGGTTGGAAGACTGCTCATTCATGATCATGTGATTGTGAACTGGGACTGTTAGGTTCTTGGAGATTTCTTCCCCTGTTAAAACAACAGATGACTCCTTCTTTAGTGGGAAGATTTCTTCTCCCACCAAAGTAACACGGTTACACCCTCCTTAAGAAAGAATTCTTTACCATAGTAAAAGGTTATACTGTTCCTCTTTGAAAGAAGTCTTCACTTTCTGTAGTATAGATTCATGGAAGAATTCGCCCATCAAGTGATTTCCCATTGATGGACTGGTAAGGACCACAGTAAGAGGGACCCCTCCTCATGGCATGATGCTAATTAATTATAAAATATTGGAGCACAATGCCAATATACTTCACTTCTGGCCCACAGAGAGCGCCCGTAGCCGACCCGGTGAATGAATTAGTTCTTTGTCTGTACTTCTTGGTGGAAGTTGCAAGGATACGGGCTTGCTTCACTTTTTTTGGCACTGCGACGTCATCCGCATTATTTCTGTAATGTTTTATTAAATTTCTGGCTATCTCCTGCTACATGTAAAAATTTGAAAACTACCCCAAAGGAGCTTCAACTCTCAAAAGACAATACTTCACTAGAAACCTGACAGACAAGGGGGTACATGAACACTTGAACACTTGGTGTGAAGGTTGCTTAAAGTACTGGGTGTCTAGATTAGGCGTCTACGTGTTTGCGTCCTAATTGCTTCAATTAGACTTCGACCCGCGCTTTTGGATGCGAAATGAATACTGCGGAAAACTTAATTTATGTCAATGCTGCAACGGTCCACTTCAGTTTTAGGAGAGTTTCAATTCGTGGGTTAGATTGAGTTTAACGGATAAAACAAATTTATCCGCAGAATGAACCCTGATTACTAGGACCAATTTACAGTACGCCTCCACAAAGCAAAGAATACTCAAGGAGGTGACGCATACGATTGCTTTGTAAGAGTAAAACAGGATTTATGTTCTTATCTATACTGGTACCATGATATCCGTCTGTGGTGTCCGCTTTCAAAGAAACTATCATATTGCAGTGATGTCCCTTGCATCGATAAAGATTTGTATGAATACCTAGCCCCATACAAGATCTGAATCACAGATTTTACACGAGAAGCCCCCTTTGTGACCAATTATCCTTTGCATGGTATTCTTGCAAGCTCTTGTTGGTTGCTTGGATGAAGGCCCGTGATTGGGTAATTTATTGAATAGTACGGGCAATTTTTACCTTGTATATACCGTTGAACCGAGTCTCTGGTTACCAATCTTTCATTGAAAAGTATACAGTGCTAAGCGAAACAGCTTTATTAAAGGGAACATGCACCCAATTTAAACAACCTATGGTCCGTCATGCTTATCAAGGAATGGATACTTTCAGTCATGGGACAAAAACACTTTTAATAACAGATTTGTATGACAGGAGAATAGGTCTTTGTTTAGCTTTTATTTGCACTATTTATTTGTTTTTCAAGACCATCCTACCACAAATTCAATTAGGAACAGTCACACTTAAGCCATGTACACTCGACACATTTCAGGACACATGTGTCCGACACGAGTTGTTAAAACACCTTGGGTCCGAAAATGTTTCCAGTGTGTACATGATAGACACAAGCAGTAACATGTGTCGCAACTTGAGTCAGCGACATGTGTCCAGGGTACACAGGGACACAAACAACATTTGTGTCCAGTTGTGTCGGCAACATGATGCGACACATCTGTCCTGAAACTGAAATGTGTCCAGTTGCAGAGACCTTTAGACGATCCTTTGTCCAGTCTTTTGAACTGAGCGTGATCCGTCGGCTTAAACTTGGCAAACCTACTTTTTAAACAGCAGTTTAATCTCTCAAATTTCCCTTCCAAGCATCTTTCATAAGTTTCAGGACTAAAATATAGCATAGGCCTATTCAAAGTAAGCCTAGCAGTAACACCTTCTAAATTTAACAATTGCGTGAGACAAAAATTGTAAAGGGACAGTCTTCAGGTCATGAGAGAAATGCCTGAAGTAGGAAAGACTACTATTCTAATACAATTTTATGTGAGTTCTATTACAATTTGATGTTATTGCAGATCCCCATCAAATAAAATTTGCATAAACTCGTGACATGCGTAACTTCATCTAGAACATGACTTATTCAGCGCCTATGTGGCTGCCAATCCCTTTAGCTGCCGCCCCGCAGATTGATTTTTCGCGATGGGCTTTGCTCATCCGGCTAGGTGCATTTTGCAATGGATGTACCTTACTGAAAATACTTCATCAACCCCTGAAGCGAACATGCAGTCACCCCAAATTTGATTAGAATTCCCTGTTAGTGTTAGTTAGTTAGTTACTTACTTACTTGCTTAGTTACTTAGTTAATCAGGTGGAGTTTTACGGCCCTCTTTCCAATCAGTTGGTTCAAGTCGAGCCGGCCTCGGCCTTTTTCAAGTCGTGGCTCACTGGCTTGTTTTTCCTGCTCCATTGTTTATGCTGAGCACCAAGTATAATGTCAGAAGGTTCCGTTTTTACAGCTAGTGTGACAACATCTTAATAATGAGATTCACACAGAATAACCCCTTAATTTACTTCCACGTGTTAAATGATTATTTTCTGAAAAGTCATAAGATACTTGCGATGGAAATAAGACAATGGTTATATCCTCAAGAAACTTCTCTAAATCTGGGGCCTCAAAACTGAACATCACCCTTTAAGAGTGAAATTAAGGACCAGCATAATTTTTTTAATTAAAAAGGTGTTATTCTCACTCAATTAGTCTGAGTTAATGTGAAATTCTTCCCAATTTCATGATTTTTTTTTTATTTCGAGAGATAAAGAGGCAATCAAAGTTTGTTTTGTTCCAGATCTTCGTTTTACCTTTAACTGATTGTTTACTAGCATCAATAGACATTGAAGAGGTCTTTCAAGTGAGAAGAAACGTTTCTGTGTTAATACTGTTGAATGGAACTTTTGTAATTTTGTTCGGGTGACCAATCACAACATCAGACCATGATACCAAATCGTTTTTGTTAGTTTTAACTCGGTGTATGATTGTTGTGCACGATCGAAATCATGAAAAAACTTGAAAAAAAAAAAAAAAAAAAACCGATCGCCCCTTTAAAGGCAGTCATTCGTCACCCTAAACTACAGTTTCAGTATACATATATCAAAACTCTCAATTGGTACAGCTCTTTGATTGGCATCACATTCAAACAATGCATCATTGCTAAATTACACGTCATGGGCACTGAGCGTGTCTTGATTACACATTATGGACTTGTATGGCCAGTGGGACAAGCCATGAAGCAATAAACAAGGACTGTGTCTGGATAAAGATGGGTTTTAGATAAATGTTGGAGGGGCTAGAAGTAAGTAGGTTGGGAGAATTGGAACTGTTTGGGATGATGAAAATATGCCTTTAAGTAGCCAACGTTTCAAGTTATGTTCGAGACAACTGCCATATCATGCACAGGAAGCTATTCCGGAATGGAAACAATTGCACGTTGTTTGAGAGGGCCATCGGTCAGTCTGGGGGAGGGTCTTAGGGGAGTACTTTCACAACTTTTTGGGTCAATGGCAACTGAGACTTTGTAGGGAGTAAAATATTCTAAGGAGAGGCTACGTCAGGCTTTCCTTCTTTACTGGCTTGCCCTTCTGCCAGTAAACAAGAAGGTACCTTTTTTACCCCGTTCTATCAATTCTATTAATGTTCTTGACGTCGGCTTTTCCAAAATAAATGGAAAACATTCTGTTCACAAATTTTTTGGTGTCTGTTGTTCTACGTCTTTTTTCGTGCCGATGATAGCGAAAAGCCTAAATCCATAAATCCTATATTTATTGGCTAAATGTCTCAGAAGAAGAAGAAATAAAAAACACAAGACTCAAAAGAGGAAATTTGCTAAGTAGGAGTTCCAGTGTGCCAGTAGATACTATTTCTGGCAATTTTATACATCCTACAGTTGATTGTCCAGAGGAACTAGTGTCGCCCTGGATATCGTTTATTGTTGATCTTCGTTCGGTCGCTCGTTCCCTGTCCAAGTCACCTGATAGCCTACAGTACTTTCAAATGAAGTACAGTGACAATATGTCACTGAGTCATCTTACCTTCGGGCGATTATTGGTCAGTCTTTTTTGATCTGTTAGTAGCCGATGAACTTGCCGAAAAAGGGACGCTGTACAGCTGCAAGGGACGGCCCCTTAGGCCTTAGCTGAATCTCTCCTATTTTGTCGAAGTTCGAGAAGAAATATTTACCCTTCTCGTATACCACCGGTCACTCCCTTGAGGAATAGTTCGCCTCCTAATGATGATGTTATTCCGTACTCAGGTGTGTAAAGCCAGTGGCATGGGACGAAGTTCCTTCCGAATATTTCTCCACCCTATAGAAAGTTTCAAGTTCCCGTTGACTTACTTAGTTTACTTACCTGCACCCTCTAAAGCCCCCACCCCCACCATCATTCAAGTCACTCGACTTCCTTCAGTGCATTTTCTGGCTACTGGCGGGACCTGCCTCTACTTTAAAGGGAACTTGCCTCAGTAATCCCAACTTTAAGTCGTGTAGTAAACTATTCGGTTTCATGATTGGTTCTTGAGAATCATGTTGCAATTTTTTTACTTCTGTAATGTGACATTTACTGTAGAAGCAACAGCTCGCTTTACCTTGCAACTTATCAGAGTACTAGCATGTGTTGGGTGGGAGTAGTTGTGGCTTCATCTTTTTTTGCAACTCCCTGTAAGAATATTTAGAACGCCCCATTTGTGAGTATGAATGCTTTACATCTGTTTCAAAAAGCTTAGACTGACACTTCTACTAGGACGGCAAGGACTTCATTTCGTCGAGTCATGAAATTTGAGTCCACTATCCCTGATCGGACAGAAGATTGGTCCTACATTCGAATCTACACCTTACACTGATTTTGCCCCTTTCCCACATAAATTTCTGCTGTGATCTGTCCAAACAAATAATCTTAAGGGGCAAATGCAGTCACCCCAGTTTGAACAAGGATAGTAGTCTATATTATTTTGTGAATGGCTCTGGACAATCATGTGACAATGTCTTTTTCACTGAATTGTGAAATTTACAAGTAGCAATATATTGGTTAACTTTGAATGTTGAATGTTTAAGCCTTAAAATATCCTGAAAGCTTCTTGGAAGAAAAATGTCAGAAAAATAACAAAATTTAGTAGTTGGTGCAAAATAATTTTGGGGCGAGTGCTCTTGACCTTTAAATAACGGGTAAAGTAAGTAACTGTGCAGTTACTCGATCTGTGCGAACTTGGGTATTAGTGACATATCATCATCGTATCTGTAAATAAAATCTTGTTAGAGGTTGGGTTAGTGGGATCACTTGGAAATGTCCGACTACTCTCTTCACACGGGTGATGATGCAGGGTGTTCAAATTGATTTTGATTGGTTATCTGTCCGGTTTAAAAAGTTATCCGGTAAAGAGAGTCGTCCCCTTTGCCCGGCTCTTCTGTCCACAAGTGAAGCAGAGAAGGGAAGCTCCACCCTCAGATTTTTTTGGAAAGTGGATCAAGACTTGGGATCCACTCACGTCTGTCGGATTAGTAGGACTTATTATCAGATCCAGATCTTGGGACGTGGGCACACGGCTCTCTATTTTTGCGGAGTAACTCAAGGACTCACAAAATGACGATTCCTGCAACCTTGCACCTTCCTTTTTAGAATCGTGAATCCGGCACAGAAGAAGCGGTATCGGGAGCAGAATTGCGAGAGATCCGATCATTCGATCGCATTTCCTTTTCATTGATCATAATTCTAATTTTAACTTAATTTTTGGCTTCTTTTCCATTTACATCCATCTCTCTCCTTAAATTACTGGGTGGTTAGTCGGATTATCGGACGATTGTATTCCCTAATATTTTCTTCTGCAATGTGTCGGTTTCGGTAAAATTTACAAGTAAATGCCGATTTTAACTTGGGCTACTTATAGTCGTCCAGTATATGCTATGAAAATATGTACTAAATAATTTAGTCAGTTCCTATATTTCACGCCGGGCCATCATATGCGTCATACTTCCCGCTATCCTATGACGGTATCGTTGAGACTTAAAGGCCCAATTCTCTCAGCCTAAACAGTACCAATTCTCCTAACCTTCTTACTTAAGCCCCTCCCACAATTGTCTGAGTGAAATTCACCCTCATCCTTGCCTGCGTAGCAGACTGTAGGGCATACTCCTTGTTCAGTCATATCCCCGCCAAGCCTTAAAAGGGGAGTTAACAAACCGAGTCCGCTCCGCGGGGTACCCTCATCTAGACACAATCTCAGTTTATATTGCTTCAGGATGAGTATAGAAAAGCCAATGTGTATCATCAAGTACTCTCAGAACAGTTCATGCTGTGTAATATAAGCTTAAGGTGGTACTCTGCACTGGTTGAATTAGCAGTCAATCAAAAAGCTGAGCCAATTGATAGTTTCTGTTACCCCATACAAGAAGTGCAGTTTGGGGTGAGATTATTGGCCCTTGAAGAAGGTTTACTTTCGAAATTTCAGTACCTTGGTACCTAAAATTGGTAACGTACCGACGTGTAAAATATCGGTAACGGCAACTGTGTTAGACCGCGGAGTGGATGAAATCTTTTCTGATAAGAAAAGCTGCAGTCACAGAGGCGCTACGCAGGCTACGACTGTTTGCGAAATCGGTACAACATGCAAGGGTGCAAACGACATCTTTTGTCACACAACTTAGTTTCAAAGACCCAAAAGGAAATTGTTCTAATATGAAACTTCTCTGTAATTTTCATTAGGCCTAGTTCAGATTTGCAAATAAACGTGTAGGTACTGGTAGGCTTACGTTTGACACCAAAATGGAATTACCCGCCGCGTATTTGCGTGTGGACACTGTTTTTTACCTTGGACGAATTGTGCAAATTTCATTGCAATGGAAATTTTTGAAAATTGCTTCCATTAGTCGTCACCCCAGCGTGATATAAAATTGGTGATACCACGGCAAAACCCACCAGAGCACCTGCTTATGTTTGGAGTAACCTAACGTAACCTGAAAGTAAGATCACATCAAAGCCGAAATTAGTCTTGCGTTTTCTGGTCGGGACGCAAAATTTCTATCTTAGTGCAAGTGGGGAGATTTTGTGTGTTTCCCCTACTTTTCCTATTAGAAAAAAAACGTGTCCCGCCTGTTAACCGCAACAGATTTCGGCTGTGACGTGAACGCACCGAAACTCTAGCTGTAGTCTACACTGAATCAAATCGGACTATTGTGGGTAGGCTGTATATACGGCCTACCGTATTTTAAAGCGGTCTACCCTCATCTCTTCCCACCCGTTTGATGTAACGATGAATAGCGTCGAAATCCTCATATCAGGTTACGGTACCGAAGATTTGTGCCGAAACTTCGACATGCCGCTATCTGCAGTCCCCTGGAATCATTGTGTTAACTTAAGCCGTGTTCCCATTTGATCCAGGGAGGTGGATATTGATCTACCGAAGTGGATCAACATCAGTTACCTTGATCGAGATCCGCGTTCCCATTTGAGTGAGCGCGGTAGATCAAACGTGTTTTATGAACACATTGCGCAAGCGCGAAAAGGTCACCAATGTTTACAAGTTGGCCTGCCATGCATTTCGTATCGATGTATCACAAAAACATACATGAGTGTAACCGGAGATCCAGGGTCACTTGATCTACCGATGTGTTCCCATTACAAACTTTGATCCAGCGCGGTGGATCTTGATCTACCCCGAACGGTCGATCAAAATCGGTGGATCTTGATCTTGAGTGAGTGTTGTTGATCTGCGTTCCCATTAGTGTTTGATCCACCTCGGTAGATCAAGATCCACCTCCCTGGATCAAATGGGAACACGGCAAATGTGTAACTTGGGCCCATGAACTGATGCCTGCGGGGATGGGATATTTTGCCTGTTACGAAAAACATCAAGTGATTGTAATGGTATTACCACCCAACCTAAATCTGTTGCAGAAGGATCACAATTTTTTTAATTTCAATGCAATTTAAGGTAACTTTCAGAAGTTATTTGTAAAGGAAATGTCCATATTTAATGAAAACATTCCGCGTCTCAACGATAAACCGCAGCACTTTGAATAAAGTGGTGTCGAATCCTATATTCTGAAACATAAGGTCATTTAGAGCGTCTTCCTTTGAATCCTTTGTACTCTGCGCCAATTAATTGATTCCGGCAGATAATGTCATTCCGTCTGTATACGAAACGGTTACCAGTGCTTTTTCCTTATCTCTGTTTGCAAGGTTGGTATACTGCTGCATTACTCTTTGGTCACTATAGCATAGGCCTAACCCTTACGAAGTACTTCAGGAAAAGTTCTTTGCATGGAAAAAAGCCTGCTTCATCGTCACTGATACTTAATACTTTTTCCTGAAAGACAAATCACTTTGCCGGTCTGTTTGTTGCGTACACGGACAAGGACGTCTACTTGAATCAGATTTCACTATAACATGAAGTGACTTTCGTTGATACCAGGATGCATGTTTCTCCTGCTTTCAGCGTGGAGTCGTCATACTTTTAAGATTCAAGAAGAGTTGAAGGTTAACAAGTCCTGTTCCTTCCAGATTAGTTGGCCACGAGATTCTCCGCTCATAATTCTATAGTTGTGAAAATTAATATTTAAGAGTTCCACAAGTATACATCAAAGTAAACAGCTGGAGATGACCGCTTTGGGAGGAATTAAATTTTATCCCGATGTGGGGAATATTTTTCTATTGGTGGTATCATTTTAAAATATCTCCCACGATGCATTGCGATCCTACCGCGCAAATTCAACGGAGATAATGTTTAAAACAACCTTACAATTTTTAACCAATTTTAGGAAAGAGAAATTCGGGCATTTTTAACATCTCTGTTCATAGAGGAATGAGCAAGCTTTGTCACCTTTGGTTGTTCACAGCTCCGTTTTAGCTCACACATGTACACATGTGTGAGGATATGAAATGGGGCAGATGGCGTCAACTTTTAAGCAGAAGTCTTCTTCTTCTTCATTTTTGGAGATTTTGGCTGTAATTTTGGTGTATGATTGCTTTGGAGGAGAGCATTCATGCCTATCTACTTGCATTCTAATGTAGGAAATTTAAGTTGTGTATTAAAGCTTGTTTTTAAGGGCGGAGTTCATTTTGCCTGCTGAGCGGTTAGTTGTTTATTTATCGCACTAATAGCAGTGTACTTGGTTGTGTGTTCAGTTCTTATCATACATAAGATGCAGGCTATATAACCTGGTTCTTTATGTTACAGCTGGTTGAGCAAAACATTCACAGTACTGTCACTGTATTCTTGTTTAGGTGGTCTCATAATCAGTTGTGGTCAGCTAGTGCGGAGAGAATAAGCTGTAACCAGGGAGTTACAACAGGCCCTGTTGTAGATTATCTATTGTGGAGATACCTTTCAGTCTGTTCTGTTAAATTTATTATGAATTGGCCAATCCAAGCAATTCCAACACAACTGTTTGAGGTCAGTGAGCACAATACAGTAGGAACTTTTTGAGTCTCTGTGTTTTATTTTGATCAGTACAACCCCATGCAGTGTTTACTTTTGGATTTGTAGGTGCAACTGAAAGTTCTTTACAATACCTGAGCAGTTTACAGGTACACCATACACAAGTTATAAATTTTATCTTACTGCCTAAATGCCTTTTAAAAATACACAGACCAGGCTTTCATGATTTGAGAAAATACACAGTGATATTTAGATCTACCATAAAACTATATTAGATGTAGATCTACATGCAAAATCACAAATGATTTATCTTCACTATTCTTTCCTTCCTTTAATTTAATTTTGTAATGTAAGGAGGTTTAGGAAACAGGTAACAGATAAAATTTGTTTGAACTTTGAGTTCCTGTTTTAGCAGACAAAACAGGTTGTGTGACCTTCACAACAGCATTGCTGTTGCAGTTGAGATATTGAACTTGCAATTGTTTGCCACGTTCTTTGTCCTAATAAACTCGAAACAGTCGCAGTTTTAATACACTTCTTCTGCACCGGCGTAAGTGCCAGTGCAAGCAGATCGTGTCAGCATCTGCGTTTTTGATGATACGCTGATGAACCTTCCTTCTTTGATTTTCGCGTCTTAACTATGACCTGGGAGCGATGGGCGGTTCAGTCTTCTGGCCATGTAAAGTGCTTTTTGGTTTGTGCAAGCTGGTGTAGACAAAAAGAAGGGAAGGCAGTGAATTCTAGCCCATACAAAATCTTTGCCTAAGGAAATAAACTATCAACATTCAAAAGGAAATGGAAGCAGTGGTTTCCCCCTCCCATGTAAACTATCTTACTATCATTGGTTCATTGCATTAAAGTACATTTTGCCTTTGTCCGTGCAAATTAAGAGGTGATAGCAACTGCATTTTACAGACTATACAAATAGAGAAATTACAAATACGGGAGTTCGGCGCCCTCCGTCGGAACTGAGTTGGGCGGAGGCTTACTTTCGTTCCACCTCATTTTAACTGACTCGGACACAAAATCTCCCAGCCGGACCCCTGTTTCAAGTTGCTGTGAATTAATTTTCTTAATTGTGTCACTCGTGTCCATGGGTTGTTGGAGGTCGGACCCATTGTCGGGATTTGGGATCAAGTCCCGACTATGAAAAGACCCACTGGCTTGTTTTTTTTTTATCTAGCTACGTACCAGGGTTGTTTACTTAAGCCTGCTCATCTTTGTATACCTCTCTGCATCCGGTTGTGGAGATAGTTTAAAGGGCAGGAGCAGTCATCCCATATTGAAGTAGTGTAGTAGACTGTCCAGTTTCATGATTGGCTGTTGGGAGTCATGTGACAACATTTTTCTCTTCAAATTTGAAAATTACTGGAAATAACTGCTCGGTTTACCTTGAATATGCAATAGTTTATTCATAAAATGTAACAAAAGATACTTTGAAGAGAAATAAGACAAAAAATGTGCTATTTAGCTTTTTTCAAAATGAGTTTGGGGGACTGCTCTTTACCTTTAAACGTGGGAATAATGAGGATACCCTTTGCCACACCTGCCTCCGTGGAACCCTTGGGCAAGGTGTTCCTGTATATTTGCCCAGTGCTTTTAAAGTATTGTTGCATGCCTTCGATCGTGTTGGTGTTTCGGGTGTGGTGTTGCCTCAGGGCGTGGGGTAGCCTTCGGGCTTGGTGTTGGATGTTTTTGGCTTTGGGGTTTGGTGTCGGGTTGGCGTCGGGCAGTGGTTGGTGTTGAGGACGGTGTTGGTTGGGTTGCCGGGTTGTCAGTGCTGGGGTGGGATTGGTGTGCCATTTTCGTTTGGGACAAACCCTTTTGTTCCGTGATTTGTGTGTGGATAGTTGATGGTTAGCGTTTGTGTTTTTGTCCGACCGGTTTGAGTTGTCTATTTGTTACTATACGTACCTGATCCTATGTACAGTTGAAAAAGAGCTCATCTGTGTATACTTATGTGTATTTTATACAGGGTTGGTAAAACCATAATGACAGTTTGATCACTGCCTAAAAGGGGCACCCACAACGCCACGGCTCTGTTAAGTGGAGAATATTCACATAGTTGGAGTAACTTTTAGCAATTTTAATATTTTGATACCTTGAGCCGTTATGGCAGTTTGACTTTGAATACCCCTGGTAAGCTGACTAAGTTTATCACAACCAAATAACGGGAACCCAAATTGTCACGGGCACCTCCCTGACCACACCGGCCATGGAAGTGTGATACTTCCATCACCATGGAGCGTCATGAGTTGTGGAGAAGAACAGAAGCCATTTTCACCTGAGCGGCTTTTTTCACACAGTCTTCAGGTTCACCGGAACTGCAAAACTTTCCTGGGGTTGTGGTGTCGATAATCCTTCAAGGCCAAAATGATTTTCTCTTTCATCGTCTTGGTATGGAACAACGCCGAGTAAGTGCCAGATGTGGAGCAAGCGATTCTTGTTCACTTAAACTATGGGGTGGAGACAGAACCGGAACCTCCAAAACCCACCCTTGACTTTGTGAGAGGGTCACGGTGCAAACTGGTTGAGGGTCTGCATTTGATTCCTGGCGTGCTTGCATTTTAATTCTGTCCTTCTCTGTACCACCCCCCCCCCTCAAGATGAAGCTCCATTGCCCTACGATTTCTTCATTAAAAATCACAATTTAACACAAAAAGTTTTCATTTTTCCAATCTGACACTCTTTCCAAATTAAATTGGTTAAATTCCGCCGGTTACAAACAGCCCACTGTCGGTCTCCAGTTTTTCATACACTCTTAAAAAGTTGGTTAAAAAAATTCACCAACACTGGTCACGTATGTCAAATGCCTGAAATTGGGTAAAGTTTTCCCAATGTGTGTTGTTAATTTGGTTACCTCATAGGCTGGTTACCCAATTAAGTGGTAAAAAACCTCTTGGATAACCCATTAATCAACAATTATTGGGTGAACTTTAACCAATTTCAGTTATTTGACATACGTGACCATGCAGTGTTAGTAAGTTAAGTTTAACCAACCTTTTAAGAGTGTATAAGTAAATGACTGAAGGAAGCCTCGGATCTATTTACACAAGGGACTGGGGTCCAGAAGCTCGTTTCAACTGTAAATAACAACTTCAAATTTCCAGATTAACGTAAAAAAGATACTCCATATAGAAAAACTATTGGGCAGCGCTTTAAAGGTCCACACTAAAAAGCTGCCTATATAGGGGCCTGGAACTGACGAAAGAGTCAAACGTACGGCCACTCTTCACACCAATGGCGACTATTACTCTCTAAATGTAAAACAGTGAATTAATAGTCACTCTCCAAAAGTGAAAGCTTTGAATTCACTGCATTAGAGTGTTAATTTGGCACTCTACGAATAGTGAAATTTACTCCAACAAGAGTGAAGTTCACTCAAATGAGAATTAGGTTCTTTCAAGGAAAAGAGAACAGTCAATACTGAGTCATCTCTCTTTTTTAAGGGTGAACACTGTCTGACTGTAGGTACTCCATGATCAAGGGTGAAACATGGCTCTTTTGAGGTGAATCGTCCACTCTTCTAGGAGTGAACTTCAAGTTTTCGTGGAGTGAATTTACACTCTAACAGAGTGAATTCACAGTTTTCACTCTATTAGAGAGTGACTAAGTTCACTCTTTTACATTAAGAGAGTAGTTCTCAATATTGGGGCCTTTACCCTATCATGCATGGTTTTCAAAACATTACTGTAGGAAGAAATGAAAAGGGCGGCAAAATGCAAAATCCTCCTTGGCTCTCCACAGTTTATATAGGAACAACGTTCAGTGCCTCTAGCAGAGCTTATCCCAAAAATATCGCAGTGGTTAGTTAAATCTTTTTAATCAACATTTGGACCTACAAGTGAAGGGCGAGATTATCCATCTAGCCAATAAAAGGGACAAATGTACACAATTTTGCTATTGGTGCGCTGTTTGCCAAAGTGAGACAATAGCTCGGCAAACCGAAAAGTTATTTGACTGATATAGAAGGTACTGAACCATGGAAGGTGAACAAACTTTGCGTCTCTGTAGACTCGTAGACCACTGGTAGACTGTAACAGATTGTACATTAACTAACATATGCATCGATGATGTAGTTAGTTAGATGGAGTTTTACGGCCCAGTTCCAACGTCGAGCCGACCACGGGTTTTTTTCCAGCTGTGGCTCACTGGCTTATTTTCCCTACTCCTTTGCTTATACAATGGACTCGACTTATAACTCGATCTGGGAATCGACGGAACCCCGGCCTTCCGCGTAAGAGGCGGATGCTCTACCGTTAGACCAAACACGCGGTCGCATCCTTTCTTATCATGCTCCGAATATAACAGGCCGCACATCCTTGAGTCACAAGATTCTGCCCTCGTCCCGTTGTAAATAATTAACGAAATCAATGACGCATAAATCCAGGTGTATTGTTGTACGAAAAGACGGATGAATAAATAAATGAATAAATTAATGATAGAAAACCGTGTTTAGCCCCAAAGGAAACCCCTGTGTACACCGGAGAGTGGCGGTAGTTCCTTAAGTTGAAACCCCATGCAAAATCAGCCTCCCCAACTTGAAGTAGTGTAGTACACTGTCATGTTTCATGTTATGCTTTTCACGATGGTCATGTGACAGTATATTTTTTTCTATACTCAAACGTGAGGTTTACTAGAAATCATTAGCGTATCTTTAATATGCAATATTGAAGTCCTAAAACAGTATGAAAGATACTTTGAAGAGAAATGAAAAGAAAATTGTGAGACTTTGGCAGTTGCTTCAAACTAGTTTGGGAAGAATGCTCAGGCTGCCTGTTAAAAGAAGGGTTTAAGGTCACAACAGGATTTGGTACTTTAGAGGGGAACTTATTCTGAGCATTTTGGTGAAATTTGCATTGAAATCCGATGTGTGGTTCTCAAGATATGAGCAGGTAAAGTTTTTACATTTTCGACAAAAAGTTAACTTGAAGCAAGCACATATGACATCACATCCCCACATTAATGGGCAGTCTTTTGTTTTTCTTTAAACTTTACAGTATTGACCGTTTTTGCAGCATAATGTTGAGGGGTAATTTATTTGTATGATTACATTTAAAAGGGAATATTGCGTTTAAAATACTCCAACATAGCATTAAAAGAATATAGCTCTATAGTCATTATCAAATCATTTGGTCTCAACAGTAAACCCCAACAACAGCTTCATCTCCTCAAAATATTATGCACAAGAGGAGTTATTTAAGTTGCATCTTTTGAAAAGTTTGGGTGAACAAATTCTTCAGCAACAAGTAACTTCTATCTGAGAAAAACTTATTTCGTGAAACGAAGACTTGCACACTGCCATATTTTTAATTACTTATCAATGATACCAATAAATATTGGTGTTAAAAGGATGAAATTTTCTTGTTAAATAAACTCAATATTTCCCGTCATGTAGTGGTTCATGCTATCATTCGTAAATACAACATCCATTTCAACCTGGACAGTTGTAATATAAGGATGTCATGATGGTGTTATATTGGAAGTTAAGTTGTGTATATGAAAACCATCTGTTTCGCTTGCTTGGGAAGGGGAGGGGTGTTAGAACCCCCATGACCGACTTTACCCTCATTTCGTGCCCCAAACCCCCCATGACACCACACCCCCATGACACAATCCAGGCTATGCCCGCCTGCTAGACTTTATTAAGTTTGATGCACAAATATTGCACCATTACGCATACAGACCTTAAAAGTACCATTTTCCAGAAACTCCCTTAGCCCTTCCCCCACCGTACTCCTCACCTAAACCCCTTCCATGGCGCAATTCTCATGTCTATGCATCTGCAGGAAACTATCTTGCTCCGGACACGGTATACCTATACATCACACAGCACATAGTCTAACACAATAATTTCGCAGCAGAGGCGGCAGGCAGGAATCGCGGGCTGAGACGCATGGGGGTTACAGGACTGAAAGAGTCACGCTTTTTCTGTTGTTTTCATTTTGCCGAAGTCGCTTAAAACTGGAGACTGTGGCATTGATAGCTTGAATATATTTGGCGTTTCATTCATTAACCCCATGCCACCTCAGAGTCTCCTTTCAGAATTGTCCCCGCGGTTCATGACATGTATAACTTCCTAGAAGCAGACGAAGACGACCACCTTTTTTTCATGTACATAATTATGAGTCCATGACGACTGCAGTCAAGTGAGTTAATACATTTGAGTACTAAGTTTGCCGAGTGAACATGCCTTTACGTGGGTGTTACATCAGATGCGTCTCCATGGTAGCGTAGTGTGCTTCGAGGTTACCCCACCTGGAAAACATATATAAACCCACTTGGAAACGAGTACACTGGCCGATCAATTCACTCCCATCATTAAATAACAAATCTGCTAATAGGCCATATTAAACCGGCTTCTATGCTGAAAGCCCTACCTACAATTTTAGCGGAGTCTCTTGTGTTCGACAAAGAATTGCCTTTACAACAAACATGTAAGCCAATTGTCCAACTTGTTGAAGAGATAACAAATATTGTGAATAATGACAGTCAATACCTTCAAATAGTTGAATAAACTTGTTTAATACAAATAAAATGAAAATAAATCAATTGTACGCCTCATTTTATCACGGTTCTTCCAATTATGACGGATGTGTGGGTAATGCTGAAGAATCGCACCGTGACGGCGATTAGCGCACAGTTTCAAGTCATCACGACTTCCTAATCGTCTCGAACATGCTAATTTTGCCAAATGAAAACTGGAATCAGACCATATCCAGAGTACCAAATTTGGGGGTAGGTATATCACTGGAGAGGTCTTAATTCGGTGGGGTGTCACCCTCGGTCCCGCTTTGAAAGAATTCATATCGAAAAGTTTTGTACAAAAACTATCATTTGCTCATTCTATATCAAAAAAATTTAAATGTTCTAATTAAGGTAAGCTAAATCGGTTATGCTTTGGAATGATATGTCAAGGCGAGAGGAACTCATGAAATGCCGATTTTCATTCAAAATACATGCTTTTTGACGATTTCAAAATTTTGTGACGTCATAATTTGGGGAATTTCCCCAAAATAATGGGCCATTTTATGCCTTTACTACATGCGTTTTACGACAAAAATATAGATCCAAATAAAACCAATTCTTCTCCTCCTGTTACCTGTGACATGCAGCTCCCAGAAACGCGTTTAGCCGTGTCAATATATTTGTGACTAGAAGTGTTAATCCTCTAAATTATGTAAAATTGGGATGAAAAACGTTTTTAGCCCATAGACATCAAATCCAATAAATCAATGATTTACGACAAAAGTAAGGGGTGTGTCTAGTCAAAAAAGCATTCATTAGATGTGCAATAGTATGAACATCACAAATCCAGTTTAGCCAGACCTTAAGACACAACCCTGAACATTGCATAAAGCGAAATACCTAAAAATGTAAAATGCGCCCGCACACCGTAACGCATTTGAGAGGTTTATGATCGAAACTTTTCGATATGCTTTCCTCTTGAATTGCGGCCTAGATGCAATTCGTCGCAAATTAAATAGTCCACCGTGTCACTTGAAAAGGTTTATTTGTGTTAGCTTACCTAGGTAATGCTTTATCCACCTTTTCAAATATTTGCATTGTGACTTCGAACCTGTTTTGAAGCAGAGTAAGACACAGTGCCATGCATGGTATAGAACTTCCATATTGCACAAAGGAAGGGGATTAGGGAAGACCTGCTGCTCAATCGGCGATCCAAACTAAAACCGTTAGGACCGTGTCTTTTCTTCAAAAGAAATCTCAAAGAAAAATTTCACCAATTAATGGTTAAAGAGAGTTATTCACAATGACGACGCTAAAGATGCGAGAGCTAGGGGGCGTTGCGCCGTTCAGAATTTTTCCTTACCCCCCACTTCCCCCACCAAAGTTAGGCCATTTAGGAGTGATGTTAACCGAAAAATGAATAATATATCTCTCCTAGACTAAATGTTTCATCCAGACTTAGGTATGCTAAAACCGCAGAGCTTCCAGGAGCTTCGCCCCTGCACGGCGGGTGGGCTGCCATTATCCTTCCTCACTAAAGATTGCTTGAGGCATCTAATGAGCGGGGGACTTGAGTCTGTGACTCCCTTCCCCGTCAGCTTCCTGCTTTTCAGTGGTACACAGGTGAATACTCAGGTGAATTCATCATATCTGCAGAAAGCTTTTATCGGATAGGCGTCGTCCGATAAAAGCTGTTTGTCAATGTGACGCCACGAAATAGATTGTTTACATTTCATTTCCGTGATCCCCTCATACCGACCATACATTTACACAGGATGACAAATTTTCGTTCTTTCCTACAATGGATGGAGGAGATTTTGACCAAAATTCACAAAAATCGGATCGTAAATCCGATCAGATATTGCTGTAGCGGTGACCTGGGCTTTAGAGCCTCTTTCCAGAAATTTACTGTATAGGCCTGTCTTCAGTCCGTGTGCCTTTTAGTTCGCACAAATACTGGACACACGCGCGTGCACTGAGCTGGAAGTATATAGCGCTCAGTCACAACCTGACAACCTAGTTTGTTTGGTTACAGAACAACTCAGACATTATCAGAAAATAGCTTTTATTGAAAAGTAGCTATTTGCCAAGTAGAAGCTTTGAACATTTCGTCGAATCAGTTTTATATACGTCACTTATTATAAGTTGCCAAATTCCGGCTAACCTTTCATCATATGACAAAGGTAAACAAACTTTTCATCCACGGCAGGTTGCTTAACAATACAATGGCAACCATTAGCCAAAACAGTCAACGAACTTTTTAGCAGAAGCAAACATCGAAGTTAATAAAACAGCATACACTAGCACGGCACAAGCGCATACCCAGAATGTGACGTCACTTAATGACAGCTGACTGCGTAGTGAACGGAACGTCGATGAATCATTCTTTCAAAGACGTTCTTTGTGTTTATTTACAGTCAACAGTGAAAGGTGCATTCAACGGTGGTGCACGACGCAGTAGTATTAATGTCACAGCGCGAATATTATTACAGCTGATCAGTGGTACGGTGGTGAATCTGAGACTTTCTATTGTCAGCATACCACACGAACACGGTCATCGGGTTGCATTGATCGGCCCTTTCGACCTATTTTTATGAAGGAATCTACTGCAAATGACGGAAAGGTTATTATCAGATAACCTATTCCTAGCCGAGACTTGATCATCAAGCCGACAGAAACTAGAAAAAAAGTAGCCAAAGTCATTTGTTAACGGCTCCTGGCGATTTGAAGTAACGTTAGACTTTGTTTTTCAATTTCAGGTGGGTAACTTTGTTAATAAGGCTAGACCTAACGTCAGACCTAGGCCTAGGCCCTAAGGCCTAAAATAGGTTAGGCCAGATCTAACTGTGTTACTCTATGTTAGGCCTATTTTTTTTCGGTCCGGGCTAGGCGAGGCTAGGCTAATTTACGTTAGGGCCAACATAACATAACATAACAAGTTTAAGGGCAAAGGAGGGTAAAAACCCCATAAGATGCCCTATAGAACAGACCCAAAACCAACACCAAACCCAAACAAAGACTAAACAAACCCAATACAGTCAGATCCTGCCAGATCGACTAAGTTACAAACAGTTGGCATTGCCTGACAGTAACACTTTGGCTGCAACTAGCAAGTCTAGCATGTTTAAACCACAGGTCGTCCTAGCGTTATATAGTATATATAGTATATATATAAAAAGGAAAAGGTAAGTCACATCGCCTAACACCAACACAGTGCTTCGCACAAAACTCTTCATGGTTTCTCACCTCATACTACATTTACCCCTTCAAATCTCTTGAGAACCTTCCCATCATCTTCTTCAGAAGAAACACAACAAACTTTAAGTTGTCTTAAACAAGAAACCTCACATCAAATGCAAAAAATCTTCTCCTCCGATTCAATGCTAACGACGGACTAGATCACTCTTCTCCAATTCATGACGCAAGTCTTGGTTGCAGGCAAACACAACTTGGGGCATGCTAAGGCATGACCATTTGAAGTTTTATGCTGATATTTAACGGCCCAATTCTCTCACCCCAAACAGTACCAACTGCTATATTTTCCAGCTTTTGGCAATCGTATGTACAGAAACAGCATCAGATAGGAAGACTGACAAGTCTTGAGCTACAAGGACACTGCTGTTTTGATGCAGCTTGCTTGTGATGCACTATTCAATGCATACATAGAGCATGCACATATTTGAAAGGGTAGCCTTTTGTGGTGTATAATTCATGTAAGCTACCAAGATTTGTCGGTACATATTTAAATGTACAGCTGATTTGCTAGTTGTCTCATCATCACTGCTACTGTATTAGTAGTACAGTGCAACAATCAGAATTTGCAAACAGAAAAGTCTTTGCTCTGAAATACAAAATAATCGTGTCTTTTACAAGTTGTGTTGGATATTGTGCATTTGCACATAATTATAAGAATAGCCAAATTTTGGGGAAGGTTTGTCTGAAATTGGTTAGAAACTGGGGCATAAAACTCCTTCTCATCTAACCTGTCCTTAGCCCTCTGAACTCCTCCTGGATAAGGTAAGGTAAGGCAATTCAATCAACTTTCTAAGAGGTGGTGGTCAAAACTATGGGGTGACTACCATATGTAAAATTTCTATTTTTAAAAATTCCTCTTTTATAATTTTTGGCAATATTTTTGCACATAGGTCAACTGTGACCCCACTCTTAAAAACTTCATTCAGCTTAGCGGTTTGTATTAGGGCTGTGAAAGTGTAGCTATTAATCGCTAAATGGTCGCATGTTGAATAAACTTTTAGTATGTACAATGCTACAAGCCATTAATCGCAAAACCTGTTTTTGGCAGTTTTTTATCCATTTGTATGTTCTGATGATCCCTTCTTTTTGTTAAATGGAACATTCTGGGCATACTTGAACCTTGTAGGCTTCAAGGTTTTAAAACAATTTGATTTTACCATGCAACTTTAATTATTTCTGCATTACATTCAGTATCAATCACTACTGTACCTACTGAAATTATTTTTTTTTGTGTGATAAGGTAATTACCATTATGGTAGAGCAGATTTTATCTTTGTCACCATCTACCCATCCATTCTATAATATTTACCTCTTGAAGCACCCTTAGATTATCCTTCATCCTTACAGGTGCTCCTTCACCCTAGAACCAGATGTCTCAGATGACAGGAAGTAACTAGTTCTGTCATCATCTCTTCCTAGACCTACAGTATTGTGTAACTCTTTCCATGTAGGGCACAAAACCAGGGCTGGAAAAAATCTTTATTTCCCAGGAAGGGAGTAGCATTATTTCCCTAGAAGGAAGAAACATTTCCCACAATTCTGCCTGTGTTTTTATGTACAGAATAGGGATATTTCCCTTCCAGATGGCCAAATTACCTTGGAAGGAGCCTCCCAGCTTCTCAACTTTTTCTGCTCTTGCACAGAACACTTGGAAGTAAAGTACTGTACTGTTGACTAAGAGGATTGAATTGTGTTTGCTTTGGTCATTCAGTCCAATGTCTCAGTGGTCCAGTGATTCCATTATATTTTTGTAACCAGTTCTATGAAAGCTTGTGCCCACTCAATGTTTACATCTAGAGTTAGATCTATAGGAAGGAGTTAAAGAAAGACATATCACAGAATTTTTAAGTAACTTACATGAATTCATGGTAATCACTTCCTGTGCTCTTGTTATCCCTTGGTCTTAAGTAATAAATACTCTAAGATTTACGGTACAAAATTCAGTTCAATTGTGATAGATTTTGAGACACGCACTGTTGAAAGTCAGTTCTGCTTGAAACATGAAGCTGTAACCAAGATTGCAAATATACCATTCTCCAAACTAATCTTTATTTGTGTCTGACTTCATTTCTTTTTGGTCAGTTGTGGCACTGTTGCGAAACAATCACAAAATTTTGAAGTGAAACATTTAATTATTTTGCTGAACTTTCACAGCCCCAGTTTGTATATAGTGTGTGCATTTTTGTCCTTTTTTATTTTTACTTGAGAAGTCTTTAAAGAATTTTGGAAGTAAATCTTAAAAGGATAAGATTGTCACAATTTAGAGTGCACTATAGATACTGTACCTTACACTTCGTTATAAACTGATCCTATTTTACCCTCACCCTCAAAGGCTTGAATCTGTATTTTTTTCTTGGAAAAGATGTTTTGTTTGTTAACAAAGCTAGTAACTAAAGTGAAGTAAATTAACCCCTGCACCACTGACCAGTTACTGGCACCCTGTATACAGTACTGTACATGCTGTACTATAGTACAATTACCATCATGTACTTCACAAGAATTTGATTAAGTTGGGGTGTACTTTACCTTTAATTGCTGAACAAGTGAATAGTACTTTACTCTGAAAATGTATTCCTGCAGCTGAATAGGCAGAATAAAATACTGCAGTCCAAATTAGGAAGATGGTTTTTAAACATTTTAAGTACCTACAGTACTGTAGTACTGGTACCCACTTAAAAGAATATCTCATTAAGGTAATTGAAAATTTATAATAAACAATGAAAGGACAATACTTTACATGACTGCAGCAGGATTTGCAGTGTACAAATGTTTTCTTCATGGAGTGCTTTTATTTTGCCATCAACAGGTGGATTAAAAGGCAGTAATTCATCACCCCAAACTGCAATTTTACTATGGATAGGCCACAGCAATTCTCAGTTGGCACAGCTTTTTGATTGACATCAAATTATAAAATTGTAGAATACTTTGCTCATATTACACATCAAGAGCATGGTCTAGTCAGGGTTGGGTTTTTACTGGAGAAAACCTGTTTTTACCCAGACAGTGGTAAAGACTGGTAAGTACCGGTTAAAACTGGTAAAAAGGAAAAACCTCCATGCAAGTGACCAAGACATTTGCACTCATTGTATAGGTGTATTTGTAAATTAGCATATCAAATTGATCAGATGATACCAGTAAACATTGAGTGGGTTTAGATATCTATTTAACTGTTTTCAAAGTTCTGCTTTTAATTTGAAAAGTAGTGCTAAGGTTGACATCATTGTTTGAAGACTTTTCCAGACCTTTGGTGTTTAATGCTACTAGGGGGAGTATTGTCCATATTGTTGCGTTGTGTTATTATATTATTACAGGTAATACATCAGGAACTGAGCAGTACAAAATAACAAATAGTGGTAATAGCTTCCAACTTGCAATTGGAAGACCTATGTTGAACTGGAAAATTGTGAAAAATTGTAACCAACTGAACAACTTTGAATGAGTGCGGAAGGGAGGTTGCTGCACTCTTGACCAGCTCAACTAACTTCAGAATTGTGAAGTACTGAACATGAAGCACTCATATGACTGTTTCAACAGCTTGAAAATTTTGCGGTAAATTTTTTTAAAAAAAAGAAAAAACTTCAGTAGCACTAGTAGGGCAAGTTTTATGATTTTTCATTCTTACAGTGGCCAAATTAATATGTTCATGCATTGTACCATTGTACCAAACACAAGAGATTGATTGTTAGGCCCTATGGAATATAGCTACAGTAATACATCAAATTCACACGCATGTGCTCTTGCACATTCAGCCTGTGTGTATCGGTTACAGACGTACTCCTGGTGTTGTTCAGGTTGACTTGTTTGACAGGAAATGGGGTTAGGACTACTTTTAATTATACTCCCAGAACTGTGTGATGACTTTATCTGTTGAAGTTTAATACTCAGACGAGAGTGTGGCATACTATGAATATTCAACAGTCGGTTTTTAGAGCTCCATTTGGTCTTGTACATTAGGTTTGGCTGCATTTGTTGTATAACATTTTGTTAAGATTGCAAGACTCTTTGTGCTGATTGGTTGTGACTAGCATACTAGGAATTATTTAAATGTACTCTTTATGATATTAATCTTCATGGAAAGATGTTATGGTCAGATAATGTAAGTTATGTAACATTTTTGTAGAGAAGTTACTGTAAGAATCCTTCCTCTAACTTTTCTTGTTTTAACAGGATCTCCAAGTTTCAACTATTTTACAATATCCATCGGAAATTGGAAAAGACATTTTACTGCAAAACTCAACTGACTTAACATTGGTACAGGTGTGCAGTTTGGCTTTTCTTCAGGCTGACCCACAACTTTATTTTTACAGTACAGAAGTGGGAATCACAGGTGATTGTTTCAGTTAATTTTGCAGAGCTGCAAGTATTCTAGGTATTTAGCTAAGGGAGGGGTTTGGGTGAATTGTTGACCTCCACACCTTTTTTGGAAGCTTGAGGGTCAAAGACTCTAAATTTTGAAAAAGTGATTACTATCAACTTTGTTACTTATGGGGGCAATTAAAATTGCACAATTTCTAAGTTGGTTTCCTCTGATAGGTTACTACATGGATTTTTTCCTGAGCCAGAAGGTGGTTCCCATATGAGCTCATGAGCTGCAGTGAAAAGTGATGTAACCTCGAAATGAGTACTCATGACGTTTGAAATCCTGGGGCTTGACTTGGCTTGTGTCTCTATAGTAAATTTATGGTAATCCGTGGATGTGGATCAAGTTTTTGGTGATGGACTTAGGTAATCTGGGTTGAGGGTGTACATGCCTTAAAAAAGTGTACCTCAAGTCAAAAAATTCAAAATTATATCCAACAGTCCAACTCCCATCTTCATAGGACTTTCCTGAGCTGAGATATAAAATGTTGAAGTTTATTCATTTGAAACAGATTGGTCGATTGCGCAAAAATTTGTGACTTTCTTGTTGTACAACTCACATAACATGCTTTATTTCCCTTTAAAATTAAAAATGTTTTTATGACCTTGAACACTTCCTGTTTGCTTGCAAAGAATTTTGCACAATGAGGGCTTAATTAATTTCATTTATTAATTTCGTCCGTACAAATATAAACTGAAATACAGAACCGGACAGGACACTAGAAAAACAATATAGTTTAACGAGCTAGTGCCCATAAAAATTACATTACATCACCTCATAAGAGTAAGAGTGCTATCACACCTTGGTGCAAAGTGCAGTAACATTCGGAAGAACAAAGAAATACAAAGATTGTAATTTGAATAGTACAAGAGTGACATCACAAATTATTGCGTAATGTACCATTTTAATTTGAGTGAATAATCTTCAACATTTTATATCTCAGCTCAGGAATGTCCTATGAGGATGGGAGTTGGACTGTTGGAATCCATTTTTCATGGTCTGTAATATACATTTTTGAATTTTTTGACTTGAGGTACACTTTTTAAAGTACCTCGCTACAGTACTCCCCTAACAAAATTATCTTAAATGCATGGAACCATAGTGCCCTTGGGCTCTTCTTGTGTTCCTTATTCTCATTTTCATCAAGTTTACAGTTCACAGGCTGTTAGTATTTGGCTCAATAGCTGTAGACGTAGTGTTACATTATTTGCTGCTCCTTGCAAAATGCAGTGTGAAGTGAGATAAAGTATTCTGTGATTCTGTGTCCACCCCATGGCATCTTGTGGAAGTCGTGGTTGAACAAACTAATTAGGTACAGTATCTCTGAAAGATCTTCATGCTGCTGTTTGCTAAAGTTTCTAGCCGTAAAGACAATTGTAAAACATTCAAAGTGATAAGGTGCAGTTTATAGAACTTTGGTAGTTAAAGGGCCAAACCTCCCACTCCAAACTTAAATTTTGGTACGGGGGTATGGAAATTCTCAATTGGCTCAGCTATTTGATTGACAGCTAATTCAAACAATGCAGAGTACCAAAGCTTATATTGCACAACATTAATGGTACTGAAAGTGTTTTGATTATACAAATTGAATTTTTGTATACTCACCTTGAAACAATAAACTGAGATTGTATCTGGATGAAGATGAATTTCAGACAATTGTGGGAGGGGCTTCAGTAAGAAGGTTAGGTGAATTGGTACTGTTTGAGGTGATAGAACTGGGCCTTTAAGCTTAACTGTATCAATGATCATTACTGTATCTTTATATGTACACCTCTGATGCAGTTAATAGCCAGTATTTGCACTGGCACCATTAATCTAGTTTAGTAAAGGATAAATAAATACCATCAGTGTGCTATTAAAGGGGCTCTTTGAGTTTGTTCTATTACGACTTAATGGTTCTGTGCATAATTTGAAGAAGTGTGTGGTCAATTGGTCATGAACTTTTGAAAACTGACTTGAACTGTTAAGTACTCACCCATAAAAGTTATCTGCAAGTAAGATGTTGTATGGGGATTGTCTAAGTTTGACCATTTGTAATTGGTATGTGAAGAAAATTTATCAGCTTTGGAAAAATTTGTAGAATTTCATGAACCAGCTCAATGAGTTGCATTTTAACAAGCATGTGCAGTATGCCTACTGTAATGTATTTTTACCTGCAAATGAAGTTCCAGATTTTGGCTTGGTTACTTAGTTACTTAAATTAAGATATTTGCACAAACTTTGAACTTGTGATTAATGTCCTTAGTATCCGTGTGAAAATGAAGGAAACGATAGCAACAGTTTGTGGGTTTGTACACCCACAATATTAATGAGTCACCAACCAAGGAAATTTAATGAATTACCATACCAATCATGTAATCAAACGTGGCCTACTCATTTACATGTACGTACACACGTGCCTGGCAAAGTTTGTTCACCTGACTTAAAAACTGCTTTTTTCATGGTTAACAGATTATATTTTTTTCAATATTGAACTAAGGATGTATTTGTTTGCTTAGATTGGTACAGTTGTTTGTTTTTTGTATCTAGTTTTAAAATATTTCCAGTTCTGTGGTGCATTATTAAATTACTGTTGTAGTTTCTTGTGACATGGATTTTGTCACAGAGCCATTTCCTTCCTTTGCACAGTAATGTATTTATGCTTGAAGGAATGAAGGCTAAGAGACTTTTTTTTTCAAACTACTGCAGATTCTCATCAATACCTCCAAATTTCTCAAACCACATAAATTTCATTAAATGTCAGAAGGTAATGATTTTATTCAAGATAAAGAAATGAGTTATACCGGGGAGTTGTTGTAACGGATAAATTTTACAATTCAGGGAGGAAAATATTGTCATATGATTCTCAAGAGCCATTCACAATACAGAGCTTGATATTTGTGATTGTCTGATTGTCCAGCCATTCCAGGACAACTAAAATTTCCTATGGACAACCAAAAGTCAAAGGTTGGTTTTCCAATGGAAGTCTTTTTCCATCAGATTGAAGAAGTACAGTATCTTGTTTTCATCACGCCTACCTACATACAGTAGCTTTATTTCAGACTTCAAGTGTTTCTGTCTGTCAACCATCACATCTTTTTGGCTTTTTAAAAGAGAAACCTATGAATTCATGATCACATCTGTATGTATGTGTGTCTTTGTGTGTGTATGTGTGTGTTTGTGACATGTTGCTAGTTTACACATCATCTTAAGAAAGAAAGATCTGACAGTTGGTATACATATGCCCCATACTGAGAGGAAGAACCCTATAGATTTTGGTGGAGGTCAAAGGTCAGCTGGGGTTGCAGGCAGTACCCTGAAAACCTTGTTTGTAAACCCGATATCTCAAGGAAAAGAAGCTTGGATTGATTTCAAACTTAGAGTGTTGATACGACATGTGGACAAAGAATGTCTGTGATTTTGGAAGAGTGCAAAGGTCAAGTGCGGTCACAGGGGTCAAACCCAAAAATATTTTTAACACTATACAGTATCTCAAGATAGGAGACTTGGATTGTTTCCAAACTTGGGACAGTATATTGATGCATTATGATGAGAAGAAGAAACCGATAGATGTTGGTAGAGGTCTAAGGCCATCTGTGGTCACCAGGGATCAAACTCGGAAAACCTTGTTTACATGATATCTTAAGGTAGGAAGCCTGAAATGTTTTCAAGCTTCATATGTTGATGTTACCCTTAGCAATTTAGACTCAGTGCATGCCACTGTGGCTCTTTTGGAAGTGTCAGGTGAATGCAAGACATGTGTTTTTGTTAAAAATGGAGGTATAAGGAGAGGAAAATTATTGCAGAAGTAGTGAAATGTTTTCTGTCTGTAGTACTGTAGGATTGTAGAGCCTTTGAAATAGTAGTGGTAGTGGAAGTACACTGCTTGCATTTTGTCGGCTCGTACCCATTCTGTAGGAACTGTTAAAGTATATCAGAAGGGTAATTTTCACCATATGCATGACCATAAAGGTGGGAGAAAGAAACCTGTGGGTTATGAATGACAATGTTGTGTTCGTGGTAACCAAATTAAGAAAATGCAGAAAATTAGAAAATTTGAAAAACAGTAGATTGCTCCTGATTAAAAAAAAAACCTACAGTTGGCCTAGATGCTTTGACCACTCCAGAAGTACATGTACTCCTGACGGTACCTCCTGGTTGCAGTAGAGCTTTCAGTGGAACTGTCTTTTTCCACTTTACCACAGCACTGTATGGTTCTGAAATTTGAGTAGTCATGTGTCGGAACACTGAGGGGTACTTACAGGTATTCTTAGCATTTTGGTGAAATTAGCATTGATATCTGATGTGTAGTTCTAAAGATATGAGCATGTAAAGTTTTCACATTTTCAACAAAAAGTGAACTTGAAGCAAGCACATATGACATCATATCCCCACATTAGTGCACAGTCTTTTGTTTTTCTTTAGAGTTGATTTTCTCCTCAAGTGGCATGAGAACTTTACAAACTTTGCATCCCCTACTGGAAGGTCCTGTTCCTATGAACTTCAAGATTAACACAACAGTCTGATGAAACAAAGGGAAACAAAGCATTCCTTGTCAATGTGAGGAAGTTATATAAGCTCTGCTGCCCTCAAACTCACTAATCTATTGACTTCATTTACTGATATCTCGAGACTATATGTCAGATTAGAATGGAACTTTCACCACACTACGTAGTTTTGGTTCCTCTTGCACATATAAAAATTAAATTTTTGCTTAAACCTTTCCTTTTATTGTATTTTGATTCCCTCAATTTTACTGGATATGGGGGTTTGAAATTCATGTAGACAGTAAATAGAGACGATTTGAGGTTGGTGGATCCCACTTTTGGGGTTGGTGGCTGCTTACAGTCATTAAACACAAACACTGAACAGATTTGTCTACATGTTTTCCAGCAAGTACAAATTCCTGTGGAAGATGTGAAAAGTTTGTTGAGAAAAGGGTGGGGTGAGGTGGGGGTAGCACTGGTAAACTGGTATATATTTATCAGGCTGCATGTTGATTCAGGGAATTGTATTTGAAAATATTGATAAACTTTGATTGTGGACGTGGTATTATGTACATGTGCAATCATCAGTCTGGAATTATTTTTTCCCCTAGGGGTGCTTTGACCCATATGACCTATCTGTTTTTACATAGAGTGCCTACATGGCCTACTACATTGTGTGTTGTCATCTTTGAATACAATGAACCCCATGGTGGTACAGTAGAGGAATACTTGTTTCTACACTGCACAAAAAATAGATTAGGATTACTTTGTATTCTCCCTGGCTGGTTTTGGCAGGAAGTATTCAATGAACTGAATTCCTGTCAGGTTTTGAACCTACTGCATTTAATCCTTACCACACATCTGTCTGGTTTATAAAGCATATTGTGACTTCATGCATAGCATACCTTTCAGTATGTACCAGCTTGGCGTTGAGTTGAAGAGGGATAAAAATTGATGGTTTCAATTGAGTGAGTTAGTCAGCTGCCAGCTACAGTACTGTTCAGTTAGTATTTATATCACTGATGATTCCTTTGGAAGTAATCAGCGCTGAAGTGTATGGGCTTCTTTATTATGTAGTTAGTGATAGTTACAGTGTTGCATTTCTGGCTTTAAGTTGCATTGCTGTCTTTTGTTTCCATGGGACACTGTGGAGGATACTAGATGCTGGAAACTGTAAGTTTGCAGTAGTTTGACAAATAATTGTTATTAAACTCTTTTGTTCTTTTTTGGGGAGCTTCCCATAGTCTAACATATAGGAGAAATGTACTCACCCCGATCAGGAATTAGTGTTGTAGACTAAACTATTTCATGAATGACTCTGGAGAACCATGTGGCAATTTTTTGATCACTTGTGAAATTGTCACTGACTTTTTGACATATTGTAGAGCTCCCATGTTCTGAGAGGCTAGATGAGGGTCTATCCAGAGAGTTGCCTGATCTGTTCGTTGGTGGATTGCCCACTTGGGAGAGGGGTGTAAGGGGAGGGTGTGTCCCTCTGCCCATGTTGCAAATTTTTGAATTTTAGAAGTGCCTTCATGGAAAATGGTGGCACTCTTTTGGCGGTTAGCAAATCAGTCAACACAATTTTGCCAGGTTACCGTAAAAAAAAAAAAAAATTACGGTACTGTTTGTCACCAACAGTTGTACTATGCTGCAAAATGATTTCCAATGTATAGGCTATCTTTGTATATCTTGCATGGGGCCAGGCATGAAAACACAGTCAAGAACATCAACAACTGTCAAGACAGTCAAGAACATTTGTTTTACAAGTTGGGAAACTCTTGGACAAGTGGGGTCTCTAACCCACAAAGTAGGCATTTTTGCTATTGAATGCAGTGTTGCATTTTTACACTATTTATGCAGTGACAGAAATGCACATAGTGCATCTTATGTAGCCTTTTAGCTCTCCTTTGTCCTTTAACAATATGTTATGTTATGTTATGTTATGTTATATTCCCTACCTGCTGTGAGGGTTAGCCAATAGTGACGTGGTGACAACAAAGGTCCATATACATACTGTACTTACTTAGGGCTATGCATATGGAACGCCAAAACCACCATCGCATATGACGATGTACTTCCATTTGGTGGCGTTATTTTACATGACGATGTTAGTTCAAATGGCCATCTATCCAGGAATGATGACGTTCTTCCATTTTTCGACGTTACCAACTCAAACGGCGTTCGATCACATGTAACGACGTACTTCCATTTGGTGGCGTTATTTTACATGACGATGTTAGTTCAAATGGCCATCTATCCCAGGAATAATGGCGTTCTTCCGTTTTTCGATGTTACCATCTTAAACGGCGTTCGATCAAACGGCGATGTGTATCCAAGAGGTGTATCTAAGGCGTGTATCCAAGGCGTGTATCCAAGGGGAGTTACCAATGATGACTATTCCATCTAAAGGATGGCTTTGTAAAAGATGCAGCCAATCAGGTTTGGCTTGGGCTACGTAAAGGCGAGCATTATCATTGCAATGAGTGATCAAACTTACTGCTTCCCTCCGAAAGTTTTCCTTCACCTCGTCTTCATTTACGATGTGAAGGGATTCAATTATTTCATCCATCGTCTGATCGTTGAACTTGAACGTTTTGCTTAGGGCACACAGGTGGTTGTATGAGGTTATTAAGCATGCATATGGGACATGTGGGTAACTACTTAGCCTAGTATATTGAGTAACTAGTATGAAACCGCGCGCACACGTACCTAGATCTCTTTATATGACAACCATTGTGATTGGTTTGATTTTAATTTGCTGAATATGTATACTTGAGAACAGGAACTCCCCTTGGATACACGCCTTAGATACACGTCTTGGATACACATCGCTGTTTGATCGAACGCCGTTTAAGATGGTAACATCGCAAAACGGAATTTGTGCGGTTTTCTAACTCAGGATACCACATAGATTTGAAATGTGAGTTTTTCAGAGGGCTGAGTGGGTGTGGGGTTTGGGTGTCCAAATGCAGGTCACTTGGGAGGTTTGATTGACATAGTATTTTGTTCCATCCCTTCTCATATTGGCACCCATTGCTTTGTAGATAAATTATGACCTTGCCACAAAATTACATGTACCTGTTATATTTTGGTATTAAGGATATCAATCCATTATTTTTAACAATTAGAGTAATAAAATATTCTTTTCAGGAACCAGACATCAAACAACCCAGTGCCATCATTTAATTTATTTTGGTAATAACCTGCCATGCCAGCATTCATGTGTAGATTCTGTGGCTGTTTTAAACCAAGTATGTACCTTGTTGAATTTTCAGTGTTTGCTGACGTTCCTGTTATACTCAATTTGTGATGCTAGTTTACATTCGAACATTTCACTTTTGCTTTAAAAATTTGTTGATGTGTTAATTCAGCTGCTTGTTTCATTGTTCATTCAGGAATAGCCATAGGGTGGCCATTTGTCCAGGTTTTAGGGGAACAATCTTGCTTTCCAGCACGATGCCCTCTGTTTGAGTGCACACTCTGCCGGACTGTTCTATCTCTGGAGATGACTTCATTTTCATATGCAGCATTTCCATTACTAACCATACAGCTTAAAACCCCAGGGAAGGCCATTTCTGGTCATCTTATGGTGGGCGAGACACGGCCATTATAACTTTTAAAACCGGTATAATTTGGTATAAAAGATGTTTGAAGAAAAATGTTCAAAATCCAGCTGCGAAAAATTCTGCAATGTTCAGGTCACCTGTTCTTTATGATGCAGTTAGCAGCACAAACCCAGCCCTATTTATGACTCACGTCTAGTCTGTGAAACTAATGTGACACTCAGTAAAGTTTATATCTTATCATCTTAGCAGCTTCACCAAAAGGATTTGGCCCTCATAACAATACTCATCCAAAACCCTGAGTGCAAGGTGTGGACTGTGTTGGAAATTTGGAGCCAGTATGTTCATGTGCATATGAGCCCATATAAAAACAGTTCTGTTTTTGTTCAAGAAAGAGGGACTCACATTTTTTTTAGCTTTCAGATTTCAAATGAGCTGAGCCTGGCCTGTAAGTGGGAATTCACAAAATTGTATTTCGGTGTTTATTGACAAAGTTTAGTATGGAAAACATTCACTTTATATCAAGGTGTAGGCAAAAAAATATTTACTGAGAAACTTATTTTGGCGGTGTCATGCCCACTTTAGTAAATTTTTGTTCAGCCAAGAATTCTCCATGTACTGTGCCAGTTTGCTCTTCCCCAACTCATGTTGGTGCTCAGGTTAGGTAGTAAAGTTGTAGATTAGTCATTTCTGTGATCAGAGAATGGCCACCCTAGGTATCCTTAGTGATCTAAAGGTTTACCCATGAGCCACTTTTTTTGCTTGACTAAGACTTGCCAACTTTCACAGTTTTTTCTGTGAGTCCATGGAGTTACCATGGTAAGTCAGGCATTGTCTTATGATGAATACCACTCTAAGGGTGAAAATCACATTGAGGCTTGTTCAGTACGGAAGCTTTTTCAGTGTGTATAGTATGTCTCAGCTGGTTTCATTGTGTTCTGTTAATGGATGGCATTTGGTTTCTTATTTAATCTGTCAAGTGGGGAGGGTTCCAGCTCTCTTTTGTATCCATGTGTTGAATTAAAGGCAGTCATGTGTTGCCTCATATTATACTATACTACTGTACATTTTGGGCAATAGTCTCCAGGAATTTTCAACTGGCACAGCTCTCTGATGGATTGATTTTAAATTCAAAAATTGGAGAGTAGCTCAACAAGGTATTTTGCACAGTATGTACCGAGAGTTTTTGATAAATTAATTCACATTTCATTGTACAGTATGGTCACTCTGGTATATGCTTGCTCTGAAGAGCTGGGCAAGCATAAGTTTGGGACAATTGTGAGAGTTAGGGCTTAGAGGTACAGTATGGAACAGTCTTGAATATTGTTTTTAAAGTGCCCATGTATTAAAAGTCAGCTTTGAAGAAGGTGAACACTGGAAACTTCAAAATCTTTAAAAGAATACATGATAAACTTAAAAGATTTTTCTAAAATTTCCAGGGTGCAATGGGAAGAGATTTTCAGCCTAGATTTCTTGTAATTTTTTCAGCCTAGATTTCTTATAATTTTACTACCAAGATTTGCAGCCATGTTTTTGGTTTGGGATTAGGTTAATCAAGTTTAGAGTTAGGAATATTTGGCCTAGCAAACCATCAGTTGGGGGATTTTGTTGATGGACCAAATTATTATAGCAACATGGATAAAATCCAATGATTACAATCAAGCTACCAAAAGAAAGCGCTAATAAAAAAATTAAAAAAAAAAAAAAAAACCAAACAAAAGGCAATGCCTGTACAATCAATTATCATGGAAATCTTGCTAAAATGCATTACCTCTTTTCAGTTGGGCTATGTAGCAGGCAATATATAGCCTCTTTAGGTTACAAACTTGGTCATCACCAACTTCTGAAGTTCTGACCTTTTTGGTTCCTTGCGTTAGCAAAAGGAACCTATGTAGTCAGGTTGGCGTGTGTGTGTGTGTGTGTGTGTGTGTGTGTCTGTGACGCTAGCTTGGGTACACTGTAACTCAACAAGGGAAAGTTGGATTAAATTGAAACTTGGTATATAGAAGTGCCATAGTTTGAAGGTGTGCCCTATCGTTTTTGGTGGAGGTCAAAGGTCATTTGGGGTCACCAGAGGTCAAAAACTAAAAACCTTCTTAACATGATATTTCAAGGTAGGAAACTTGGATAGATGTCATACTTGGTGTGTGGGTGTGTTATTGTGTAAGGATGAAATCTGATATGTTTGGTGAAGGTCAAGGGGTAATCTGGGGTCATCAGGGGTCAAACACTGAGAAATGTTTTAACACAGTATTTTAAGGTAAAAAGGACAGATTTCAAATCAATCTGTGTTTGGTTAAGGTCAAAGGTCATCAAGGTCACTGGAGGTCAACCACTGGAAATGTTATTTAGAAAATGTAAGCTAGATAAAGATAGGTTCAATAGATTTTTTATTTCACCTGGTTTTGCATGCTTACACACCCAAACACCTTAGAAATTTGGCCTTTACATTCGTTCAGTAATGATTACTTCGGGTTGTACACAGATTTTGGATCATTCTGAGTTGTAAGAGGGCAATAAATGAAATCTGTAGATACCAATGAGCACAGGTCACACTGCATTTAACTGGTCTCTCTGCCAGTGGAAGCAATGCATGGGTTATACAGTATGTCTCTTGAATACTGCTGTGCTCTGTGGGGTAACCTAATCCTCATTCTATTATCACACCCCATTAATCACTTGCTTTCTGCTTAACTGCTGAATAAACCCTGTTTGTGTGTAGAGATAGCAAGCAGGACAAATGGTAGATTGTTTTAAAGTAATAACAAGTTTTATTTGAGAGCAGGTAAAAATAGCTAATGAGACAAGTACAAGGGGTGTTTTTCTCTCTCTAACCACATTGTGTATTGTTTATAGGTGATAATATCAAGTTTGATTACAGCATAAATACATATGGGAAATGTTTTTGAAGGATTACCAAGCATTATACAAGTTGAATGTAAGTAAGGCCACAAAAATTTAATCATTGATATCATGTAATATAAATACTAAAATACCCCTTTTGAAGACGTTACAAACATGGAGTATGAGCGTTCGCTTCGCTCTATTTCGAAGACTGGCTATACACTAGTTCTTAAAACATCCAGCAAGGAACCACAGTGCCCATTGGGCTCTTGTTTATTCTTTAGTTTTTTTATCACAAATCAATTTAAATAACACGTGTTCTTTGTGGGCCTGTTTAAATTCCATAATTAATACATCATGTAACCTAATCTTTAAGTGATTAGAGCATCTGACTTGCAGTGGGTCCACGGTCTATTCAATTCATGGCCTGGTCATATCCAAAGCGTTTAAAATGGGACCTACGGTGCTGCAATTGTAGTTGGGGCTCAGCATAAGCAATGGAGTGAGAAAACAAGCCATGAGCCACAACTGGAAAAAGGGCTGTGGCGGACCAGTCTTACAGCTGGTTGGTCAGAAACTGGGAGATAAAACTCTATATTCGTAATTACTGTAACTGTATCAATCTTGTTCCAGCGTGTTCTTGTCAATTTAACCTACTTAAGTTGGTCGCAAGAAGGAGAGGAATATTTGATTTTGGGATTTGGTCAGAGTGATTTAAATGGACTATTCAATATAAAAACTGCCAGCAGGGATGCTAAATACCAATTTTTTTTTTTTTTTTTTTTTTTTTTATGCCAGTGTCTGGAAATTATTGCAGTCTATTTTGTTCATGTATGGCATGAATTGAACCTTGGTAAAGTCTCTCAACCCCTGTGGAATTTTTTCTTTTTTTGTTGCAGTTTTGCTTTTTACAAATACCTTAGTTTCACTTTCGTTTAAGAGTACTCACTATATTGTTATAATGGTACCAGTAAGTATATGGTACTGTAGAGGTACAGTACAATATGACAGAAATTCTGTGTGTTTAATACAATGTTTAGTTGTTGGAACTTAGGATGCCTCTTTGGTTAAGGAGGGCTAACAAGAGATAAAAGGGTCACTGACAGGGGTTTAAATGAAAACCAACCTTTAACCTGAGTCATGTTTAAGTGATTTCTTTGAAATGCAAACCCCTCTGGAATTAACCTCATTGAACAGAACTTTTTGGTCTCTACTTTACACTGATCTGCTGATGAGACAAATGGTTAATAAATAAGCCAGTGCAGCTATTCATTTTGGTGGCTGTGCACATGGGCACGTTCTATTAGTCCTCATTGACCCATTTCCAAATAGCAATTACAATGAATTGTTGGATAGAGTTTTGGGTGTGCGTCAATTTTCACCACAGTAAAACGCCATTGACAAGAATGACAAACACCAAAACTCCATCCCACAATCCTTTGTAATTGCTATTTGGAAATAGGTCTATGAAACACAAACCCAACCCTGCACCTACAACATGGAATCAAAAATTAGCATTTACAATATAAAATTTATTTGAAAGCATTCTTTTTTAATCCATCCCTGTATGAGGAGAGCCCTTGAGTGGTTTTGTGCAGTGCATTTTGTCTAAATTGTCTGGTGGGGGTAAATGCTGTGTTTGCATTTAATCTTAAAGTAGGACTGTGATCCCTATTTTTGTTCAGGTTGGCTAGACACAGTAGAAAGCGTTGTGTGCACGTAGTGGCGAAATTGGGGAAAGCTGTACACTCTGTGCTGAGCTCCGTTTGTGAATCCCATGCTATGCCTTACAATTCTGTGTTGCAGCGAATAACCAAACTTGATTATTTAGGAGCTGTTTTTCAGTGCCATCATGCCATGCTGTGCATGATATACTTTCTGGCAGTGTGATGCCATAAAAAATTACAGAAATTAACACATATAATTGTAGACTCCCTGGTTGGCAAATTTTGGGTACTCTCTGACCAGAGATGGAGAAAATTTTCTTGAAAAGTAACCAAATTGGATCAGAATCTGGTCTGAATTCATTGCAGTTCAACTACTGTTATTACTGTATGCAGTACAGCATTTTTACTACACGTAGCACTGATAATAGCTACAGTACTACCTGGTATTGCAATTCACACCAGTTGGTGAAACTGTCAGAATAAGAGTATTGCTTCCTGTGACGGTGTAGTCAAGTCATCTTACACAGAGAGAAAGTGAAAACTACATCAAGAAATAATTTCCTTTTCCCTTAGCAAAGTTAGCAAAGTTTTGATAATTGTGCAAGACAGTGTTAATGGAGAATTGCTAACAGATCTGTCCTGCATAGCTGAAGTAAAGTTTAATACAGTACAACTTTGTTCATAGTGTGTGTGTGTTCCACGGAATTTTTAAAACTTAATCAACATTAACAATGACTTAAATGTACTTTCCCCTGTTTGGGGAATCACTGTGCAAAATATTCTTCCGCATTAGACAAAACTTAAAAGCTAGTATTGTTATAGAAATTAAGAAACAAACTCAAAAAAAGATACTTCATGCATATTCACAATCCACATACCTGTCTCTCCCTTCCCCCATGCCCCTTGCCAAGGAAAAAGAAATTTGTCTCTACAACTGCTCCTGGGTAGACACTTACGTTGGGAGAAGTTACTTTTCGGGTGGAATTTATTGACTTTTATTTAGCCTTCAAGGACAGTGACTACCGAAATTAAATTATTATACCTCACTGTACATTTTAGTATTGTGTAGTACACTCATTACAGCCATGAACCTTAGTATATACAGCGATATAAGTACCATTTTTAAGATTGAAGGAAAGGAACAAGAAATCGGAGAAGTGCTTTTTTTATTAAATGACCGCTTTGCATACTGTAGGTAAACCTCTGCAGTTGTGATGGACAGTCCTTTTTGTAAAGCAAGGCTCCTGATTCTACAACAAAAGTCATTTGGCAAATAAATACTCCAAAAGGAGTTCTACTTCCCAAGGAAACTATGCTGTATGGTACAGGAAAAGCACTAACTGTACATTTACAGTACAGTGTGTCCTCAGTTCAAGTAAGGGCAATTTACTAAATTGACCAACCTGTGTGCATGTTGACTGCAGATGTTAATATTTGGTCAAGCATGGTGACAGTGATAATCAACCTCTTCTTGATTTGTTAATAGGTGTGGTTCATTTCTTTTTTTTTAAATGTGTGCTTCAATTATGTGTTGTGTTTATAATATGTAAATTTCACACTGATTTTCAGCTTTTATGAATCACAATTAACATTGGTTGTTCAATTTACAAGTTCATATTTGTTCACACCACGTTAACATGGTTCCCATCATTAACACTTTTTATCATTTTACCAAGTTTTCAAGTAAAACTTGATTAACTAATCTCTGTGGCTTTGGTTTTAAGAGCAGCACATTGTCTTTAGAAGATGGACCTTATGAATCTTACATATAACAGAAAGTAACCCCTGAGCAGAAAGTGTGCCCTCTGGACGCATTTTACAAGAACTATTGCATCCTACTCTGTAGGATATACAGTACTTTCCAACGATTTTATGTAGACAGCTGCTTTGCACAATGGAAGGATCAGCAATTGAGTATACACGAATCCAGACAGCAAGTGATGGTCTGATTTTAGTCAGCCATAACTGGGGTCCATCACCTTTAAATCTTTCGATTTCCTAATGTACCTCTATCATGGATGGTTTTGCACTAATTTGTATCGTGAATTCTCCAATTTCACTAAATATGAGGATTTGAAATTCATGTAAACAATAGATTAAGACGATTTTAGGCTGATGGACCCCACTAATGGCGGCCTACAGTCACTAAAAACAAGCGCTAATCGGATTCGTCTATATTAGCAGGCACACCATGAAGTATATACTGTAGATCATGTCATGCATACACAAATGCTGTATGTACAGAAGTCTTTACCATTGCGTGCTTCCAAAAGGATAGATATTGTAAACGCATAAGGGCTTGTTGCAACTGATAATATAGTACTTCAAGACTAATAATAACAGAAGTGACTGGATGTTTTAAATGTTGTAAAAATCAAGCTTCAATATATAGCTGTTTTAGTTATTATTCAAGTGGTAGTTCATTTATCATTGGTCAATTTCTTTTTTTTAAGTAAAAGTTTTATTTTGCGGTGGTACAGTATATTATCAGTTAATGTAAAACTACTGTACAGTGTACTGTACATCACCAGTTGTAGCAATGTCTATTGATGTACTGTTCATCGTTGTATGTGCACAGCACAGTATCATTAAATGACAAGTGCTACTAACATAAGCAATTAAACAAGCTGTTTCCTGTTTTAATGTTTACTTCCAAATCATGCAGGTCTTTGAAGTACTGTAAAATTGCAGTTATTCCCTTGTTCATTGTTCATTGAGAGTCTTTTGCATTTTTCTTTTATTATTTTATGCTTAAAAAAAGAAAAATGTATGATGTGTTCCTGCTTTTCAATTCATTACTTTGAATTTAGTGTTTTACATTTTGAACAATTTAATCTTGATCATTAATTTACAGTACTGTAGCCTATCATGTCCAAAAGTGCTCAACAGTGGCTTCATCCTCATACTGTAGAACACTGTAATGTGTGTACTAGGAGTACACATTTCTTTCACAAATTGGTGTTGTCTATTCATTTTGTAATTAAATTTATTAGCCTTATTAATTAATTTACTGTTGATTAACAGTATGTACAGGAGGACTGTATTTAATAGCAAACTTACGTGGTACGGTAGTAGTCCTACACTACTGTACATGTGGATCTTATTAACACACATCTAAATTTGACAGATTTTGACAGATTCTGTTTGAAAACTGCATCACTGTTTAGAGTGAGATGGGGGAGGGGAGAGGTGAGGGTCAGGAAGGATTATCTATCTGCAAAAGCTGAATGAACCTACTTTATTCAACCATGTAGCTACCAATACCTTAGCTCCATACTTTACTGTAGACTCTAAAAATGGAACCTACTGCTGTTGTGGGTGATCTGCTCCGCATAGGCAATGGAGTAGGGAAAACAAGCCAGTGAGCCACAACTGGAAAAAAGTCTGTGGCGGTCTTGACTTGAACCAGTACAGTAGGTTGGAAACTGGGCCGTAAAACTGCATCTAACTACTGTACAGTAACTAACTACTGTAGACTGCACATCTTCTAGTCCATGTTGGTACTGTGCAGTATTTAAGTATATAGCTCCATGCTTCAGGCCAGTATTTGTTTTTAAATGAAAATGTAATTTGAAGACATTCAAGCAATTGTGTTTGAAATGCAAATATTTCATGGGTATATACAGCAGTTTAAAATATTGAACAGCTGGCCTCAAAGCTGTAAACACTATATTTTGTACTGTATTTGTACCTACAGTAGAGTACTCAAGCTTTGGTTCGTTTGGCAGTTTGGCTTTACCTGAAGAGTACAGTATTCATGCTTTGGCTTCCTCGTGGTGTACAAGGTGTACATGTTGAACTTATACAGTATTCATGGAACCAGCTGTATCCTTGCATTAATGTCCCGAAATACGCATATCATGCCTGACATCGTGTCTCAAGGTTAGGTAAGGGTTTAAGAGAAACTGTAGGATAGGTAAAAAGCTGGAAGTAACTTACTGTATGGAGACTTTATTTTACATGATATACTGTGAGGATTGAGTGCTGTGCCCATGGAGTATAGGCATAATATTCAAACACAAGGTGTTTATTCTTTAGTGTTGCAGTACAGTACACTCACAAACAGAGATCCCTCTTGCATTCATGTTGTTATGCACAACCAATTTGTTACTGGCAATTCAGTATATGTTCATAACTTTTCTCTATTTTCTTCCCTTAGTTCCACATACAATGGACCCATTTGAGTCTGGAACAAAGCTTGTACCTCGGAACCAGAAACGGGTAATGCTATGGGCCCCACCCAGGTCTTTGTCAACAGCATTCGAACGCTGCCTCAGCACCCTCATGGACAATGGTGACCACAATGTTGCCATTTTCCACGAGCCTTACACAACTGCCTTTCATCTTGGACCAGAACGTCAAATTCGAGTACCAATTCAGTTTCTCAAGTTTACGGTCCTAGAATCCAACTACTCATATGAATGGGTCCAGGCCCAACTGGAGCAGGAGTTTCGAGAGAATGAAGTGGTTTTTGCTAAAGACTTGGCTTACTCTATTTCCAACAAAATGGAATGTCTTCCTAAAGGATTCCAACATACATTTTTGATAAGAAGTCCCAAGAAAGTCTTTCGTTCCTTCCATACCCTTCTTCAGAGACCAATAATGCGAATAATGCGACTTAAATTATCAGACATTGTTCCCCAGGGGTGGGTCTTTCAAGAAATGTATGAATTGTATGTACATCTCACTGAAACTCTTGGACAGAATGTCGTCATCATCGATGCCGATGATCTTGTAGCCAACCCAGAGGAAGTCCTAGAAATGTATTGTAAGGAAACAGGAATACCTTATGGAGATCATATGACCACTTGGGGTAAGGGCAAAGATGATCTTAAGAGATGGCACCTTTCCAAAAGAATGCTGTTCGTCAATTCGGTTGTGGGTCAATATGATCGTGCCTTGAGTACCCGCAAACTTGAAAAACCAACCCCGAAGTCTGCCCATCATCAGTCAGAGCTCAGTGAAGAATGTCAGTTTGCTATCCAGCAGTCCATGCCATTTTATGAGAAATTGTATGCAAAGAGATTAATTCCTCCATCCATAAGTGGTCAGAGAGAAGAAGAAGAAGTCTGCTCGGAAGCGGACGAAGCTGATGAGCGTGAGCACCTTATACAGGTCGAAGCGATTTAGTATTTATACATAGTCTTTCTTCAGCTGTTGACTTAAAGAATCACTTTAGTAGTACTGGCTGAAAGCATTACAGTCAGAGTGTGGAAGGTAAAATGTTCAACACTTTGCCGTATGATGGCTTCCTGCAGGAGACAGATACTGGTCTACCATGCAGTGTGGCATAGAGTATATACTGCAAGTTGTAGACCGGCATTAAAGACGTTGGTGATTAGATACTGCAATCAACTGTACAAGGTTAAATTTGCTAGGGTAATATCTTGGTACTATACTGATTCCATGATGGGCCAACATTGTCCCAGACTGTACAAAAATGGGCCAACCTTCAAAAAAGTCTCTATTCAAACTATGGGTATTACAAGAATGGAAAGGATTTCACTGAGCAATGTAAATACATTGGCTTGATACAGCATTACATTTGCTGCGTTTGTAGACGGTCATTATTTACCAGTAGAACATGACAATATTTATAGCCAAGTTGCTACAGATTGGAATGAATTTAGTGTAAGTTGTAGCAACTTCCACTGTACTTTGGAAACTTTGCAAGGTTTATACTGTTCAGTATGTTGAAGCAGTCTTTCAATTATATATGTTGTAATTTTGTAATGCACACTGTCATTTTAACCTCTTGCAGTTCCACAGCTGGGCAATGAAGCTGAATGTTAAGAGGACTGTTCTGATGATAACCAGTGTAATAGACTAGATCTGTTTAACAGGTTGTAAGATTTGATGTGCTAAGGAAGTCACTTAATGTGCTACAAGTGAGTCTCATGATGTGCTACAAGTGAGTCTCTTGATGTACTGCAAGTGAGTTTCATGATGTGCTACAAGTGAGTCTCTTGATGTGCTGCAAGTGAGTCTCATGATGTGCTACAAGTGAGTCTTGTGATGTTCTACAAGTGAGTCTTGTGACATCATGCTACAAGTGAGTCTCATGATGTGCTACAAGTGAGACTCATGATGTGAGTCTCATGATGTGCTGCATGTGAGTCTTTGACAGCAGGCTGAGCCAAGAATATTTTAAGAGAAAGCTTCAAAATTGTTTCTCTTGAAGTGTAGTATTTAATTTATGTGTTTCTTTTGATGTAGTCCTTTAAATATATTTTATGAATATTCATCATCAGCATTAATTTGATTTCCATTTAACATTGGTCTATACTATAAACAGTACAGTATGTACTTTATCATAGCTCTGGGCTGGTACCATGATGTTATGAATATTCAGATTACTTTATAAGGCCAAAATGTTTCTTTTTCCTTTTAAGTGGTATAGTAGGACCAAAAATTTCTGTTTCATGGGAAGTTCTGGGTGCCATTATTTTTTATTGTGTTGATTTAATATGTATGTTTGACAAATTGTACTCATGCAATTTTTTAAACATTAATGCAGCTTATTCAACCATATCTGCTGCAATTTGTTTGTCAGTGGGTGTGTTTTTGTCTTCTGGTAGTGTTGGCTTTTGATTGACAGGTCTACTGTGGCATGACCTAAATGATGTGATCGCCAATAGGGTTGGGTGGTACCATGATAATACTGGTACTGTAAGCTCACAGAACCAGTATTGAGGCAGCAACAGTTCTCAAATCTAGGTAGAAAAGTCAGGTGGGAAGGAACCTAAACTGTGCATGGTACCACTTTTATCCTGTACTTTGATGCAGCTGGGCATTTGATTGCATTATGACCATGCAGAAACCTCCGCTTTGACTTTGTTTACCACATTTCTCTACAGTCATGTGCAATCGTAATTAATACTCCTGTTTCCTATCCCAACCTTTCCAGGGTAATTTTTTTCGAGTACCAGATCTTTCAAGAAATACACCAAATATCTCTGGTATTTTTATTACCTATACCTCTAGTACCGGTATTTATGTCAATACCGGTATACCACCCGACCCTAATCGCCCAGCAGATCAGTTATGATCATTTTCTACAGGGTGCTTTCAAGTGACATCACAGTTGGTAAGCTGGGCCTTTTGCTGACTGAAAATCAGCAGTGTTTCAGTGCAACAGTCACACATGGGTTCATGTCATCTCTTCTCAGGTAGCTACGCTGAAAGCATACTACACTGGATTTTACCCATGGACTTCCTATACATGGACAGGGCATGTAAAGGGTACTTCCAATCCAACGATTGTCCCCACCAACTGGACAAAAAAGGCGCACCAATATTGCCGCCGTGAAGCTACAATATGTATGATTTGACGACAAATCTGTAATATTTTAAACAAAAGTTAAACTTGAATGAGTAATAATATCATATTCCTGTAACACGGGTAGTGATTTTGAAACTACCATGTATTATTTTGAAAATATTTCAACTTTTTTGTAAAATCTGTTGATTTACTTGAGCAAGTCCAAACTTACACACAAAACCATAGCAGACAGCCATCTTGGTACACTTTTTTTTACATGTGTACCATGTTGTATGCCCTTTTCATGTATAGGAAGTCCGTGGTTTTGCCTTTCAAAAGGGGCGGGGCTTGTGACTTCAGTGAAAGCACTGTATGTAGTAGACCTAACAACCTCTTGAGGTTGTCAGTTCAGTTAAAACCAGGCTACACCTTTCTATCATTATTTGACATTACTACTTCACACATGGAGGAATTTTCATTGTTTGAATTTGAAGTTTATTTTGAAAGTTTTCCTAAGCAATTTATTATCCTCATTGTGTGATGTTCGACAGATGAAAGTTTTCTGCTTATATATGTCATAGTGTATGAAGAATACTGAGTTAAAAATATGAGATGTTTCTAGATTGATTGGCTTGTGAACATTGACAATTTAATTCATGTTATCAACTAATGTGCCTTAATAAATTGAATGATGTCTAGGTTTAATACAAGTAAGTTATAGATTGAAGTTACCATTGTACTGTATAGTGTTGGTAATTTTGCAAATATTGTGGGACTTTTCATAGCAGAGGTCCTTTCTCAGACTAACCTTGTGTTTAGATTTTCAACTCAAAAACAGCTTAAAAGTATGCCAGATTTGTTTCTTATTATAAGCTAAAGCTGCTTTATAGTTCTGTATTACAGCTAATAATTGCTATGTTTTTTTCTACTCATTTTCCTATGGTGCCTGAATGTTAAAGGGCGAATCAAAGTTTTACAGCAAATGTTTAACTTGTGTTCCAATTCTTTGTTTTTCTTAACTGGTTATTTACTGGAACCAACAGACATTGAAGAGGTCTTTCAAGTGGGAAGAAATGTTTATTCTATGTTAATTAATGTTGAATGGGAATTCTGTAATTTTGTTTGGTAACAAAATTCCACACAAATGCAACTAGATAACCTCTTCCATACGGTGACCAACCACAACATCAGACCATGATTACAGAACATTCTATGTTAGTTTTAGCTCAAGGTTTGATTGTGGCGCAGAATTTAAGTCATGGAAGACTTGTAAAAAGTATCTCTGATTACCATTTTAATGTTGGTGATTATTCTTCAAAGTACAGGCCCGTAGCCAGGGGGGTTGGAGCTTTCGAACGACCCACCCCAACTTGAGGGAGTTCCATTTTTTCAGCCCTGTGTTTGAAGGGTCAGCTTTGAAATATTTTTTATCTTGACATATTGAGGACGAATTTCCATTTACTTCTTTAAAAGTGGGGCACTGTGTGGAATTCCTGGGGAAAAGGACTTTTGTTGTGTTCAAAAGTCCTCTAAAGTGCTCCAGATTGCAGGAGATCTGCAGATTTCAAACTTTTTTGGGGAAACATGCCCCTGACCCCTAGCAACTGCATACTTACAGCACGGGCCAGCTGCCTCTGTATTTGGAAAAAGGTCCACATCTTGGAAAAAAGACCTACCCCTCCACACGGACTGGCTACAGGCCTGAAGTACTGTATGGTGCTATTTTAACTTCCTGAAGGAAATGTGTTCTGCAGTCCTCCGAATGGTGACATTTCCCTAAGTAACCACTGAAGGTTAGGTGCATATTGGTATCAATGGTGAGTCTGATCAGTTCAACTCCAGTCAGGGTGGGAAATAAAGAATCAGGGACTGGGGTTCAAATGACAAAAGAAATATATGTCTGTAACAAGTGTTTTTGCTGAGGGCCTGGGATAATCTTGAAGGGTTGTTTTTGAACTTTTTGATATTTTGCAATTTTGCTTCACTTTGATGTAACTGCCTTGATATACAGTAGTTGTGTCTAAGAGGCTGTCAGCATGTCTGTATCTAATTGGATATATGTGTTGTATGTATTATATTTGTCCCCTTTCTTTGAAGTACATACAGTATTTTCCCTGTGTTTGTTATTTTTGACAAGCAGACTTCCAACTTTGTTGAGTGAATATCACTTGAGTTTATAAATTCTTTACATGCATTAAATTATTTGGTGCTAAGCTAAGTTTAGTTGTCACCCTACAATTTTTCTGTCGCTGACACAGCAACACTACTGCATTGTTACAATTGCTATAGTAGCGTGAAAAAAACTGTTACCTGCATTTTGTGAGCACAGGCATTGCTTAAAGCACAGTGGGCTTGCGCCTCATACTTCAGACCCTACCTTTAGTTTTGTCATCAATTTACCTTGAACCTTACCGCTTTTGACACATCTTTTTTTTTGTTAGTCCAAACATAGTTGTTTCTTGTTGGCTTTCACCAGTCACAGGCTGCTGCTGTTGGTGACAAAATTTTGTCTGTGCTGAAACAAACTTACTGTGTGGTCAAGTTGTTAAAGCATCTGACTTGCAGCAGGGAGGTCCTGTCGAAGGGTCATACTGAAGATTTAAAAAATGGAACGCTACTGCCATTTTGCTTGGTGCTCAGCATATCCAAAAGAGTAGGCTAGGGAAAACAATCAGGTGGGCCACAACCGAAGAAAGGCTGTCTGTACTTTGAATTAGAAATGTAGTTTTTATTTGAGCTACAGTTTGTAATTAATATTGAAAAGAATACAAATATTTTGTGCTAGGTGCTCTACATTATGTTAAAATAGTATTAGTCTTTGTTAATATTATCTTGGAAAAAGTTGTACTATACAAACAAAATTTTGTTTTACAGTATTATTTAAAATTGCAATATTTCCACATTTTTTTTTGGGGGGGGGGGGGGGAATACCACGTTGTATTCTAGAATGTAGTAGTCAAGGAAAGTCAGATGCAAATTTTTTGAAATGCTCGCTGTGATATGGAAAAGGTGGTCATCTCCTCATAGAAAGCAAGGGTAGATTTTTAACTATTTTTGTCAGATACATTCCTCATAGTTTGAGTGACTATCGCATTTTTGAATGAATTGTACTTCCAGGCATCCCACTGGGCAGATTGTTTGCTCTGCCCCTCTTTGAGCTTCCACACAAACAGCAGATTGAACAATGAATGTGTGGCAAAGCCTGCTGCAAAGGCAACTCTCCAAGAAGAGGACAATTTTAATGTTAATGCTTTTCCACAGTAAAATTACTTTGTTAGCATGTATCCCATGGTCTGTAAGGGCCTCACTATGGAGGGAAGCTTTTGCTTTGGCCTTTAAAATTGTTGTCAATTGCAGTCCTTTGTAGTGTCATTGGATTGTACTCACCATGTATGGAATTTCTTAGCACAAAAGTGGTCCATGCCCATGGTCAGAAAGTTGTTGATGTCATAGGATAGCCCCTGGAAAGAAGTTTGGGTGGAGAACTTGGGATGAAGCAAGGTTTCAGGCAAGGGATAGAGTTTCATGGAGAAAGAGTGTGAAGGCCTTATGTGCCACTTGGCACGAAGAGGATAGGTAAGGTAAGGATAGCCCCTGGAGGGGGGATGGCATATTCTAAGGGAGGTAGATGCATATTAAGGCAAAGAAAATTTCCTTGAGGTGATGGGGGTAGGGGGTGGGCACAAAGAGGGATGCTTCACTTGGCTCATCCTCGACTACAGACAGACATGGTGGGAACCCTCCTATGGTGAATATATCATATCTGCTATCTTTTACCCAATGGTGCAAAACCCATATGTGGTCAGTGTAAGTTACATCTCAGGAAGTATTGTTGAATGATTTTGGTAACAAAATATGACTTCATGGTACATTATATGAAAGGGTCAAAGTGATTACAAATTGTAAGAGTGTGCTTTTGCATTATTCATCACTAATGAATATTCAAAATTTATCTCGGTCATTTTATGATTGTTGATTATTTTCCTGAGAAAGATTTTTTCACCAAGATTTTCATAAGAAATTGAGATTAAAGTAAGTTTTAATTTAAGTTATTAAAAATAGAGAACATGATGTAACCACAGGTTGCAGATTCTTAATAAAAATTTCTACTTTATGACTTATTTTTTCTTCCTTTTTTTTCCTTTTGTTTTTGGTGATTGACACTGTCTTTTGCAAGAGGAAAATGGCTTCATTTTTCAAAGGTGGTGAGGGGAGGGCTGAGTGTTGGGGACTTCTCATAAATAGAAGTTAAGGGGATTCCCACAATGATTTTTCACCATAACTGGTAATAGTTTTGTCTTAAATGCAAGGTGTACCTTGGTGTTTGACCTCCCCCCCACCTCTGAACTCCATCCCATCCCGCCTTTGTAAAAGGAAAATAGCCTACCAAACACAACTGCATTTTTTTATTAAGTGAGGGCGCTATGCGTGTATTTCGAATAATGCACTTCCCGACTCCTCAAGGGGTGGCTGCCATTTTGCTATTTGAGGAACCGTCTTCATATGCATGATTAAAAGACCCTCCAGTTGTTAAAGTGTGCCGCAAAAAAGCGTAAAAGCTAGATAGTGATATAATTTTGAAGAACCGTGTTGCTATACAACCCTGAAAGAAATTGGCCTATCGTCTCATTGCAATTAACTGTTGAAAAGGTTAGGTAGGTGTCTTGTGGCGCACGAAGAAATTGACAAGTCTGTGCGGGATATTGTTTGATTTGAGATGCTATTGCAAACCGACTTTATATTGTTGACTAATACCTCATATTTTGGGGGAAAAATATAAAAAAGTCGATTGATAAAAGAATCCATTTTTTTTTCCGAAATCAATATAATCTGAAGGCTTCAGACTGTAGGCTTTTTTCTAAAAGTCCCCACGACTCTCTGGCGAAGAGCAAAGGGGCGAAAACCAAACGATTACTCCCGGAGGAGTTCTGCTCCCTTAAGGAGCTTAACGTCCCAAATGGACAAGTACGCCCTCCAAAGGGCAAACACTGAGTGGTCCTGCTCTAGACTGGCTGAATAGAACAGAAGCCACAACCTGGATGCAGTTTAACGTCATGCCCAGGCTTCAGACTGTAGGCATATTAAAATGTCTGAATTTTAATATGAAGTATCGTGTAAAGCATTAAAGACAAACCTAAGTATACTGTTGCCAGAACCCAAGTTAAGTTACAGCTAAAGGCGGGGGGAGCTGACGCATTTTCCCCTACAAAAAGTTTCGTCACATGCAAAATTTATTGTTCCACTCCAGAATTTTGTCTGGCCAGAGGTCTACTAGGATCCTAAAAACATAATTATATCATATGGGATGATTTAATAAGATTAGATGCAGTGGCGTAGCAAAGGTATTTTCCAGGGAGGGGGGGAGCAAAGCTTGAAAATTTCCCCCAAATTTTTCAGTTTTAGTTTCAATATATTTTCAGTTTCAGTATATTTTCAAGGTCAAGGTGCATACGAAATACGTAACTTTATGATAACAACAAGATTATCATGACGTAATGTAATGTTACTTAAGTACATTACAGTTACGAGATCCTGAACAAGACTACTATATACATAGGATTAAGACAATGTCATCATGGGTCCGTTGTCACCCCTATCCCCAGTGATTAATTAGATTAATTTCCGAACAGATTTAACAGATTAATTTTCCGAAACAGGCCTTTTTAAAAATAAGGTAAACATCATACGTTTGACCAGGTTTGCATGATGGTTATTATGTCTAGACAATCAGGGCGGGATTTGATCTCTAAAAGTGGGAGGCAACATTGGACAGACTGCCAAACGGCGCCGAAGGCGCCGCAAGAGCACGAAGCGCTCCCCTAACGGCGTGGGGTCCTGGGGCAAAGTCCCGGTGGGGGTCCGGGGGGGGGAGGCCCGGAAGCCCCTGGGTATTTACGAAATTGTAGGCATTAAAATGATGAATTTTATCTTCAACTTAAAATTACATAAGATGGGCACTTAACAGACCACAAATATCACAATTTAACTGTTTTCAATTATATCCTATACTTCGCATGATTAAAGTCGGCCGGAATCGATAATGCAGAGAGTGCGGGGAGGGAGGATGGATTACTTAAAACTGAGGTTCATCGGGGCTCCCTCCTTGGTGCCCCAGATCGTCGTTTCAGAACTAAAGCTAGGGGGCCTTTCTTCCGATGTGAATTCAGCCCTTGTCTATGATGTCTATGATAGTGCGCGTGAAGCGCGCCGAAAAATTTAACGTTTGAGACATCTCAGTTTTGAAACTGAATGAAAATTAGGGAAAGGAAAAGGACACTTTTAACTTTAGCTAAATAACGGTTTCCTCCTACATACTCTGGTTTCCTATATAGCCTTTTTCAGGTGACTTTCACAGAGCCGTTACCTGTAAAGGGACTCGCGGAGCGCGCCGAAAAAATGAATTTTTACTTCATCTCTGTAGTGAAATTGAAATAAAATTAGACAAAGAGTGGTCCCTTTTCACTACAGCTGAATAAGGGTGACCCCTGAGGATATTTGTTCTTAGCAAAAACGCAGTGTTGGTTTCCTATAGAGTCCTTTTCATGAGATTTTTCTGTGATGGGACGTGTATAACACGCCGAAAAATGGATTTTGAGACATCTCATAAAGAAATTAATGGAAATTAGAGAAAGGGTGGGACCCTTTTCACTTCAGCTGCAAAAGAGTGGAGCCCCAGATTAGGGTCAAGGTCATCGTCCTTTCAGAAAGCTTGGAGGCACTTGGTCAGAGAAAGGGACCAGGGGCCCATTCCACAAAGAGTTACGCACAATCTTAAGTTTGATTCCCCATACTTAAGTCAACAGTAAATCAAACATAAGATCGTGCGTAACTCTTTGTGGAACGGGCCCCAGAAGACGACCGCCTCCCTGCCTCCCCCTTTCACTAATTACGCTAGAGCTTCAGCTCTGTGCGACCCGGGCACCGGTGATAAGTAGTAACAGTGGAAGAGGTGTTCCTCAAGAAGTAACTCCGAATCCTGAAATATTTAAAACGGGTGTGCGCGAAGCGTGTCGAAAAAAAAACAGCGTTGAGAAATTGATTCAGTTTGGAAGAATATTGTTTTTATTTAGTTTTCAATGCAGTATATGACCTGTTTAAAGAAGCAAAAGCAACCAGACTAAGACGTAAAAAAAACTAAGTTCTGGAAAAACAGTGGGGGAGGGGCAAGTGCCCCCTCCCCCCGAGCCCCCGTAATCCCGCCTATGTAGACAACGGTAAGCTATTGTTTTTAGCTCCATCCATGGTTAAACACAGAGTAAGATCAGTCTATAACCTGCCCGGTAGCTTGCAGGATGAGAGGCCATTCAATGCTTAAACTTAACCCAGGGTGCTGTCAACCAATAGGTTCAAAACTGGGCTGTTAAACCTCGGCTAACCTAACCTAACCCAACCCAGGACGTTGTCAACTTTAGCTGTTTAGTGACGGGTGAGAGTGATACGCGGAGCGCGACCATCGGCTCCCGCGGAGCGTCCCGCCAGGGATAATTTCGCTAAAACACACTGCCTGTCAGTGTTGCGCAGTATACGTTGAACTGATCAAAGTACCCTGCTGCAGAGAGGGTATTTCTGCGGAACGCTAGTCAAGCGCGCTTCATGCTTCAGTGACACAGATGAGATCTGGGAAATACGTTGCATGGAAATACGAGTTATGCATGAGAAATGTTTCACGATTACTTATACTTAGAAAAATTTAAATAAATAGAAAAAGGAAGTATTATTTCGTCAACTTGAAATTTCCCCAAATTCCCCAAATTTCCTCAAAATATTTTCCGGGGGGGGGGGGGGGTAACTTTCCCCACCTGCCCCCCCCCCCATTGGCTACGCCACTGATTAGTTGCGTATTTTGGACAGCGCAAAGAAATTGATGCGTGCGATTTTCATTTGAAATAGACAGATTATATTGTCAAGCGGTTTTCATATTTATGTTTAGAAATGTCTTCTTTATAAAATCACCCTAAAAATGGTAGAAAAAATTATCCAGTTTTGATCAAATTAGTCAAAACTGTATTTTTTAAGATCAGCGATGAAAGCTTCAACGATCAATCTTAATATTTACTTTTTCTTAAATGAGCAAACATGAACAAAATGGAAAGTCTTGCCCTTAGATTTTATTGTTCTTAGGCAAAAGTGAAGTTTTCATCAATCAATATTTTAAAATATTTTTAAAGCAGAAATTTCTAACTTGCAAATATGAAACCGCTTTACGGCATCTTTCAGGGTCAAATGAAATGGCGCGCAGACCTATCACTCTTTTCTTGCGCGGCACAAAATACGCATTAATCCTATCACATGAGCCCATGGACGTCACTATGGTATCATGTTTAGGGGATGTCATGGTACAAAATTCTGACTGGCTGGATGTTTTTCGTACTTAGTGGAGGGACCACCAGACCAATTTACGGAAGTAAAATACTTTAAATTATCATGTTATTTGAAAAAGACATGACCCAGAAATCGGATTCTCCCTTCTCACTCTAATGTTGTTTCTTCTTTTCTGATTTTTTTCTTTTTTGAAAACTATTGAGCCATTGGTTGGCGCGAAGCGTACAAAACATTTTTAAATAAACTACCCCTCAAACAGTTGAAAATGGAATTTCCCGGGCTTATATGGGGATCTAAGCAGTCTCTATTTTGACTTTCCTTTTGTAAAAAATGTTCACTTGAAACTTAAATTCTGCTATGAAGCGGTGTAAGTGGAACACCACTATAAGTCGGGAAGAAACGTATAGGAAATTTTGAAAAATCTGACCATTCAGACAGTTAAAGATGTCATTTCCTATGCTTAAAGGTGGTCTTAGAAGTCGCTACTTGGAGGTTCTGTTTGCGCAAAAAATGTTCACTTGAAACTTAAATTCTGCTAGGAAGACTATGTGCGGGGAAGCTTCACCGCTGGTTGGCGCGAAGCGAAGAGAAATTTTTGAAAATTCGGACCCCTGACACAGTCGTAAATGACATTTCCCAGGCTTATATGGGGATCTAAGCAGTCGCTATTTGATCAGAAAGTTACCAGATAAAATGTATCTCTACCAACCGATGAAATGGTCCCGCATATTTTCGAGGGAAAGTACAAAACGGAATTGAAAACTTGCCAATGAATTTTACTCTATTGCGACTGTTTGCTAAATTCAATATATATTGAAAAAATTGTGTGCCCGAACTTCCTACTATCTATGGTTTTACTTTTGAAAAAGTTAAGCCTATGGGGATCTTAGCAGTCGTTATTTTTTAATCAGAAGAATCAGATAAAATGTACCACTACCATTGGATGAAATGAAGTAGATGATTTTTCTAATATTAGTAACACTTATTGACAGAATTGTCACGTTACAACGTGTGTTGAAATGGATTTTCAAGCAGACTTACGGGAAGACATTCTCACCCTGCATTATTAAAGTATCCAAAAACAAATTACCCGATTCTCATAACCATTGCCCGTATTTGGCTCTAGAGCAGGAGAGATGACAAACTTTTGGACCCCTGAACACCCTTCTGTCTATCCGCTGAATTCGTGTGGCAGTTGAAAACGTCCCAGCATTTTTTAACCTTTGCCCGAATATTTCAACATTTCGGGCAAATTTTTGCAAGACTACAGTGTGAAGTTGGGATGATGAAAACCTTTCTTGGCCGAATTGTTCCCAAATTCCTGCCCGAATTTAGATTTTGCGGAAATTTGGGGCAGTCTTCCCTGCCCCGTCTCGTACGCCACTGGGTATGTCCACTTCAGCTAAGAGCTAAGTGAGGTCCTAAGAGGTAATAGTGGTAAGGCAGTAAGGTTGCGACCCTTGAGACTGTATTGACCCAACATGGGTTTGGTGGTTGCACTGGCCGATGACTGGCAGCAATGGTCGTGCGAGTAAATTCCTTCTAACTATATAGACCCAAATATTCTACCCACCACGCCAAGTATGATTTTGGAACGAACTGAATGAAATTGAAACAAAATCCCTACAGGAGGTAGAACATGCCAGATGCTAGGAGCACGCTTTAATCCACACCAAGGTAGCCAATTTTAGCCACTCCAAATCTATTAGAAAATTATCCATCCAGAAACCCAACGAGTGAAAGGTTAAGAGATTCTGAAGACATGAAGCTTGTCACAGTCTACCTGAATTTATTCTGAAATTCAGAGTGGGGCACAATTGCAGAATACCCTGCAACTGTTTGAAGGGCGAAAATAAACTCTGCTACAGGTTATCGTTAACGTGGGGGTCCAGGGGGCGAAGCCCCGGAAGCGTTACAACTTTTGCATTCTGAAAAGTAATATCTGAGCTAAAGGATAGCCGAAATGTACTAAAAGCAACTTAAATTTGTTTAATTACGTTTGAAAAATTTATTTTGCGACATTCAGTTATTCGGGGGCCATGCCTCGCCAAAATCTCATAAAAAATTATTGGGGCAGTTCCCCTGCCCCCGCTTCCGCCTCCTATGTGTACTTGCAGTAAGTAAGCGAAAGGAAATATGCAAAAGTTTTAGTCAAGGGGGTTTTAGAATTGTGGCAGTATTTTACTCAATTGTATGGGGATGCACTCAGCCAGTTCAGTAATTCGTTTTCGTGGATATGCACACGCAAATCCTCTAAATCTTCGGGAAAAACAAACCAGTCCCGCACCTGCAACAAGTCATCCAAAATTTGACTTTACACAAACTTTGATGAAGGTAGTCTTCCTCAATCCTCCCATAAGGAGGGATCTCCAATGTGGTTTAGTGCAGTGGATTGTGTCTCAATTGTCTTTTTGGTGTAAAAACTTGCATCTTATAATCTGTCGTAAAGTAGCAACAGTGGCGTAGTCACGGGGTGATTTTTTTTGAGGGGGGGGGGGCGAACCCCCCATATCCCAAAATGGCATTCCCCCCTTAGACTTTTCTCTCATGTCGTGCCCGCAACCCACCAATGAAACAATCCTTGCTATGATACTAACCTAACCTTACCTAACCCGAGACCTTGATGATGAGTCTTATAACTGGTATCCCCTACCCTTTGGGGAAAAATTGAAAATTTTGAAGGTAGATTGCAAATAGTAAAATATCGATTCCAGCTTGAGAAAAAAGTACCGCGACGAATGAATACGAAAAAATATTTATGAGAAGAGCCTTAGCTATCATTTCATTTTATAAAACCTAGCCTGAAACAAATACATAAACCTTTACTTTTTCACTTGAAGGATTGAGATAAGTAAACGAATGACTGTGACAAATGACAAACTTGTTGGGTACTGGTGAAGAAAATTTTTTGCTAATAATTATGTTATTTCCACGGCAAAAGTTGAGGATCATTAGCAGGGAGTTCAACTCCTTTTCGTGTTGCACTGGAGGCAGAGGGTTCTTTACCACTAAGTATGAAATCACTCCCCCCGATGATTTAAGCGGAGCGCCACCCTTTGTTGGACAGAAAGGTTTGAAAAATGGTTAACTCTCAGACAGCTGAAATAGCTTTTGCCAGGCGTGTAAGGAGACGCTAAGCATTTGTTACTTTCAATTTTCGTTTCCAATGGAATGTTCATTTCAATTAGAAAATGAGCGAATTGCATTACAATTACAAAAATACCAGATGTCATGTAGGCCTATCACTGGAATTTTTTCCGGCCAAACCTTGGTTTTCACCCGGCAGTTTGCAAGTACCCTCGAGTCTGTCTGTGTAATCTGGCAGTCAAAGAGAGACCACAACATTTTTGCAACTTTCGCCCGAATAGTTTGAAGCGGAGGAATAATCGAGTTTTATTGGCTGTCTGAAAGTGTGGTCAGTTTTCAGTAAGTTTTGGATTTTTCATGAGAAAAAGGCAAGTTCAGTAATACGTTGGTGCATGGAATTGTGTGACAAAGCGTAGGATACCCAAAGCCAGCTCAGTACGTAGCGTACAGCGGTCCCTTGTTTTAGCCCAGTACGTACAAACGCTAAGCATAAATCTAAGAGCCTGTCTAGCCTACCCTAACGAAAATAGGGGTCCAGGTGGCCTACTTTACGACAGATTATCGAGCTGGAGAGATTAAAATTCTGAGTGTGCACTAGGTGGCGCTCCACCATTGCATCTCATTGACTTACACACTAAACAGGCTTTATTTCTCTGTCTCTAATTCTTCTTTTGTCACAGTTTCCAATGCCAGTAAGTGTACCTTGAAAGCAATGCTCACGAGCTGGTTGCTAATGGCACGTGAGAACTCTGATGGAATGACCATTGGCTTTTTGAGCTACATGCGTATGAATAATTGTGATTCGCCCCTTATCACTATCGAGTATATGAGAAAGGTCCGCTTTCATTCCAAAGCCTCTCAGTCAGCACAAATGTAACCAATTTTAACCATTGTCTCACTGTATTGTCTCCAACTCAACCATTTAAGCTACAAAAAAAATCATTGTTCTCTTTTTACACATTGAAAAATTACCCCGAGCAAAGTTTTAAGTGGCTTAGGCCCAGTGGCGTAGCTACTGGGGGGAGGGGGAGGGTTCAAGTTGCACCCCCCCCGGAAAAATTTTTGGGAAAATTTGATGAAAATGGGGAAATTTGATGAATATTCTTATTATTACAAAAATTTCTCAAAATTTTTGTTAGAATAAGAAATTGTGAGACATTTCTCAAACATAATTCGTATTTCCATGCAACAAATTAACTCAGATTTCGTCAGTGTCGCATGAACCGGCCCAATTCGCGTTCCACAGAAGTGTCCTCGCCGCGTAGCAAATTGAATGTTCTCTTCTGTCTTGTGCTTGTATACGCACGGGGGTAATGATCAGTGCATTTCAGTGCACAGGAAGCTGTTATTCATGTGATACTTTGGAAATTCAGTAAAAGGATCTGAAAACTGACAAGTCACTACCGTAGATCCCTCGAGGTTGTTATGTTCTTCTACAAGCTTGCAGTAGCTTTACGATTTTACTCTGTGTACATAACGATGGATGGGGCTGAAACAATCCATGGCCAACGATAAACTTAAAGTTAATCCAGAAATTAGAATTAACGGGATCCGTTGGCACACTTAGATTTTTTACTTAGCCTAATCCTTGGAGGCTTACAAGCTAGTTCGGGAAAATAGCTTTGTGCTCACTTTGAGTGTAACAATAAATGGACAATGAGAACCTTGTAGCCTTCTACACTTAACAGACTGCTTTTCTCACAGGATATCCTGTGTGATCGAGCCACTATTAGGCCTTCTTGGTGGCTTGCGAAGGGGAGACCATTGGTCCATTCCCCCCCCCCCTCACAGATGCCATTTTTTCTTTGTTCTTAAAAATACGTAGTCTAATTTATTAACAAAGATTTTACTTCAAAAGATAGCATATGAAGCACCAGATTGCTTATAAGGACACCCAATTTTTCAAAAATTTTCAAAGGGGAAGGATTGTCCCTGCAAGGTCTTTTAGTGATGCCAAATTTTTTTTAATTCCTACAAATAGACCTAGGCCAATGCTGTCAAATTCCAATTTTTACTTAAAAGGGTAGACTCTGTTTCCCACTGGTGGCATCGATAAAAAAGACTTCATGTTTAGATTCTCTTTACAAGCATAAATACGCTATTTTGACCATCTGAGGGGTCTGATTTTTCGAAATTTTCTTTACGCTCCGCGCCAACCAATGGTGGCGCTTCGCTCGGTCTTTTGGGCAAAATTACATATTTGGGGTAAAATTAGCTCTTAACTCTCTGATCACTTTGCAGTTTGCGAACATATTTTGAAGTGAGCATTTTATTGCAAACGACAAAAGAAGAAAGCTACTGGCTAGATTCTTCGTATAAGCCTGGAAAATGCTATTTCCGGCCATCTAAGGGGTCTGATTTTTCCAAATTTTCTCTACACTCCGCGCCAACCAATGGTGGCGCTCCGCTTAGATAATCTTTATGACAAAATAACATTTTGTGGCCAAGAAAAACCACAAATACCGATCAATGCTCTTTTATTTTGACTCCTAAAAGTGTGCAAATTTAATGACAAGTTTTTCTTCGTAAGGTAGCATAAATGGCATAAAGGAATGCATGTCAAGACACAAAAGTTTCAGTTTTATCCTCATGAACCACCACGATTCAACTTTTAGCACTGTTCCTGTCAAAGTCGAAAATCTTGCACCATTTTGCATGTAGACTCCTTGAAAACGTCAAAAAATTTCCGGACACCCCTCCCCTTAGACCATACTGCATGCCACTTCAGAGAAATCCTGCGTACGCCACTGCGTTAGTACATACAAATAAATCAGATATTGTTTACCAAAATAATATACTTTGTTATTTCCGATTGCTCTATGTTTTACTTTAAGATTAAAATGCAGGTAATATTACCAAATGACATGGTAATGTTGAAATACTTGTAAGTTTGCATATTTTAAATGAAATACATACACATTGACCGGGAAAAGGTTTGGGGAAATTTCATACCTTTGCCCCCCCCCCCTGGAAAAAATCCTAGCTACGCCACTGCTTAGGCCAAAATGCAATAATCAGGTAATCATGGAGCGCCCCTATTGCCCAACCTTGCTCGACTTTGCCATATAAATTTGTCCATAGACCATTTCTAGATAGCAATCACAATGACTTGTGGGGAAGTGTTTTGGTGCGTCATTTTTGACCAATGACATTAGTGAGCTTTAGATTGCACGATGCGGACGTCAGCTACAGCGCAATGACGTCACCGACCGGCGACTGCATTGCCCCTGCCATTTAACAACTTGGTGTAGCGTTATTTCGCGTTGCATTCGAAAACGGGATAGACACACATGACAAGACTTCGTTGGAGACTAAGGTCCCCGTTGTGAAATCTAAAGCTCCCTATTAACAAAAACGACGCGTACCAAAAATCTGTTCCACTTCGTAATTATCTCATCGCTCCGTGAGGAGGATGAGATATTGTAGTCACTTTGCCTATGGGGCTATATATGGCAATGCCAGCTTAAATCGCAATGGTTACCATGGTAACGGTAAATTTTCCCAGGTTACTAGTCTCGAGGTCTAACCCATGGTGAGGTACCCCGGGGTGACTGAAGGTCCATGGCTGAGATAGGGGTCAAAACCTGTCCGTGTGTGTGTTGGTGGGTGAGAGTGTATGTGTCCAATTTTGTTTTCCTAGTATCTTGTAAACGGCTGGGCCGATTTTCTTCAAACTTGGTAAGATGGTACCTCAGGTGAAACAATTGCATTTTTAATACAAAACCGGAAGTGAAGGTCAAAGGTTACAGGTCAAAGGTCAAATTTAGTGAAATCACATTTTCTGCTATATTTCCAAAACGAAACGTTCTCCTGACACGAAACTTTACACATATGATGATTGCATCTAGACCTACCAAAATATGTGGTTGCCATGGCAACAGAGGTCAAAGGTCAAGTGGTAGAGTGGAACAAAAAATTCCAAGTGATAATTTGTTCGTAAAACAACGTTTTTGTCCCTCAAACTCCTCCTAGTGGGCTGGACCGATTCTTTTCAAAATTGGTAGGTGGGTACCCCAGGGTGGGAACTTGTTTCTCCCAGACCCTCGGAAGAAAAGGTCAAAGGTCAGAGGTCAAAGGTCTCATTTTGCAGAAAAACACTTTTTTTTTCCTATTTTGTACTAAAACTTCAAAAGAAAACCTTCATTTTACATGAAACTTCACAAGTATAATAGGGTAGACTAGTTCTACCAAAATATGTAGTTTCCATGGCAACCAAGGTCAAAGGTCACGTGACAGGGGGTCAAATACTTTTTTTTTGTATTCACTTTAACTCTTAACGGACGCATCCCACAAATCTGAAAGTTTAAGTGTAATAGCATAGGCATGATACTGTAAGTTGTACCAATATGTGTTGTTGTCATGGCAACCAAGGACATAGTTCACGTTACAGATTGTCAAAGGTTAAAGTGGGCATGACACGGCCACAAAACTTTTGTGTATTGCAAGATTAGATACAGTATTTTACAAATATCATCTCACACCCCATTAAAAACCCGTACAATTCGGCATAAATGATATTCAAAGGAAAACTGCGTTCGAAATCCAATTTCGAAAAATGCCGCAACAGCTCGCCTGACTTTTATGAGGCAATTTGCGGCACAAACCCTGCCCTACGGCGCGCATCTAGATGTGGAACTAATGTAACGCTCGGTAAAGTTATCTTATCTTAGCAACCTCATGAAAACGATTACATCACAATACAGAGTCCAACATACAGAGCGAAAGGCGCGGACTATGGTGGGGATTCGGAGCAAATCATTGGCCAATGTGTTCGCGTGTGCATGCGGGCGGGTAAAAATAGTTCTGTTTTTGTGCAAGGAAGACGCGGTTCGGTTGCTATAAAGAACAGCTATGAATATGTATGGGCTGACCACACTTAAGCGCGTCCCCACTACGAGCGCGTCTTAACTGTATGAGCTGTTTGATGAAGATGCTATTGCGAATACTAAGCAGTCACCGCGCAATGCACAATTCACAATGTACGCTCACTGCTATCGGAGCACCGGTGTTTGCAATTATGTTTGCGCTAACACGCGTTACCATGCACATGATTCGATGATTGTGAGCTCTCTGGTACAGTGTTGCTAACCGTGCCTCCAATGACGTCACCATCTGAGGCGCGTTCACATACGTTTTTTCGCTTTCGAATTTCAAATGGTCTGAGTCTGGCCTGTAATTGGGAATTCAAAACGTCCTATTTCGGTATTTATGGACATAATTTATTAGGGAAATCATTCACTTTATGTCAAGGTGTACCCAAAGAACAGTTACCTAGGAACTTGCTTTGGCCGTGTCATCCCCACTTTAATGTTTTGAAACTTCCCTATTTTTCATCAATTAATATAAATAAGCTAGACTCCTAGATAAGTACTTCGTAGTAACAGTCTCAAATTTTTTTTATTAGCTTGTATGATGCAGTGAGATTTTTAAGTTCCTACTCGCACTTCCATTTGATGGCCCTTATATCTAGAGTGTTCTCATATGGTGTATGCAGACAGTTGTTTTCACTCCAAAGTTGCTGTAACTGTTAGGCCTAGTAGTATGAAAGTTGAAGTCAAACCTAGGGCTAGACTTGAAATCTCAAGCTGGTTTACAGTATGTAGGCTAGGTCTGGGGCTAAACCTACGCTATTCATACGCTTGAGTTATAACCCAAGATATGAAACTGTGGGTGACTAACATTAGGTTAGGCATAGGGCCTCTATCTTACATATTGGTGCCCTTAAAACGTGGCGGTTCTGGAGCATCGCCAAAAAACGTACGTGACAATTTCCTTGCCACGGGCTTGGATTGGCCACAGGCCAGTACGCAGAAAAGGTTTGTGCGTCGCCCGGAAATCTTCTATCGCCAGACGTTCCACATCGCGCACACGCCCAGTTTTTTAATTGAGACGCACTTGATGTGCATATCAGCTCGACACACATGAAGTTTGCCGTCGCGTCAAAATGGAGAATACGCCCAGCTAGCGCCTGAATAATAACAATTACGCACTTGTCTAAAGCGTCCCCAAAAGCGTCTTACTTTTATTATCGTTGCGTCCATATCTAATCGAATCAGTTTAGTGTAACAGCCAAGCTCGTTGTTTTTTTTTTTTTCATAGTGTTGCAAGGGGATAACAGCATCTTAAAAAATAAATTTGTTCCAAAATCTTAGATAGGTCTACTGGATTAAAAGGGCAAGCATTACAAAGATTGGGTAGCCTATCTCTCCAGTTCTTATATAATCCAGTGTCAGAATTTAAATATCCAAATGATGTCTTTTTGAATAAGGTGCGCCTGTTCAAGAACTTGATTTGTCTGGGCCATATTCTTTCCCCTCGCTATCTTACGAAAAAAAAACTTCCGTCCCCTGGAACGAAAAAAAAATCGCTTCCCTTGGACTTCAAGATTGTGGCATGGAGTTTTAGTAGGTAATTTTTGTCAATGACATTCTACTGTAGCATAAAATTCAGCACAGATAAAACTTCTAGCTCATACATAGTTCAAGTTCTGTAACCAACTTGCGCACATGTTAGCGATGAGATATGCAACTCCGTGGATTGCCCTCTTGTTATTATTTTGAAATAGGTCTATAAAGTTTTAATTTGAGGGGCTCATTTTGCTGTGGGATGCGATGCAAAATTTTCTATATTTGATAACAAATGTATTCACCAGAGAAATCCTAAGTTATAAAATTGTGCCAAAACAAATACCAAACTTGTACCCTGGCGGCACTTTGTAATACTCTGCTTGACCAACGCGCGCTCATTCACAGCTGCATACCCAATGTTACCATAAGCTTTTTAAACAGCGCTTACACAATCGCGTTCGATTCAGATGCATAATGAATCTCATAAAACCACATTCCCGCGGCACGTGACCCTACAGTTGCGTCTATTTTGTCTCGCGCGTTTTCATTGGTGTGCTCCTCCCAGTTAAAACTTGGGATTGGTTTTAACACGCATGGCGAATTGGCGGGAGGGAGTGAGACACGCCAGATCATTCTGTTCGAGACGAAACTGAATGTGCCAATGAAGTGTGTTTGTAGGATCTTTGCAACACGATCCTGCAAACTGTCATAAATTATATAAAAATTGTAGTTTTGTAAATTTGAAAAATTATCAAATTTAAACGAAATGACAAGTCTTCAGTTTTTTGAAAGCCTTGAGCCTTTTTTGTTTTCGGTCAAATTGCGCAACTTTTTATCTACCAATGTTTGAATGTTTGTCTTGAAAGTAGTTCAATATCATTTTAAAATTATAACTTTCTCTGGGGTTTTAATTCAGGACCTTAGCCAAAGTGGGGGGGGGGGGGCAGGGGCAAAGTCCCCTTGTCATTTTTCGCCCCTAGAGACTATGAAGTTTGCTATCGATTTAATACTTTCATACACATTTGGACTCCGCTACAAGTTTCGTTCTGGAAGGGTTCTGGCCGGCAACTTTGCCTTTGGTGCCTTGTCTGGCTACAGTCCTGTTTTATCTGACGTAAAAAGGTGTCATCGAGAAACGGTTTTCAAAAATGTCTTTTTTCTGAAAAAAAAAAAGACCGAAAGTCGGCTCTTGGAAAACCCTCCAATTTAGAACAAGGGAAAACAAGCCAGTGAGCAACGACTGGAGAAGGTACCTTCGCCGGCTCGACTAGAACCAATTGGTTGGAAACTGGGCCGTCTAACTAAACTAACTTACTACTCCAAATGAATTCGTGATTTATCTCGGTGACATCATAATATGCCTTAGGTATATTGAAACAATATTTCTTATAAATTATAAGAAGGGTATAACGTCACGTCAAGTTTTGATATGCTAGAGGGATACTTGTTCTAAGCATTGCGGTGAAATCTGCATTATTGAAATCAAATGTGTGGTTCTCAAGATATGAAGAGGTATAAAGTTGATTGTCACATTTTGAACAAAACGTGAACTTAAAGAGGCTCATTGAGTTGACATCGATAACTTAATGAGAGTCTCAAAGGATCACTACCTCATGGCAATGATTACACTTAGCATAACAAGTCAAGTTTCAAGTCCAAAAGTCACAGAAAACGTTAAAATTTTGAATGTTCTAGTGTCCTTACTTGTAACGGTTTTGTACATACAGTAATTTGAAAAAGTGTTTGGTCACGAATTTTTGAAAACCGACTTGAACCGTTAAGTACTCACTCATAAAACAGTTATCTGTAAGTAGGGTATGGGGATTGTCTAAGATTGGCCATTTGTCATTGGTACATGAAGAAAACTTAACAGGTTTGGAAAAATTTGTTGAATTTCATGAACCAACTCAATGAGCCGCTTTAAAGCAAACATATATGATATTATATCCTCACCATTCAAGGGCAGTCTTTTGTTTTTCTTTAAACTTTACACTCCAGCCAGGCTCCTCAACAATCCCATATTATCGGAATCTGATTCCATAAGAGGCCCGAGAACTTAACAAACTTTGTATACGACGGCGGGAGGAAGGGGGGGGGGGGAGGAGGAGGGTATTCTACGGAAGCGTAGAAGGGCCACAGAAGAAAACAGAACTGTCTCGGCAAAGTGACAATTTTCTGAATTTTGTCATTTTGTCGAGATTTTTTAACTCTTTCGGGACAAGTTAATTAAAACGCCAAATTTCGGATTTTTGTCATTTTAAAGACTAAATTTATTCGTCAAAATGTCAATTCTACGAAAATTGTCACTTTGCTGAGAAAGTTTTTTTCTTTTGCATGTCCCTTCTACGCTTCCGTAGTATTCCTTAGTTAACTTCAAGGTCAACACAACAGTCTGAAAAGCAAAGTAAAACAAAATATTTCTTGTCAGTGTGAGGAAGTGATATAACGTCCACTGCTCTCTTATAACGTAAGATTTAAAATATTGGAGTTTATATCTAAAAGAGTGGAATTAGTGACCAATCGGATGTTCGATTGGTCACTAATTCCACTCTTTTAGATTTATTTTAACTCTATAAGACTAATTTTTAATCTATCGATTTAAGAGTGTGCCCTTAATTTCACTTTGTAAAGCAAATTTAGGAACTTAATTTACTGATATCTTTCATGCACGATTTGAATGGAAGTTGCACCAGACTGTGCATTGGATCCTCTTCCACATATAAAAATAAATTTTTTGCTCAGACTTTCCATACATGGGGTCAAATTGGAGGATTTAAAGTCGATCTTGATGGAAGACAGTTAATAGAAAAATTGAATAAAGCCTAAATATTGAACATGTTTCACTATAAAATTTGCTACATTGTTTCATGAATAGCTTTTCAAAAGTAATGTCGCATTAAATAAATCAGGTTTTTAATAAACCCGATTCTTCTGCCCCAAGAAAATATACTTTGCAACTGAAGACTGTCGGAAAGCTTTATGTCCCGCTTTTATAGACTTTACTTGCAAAGTACATTTCCGGGCAGAAGAATCGGGTTCAGGGCCAGTGTTGACCCAACCGTGTTTCATTGTTTATGAAGGACAGATATACGGTCACTTAAATAATATCAGTAAAAGTTTTGAATACGAGTCAATTTTAGGGGAACAAAAACTTTGTTCTGGATCATTGCTTCCACTTTTGACCACGAATTAAAAGAGACAATAGTCTGAATAGTTTCCCTTGACCACGAATAAAACCTAGTTAATCCCATAACACTACACGCTTGACTTTTACTCAACGTTTTATATTCTTGGACCTGTAATTTTGCTTCATTCTTTGTCCTTATTATAGGTTTGCTGACCACCATACATGCACCGACAGAGTTTAGCCCCGCAGACGGACAATAACCATTTTGAATGCCCCAACAACATCTCCATGAACGACTGAACGTGGATGACTGGGTGTGTCCGTGGGGTCGCGGTTGCAAGCGCGTTCCTGCCCGGGACTTCTCTTCCGTCTGTCCTCTCCTTCCTTTGCATAGACCTATTTCCAAATAGCAATTACAAAGGATTATGGGATAGAGTTTTGGTGTTTGTCATTTTTGTCAATGGCATTTTACTGTGGTGAAAATTGACGTACACCCAAAACTCTATCCCACAATTCATTGTAATTGCTATTTGGAAATATGTCTATGGTCAGGGAGAGTTGCTGTCGAGTAATGGTTTTGTGCTCTCTCTGATCATGGGGATTGGTATACTGTTAAAACAAAGGAGTGAACTAAGTCGCTCTCTTGTAAGTGTGAATTCACTCCAGTACAGTGTTAATTCACTATAAGAAGAGTGAAATTCACACCAAGAAGAGAGAAAATTCTCCCTTTAAAAATTCACATTTAACGAGTGCCTGCAGTGGTCCCTGTAGGCACTCCATTAAGAGTGCAACTTTGCTCCTTTGGAATAAATTTCACTGAGCGAATTTCGCTCTTCGTGGAATTTCCAAAGGGTGAAATTTCACTTTTTTATTCTAAAGGCCTGTATACACGAGCAACATTTGTAAAACATTTTCAAAGCACTCATCTGCAACAAACCCAAAACATGCTTGTTTTCGGTTCGGTTCATAACATGCTGTATACCCTGTCTACAGTGTGCAACAAACCAAAAAACAAGCATGGCTTTGGATTTGTTGCCAGTGAATGTTTTGCAAATGTTGCTCTTGTATACAGGCCTCAAGCACCTCGGGTGGACCAGTATAATTACGAGTAGCTTTGATTAGCCGTACATGTGGAAGTACATGTAAAAACGTAAGATCATCATGTTATTATTGTCCTTTCCGCATGCCATACCGAGAGAGCCTTTCGGCGTACCAGAAGTCCGCCAAAAGGCTCACCGACATACGATGATCATCTAAACTCATGTGATGTAGTAAAAGTACACGTTCATGTACTAACTGCTTAAGACGATGTACAATGATTGCATACGATCATGTACTGATTGCATACGTACATGTACTGAATTCATACGATCATGTACTCAATGTATACGTTCATGTACTGCATTCATACGACGATGTACTAAATGTATACGTCTATGTACCGAAGGGGCCCATGTGGTATCGAATGGTAATAGGCCCAAAGAATTAATGTTGAAGCTACGACCTGTGGAACTTTTGATTCGATTGGAAATTTCGATGGTACATTGCAATAAATTTACTAAAGAGAACAATTTTTTTTTCTAATTCCCGTGACATAAGATGGCCCAGGGGCCTTACAGCAAAATCATTGGCCCTGTTGATAGAGAGACTTAGTTCAAGAACCGGAAGTACCGAATCATCATTGAGTCTGTTGGCGACGGGTAGGCCTGTACATTCACTTGACATGATAAGTTGAAGTATTAAGGGTCAAAATAAATTGCAGCATGTTAGCTAGTAGATCGAAAGTTCTGGGCACAGGGCTCCATTGTGGGCAACAAAGGCACAGAACACCAAAAGAGACACTGAAGTAACATTCAGTGACCACTGAGTTCGTATTTCTTGTCCTTATACAGATATAATGTAATAGTATGTATGAAAACCATGAACGTGTACTTTTACTACATCACATGAGTTTAGATGATCATCGTATGTCGGTGAGCCTTTTGGCGGACTTCTGGTACGACGAAAGGCTCTCTCGGTATGGCATGCGGAAAGAACAATAATAACAAGATGATCTTACGTTTTTACATGTACAGCATGTGTTTTTAGATGTACAACGTGTGATTTTACATGTACATCGTAACATTTAACATGATGAACTTAATTTTTTAGTACATGATGGTGTAAATTTACATCATGATCGTATGAAGTTAGTACATCATCGTATATTTTTGGTACATGAACGTATAATTTTAGTATACATCATCATATAAGGTAAGTCTTTTCCATACTAGTCCGCCCGAAGGTGCTTCGGTCCGATGTGCAACCGACTTCGTCGGCTGGGCAACAGGTTTTAGTGGTAAGCCTATGCCAAGTGGGGAGACAAGCCGGATTGCCCGGAAAAAAAAAACATCAAGCGGGCTTGTAATCTATGTACATGTAAAACGCATTGCTACAGAGCAGCTGGAACAGACCTGTACACTACAACTCGACGACCGACAACAGGTATCGATGCTCCGAAGTCATAGGGCAAGGGGAGGTTGTGGTTATTTGTAACAGTCCTTTTAGAAAACTACCCTACTCGTCCAATACATGTTGCAAAACGAATGCCATACCATGAGGACATTTGATAACTTGAGAGGCATAAACGGCTCGCCATAGAGATGTAGGGGCGATTGCCAATTGTCTACATTTATCAAACTTCAATTCTAATAAAGCCTAAGACTATCACGTTATTTATGCATAACCAATATTATTTCCCGCATCTCACAAACGCAGGAAGAGGCACTACACTCTAAAATCAAAAGAGTGAACGAAGTCACTCTTTGATCGAGTGAAAAGTGTAAATTCACTCCATTAGAATGATAATTCACTCCAAGAGGAGCGAAGTTCCCTCCAAAAAGAGTGAAGTTCACTCCAAAAAGAGTGAAATTCCCTTAAAACGAGCGAAGTTTCACTCTTGATGGCGTGCCCACAGTGATCGCTCTTAAAAAAAAGAGCGATCATTGCAGGCACTCGCCGAAGAGTGAATTTTGCCTCTTCCTCTAGTGAATTTCACTCTTTTTGGAGGGAACTTCACTCCTCTTGGAGTGAATTATCACTCTAATGGAGTGAATTTACACTTTTCACTCGATCAAAGAGTGACTAAGTTCACTCTTTTGATTTTAGAGTGTATACAGCTGATAATGTGAAGTAATAGGCTACTGTGTCTTGCATGGCTTCCAGATATTTCCCCCACCTAACTAAAGTCTTCACATCCCCTTGTAAAGGAGAGGTTTTGGCAAGGTACAAAAAATTAAAAAACAAAAAACAAAAAAACAACAAAAAAACAAACAAACAAATAAACACTATCAGTTGATCGGTGTCCAAAGGGAGGACGTCTGCATGACACCCTCCTGATTGTGGCATTTAAAAAAAATGTGCCGACAGAGATGATTGCATAAGACTAGTTGCTCACAGGCATTTACTCAAAAAAAAAAAAAAAAAAATCGTTAAAAATTAAAAGAACAGTCAAGAGCCAAATTTGTCTTTAAAGTTTTACATAGAAACATGTTCCAAGCACTTTGAAGGAAGTTTCACTCATTTCCTATGATTGGTTCTTAAGATATTGGCAATTAATGTTGACACATTTTGTATTTAGAGTGAACTTGAAGCAAGCAGGTGTGATGTCATGGATTCACATTGTTGGCCAATTTTTGTTTTCCTTTACTTTTCATCCTATTGGTTTGACCTTGAATTGATTAATGGATCTATATTTTACTCCAGAGGCATGGATTTTTTGAAAATTCCATTGCTCATAATCCATTTATGGTATGAATATAATCAACGACTGTTGGTAATGTATAAATAAAAACAAAATAAAGAATCAAATGACATCACACCTGCTTGCTTCAAGTTCACTATTTTGGAAAATGCCTCAACTTCAACTTCCAACATCTTGAGAACCAAGCATGCATGGAAATGCATAGAACTGTCTCCAGAGTGCTTACAATACGCACTTTTTAACATACCAAACATAAATTTGGCTCTGGACTATTCTTTTAAACGCCTTTAGATGCTGAACACCAGTGTCTGATTAATAAGCGTTTCGCTTCTAAACAAGTTTAGAATCTAAGCGTGTTTACAAAGTGGGGCAAAAGTGTTAACTTGCAAAATATGTTTTAAGAAGGCATTCGTAAATTTCAGAAAAGCCTTGATACAGGTACAGTTGCAGGGACATTTTTTTTGGGGGGGGGGGGTTATGAAAAGAATAAAGATCTTTACCTTTACTAACCCAAGCTATGTAAAATTTTTGGAAAATATAGGGATATCAACATTTTCTTTTGGGGGTGGGGAGAGGGTTGGGGAAGATAAGTCCCCAAACAGACCTGCGCCTTTATCTGAGGTATCGCTCGGCGTTTCGGCGACAGGTTCAAGTATATTTAGGGTGACATGACAGGTTGGGTGCCAAACTGTTCCACACAGACGTGCAGTAGTCGTACGCAATGGGGACCGAGAAGTACAAGACTCCCATGCTTCTGGGGAGAGTCTTGAGGAAATTGCTAAAGTAGTCTGATCGAGTCTCACAGAGCAACTCAGCAAACACCTTCATTGACATTCATGTCTGTTTCAGTACATCTTAAAACGTTTGAAAATAGAAAGATTTAGCACCTCAGACCTCTTTAAAAAGAAAGAAAAAATCCAAAGGCAGGGGACACCCCTCCCCTTAGATCTCTGCCACAGGGCAGTGAAAAGTGAAACTAGTGAGTCACCAACCCTTTATTTTAACTCTTTAGATTTTCAATTGGTTACCGCCAAACAAAAAGCAGCCCCTGAAACCAAAAGTAGTCTAGCCGCATCCATCCCTGTTGGTCATTAGGAGGCACAATTTTGCGTTTCGCCAGTTTTAAAGGCTTTTCACGTGAGTCTTGTAAGAAAAGCAAAAATATTCCATACCATGTTCTTTAAACCCTGTGGCAACATTCTTTTCCTAACTCAGGGTATCTCTTTTTATTTTTGTTGAAAAAAAAAAAAATTCTCTGCTTTTCAGCCTGGCGACCAGCTGTTACATAGTGTGGGTACATTGCACATTTTCTTTATAATTGAATGTCCTTTTGTCCTTGAAATTTGACATTGTTGAAATGTTTGAACATCTTTTCCTGTACATCCAACACTAAGTAGAGTACAACCAATAATGTTACGTAATATCGCCTGCAGCAGCATCGAAATTACAAATAAATCGAATTTTATGTCAAGTTAATGTGAGCCGATGACATCTAAAATTTCCCAAGAGGCCACAAATATCAAGAAAAAATTGTATTTAAAAATTTGTATCCTCCAAATGCAATTTGATATTGAAATTCAATTTTCACTTATTGCAAGAGGAAGTTTTTCTGCATTTTTAATTAAAGTTCATGAGTTTTATCTTCAGAAAATTCCTTTAATGGTGAATGATTTCGGGTGTAACAAGTATTCAATGAAAACAACATTCGAGCAACCTTTAAAAGTCTCCAGTTTTTGTTAATACTCTTACAATTTATCGTTGTGGTGACCTTTCGTGGGAATAAGTAACCCAATTGTGCTTATATTGGCTACAAACAGTAAGAGGTCAACTCGAGATGTAACAGAATGCAATCACTCAGGTTTGAAAACCAAAAAAGAAAATATTTAGTTTTTACAAAGATAGGCTAGAAAGGTAGCACTTAGTATAATAGCCATGCGTTCTTGTTGGCAATGAATTGGGAAATTCTGACAATGAACTGGAAAATCCGCCCTTCGCCGTTACTCTCTGTGGACTTCTCAAGGTTACTTTAAACTGACAATTTTAACGCATTTAGCGGTAACACAGATTCTGCGGAACTCTGAAACCTTTCTCGTGGGGTCACGGTCACGGTATGAATTTGCCAGGTTCGAGCAAGTAAAACTGTACAAGAAATGATAGAAAGGGATCGATAAATTTGGGAATTTGTTTTGGATCGGCGAAAATTATGCTCTACTCGGTGCCCTGACGAAAGCGATGACACACGTAGACTACGACTACGATGGCATAAGAGAGATACATTTATGGGGCACCAGCATGTGAAAACTTAAATTACACTGTTTTCTGTCTGTAACATTGGTAAGGTAGTTATAACACGGGCCATCCCGAGTAAAGTTTTTTGGGGATATATTTCCGCTATCCTCTGCCGATTTACGCAAATGCCGGCCTTATCTGGAGATCGAATGAAATGTGTGACCACCCGTTGAAGCGGATTCTTTTTTCCCAGCTCCTCGGCTTCGGCCAAAACTGATCGGCTGCCTGCTACGTAGGTTAATGCGTGGCTTGATCATAGTGCATTCTACAAGGATCCCCTTTGATTCTACACTCTGCTCGAACTCCGATCGCCCCCGTTGCATGAATGGGTGCATGTTTCAACCCAACCCTCTGTTCAGCAGAAGTGCCCTCCAAAATGAATCACATTGAATTAGCGTTGATCTCAGCTCACTTTTACATTTACAGTTCAAATGGCCCTCCCGGGCTATAATTCTCTTTTCGTGCCAGGATCAACATCGGGAGAACAAATCCGGATCTCCGTTCTGCGTTTACACTACAAATCCGATTCTGATTTCGAACAATGGATCTGGCTTATTTTTGTGATAAGACGTCTTTTCTTTCGTTCTTCCAGTAACACTCTAAAAATGCCCTAGTCAGATTTGAATAGAATCTAATCAATCGGAGCACGAAGCTGAAACTTGTCAAAATCTTGTATCCTTCACAAGATTTTAGAACTCCAATAATAATAATACATACTACAATGTTAACCTAGTAATCAATACTTAAAATTTGGGGGAGAAGTCACTCCTAAGAGCACATATTATGAAACAGGACAGGTTAGGCTAGCTTAGATGGAATTTTATGGCCCAGTTTCCGACCAATCAATTGGGTCAAGTAGAGACGGTCACGGCCTTTCTCTACGCCATGAAAAGGGACAGTCTATTACACTATTTCAAACTGGGTGACTCTTCTTGCCCTGTGAGCAGATACCAAGCTTAAAGGCCCACTTCTTTCACCCCAAACAGAACTAATTCTCCCAACCTTCGTTCTTAAGCACCTCCCACAATTGTTTGATATTCATCCTTATCCAGGTACAATCTCAGTTTATTGCTCCAGGGTGAGCATAAAATAGCTCAATATGTATACTCAACACGCTCTCAATACAGTTTATGCTGTGTAATATAAGCTTTGGTACTTTGCATTGTTTGAATTAGCTGTCAATGAAAGAGCTGAGCAAATTATTGAGAATTTTGGTATACCCGTAGCAGAATTGTAGTTTCGGGTGAGAGGATTGGTCCTTTAACCTGTCGCGGTGTCTCCTCGTGGAAATCGAAACGGAGGGACGGACTCACTGGCAGTTCTGATTACTGCTCAGTCGTTTTTGAGACCAACGGATAAATTAATGTCTTCCGGTACTTGTACAAATACTAGTGATTTCAAAACTTTGTCAGTCTCATACAAACATTATTCTTTCACAAATTTTGTTATCATGGAACAGGCTTTGCTTCTTCCACGTGTTCCACTTAATCAACAACGTTTGAACATGAACGCCCCAAAACTGGTTCACTAAATGTTTCTTTGGCCGTAAGGCTCATATTCCAACGGACAAACTTAAGGCACCCTCTCCGTAGAACTCGCCGAATGCATGACCTCCATTTGTGCCATGCATGCTCTAGAACTAACTGTTACAAATTTGACTTCCTACCTCTGATAAGGATTGGAATTTTCTCCCAGCTGATCCCATCGATAATACCCAGGGTCATGGAGACCCGGTTAATCCTATTACCAGTTTTTTTAGGAGTTAGGGGGACATCTCCGACACATGCGTGTTGAGGAAATGTTCGATTGTGCGGATGTGTCACCATTT